>JAUIMM010000397.1:5857500-7057500 GCA_031769625.1 Taudactylus pleione
ACTAACGCGTTTCATCCTTCGCTTAGACTTCTTCAAGGGTAGTGTAGCTCCATACAGGTTTTTAGAGCTATATATACCTCACAAATGAGGATTAATTATCAGCAATCAGGGACCTCACTTCCTGTGGTTCGTTTACCCCAGTAACTACTAATTCATATATATGCACATAAAAACTAAATTCTTAGACATAAATTTACATACAATGATCATTAGGTGTTAGGTTTTAGGTTTAGCTGAAAACCTTATATTAGATAACGTTAGTTCTAAGACTTCTGCCCTTAGTTCATACAAGCGATTCTCCATAAGACTACTTCCGCCCTCTCCTCAAAAAACGTCACTTCCGGATCGTGCTACCTCTAGCGTCTGTAATCCACATGGTCCTCCAATAGGCGCTCCTACCAGTTCATCTGCCAAATTCGTCATCTCCCTGACTCCGTACACAGCGCTTCCACCCGCTCTCACAGTGTGACCAACCGCATCACATCACCAGACATATCCGGGACTCCTCATTCGTCACTTCCGTCGGTTCACGCCTCTCTGGCCATAGCGAGATGTTGTCACTCTCCTGGTGGGTGCCATTTTTTAGGTTATCCACGTCATATCTCTCCTTATCATCCCCATAGCCATAACGGAATCGTGTCACGTTCCTGGTGGGCGCCATTTTGATGGTTATCTAAAAATAAAATTGAGAGATATTTGCAACTGTGCATACTTTTTCTTTTTAAAACATATACTGTTTATAATTAAACTTAAAGAAATCCAATTCTTATAGTATGTATCAATTTTAAAAAATAACCAATATCGCATATCCCTGCCTCCAATACATACAGTCAATATAAGAGGAATTATATAGAAAATCAAAGCTATATATTAGTAATAAAGATAATAGGGATGCCTCAGTTTAGAAGTGCCTTCACATCTTATGTTAAGTTCATATCTTAAACCTCCAAATAGCTATGTGTCTTAAATATCTGTCTATAGGGTTGTCTAGAACAGAGGAATAATTATTTGTAGATGTTCTGATCTTTTACATATAAATTGTTAATATTTTTTCCTTTTGATTATATGTAAATCATAAGTCATTATTTCTTAATCCAAAAAATCTTTTAGAAATAAATGTGTATATAATGTATGTATACACTCTAATCCATAAATGCCATCAATTTCGCAAAAACATAGACATAAAAAGTTTATTGTGGGAATTCTGTTCCTTCTAAACATGAGTAGCCATAAGTTCTTTTTGGGGAGATCCTGGTGATTCAATGATTTCTTCTTAATAAAAATATAATCACTTCTTTACTTCTCCTTGGTGTAGAAGCCAAGTCATATCTCATAACCCCATATGGTTTACTACAGCACTTAGACTTCCTAGGAGGTCATCCATCCAAGTACTATCCAAGCCCGACCACTCTTAGTTTCCAAGATCAGACGAGTTTGGGCATTGAGAAGTCGGTATGGCTGTAGATAACAGATGGATAAGAATGAAATTGATACTTGGACACAGCCTTTAGAATTCTTTAGGATTTTTTCTCTCCTTCTTCAAAAGGATAGCAACACATTGATGAATCAATCCGTCCATTATAAAAGAGAAGTGAGTCATTTCTTCTGATATTCAGATGTTCTTGGTAGTAGATTATTCTTTTTTCTTTTTTGGTAAATATGCCAGTATCTCCGTATACCTCCAAGAAGATTCAACTACAGCACCTGGACTTCCTAGGAGGTCTCCCATCCAAGTACTATCCAGGCCCAACCACTCTTAGCTTCCAAGATCAGACGACATTGGGCATTAGGAGGAAGGTATGGCTGGAGATATCTAAACGTGTATACTCACCTAGGTCGGTCCATACATAATAATTCACGGATCCCAATGTTCATAGGAAAGGTGCTATTTCGTAGCTGTCATTAAATCCATCTGGAACCATAGTTTTTAATTTAAATATCCAGTACATCTCACATTGTGATAATTTATTAGTGAGGTCACCTCCTCTTTCTCCCATAATCACTTGCTCTATGGCCTTGAAGGTCAATTCCTCTGGGTCTGAATCATGATGTAACATAAAATGTTTGGAGACCATGTGTCCTTCTACCTTTTTTTTAACATTTCTAATATGCTCTTGAATCCTTAGCTTCAAAGGTCTTTTAGTTTTACCGACATATTTGATTCCGCAAGAACACTCTAACAGATAAATAACTGATGTTGTGGTACAGTTCATGTATTGTTTGATTTTATATTCTTTAGTGCCTGTAGAGTCAAAAAAGATCCTTCTTTGTGGGTGTACATATTTACATATGTTACATCTCCCACACTTCTAGCACCCTATGCATTTGGGCAAAGATCCTCTTCCCTGTGTCCCTTTAGTCCTAATCATGCTGGGTGCTAATATCTCCTTTAAACTCTGAGCTTTTTTAAAAACAACAGGAGGTCTAGGTGGAAGAATATCCTTCAGAAACGGATCCATCAACAATATACTCCAATGTTTAGTAAGGACTCTCTTAATCTTTTTCTTGTGTCCATTGTATGTTGTGATAAAGGGCATCACTTCATTCCTAGTACTATTTTTGTCTTTATAGTCCAGAAGTGTCGCCCTCTCCAACCTTTTAGTTCTTTCAGCAGCCTCGCTTAATAATTTCTCTTTGGATCTAAATCTCTCTGTGTATGACTCTATCTGTTCTTCACATGCTTCAACAGTGCTACAATTTCATTTGATTCTAAGGAATTGGGAATAAGGTATATTGTCCCTCCATTTTTTCAGATGTCCACTCTTGTAGTGTAGGTAACTGTTAGTGTCCACGCCTTTAATAAAATTCTTTGTAGTTATTCCATTCTCTTCTCCTATTAAAATCAAATCAAGGAACTCAATGGAATGGTTGTCCATTTTATGTGTGAATTTTAAATTCATCTCATTAGTGGCAATATGGGTTAAAAATTGCTTAAAAACATCCTCTGAACCCTCCCAGATTATTAAAATGTCATCAATGTATCTTTTATAAAATATGACATTATTCTCAAAAGGGTTGTTGTTATAGATAAAAAAAAATTCCCACTGTCCCATAAATAAATTCGCAAAACAAGGAGCGAAGGTTGTCCCCATTGCCGTACCACATATTTGCCGATAAAACTTATCTAAAAATTTAAAATAATTGTGATTTAAAATAAAATGCATAATATCACATAAAAATTCCCTATGTGGTAGGCTAATAGACAAATCTGTTTCAATAAAATCCCAGCAGGCCTCAATCCCTTTAGTGTGCTCTATACATGTATATAAGGATTGTACATCTATGGTTACCCATTTGTACGAATCTTTCCATCTAATTTTTTCTATTATTTTTAGTACACTAGTAGTATCCTTTAAATAGGATTGAAGTTCGACCACATATTTGCATAGGAACAGATCCACATATTCTGACATATGTGCTGTTAAAGAGTCAATTCCCGCTATTATGGGTCTGCCTGGTGGTTCAGTCAGGGATTTATGTATTTTCGGTAAAAAATAGACTATGGGGGTAATGGGACTGGTTTGTAGGAGATATTGAAATTCCTCTTTGTTCAGGACCCCATTACGTAGACCTGATACTAGTAAAGGTCTCAGTTCCTCAATATATTGTTCCAATGGGTCTTTTTCTAGTATCATATAGGAAACTGAGTCCCCCAATAGTCTTTCTGCTTGTTTCAGATAGTATATATGATCCATGATGACTATTCCCCCCCCTTTGTCAGCTGGTTTTAATATGATGTCTTGATTTGCTTCTAATTTCTTTAATGCTTCTTTTTCTCTATTGGACAAATTTTGTGCTTTAATCTGTAGAGGATCCTCTTCGCATAGATCTTTTTTAACTAAGTCATAAAATATGTTAATATGACTACCTTTGGATTCAAGTGGGTAAAATTTCGATTTAAGTTTAAGACCTGATTTTATACATTCTCATTGTAGTTGTTAATTACCGCATCTTCTTTTCTTAAGAAATGTCTTTTTAATGTAAGGCTCCTTACAAATTTGTTTAGGTCTATGACTGTTTGGAACTTATTCATTTTTCTTGTTGGGGCAAAATTCAACACTTTACTTATTAGTGATATTTCTGGTTGTGTTAAATCATGTTTTGATATGTTAAAGATGCCTTTCTCTCTGGGGTTCATGGGAGATACCTTCTTTTGAAGCTTCTCCCCCCTGCCGCCCCACTTTCCTCTTCTTCTCTTTCTTTCCTTTTTTCAATTTTCTGGACCAAAACTTGGTCATTGGCTTTATAGTCTTCATTTTCTTTGAACTCTTCCATTTTAGACTCTTGTATTTTAATTTCCTGTTCTAATATGGAGAGTGTGGTTTTTTTCTCTTGTATGATCAGCTTCATAAGATCTAAAGAGCACTGATGTAATGTCTTATCCCATTTGCTCATAAATTCTGCATTCTCTAACCCAAATGTAGGGTTTTTAAGGATTCTAAGAACCCTAGGTATCCTATTCACGGAGATATAATGTTCCAGCCCCTTTATGTCCCACCAAGCTTTAATTTCTTTTGTTACCAATTTTTCCAAGTCCCAAAACAAATTATCAATATATTCGTAGGGACATTTTCACTATGGGGGACTCTATGTTCATTAAATATTTTCTGACAATGATCAGTCCTTCTATTCAAACGTTCGATGTTCCTAGACATTTCTAGACAGAGATTATATATATTCTGAATCTCAGTGTATGATTTACCAGAGGCAGCTATAATCAAGTAAACCAGAAATAATATAGACCAATGAAAGATTAATTAGCACCACCAGGATATAGTCTATACACAGATAGAAGCACGATCCGGAAGTGATGTTTTTTGAGGAGAGGGCGGAAGTAGTCTTATGGAGAATTGCTTGTATGAACTAAGGGCGGAAGTCTTAGAACTAACGTTATCTAATATAAGGTTTTCAGCTAAACCTAAAACCTAACACCTAATGATCATTGTATGTAAATTTATGTCTAAGAATTTAGTTTTTATGTGCATATATATGAATTAGTAGTTACTGGGGTAAACGAACCACAGGAAGTGAGGTCCCTGATTGCTGATAATTAATCCTCATTTGTGAGGTATATATAGCTCTAAAAACCTGTATGGAGCTACACTACCCTTGAAGAAGTCTAAGGACGAAACGCGTTGGGTAAGCTCCACTCCTGCCCTATATGAACTTGCCGGGAAATTTTAAATAAGATAAGCATTTGGCACTTTATTCTTATTAATTTTCTTCTAAATTTCCCTTTGCAAAAAAACGTATTTATTGCTTTTTAAAAAATGTTTTTTAAAAAATTCCCTATGAATTTTTAGGAGACTATATGTATGAATTTATCATTGACCTTGTCCCTTATCCCTTGTGTTTTCGATGTGTGTTTTTTAGTTCAATAAATTTTGTATCCCCCTTTTTATACTGAATATTTGTTTCCTATATAATTATTTTTTATTTCATTGATATATGGAGACCTTATAAGCACTTTTATTATTGCACAGTCACTTTTCACTAACATGTTTTAAGGATCATTATTGGGTGTGTTATCAACAATATTTGATCCTTGAATGGAGTATTCACTTTTAAACTAAGTTTAGGAGTTATTTTTAAGATAACTAATTTTGCATAGACATTTTATACACATTATTTATACTAGTTTATTCATTTACACTGACACTTTATAGACCTAGCTCATTCTTATTTATTTAACTCGCACTATTGTCGCTGTGTATCAAGTTCACTGTTTAATATATTTCTATGCAATAGCAGCATACCACTGCTATGCCCATATTTCTTGTTTATAGCTGATACCCAATACCTAAGGGGATAGTGTTATTTATTAGGTCTGTTCTATCTTTGTATAGACTATATCCAGGCGGCGCTAATTAATATTTTATTGGTCTATATATATATATACACATAGTGTGTGTATGTATGTATATATATATATATATATATATATACATTGTGTGTATATGTGTGTATATATATATATATATATATATACATTGTGTGTGTGTATATATACTCTGTGTATGTGTATATATATATGTATATATATATATATATATATTACTGTGTGTATATATATATATTTATACACTCTGTATATATATATATATATATACTAGGGGTGTGCACCGGCCACTTTTCGTGTTTTGTGTTTTGGTTTTGGATCTGGATCTTTCCTCGTGTTTTGGATCTGGATTAGTTTTGCCAAAACCACCCTTCTGTGTTTTGAGTTCTGGGTTTTGTGTTTTGGATCTGTATTTTTTTTTTAAAAAGCATAAAAACAGCTAAAATCACAGAATTTGTGGGTTTTTCTGCTCCTATGCTATTATTAACCTCAATACCATTAATTTCCACTCATTTCCAGTCCATTCTGAACACCTCACACCTCACAATATTGTTTTTAGTCCAGCAGGTTGCACCGAGGTAGCTGGATGACTATGCTAAGCGACACGAGTGGGCAGCACAAGCACATGGCCCATCTAGGAGTGACACTGCAGTGGCAGACAGGATGGCAGTTTGAAAAACTAGGCCTCAAACAGTACATAATGCAAAGAAACAAAAGAGGTGCAAGATGGAATTGTCCTTGGGCCCACCCACCCTTATGTTGTATAAAAAGGACATGCACACTTTAACAAACCAATCATTTAAGTACCAGGGTCTGCCACACGACTGTGGCTGAAATGATTGGTTCGTTTGGGCCCCCACAAAACAAGCTGGCAATTAATCTGTCCCTGCACAAACTGGCTCTACGGAGGCAAGATGTCGTCCTCATCCTCCTCATCCACCGATTCCTCACCCTCTTCAGTGTTGTGTACATCCTCATCCTCACAGAGTATTAATTCGTCCCTGCTGGAATCCACTACCACAGGTCCCTCTGTATGTTCTGGAGGCTGTTCTCCCTGGAAGAGTTGATAATTAATTTTTATGAACATCACCACATTTTGTGGAAGCAACCTCCTACACCTTTCGCTGACAAGGTTCCCAGCTGCACTAAACACTCTTTTGGAGTACACACTGGAGGGGGATGCAACTCAGGTAAAATAGAGCCAGTTTGTACAGGGGCCTCCAAATTGCCTCTTTTTCATGCCAGTACAGGTACGGACTGTCACTGTCTGTCATCTGCTTCTTTTTCTCTATTGGACAAATTTTGTGCTTTAATCTGTAGAGGATCCTCTTCGCATAGATCTTTTTTAACTAAGTCATAAAATATGTTAATATGACTACCTTTGGATTCAAGTGGGTAAAATATCGATTTAAGTTTAAGACCTGATTTTATACATTCTCATTGTAGTTGTTAATTACCGCATCTTCTTTTCTTAAGAAATGTCTTTTTAATGTAAGGCTCCTTACAAATTTGTTTAGGTCTATGACTGTTTGGAACTTATTCATTTTTCTTGTTGGGGCAAAATTCAACCCTTTACTTAATAGTGATATTTCTGATTGTGTTAAATCATGTTTTGATATGTTAAAGATGCCTTTCTCTCTGGGGTTCATGGGAGATACCTTCTTTTGAAGCTTCTCCCTCCTGCCGCCCCATTTTCCTCTTCTTCTCTTTCTCTCCTTTTTAATGGTGACGCCAATCTTGTTGTTTCTTTGAAGAACGTTTTCCTCGGATTTGAGGACATCAGGTCTGGGGATAAAAAATGATTTGTGTCGTTATTGGAATCCAATCTCTGTAGGTTGGTGAACCTATTCCTGATGTATTTAGGGTGAGGGGAATCTGGTTCCCATTGTTCATTTTGGTAGAAGGATTTTTTCCTATATGGTACTGTTCGCCACTGATTCATGTCTTTATTCGCAGGTCTCGATTGTAAATTAGTGAATTTCCTGAATATACTCCAATTTTTAATTTTATTAGATTCATAATCCTGTTTATCCCTGATAAATTTCCGTTCCTTGCCCTTCATGACTTCCTCTTCCACTCTATCAATTTTCCGGACCAAAACTTGGTCACTGGCTTTATAGTCCTCATTTTCTTTGAACTCTTCCATTTTAGACTCTTGTATTTTAATTTCCTGTTCTAATATGGAGAGTGTGGTTTTTTTCTCTTGTATGATCAGCTTCATAAGATCTAAAGTGCACTGATGTAATGTCTTATCCCATTTGCTCGTAAATTCTGCGTTCTCTAACCCAAATGTAGGGTTTTTAAGGATTCTAAGACCCCTAGGTATGCTATTCACGGAGATATAATGTTCCAGCCCCTTTATGTCCCACCAAGCTTTAATTTCTTTTGTTACCAATTTTTCCAAGTCCCAAAACAAATTATCAATATATTGGTAGGGACATTTTCACTATGGGGGACTCTATGTTCATTAAATATTTTCTGACAATGATCAGTCCTTCTATTCAAACGTTCAATGTTCCTAGACATTTCTAGACAGAGATTATATATATTCTGAATCTCAGTGTATGATTTACCAGAGGCAGCTATAATCAAGTAAACCAGAAACAATATAGACCAATGAAAGATTAATTAGCACCACTAGGATATAGTCTATACACAGATAGAAGCACGATCCGGAAGTGATGTTTTTTGAGGAGAGGGCGGAAGTAGTCTTATGGAGAATCGCTTGTATGAACTAAGGGCGGAAGTCTTAGAACTAACGTTATCTAAAATAAGGTTTTCAGCTAAACCTAAAACCTAACACCTAATGATCATTGTATGTAAATTTATGTCTAAGAATTTAGTTTTTATGTGCATATATATGAATTAGTAGTTACTGGGGTAAACGAACCACAGGAAGTGAGGTCCCTGATTGCTGATAATTAATCCTCATTTGTGAGGTATATATAGCTCTAAAAACCTGTATGGAGCTACACTACCCTTGAAGAAGTCTAAGCGAAGGACGAAACACGTTGGGTAAGCTCCACTCCTGCCCTATATGAACTTGCCGGGAAATTTTAAATAAGATAAGCATTTGGCACTTTATTCTTATTAATTTTCTTCTAAATTTCCCTTTGCAAAAAAACGTATTTATTGCTATTTAAAAAATGTTTTTTAAAAAATTCCCTATGAATTTTTAGGAGACTATATGTATGAATTTATCATTGACCTTGTCCCTTATCCCTTGTGTTTTCTATGGGTGTTTTTTAGTTCAATAAATTTTGTACCCCCCTTTGTATACTGAATATTCGTTTCCTATATAATTATTTTTGATTTCATTGATATATGGAGATCTAATAAGCACTTTTATTATTGCACAGTCACTTTTCACTAACATGTTTTAAGGATCATTAATGGGTGTGTTATCAACAATATTTGAGCCTTGAATGGAATATTCACTTTTAAACTAAGTTTAGGAGTTATTTTTACGATAACTAATTTTGCACAGACATTTTAAACACATTATTTATTCTCTTTTATTCATTTACACTGACACTTTATAGACCTAGCTCATTCTTATTTATTTATTTAACTCGCACTATTGTCACTGTGTATCAAGTTCACTGTTTAATATCTTTCTATGCAATAGCAGCATACCACTGCTATGCCCATATTTCTTGCTTATAGCTGATACCCAATACCTAAGGGGATAGTGTTATTTATTAGGTCTGTTCTATCTTTGTATAGACTATATCCAGGAGGCGCTAATTAATCTTTCATTGGTCTATATATATATATATATATATATATATATACACACACATAGTGTGTGTATGTATGTATATATATATATATATATACACACACACATAGTGTGTGTATGTATGTATGTATATATATATATATATACATTGTGTGTATATGCGTGTGTATATAACCATATATATATATATATATATATATATATATATACATTGTGTGTGTGTATATATACTCTGTGTATGTGTATATATATATATATATATATATATTACTGTGTGTATATATATATATATATATATTTATATTTATACACTCTGTATATATATATATATATATATATATACGCTAGGGGTGTGCACCGGCCACTTTTCGTGTTTTGTGTTTTGGTTTTGGATCTGGATCTTTCTTAGTGTTTTGGATCTGGATTAGTTTTGCCAAAACCACCCTTCCGTGTTTTGGGTTTTGGGTTTTGTGTTTTGGATCTGTATTTTTTTTTTAAAAAGCATAAAACAGCTAAAATCACAGAATTTGTGGGTTTTTCTGCTCATATGCTATTATTAACCTCAATAACATTAATTTCCACTCATTTCCAGTCCATTCTGAACACCTCACACCTCACAATATTGTTTTTAGTCCAACAGGTTGCACCGAGGTAGCTGGATGACTATGCGTAGCGACACGAGTGGGGGGCACAAGCACATGGCCCATCTAGGAGTTACACTGCATTGGCAGACAGGATGGCAGTTTGAAAAACTAGGCCCCAAACAGTACATAATGCAAATAAAAAAAAGAGGCGCAAGATGGAATTGTCCTTGGGCCCTCCCACCCAGCCTTATGTTGTATAAAAAGGACATGCACACTTTAACAAACCAATCATTTCAGTACCAGGGTCTGCCACATGACTTTGGCTGAAATGATTGGTTCGTTTGGGCCCCCACAAAACAAGCTGGCAATTAATCTGTCCCTGCACAAACTGGCTCTACGGAGGCAAGATGTCGTCTTCATCCTCCTCATCCACCGATTCCTCACCCTCTTCAGTGTTGTGTACATCCTCATCCTCACAGAGTATTAATTCGTCCCCGCAGGAATCCACCACCACAGGTCCCTCTGTACGTTCTGGAGGCTGTTCTCCCTGGAAGAGTTGATAATTAATTTTTATGAACATCACCACATTTTGTGGAAGCAACCTCCTACGCCTTTCTGACAAGGTTCCCGGCTGCACTAAACACTCTTTCGGAGTACACAATGGAGGGGGTGCAACTCAGGTAAAATAGAGCCAGTTTGTACAGGGGCCTCCAAATTGCCTCTTTTTCCTGCCAGTACAGGTACGGACTGTCACTGTCTGTCATCCCTACTTGGATGCTGTCACCGATGTAATCCTCCACCATTCTGTCAGTGGTGACAGTATCATATGCAGTGGCAGTAGACATGTCAGAAATTGTTGGCACGTCCTTCAGTCCGGACCAGATGTCCAAACCGGCCCTTGACTTATGACACAGGTGCACGCTTGGCACTGCTACTGTGTTGATGCACGTGCGGCTACAGCGTACACATGTCACAAACACAGAAAAAAATTGTTTTTTATTTTTTGGAGCACTTTGGGGGTTACACCACCCTTTAACAGACTTATGGGACACAGGCGCATGCTTGGCGCTGCTCCTTTGTTGATGCACATGCAGCTACAGTGCACACAATTCACAAAGACAGAAAAAAAGAATTTTTTATTTTTTGTGGAGCGCACTTTGGGGTTTACACCACTCTTTAACAGACTTATGGGACACAGGCGCAAGCTTGGCGCTGCTCCTTTGTTGATGCACGTGCGGCTACTGCGCATACATTTCGCACACAAACACAGCAAAAAAAGAATTGTTTATTTTTTGTGGAGCGCACTTTGGGGGTTACAGCACCCTTTAACACAGGCGCACGCTTGGCGCTGCTCATTTGTTGATGCACGTGCAGCTACAGTGCACACAATTCACAAACACAGAAAAAAAGAAGAATTTGTTATTTTTTGTGGAGCGCACTTTGGGGGTTACACCACCCTTTAACAGACAGACGCACGCTTGGCGCTGCTGCTTTGAGGATGCACGTACAGTGCACACAATTCACAAACACAGAAGAAAATGTTTTATTTTTGTTGGAGTGCACTTTGGGGGTTACACCACCCTTTACCAGACAGACGCACGCTTGGCGCTGCTGCTTTGAGGATGCATGTACAGTGCACACAATTCACAAACACAGAAGAAAATGTTTAATTTTTATTTTAGTGCACTTTGGGGGTTACACCACCCTTTAACAGACAGACGCACGCTTGGCGCTGCTGCTTTGAGGATGCACGTACAGTGCACACAATTCACAAACACAGAAAAAAAATATATTATTTGGAGTGCACTTTGGGTGGTTACTGCACCCTCTAACGGACGAGCCATCCGGCCCTTTACTTATGACACAGGCGCACGCTTGGTGGTACTTTGTTGATGCATGTGCGGTTACTGCGCACATAATTCACAAACAGAAAAAAATATATATTTTTTTTGCACTTGGGGGGAGCACCCCTGATGGACAGAGCACCCCGTGGACAACACTACAGCACCCCTTTAGGACTGGGACACTGCACAACACTGCCCAGCCAGCCCCTATAGACATTGGAGTGGACAACTGACTGCACAACACAGCCCCTATGGACAACAAACTGCACTGCACAGCACAACACAGCCAGCCCCTATGGACTTTGGAGGAGTGGACACAACCCCTATGGACAACAGCAGCACAGCGCAGCACAGCACAGCACTACACTACACTACACAGCCCAGCCAGCCCTAACCCCCACTCTCCCTCTTCACTGTCCACAGCTGAGTGAGAAAATGGCGCCGACGCAGGTACCTTTTATAGAATCCAAAACCCGCGAGATCCGGAAGGCGGGACGATGACATTTTATCTCGATTTCAGATCCGAGTCAGGCGGGAAAAGTCGAGCCTGACTCGGATCGGCCTCGGATTTGAGGAGCTCGGGGGAGTTCGGACTTCAGAAACCCAAACCCGCTCACTTCTAATATACACACACACACACACACACACACACACACACACTGTGTGTGTAATATGAATGCATATACTGTGTATATACTTGAATAGGGCCGCAACTAGTGGGGGCTGGAGGTGCGGGTACGCCGCTGCCTCTGGTGCCAGTGTCCTCCAGCCTGGCGCTGCAGGGAGGCTCCAAGCCGGATGCCCGCTGAGATGTTATTGCCAGCGGGTGCCCAGCTCCTTCCCTGCAGCACTGCGGTAACCGGAGGCTGGAGTTCTCTCCTGAACTCCAGCTTCCGGCTCTCCCCACGGCCTGGGCACTATAGGAGAGACGTCTTGATGTCACAGGAGCGGGGTTTAAGGTAAGTATTGTTTTGTGGGTTTTTTTGGAAGTGGCACTACAGGGGCATTACTAGGGGCATTACTATATGGGCACTACAACGGCATTACCATATGGGCACTACAGGGGAATTACTAGGGGTCATTACTATATGAGCACTACAGGAGCATTACTAGGGGGCATTACTATATGGGCACTACAGGGTCATTACTAGGGTGCATTACCATATGGACACTACAGGGGAATTACTAGGGGGCATTACTATATGGGCACTACAGGGGCATTACTAGGGGGCATTACTATATGGGCACTGCAGGGGCATTACTATATGGGCACTACAGGGGCATTACTAGGGGGCATTACTATATGGGCATTACTAGGGGTCATTACCATATGGGCACTACAGGGACATTACTATATGGGCACTACAGGGGCATTACTAGGGGGCATTACTATATGGGCACTGCAGGGGCATTACTATATGGGCACTACAGGGGCATTACTAGGGGGCATTACTATATGGGCATTACTAGGGGTCATTACCATATGGGCACTACAGGGACATTACTATATGGGCACTACAGGGGCATTACTAGGGGGCATTACTATATGGGCACTACAGGGGCATTACCATATAGGCACTACAGGGGCATTACTAGGGGGCATTACTATATGAGCACTACAGGAGCATTACTAGGGGGCATCACTATATGGGCACTACAGGGGCATTACTAGGGGGCATTACTCTATGGACATTACTATACGGGGCATAACTATATGGGCTCTGCAGAGTCATTACTATATGGGCACTACAGGGGCATTACTACGGGGCATTACTATATGGGTATTATTAGGGGGCATTACTATACGGGCACTACAAGGACATTACTTTATGGGCACTACAGGGGCATTACTAGTGGGCATTACTATATGGGCACTACAGGGACATTACTAGGGGACATTACTATATGGGCATTACCATATGGGCACTACAGGGGCATTACATTATGGGCACTACAGGGGCATTACTTTGGGGGCATTACTATAGGTGCACTACTGAAGGAGGCATTACTATAGGGGCACTGCTGAAGGAGGCATTACTATAGGGACACTGCTGCAGAGGGAATTACGTAGGGGGGTGCCAAATTACTGTCTCATAAAAAACACTAGTTTCGGCCCTCACTTGAAGTAGCCAGAACTCACATATAATTATACTGCACTCTTGGGTGCTTCAAGAGTTTGGGAGTCACAAATCCACCGTGTGTCCCAATCTTTATACAATCGCAAAGGAGTACACTCCTTTAATAATAAAAATCTTCTTTTAGGGGTCTATGTACTAATAATCGTGGACTAGCCGCCATTATTATGTACCTAACTCGCAGGGGATATTTTACTTTTGAATAAAAATATCCTGGCTATGTACTACGGGGAGCCCTGGCATTTAGGAGAAGTCTTTCACAGAGGTGAAAGATTTCCTTGGGGAAAGCTGACATCAGCTTCCGGAACTGGCCGGGGAGAAATCGAAAGATCTCTCTCCTGCGCCTGGAGCCCCCATAGGCTTACAGTAGTTTTCACATTATCTAAAGATGGTGTAAACTACTGTGGCCAGTGGAGTTTAGTATATAGGGGTCAGATCGTAGTCCCCATTGATAATAATGGGAACTGCGATCTGCAGCGCTATTTAGTACTTTGCGGAGATTTCTGTGAAATAGGAGCAATACATGAAATATTTTTATATGTTAAACAGCTTGATACATAAGCCCCTTAATTTTAAATCGTTACCACCCAAACATAAAGTATCCACAATGCATAGTAACAGCATTAATGCCAAACAAGTACACTCCATCTTGTTTATGCTGTTCTGACTGTCTTTAGAATGGTCATACAAATGACGAAATGTCAACTGGTAAACTTTGAAGTTGAATTGAATAAGTCATTCTGGCTGTTAATATGCATTGTGAATACTGTAATTCATGTTTGGGTGGTAACGATTGAAGAGCAAAAGAAGATTTTTCACTATTAAAGGAGAGTGCTCATTTGTGATTGTAAATATATTTGTATATATATTGTAAATATATATAGAGAGCATGTTTGATTTTTGGATGTCTGAAACAGTGGCAAATGCGCAATATTTGAGATAGGCAGGGGCAGGTGCAAGATTAAAATTTTTGTTAGGGTGCATACAAACAAAACTACCAAGCTAAATACCCTCACTGGGCCAACAATGGTACAACAGGATCCCAATCACATTCTTTGTTTACAGCTTACTTGTAGTTTCCCCCGGGAGACTTAGGGTTAAGCTGCGGGAAGGGGGAGTTAGGTTTAGGCACTTGGTGTGGAGGTTAGGGTTAGGCACCCCTAAGGGAGGGTTAGGGTTAGGCACCCCTAAAGGAGGGTTAGGGTTAGGGGTGGGGGGGTTAGGTTAGCGATACTTACCTTAGTGAGCGATCGGGATTTTCACCCCTGCAGGGCTGCAGCTGTCAGGATTAGAACCGCTGGCCATGCGGCCAGCGGTAAATAATACCGATTCCATGTGGTGATGAAGTGCAGTGATATTGTGATGGGAAGTAGTGTTGGGAGGTAGTTCAGTGAAATAGTACGGGGGTATACAATCGGGAAGCCGGCTGCCTTAATACCGGCAGCCGGCTTCCGACTACATCATCCCGGCGAGGGTGAAATGCGGGCGTCTAGATGTAGACGCCTGACATTTCCCCAATGCCGGGAGACAGGTGCCCGGCATCCCAATCGAAGGGATGCTGGGCGCCGCTAGCGGACAGCCGCGGGGGGGAGGGTTAGGTTTAGGGCACCCGGGGGAAGGTTAGGGTTAGGCACCTCCCCGGGGGACTTAGGTATAGGCAGTGGGGAAGGGGGGGTTAGGGTTAGGCACTTAGAAGGGGGATTAGGGTTAGGCAAAGGGGAGGAGGTTAGGGTTAGTAGGAAAAGAAGGGGGATTTAACCCCCTATTGTTCCTCAGCACACTGAATAGTACTTGCAGCAATATATGAAGACTATATGGTCATAGAAATTCAGAGATATTAGGTGCATGCATTTGCAAATACATGGAAAGCTGCTAGGCCACGTCACTGCTTCTCTGTCACTAGCAGTCCCTAACATTAGGAGGTTCACATCCGGGGCGCAGTGCACCCCGAAAAATGCCCAGCCCAGGACCCCCCCAGGGCATCACATGAAAATGGAAAAAGAGTGACAGTGCAGTGTAAAGTATAGATGTGTAAGACTTCTTAATGAGTGTTGAAAAAAGAGGTTAAAATATATGTGAAATATAACATAAAAAAAATACAAATAATATGTGATGTAAAATGCAACTAATATCTCTGAATTTCTATGACCATATAGTCTTCATATATTGTTGCAAGTACTATTCAGTGTGCTGAGGAACAATAGGGGGTTAAATCCCCCTTCTTTTTCTACTTAGTATGACCCCCTCTCTTTCAAGCACCTGATTAGTACTGCTATATTGATTGAGTAGCTGCCATTTTTGTTTGTGAGGTTAGGGTTAGGCACCCCTAAGGAGGGTTAGGGGGTTAGGTTAGTAGATACTTACCTTAGGACGATCGGGATGTCCCGCGCTGTCGGGCTTCCGCTGCTGGGCTCTGCTGGTTTGTCGGGCTGCCGCTGCTGGGATTCGAACTCCCGGCCATGCGGCAGCCGGGATATCATACCGATTCCAGTACGGGAAAGTAATGTTGGGAGGTAGTTAGCGCTGATTATATCTCCTGCAGCGACACACAATAGGCCCTTCCTAAATTTCAGCTCCAGGCCCATGTGGACCTTAATCTGGCACTGCTAGTTCTAAATTATCCTTTATGTCTGTACAGTATTTATATGTTTTATATATAATGTGTATTTCCCTACTATACAGTATGCTGCTGTGGAATATTGTGCTTGCAGTAATAAATGACAAATATAAAAATAAGGGGCCATTGGAACCTTTCATGATATGTTGATTAATGTGCATTTCTAAGTTCAATTATGAGTCATTTATTTATTGTATTAAAAAAAATAAAGTAGCATTATGCATAGCCTTGTGAGCCATAATAAATAGTTATATGAGACAAAAGCATTATTCTGAGTATTGTTTTCATCCATCTTCAATATTTTTCAAATACAATAATTGTACCACTAACTTCTGAATACTGCAGTGAGGTACAAAACTCAATTCAAGTATTAAACATGTTTCACAATCTCAGAATTATATGCAGGAAGAGACCTACAGCGTACAAACATCTGCACAGTTTGGTATTCATTAGCATGCTGGGTGCTTTATTTTGTATGTGTCATTAGCAAAAAAGGGACTGAATCAACATAACACAATGCATTCTATTAACTGCTGAGACTTACACTGTGTACATAGCGTAGTTTATATTATATACATTAATTAAGAATTTCTGTCACCGACATGTATTAGTGATAGATAAGGATGCATGAAGTCAGCAGAAAACCGGGCACTCAGACTAAGCTAAATAAATATATCCTGATGTCTGTCTACAGTAAGAACCCCATTTACTGTATATTATTTTAATTTAGCATAAATACCTAGCAAATTCATTTAACACATAAAGCAGACAGCTTGTTATAATAGATATAAAATAAGCAAGTGTTATCCTTCACATTATAGATACTGTATAAAGTAATCATATACTATTATGATTTTTATTTAAACAACTCACGTCATCATATACCTGTTACTAATGAGTGTTATTTTAATCATTCAATTTATAACATAAACAATGTTTAATTTCTCTCCAAACAAGCGGTATTGAGTTTAATTATATCACTTCTTCTGTATGTGGTATTCTTGACCTATGCATCTATGTTCTCATTCAAAATAGGGAAATTCTACATTATGCTTGTTTATTAAAATTATGCAGTACTGTATTAAGCAACGTTAATGATAGAAGGTTAAAATGTTTGTGCAATACTTACTTTTTTATTGTTTACAATTAGAGATGACCGGCTCGGATTGCTTGGAATCTGAATACACCCAAACCCCTGGTATCCGAGTAAATCCGAGCTGCGGCTTGGGTCTTCCTGCCTGACTTGGATTCCACTTTGAGGCAAAATGAATTGAGCTGTAACATCAAAAAATCTAAATAAAAAAAATAAATGAAATTTGATTGCTTGTACTGTTTGGTGTGTTTTACCCTAGTGTGCTTTGTTCATGTGCATATATAAGCCCTGTATCTCCCTGTGGCTCCACGCTGTTTTCATTGAGCTGCAAAATCAAAATATCACAATCAAAAAAAGAAATAAAATTCTATTGTTTGTAGTGTTTGGTGTGCTTTACCCTAGTGCGCTTTGTTGACAAGCATATATAAGCCCTGTGACTCCACGCAGTTTAATTGAGCTGTGACATTAAAAAAAATTAAATTCTATTGTTTGTACTGTTTGGTGCGCTTGACCCTAGTGCAGTTTGTTGACGTGCATATATAATCCCTGTGGCTCTATTCAGTTTGAATTGAGCTGCGACATCAAAAATGTAAAAAAAAACAATCTATTGTTTGTACTGTTTGGTGTGCTTTACTCTAGTTCTCTTTGTTAACATGGATATATAAGCCCTGTGGCTCCATGCAGTTTGAATTGAGCTGCAACACCAAAAATGTAAAGTGAAAAATAAAAAAATTATATTGTTTGTACTGTCTGTACCCTAGTGCGCTTTGTTCACGTGCATATATAAGCCATGTGCATATATAAGCCATGCAGTGATCTGCGAATTGAAAAATGGATAACTTTCAGTTTAGGGAAGAGCAACCAAATATTGTCGCTGCAGCTGCTGCCACCAGTCAAGATGACGACGCTAGTCCTTCAACGTCATCTACTAAAGCTGATGCTCAAGGGCATAGAGGGCCTAAGACAGGTCATTTCAAATCAAAAGAACAATATACTGCGCTAAAGAAAAAAACACATCTAATAAAGGGAAAGTGTTGTGCAGAAAAACATTAAATTGCCAACATGCTATTCACCACACGCAGTGGCAAGGAAAGACTGAAGCCTTGGACTTTATTTATGAGTGGTGGTTCTGCAAGTGTCAGTGAGGCATCTTCATCTGCCTCTCATGACGATGCAAGACCTTTTCACTCAGAGTCTAGGAGAGGTGTAAACTAATGAAAACCACTAAGGCTGTAGAACAAACTGTGCATTCAGAAACAGAACTGTCTCAAATACCTGAGGAGAGTTTTTAGAAATGGAGATGTTTCCCAAAGAAACCAATCAGATTCTACTTAACATTTAATTAGCACATTCTAAAAGATAACTAGAATCTGATTGGTTGCTATGGGCAACATCTCCACTTCTAAAAAACTCTCATAAATATACTCCTAAGTGCATTCACGAGAGCTATGTGTGACCCTGGCCATTGTGATATGGTTGTACTCACAGAGAAGTCACCTTCAACCATTTCTGCTCCCTCTGCAAATGTGGGTAGGAGCAGCACAAATATAGCTGATGACATAAAAATTGAGGATGCCACTGAGGAAGTGCAAGAGGATGAGGTAGATCTTTGTGTAGCTCATGCCAATGCTTATGAGGATGTTGAGGATATTGGTTGTGTAAGTTAAGCAACAGTGGAAGCAGCTCTTAGCCATGATAAGAAGAAGGCCATTGTCTAGATAATAACTAGAATCTGATTGGTTGCTATGGGCAACATCTCCACTTTTAAAAAACTCTCATAAATATACCCATAAGTGTGTTCACAAGTGCTATGTGTGACTCTGACCTTTCTGATATGGTTGTACTCACAGAGAAGTCACCTTCAACCATTTCTTCTTCCTCTGCAAATGTGGGTAGGAGCAGCACAAATATAGCTTATGACATGGAAATTGAGGATGCCACTGAGGAAGTGCAAGAGGATGAGGGAGATCTTTGTGTAGCTCATGCCGGCGCTAATGAGCATGTTGAGGATGAGGATGTTGTTTGTGTAAGTCAGACACCAGTGGAAGCAGCTCTTAGCCATGATAAGAGGAAGGCCATTGTCATGGGCATAAGACCAACAAATGCACCTCTTATGTGTGGAATTATTTTAACCCTAACCCTGTCCATTGTCAAACCATCAGTAGCGTTTGTCCCCTGTACCAAATTCCATCTCGGTTTCCATTTTCCGAAACAAGCCATTCCTTAGCTATAACAGGACGTTAAAAATTTTTTTATTGGCCTACAAAATGCCAATGTACATACTGTCCACCTAACTACAAATACGTGGACAAGTGGTAGTGGGCAAACTAAAGATTGCATGACTGTGACAGCCCACTGGGAGAGTGATTCATCTTTAGCAGCAGCAGCAGCAGTATCTAACAAACAATGCCGTTGATACACAGAGTAGCATTCAGAGGCAGGCTACTCTGTGTATCAACGGCTTCACTAAGAGGCATGTGATTTCTGACAACACCACCAATATTGTGAGACCATTAAAGCTTAGTGAATTCCAATATGTCCCATGTTTTGCTCACACAATCAATTTGGTGGTACATGTTTTTTTTTAAATGAAGGGGCATGCAGGAGATTCTATCTGTGGCCCAAACAATTTTGGAACATTTTTGCAATTCAGCCACAGCATGCAGGAGATTGCAGCAGTTGCAAGAACAGTTGAATCTGCCACCAACTGTAGCAACAGGTGGTAACCAGATAAAATTCTACCCTTTATATAATTCAGCGGATGGATGAACAGCAAAATGTCATCCACAGCTATACAATATGTCATGACATTGGGAGAGGAGGGAAGTGTTCCTTAGTCCAGCTCAATGGAGAATGCTTTCCATGTTGTGCAAGGTGCTCAAACCCTAGCCACCTATGAAGTGAGTTTAGACACCTTGAGTCAGGTGATTCCCCTAATTAGGTGATTCCCCTAATTGACCTTGAGTCAGGTGATTCCCCTAATTAGGCTTTTGGAAAATCAGCTCAAGAAATTGAAGGAGGAGATTAAACAAAGTGATTCCACTAAGTTTGTAGGACTTGTAGATCAAGTCCTTTGTTCACTATGCCAGGAATCAAGGGTTTCAAAATTCTTCAAATAAGATAATTACATTTTGGCGACAGTGCTTGATCCTAGATTTAAGTCATACGTCATGTCTCTCTTTCCAACTTACCCAGATCTTAAGAGATGCAAAGAGCTTCTGGTGAGCAAGTTGGCAGTTCAAGTGGTACACATTACAACAACATCTGCTCCTTCAGTTTCTCCGGCAGCTGCCAGGAAAAAACTCAGCTTTCCCAAAAGACCCAGTGGTGATGCAGAGGAGTTATCCCAACATTGTTACATCTTGTCAGGTCTAAAAGAATTGGTGAAAATTAGTTTCACCACTACTGCAACTTCATCTGATAGGGTCACCATCCAAATGAATGGTGGAGGATTATTTGCATGACACCATACACATATGCATTTCACAGAGTCCCCTTTAACTACTGGAAAGACAAAAAGGCAACTTGGAGGTCCTTGTACAGACTGGCTTTGCATTACTCTAAGCTGCCCACCCTCCAGAAGGGATCGGTATGAATGACCGCCAGGCGAGAGCCTGGCGGTCAAAATCCCAATGCCGGCAGGCCAAACAGTGGAGATCCCAATGTAGGTGAGTAAACTACCTAACCCTCCCCTCCACCCCCCTAACCCTCCCTTAGGGGTTCCTAACCCTAACCTTCCCCTTAGTGCCTAACCCTAACCTCCCCCCTGGGGTGGCTAAACCCAAATCCCCCTCACCACACCCTAAACCTAACCCTAACCTTCCCCTGGGGGTGCCTAACCCTAACCCCCCCTTCCCCTAGCCTAATCCCTTAAACCTAACCCTCCCTGCAGCTATGAGGATGCATGGACCGTACTTACATCGTTCGGTCCCGTGTCGTTCTGGATTCCGGCGCTGGGATTATGATAGGCGGTGGTATTTCGATGCCTATCAATAATCCCTAGCCGGAATTTTGCCGTTGGGATTGTGACCGGCGGCAGGTCATATGACTGCATCCCCTCTAGAGTGTACATGGAAAAAGTTTTCAGCACAGTCAGAAACCTTATCAGCAAATGGCCTAGGAGGCTACAACCTCAAAATGTCGAAAGGGGCAGGTTCTGGGGGGGTAGAGGGGGTGATCATGGTAATCCCTCCCTCCCTGTAACACTTCTCACCCGCCCACTATCACTGGCCGCTGCGAGGGGGGGTACAATGACATGATTCAGCCCATGCATTTCTATTTGGATGGTACTTAAGTCCGTGGCTAGAGTCTTGGTGTTTTTTTGTTTTCTGAAGATGTGAATGCCTTCATGGAGAAGAGGACATGAATGGCTACAGTGATTGTAAGTGAGTGTGAGTGTAATAAAGTTGTACTTTAATGGTGTGTTAGTCTTGTCTTTATTTTAATATTTATTTTTCAGGTGAACTAGAGGTACCAGCAGGCCATTTATGCCCCGCATGCTGGTACTTGTGGTTCACCAAGTACCAGCATCCGGGGAAGGCTTGCAGGGTCCTCTAGTTCTACTGTAAAAGACAATATTAATTCTATCTTTTGACACAATCAACCCGGCACCCCCCACTCAGGGGTGCCAGGGATATCCCCGGGCTATCAGACCAGGTCTTGGGTGCCCTGCAGAGGGGGAACACCATCATTGGGGGGTCCCAACCTCTTCAGGGATCCTGGCCTGAGCTGACTATTGGTCAGGTGTTAATGCCATGGGGCAGTTCCAAAAGGTTCTAGCCTATTTCCCATGATAGTTGCAGTACACATGCTAACACTGGAAGAAATAATCAGATGTCATGGCCTGGTCTAGCTACTGCTATGAAGATGATACTCATCTGTACCTGTCCTTTGGTCTGAGTACTAAAATAATCTTAAATGACAGTTTAGCTGAACTTCAGGGATGGATGACTGTGTAGCTTAACTCCAGGGATGGATGACTATCTAGCTGAACTAATGGGCTGGATGAGTGCAATTTGACTGCGACTCCACATCATTTTTATTTTTAATATTACACTTTTAATAGGTTTATTTCACACAGAAGCATGCTCGGAGCAAACTGATAAAATCACCAGCCTAAAGCAGGTCTATTATTTGGGGGATTTTGAGTTCCATTTTTAGTTTGATTTTGAATTCTACATTTAAAGCCAAACAAGAAAACACTAATCCAAATCATTCAAAATCAATTTTGATTTTAAATTCGATCTCAAAATCGAATTTTAGTCAATGTGGGATTTAGACAGTTAAATCGAATTTCGATTTGATTCAATTTAATTTAATTTTAATTTACCTAAACTCGAATACAAAATCGAATTTTAGTAAATATACCCCTGTGACTGTGTAAATTTGATATTGTTTGTATTGCAATATTGATGGTTTGTAATCATTTTTTTTATGGGGCACATAGATAAATGCAAAAAAACATTTATTTGATCATAAAAAAATAATCAAAAATATTTTTATGTTATGTTACAGTAGTTTGGCAGGATTATTATCCAATTTTTATCTAATCTATACTTACTACCTTATGCTAATATACAAAGAGTTATTTTTGGCACAGGAGAAACAAATTGTTTGCAATATGAACCACTATATCGAATAATATCAATCAAAAATAGTTATTATCTTCTTATTAATCAATTATGTGGTGGTGCTACCTTAGAGTCAAACCAACAATGTACCGTAGATGCAAGACACAGCAGATGCTTTAAACAAAAACTCCCCTATTAAGGACACTGAATAGCAAACAAAATGCACAGACACGCATTTAGCCAGAGGTGGTTTGTTCACTAAGACGCTTAGTGAATAAGCCACCTCTGGCAAAATGAGCATCTAACCTGCTTGAGGAGTCTAGTTTAGCATTGTGGACTCCTCCGGTCAAGGTCCTGGGGTCTCCTGCTCTGTCCGCTACTAAAGTAAACAACTTTTACTGACCAACTAGTTGTTATTATAGGCTGTTTAATTATTTACCTTAAAAATGGGATTTGGTATGATGCAACATTTTAAAAATTGTTAATAAAAGTTAAGTCTTATGCCTACTGAATGTTAGTTATTAGTAATTGTACCTTGGTACCTACTAATTTGTTAATAGTACGGATAAGACATATCACAACAGTACTATTGTTCAGATTTGTTCTGTTGAATTTCTCTATGCATTCTGGGCCTAATTCAGACCCGCTCGCGAGCGCTGAGTGCTTGCAAGCGGGTCGATGTTGGCCAAGTGCGCATGCGCACGACGGAGGTGGCTCCGTCGTGCGCATACGCGAGACCCAAATAACGATGGCCAAGCCGTCGTTATGGGTCTCGCATCAAAGGGGGCATGCTGTCGATGGTGAGTTACAGCATGCCCCCTTTGGTGGGCGTGCCGGGGCCGTGGCTGCCCAGACGGAGGCGTTCCCATGGGAACGCCTACCGTCTGTTGCCGGCCCCACTGACATCACTAGTGATGATCACTAGTGATGTCAGTGGGAGTGCTTTTGGCTCTGATAGAGTAAAAAGCACTAACTTGGTTCAGTAAACATGATCAAACCAAATTCCATATACAAAAATGAAAATATATACAGGTTGAGTCTCCCATATCCAAATATTCCGAAATACGGAATATTACGAAATATGTAATAATTTTGGCATGACTGAGATAATAAAACCTTTGGTTTTTGATGGTTTAATGTGCACAAACTTTGTCTAAGGCACAAATTATTAAAAATATGGTATAAAATTACCTACAGGCTGTGTGTATAGGATGTAAATGAAACATAAATTTATTTCATGTATGTGCATAAACTTTGCTTGAGCCACAAAATTATTGAAAATATTGTATAAAATGAGCTGCAGGCTGTGTGTATAAGGTGTATATAACACATAAATGCATTCTGTGTGTATATTGGGGTCCCATTCCCAAGATATTTCATTATGATATGCAATTATTCCAAAATATGGAATATTCCGTTATCCAAAATACCCCTGGTCCCAAGCATTTTGGATATGGGAGACTCAACCTGTAATAGTACCAGTTTTATAAAAAAAAGTTTTTTAATGCTGATTTCACTGAACTATCAGAAGTCTTTGGGCCTGATTCAGAGCCGCTCGTAAGCGGCTGCTCGTTCGCTCTGAGCGATGTTCGCACATCTGCGCATGCGTATGGGTCGTAATGCGCATGCGCCAACCAGTCATTGCGGTCAGAAATTGTGCGCTCGCAAAATAGCGAGTGCCTGCTAATTTGAGTGACAGGATGAGGCGTTTGTGGGTGGTAACAGGGGATGGTGCTTGAAAACGGGGAGTGGAGATCCGAACACAGGTGTGCCAAACGGTCAAAACGGGCGTTTTAAGGGTGTGCATAATTAACAAAGCAGCGTCATCGACCACGTCACTTGGTTGCCTCTCAGCCTGAACTGTTCACATGATTGCGGTAGGAAAATCCAACCACAAGCACTGCGAGCAGTTCAGACGCCTTTTGATGAACTCGATTAATCTAATAAATAGCGGAGATGACGTATGATGCGAGCGGCCAGGAGGCGTCTTTACAAAATAGCGAGTTCATGTTTCGTTCACTCGCTCAGACATAGAGGCGTCAACAGACCGCAAAGAGCGAGCGCTCAATTTAGATAGCCGGCCCCTTTTTCTGAACTACCGTTCGCAAATAGCGTCCGGCTCTGAATCAGGCCCTTTGACCTATGAGGCACAATCCGCATCCCAGATGTGGTTGTGATGCAATAATTTAGAGTAAATTAGCAATGCGATATTTGCAAATATAACATAAATGTATTGTAATTTGCATACCGGGACAGAGCTTGCAAGAAAGCTCTATCTCTGCGAATCCTCTGCCTGCACTTCTCGTGCATTTTTCACAAATAATACTTTGATAATGTATCTGCACATGTGCCAGCTACCCCCCCTGCTGTGCTCCTGTCTCTTCTATGCTCTTTCCTCTCCTCTGTGCCCCTCTACCTCAATGTCCCTGCACCCCTACCTCCTCTATGCCCCTCTACTCTATGCCTCCCCCCCGAATAGTCTGCCCGGCTACCCTTGTGCTGCTGCCCAGCTCTGTCCTCCTCACCTGCCCCTCTCTCGTCTGTAATATAAAATAATTAAATAAAAGTTACCTGTACCTAGAGATTGGTGATAGGTAAGCACCTTCTGGGATCTCTTCGCAGAGTTGCCTACCCTCCTGATTCTTGCGGGAGACTCCCACTTCACTGCTGATTCTCCCGCTGTCCCGGAAAATTAATTCAAACCTCCGGATTCCCTGCTGTCCAGTCGGCAAGCCGACTGCACATGCGTGAAGTGATGTGGGAGTCTACTTTGGTGCTATAGCCTGTTCGGGATTTCCAAACTCTCTCGGTTCCGCAAAGGATGATCTCTAAAGTGTCATGTGAGCAGGAAAGGCTGTGCGAGTGTAGAGACTCAGAGCCACAGCAGTTTTTCCTGTCTGGAAGGGAGTGTGAGAGTGGCTGCAGGCAGGACGTGTCCGGATCTACTTTTTGCTCTGCCAGTGCCTGTGCGTATAAGAATGTAAGTCATACATGTAGAGCTTTCCTCTCATCTTTTTTTAACATATTACAGTATGTAACTGCATGTACCAGAGCCCCTGACATCCATGCTCTCCCCATTGGCTCCTTCCTTTTACTCCTATCTAACTAAGCAGCATAACAAATACTGATCTGTCACATAAACAAACCCAGCGTGTGTCACATTCCAGCCGAAAGTGCTTTATCTGGACAATAAGATAAGAACTTTCCCAGTGCATCCTATAGCTGGCTGCACGTCTCAATGCTCACAAGAAGGATGTGGTTTCTTGTAAACCTATTACTATACGGGAGCTGGTCATTGGAATCACCTATTTACCGCAGTACAAAGCTTCACACCAGAAGTTATTGGGCTGTTAGAATGTGGAGAGGCCAGCTGAAAGGACACTCCAAAGCACTGGTTGTATAGGAAAAGCTAAAACAGTATAATGACATTCACAGCCATCTTTAGATTCTACTTTGGTTTTATGGCTCACCAGTTACCACTATTAACTCAACCACTGAATAAACCAGGACTTAACAAAATGTATATTCTACCTTTTGTCATAAAATGTCACACAGCAAGTCAGGTCCTTCCGCATTAAGGTGGGAGCTCCCGCTATCCCGCATTCCCACTGCCCCGTATAAAAATCCAGATGCACATGCTCGAGTCCGGAGGTGAAGGGATCAGGGCCTGAGCTTGACTGTGTCAAGACTCAGGGGCGTCCTCACCATGGGTCATGGAAGGGTGGGAAAGATCTATCAATGTGTGTGTCTAGTGAGATCTATTAATGTGAATGTGACGGGGGTGATCGAGTGTGAATATGGCAGGGCACATAAATTAATGTCAGTGGGGGAGCTAGGGTGTCAGCTTGTAGGAATATATACGCCCATAGGTGGAGCTAGGCACGCCCTTTGGGTGGTGCAGACCATGCCCCCACAATGCATTCTACAGCCGTCCTCAATCTCCCTGAAACTGTTTTTCAAAAGTAAGCAAGTATGCCTCTGCGGTCACCTGAGATGCCAGCTGGGACTTTCACTCTGGTATTATTTTACAATTTGCCTTTAGTAAATCTGTAAACAGTTTGCATTTTTCATTACTGGTGATGGGAAATGCGATCTGCATACTAGAAAAATGCAAATTTGAGGGCACAGAGGAGAATTTAGCAAATTCTCCTTCAAAAGCTCTTTGATACATTTAGCTAATACTAAAATAATGTGAAAACACCCATTTTCAATATATGTTAGTAAAATAAAATATTGATAAATATGTCTGATAGTCTTTTTCATGTCATCCTATGTAAATTACTGTGCTCTGTTTTCTCCTTCAGAGCTAGACAAGATGACCCTGGAATTGTCATATAATTTATGATACTAGACAATTGAAGTGCATTGACATTTATTATTAACAGAACTGACATCTGATTTGTCTGAAAAATTACATATCTTACCACTCTTCTTATTCTCCTGGAACCAAGAATATGTAAATGAATCAGCAATGAATCTATAACTATTACCTCAGCATCAGAACAAAACATCTACTTCAGGAGATCTTTCTGATATTCTGGCCCTGATTCAGAGCCGGACGCTCTGACAGAGTGCTCGCTCTGAATCAGGGCATCTTTTTTTTTTTTATGGAGCGGCCTCCTGGCCGCTCGCATTACTGTGGGTTGCCACCCACAGCTAATACGAGTGGCCAGGATGATGGTCGCGATGGTCAAGACCATCGCGACCATCGGGCTTGCAACTAGACCCTTGTGGTAGGGTCTCGTGACCGCAAGCCCCAGAGAGCTTTCGGTTCAAACAGAGCTGAAAGCTCTCCCACTGACATCACTTGTGATGTCAGTGGGGCCGCCCCCAAACGGTAGGCGTTCTCATGGGAACGCCTCCGTCTGGGCAGCCACCCCCCAGGCCTGCCCACAAAAGGGGGCGTGCTGTCACTCAACATTGACAACACGCCCCCTTTGGTGCGAGACCCCGAGCGACGGATTGCCCGTCGCTATCCGGGTCTCGTGCATGCACACAACGGAGCCGACTTCCGTCGTGCGCATGCGCTCTGGGCCACCATTGACCCGCTTGCGACCTGGTCTGAATCAGGCCCTCTGTCTGCACTGCTGAAGAACCTATGTGAGGGCTATCATAAGTAGATTAAATACAGGACTCTAATGTCCTGGTCACAGAGAATCACCACCACCGAGGAATGGGATGGCCTGCTAACCACTCCAATAGTCAGTGCAGAAAATCTGTTGTAGCTCAGAATATTTTTTTTTCTCTCAAGCCTAGCAAAACATCTACGCAAACAGGCTTCTAATACAATTTATTGACATAATTGGCCTAGGATTTGCATTAATAGTACAATTTAGCAGACAGGCATTTCTTCTAAAAAAATACTCATTTAGATCCCAAATGTATAACTAATTCCAGACCAATATGAAACCTTCCTTTTCTAGGAAAGATTATGAAAAAAGTGGTTGCATTTAAACTGGAAACCCGTCTGTCAACAAATGATATTTATGATCCATTCCAGTAAGGATTCAGGAGACTACTGTATGTAGCACTGATACATACCTAGTGTGTGTGCTTAATGATCTTCTGATGGCAAGATACAGAGGTGAATGTTCAATCTTACTCCTTCTAGATTTCTCTGCAGCATATGATACCATTGACTATGGGATTCTAATTGAGAACATGAACATTTTCTATGGGCTCAATTGCATATTCCTTAGATGGTTCAAATCACTTCTTACTGGCAAGTCACAGAGACTATCTTCAGGAGTATACTCATTGTCACCAGTGCCACTGCCATTGGTTCCACAAGGTTCTAGCCTTGCTACTGTAGTTGCAGTATACATGCTACCACTGGGAGAAGTAATCAGATGTCATGGCCTGTTCTAGCCACTGCAATTCAGATGATACTTATCTGTACCTGTCCTTTGCTCTGAGCAGGGGCGCCGAGAGGGGGGGGAGCGGGTACATATGACCCGGGCTTCCTGAGGGGCCCGGCGGGGGCCCGGGTCCGGCGCTGCTCCCCCCCTCACAGCAGCCCAGCACACAGCGTACAGCGTGTGCTGAGCTGCAGTTGGAGACTGCTCGTGGATGCTGAGCAGCAGCCACAGCAGTCTCCTATGCCTGTGTGGGGGAGCGATCACACTGATCACGCTCCCCCTGGCTTTGCGCCGGGCTGAGAGGGCTCAGAGCGCCCCCCCCCCTCCCCAGTGCTCTGCACCGCGAAGCGGTGCTGCAAATCTTTTTTTTTTCATGGCAAGGGGGCGTGGCCACACCTCCCACAATTAGGCCACACCCCCTATTGTGTCTAGCTGAACTCCAGGAATGGATTAGTGCAATTTGGCTGCGACTCAATCCTGATAAGACAGAGGTTCCTTTGATAGAACCCGCCTATAAAAGGACAAGACTACAGCTTAGCCAACCAACTGGTCTTACACTGTAGGGTTTAGAGTTGTAATACTGTACATTGAGCATCTACAGATCATTGGTGTTATCCTGGAAAACTTAAACATCAAGGGTCAGCCATGAACAAATCATCAGTCTTTCATCTGAGGAACATACTGTATCCAGAATTAAGCACTTAATTCCCCCAGAAGATCTGCCTACACTTACATACAGTAAGTAAGTATAATCATGCTTGTACTATGCAATGCACTGTACCTGGGTATCCCTAAGAAAGAAGTACATTGCTTGCAGCTGGCGCAAAATACATCCAGCAGACTATTAACTAAGCAACCCTGTCCCAGCCACATAGCACCCATTCTCTATTCCCTTCACTGACTGCCAGTAAGATGGTGAATCTACTGTATTTCAAGACTGGCTTTCTGATTTTCAAAGCCCTACATAACCAGTGCCCAAGGTACTTGAAGATGAAGGACTATTAGCAGTATCTACAATATCCCTTAATTTGTCTGGGAGTCAAGCTTTTGCCTTTGAGGCTTTGACTATCTGGAAATCAATTTCTCGCATATTTCAGGAGTCTCCACTCTGGAAACCTTCAAAAACAGACTTAAACCTTAACTGTTTACTCACACATTACATTAATGCTCCTTTAATTTCTTTTAAAATAAATACAAAACAGATACCTAACTCTTTCTGCAGTCTAATATAATACTTAGATTTATTATTATTATTATTATTATTATTATTATTATTTTGTCTCTATATTCAATTGTACAGACCTGTGTAACAGAATGTTCCAAATGTAATAGGGTGAGAGTTTAGAAAATATGAGAGTTTAGCAGTAAACTCTCACACTATTACATTGTTCGAGCTGTGTTTTCAAAATTGGAAAACATCTGGATGAGAGTCTAAATCGTGAGAGTTTTATTAGTCCGAAAAACATGTTTTGCATGTTCTCGGACTCTATAACATTGACCGAGTTTAAAAAGTCTGAGTTTACTCATATTTTCTAAACTCTCACCCTATTACATTTGGCCCAATATCTTAATTTTACATGTAGAGGGGAACATAACTGCTACATAACCGCTGAGCGCTCGCAAGTGGGTCGATGTTGCCCAAGTGCGCATGCGCATGCCGGAGGCGGCTCCATCGCGCGCATGCGCGAGACCCAAATAACGACGGCCAAGATGTCGTTATGGGTCTCGCACCAAAGGGGGCGTGCTGTTGATGGCGATTGACAGCACGCCCCCTTTGGTGGGTGTGCCGGGGGCGTGGCTGCCCAGACGGAGGTGTTCCCATGGGAATGCCTGCCATCTGGGGCCGGCTCCACTGACTTCACTAGTGATGTCAGTGGGAGTGTTTTTGGCTCTGATAGAGCCAAAAGCACTCCAGGGCTTGCGGCAGCGAGACCCTACCGCAAGGGTCTCGTCGCAAGCCCGATGGTCGTGATGGTCTTGACCATCGCGACAATCATTTTGGCCGCTCGCTAAAGCTGTGGGTGGCCACCCACAGCTATGCGAGTGGCTAGGAGGCCGCTCCAAAAAGTAAGAGGGACGGCCCTGATTCAGAGCGAGCGCTCTGTCAGAGCGTCCGGCTCTGAATCAGGGCCTCTGTGTGAAGTTCGTATGTTTCCCCATGTTTGTATGGGTTTCTTTTTCTCTTGCTGCTCCAGCTTCCTCCCACAGTCCAAATACATACTAGTAGATTAATTTGCTTTGGATAAGAATATATACCCAAATTTGTGGCAAAATATACCCAAGTGTGTGGCAGTTACTTTAGACGTCTGGGACTTTTGTAAATGATTAGAAAGACAAAGAACAACAATCGCGTGTGCCCGGTATAGCAATTATGGAAAGAGTTGTTGGTGCAAGGTCTATATAAATAATGAATTATTAAAATTAGCAGAACATTTTGTTACACGGACTTGCAGTTAGGGTAGGCAGGGGAGGTAGAGCCTGTCATACTCCCTCCCCTATCATACTCCCTGTCATGCTCCAGAGTTTTAATATGACAACTATGTTATTATACACGTGTGCCTCCCCAGCCATTGACCTCACCGCACGTCACTGCTTTGTTATATTGTTTTATATTATTTTAAGGAATTTTTAAATATGTGAAATATTGTTTACACAATGTATTGTACATTTGCACAATATTTCGTTTTTAAATTTTTTATAGGCACTCTTATTACAGGGGAAAAAACTTGTTGAAAGACATTTTTTGTTTTCTATGGATGTTTACCACATTCATTTGTAGGAACTCAGAATGCCTAGAAAGTAGAAACATTTTTACAAAACTATGTGAAATTATGTTTACAATGTACATTTGCGCAATTCTTATGTTTCAATATTTATATATATATTTTTTAATTTATGGTTTTTAACCACCTGCATTTGTTGGAACTCAGAACATGTAGAAACATTTTTCTAATGTCTAACTAAATGTTGTATAGCAACAACATCTGAAAAAAAAACCACCTACAGTAACTAAATATTTTCTAAAGAATTAAGTTACATTTTCTAGAACCACTTCAACAAATGGAGAGATGAATGAACTCTCAGTAGTGATGATGTAGAGTGAAAGAGTGGAATGGGAAGAATGAGACAACTGGATAATTCATCTGCTGAGGCGGTATATTTGGAGTCTCCATGCCACAATAATAAATCTATTTACACCATTTGATCCATTTGATTAAATTAATAGCGTGACAAAGCTTAGCAATACATGCTTGAAAAGTAAAAACACACAAGGTCATATACTACAATGGAACACAATGGCAGCACAACAGCCCGGTTTGTGCTGTGCTTACAAAAGGATTCCATTATTTAATAAAATGTAAAAGTATAGTCAACCATTCTACCCAATTTAAAGTTGCAGTAATATTTCCATGGGACCTCAAGCATCGCCTTTTACATTTTATATCTACATTTGGGCTGTTGTAATGAAATTTCACCAAATGTCAGCAACAACCCATGCAATCCACACATGCAAAGAAATCAAATCATATATGCCCATAAATTAAGTTATGTGTAATAATGTGAAATGACACAGGGAAAAAGTATTGAACACACTTACTGAATTTATTAAATACTTTGTATAAAAGCCTTTGTTGGTAATGACAGCTTCAAGACACCTCCTGTATGGAGAAACTAGTCGCGTGCATTGCTCAGGTGTGATTTTGGCCCATTCTTCTACACAAACAGTCTTCAAATCTTGAAGGTGAGAATACAGCGCCTCATAGTGTAATGATCTTTAAATTATGTGATGCTATTTAATATGCCTACCCAATAGGTTATATAAATGGACATACTGTATAACCACTCAATCCTCGATCAATATTTCTGGTTTCTCCACTTTAATAAGGACGATCAGACCCAAGCCTCTTTGCTGATTGCCCAACTTGATTAAAATGCAGCTCAGTAGTTCAGAATCCATATATATATATATATAAAAAGAGAACATGTACTCTCATGGTGCAGTATCATAAAATGTTTATTACATACACCACACACAAGAAAGGATAAAATCACAATTACAATAAAAAATCTTTAGAAATGGCTTATCTCAAACCGCTCAGTTGGAGGGAGTGTCTGCGTCACCACGTCATATATATATTGACGTGGTTGGCCAGCTGGGCAAATTATTGCAATATTTTGGAACTAACATTCCCTGTATTTACAGTTTGAAAAGTAAGTGAGTGCCAAGGTTGTATGATTATTTAATGTAAACTGTGTGGTCACATACCAAGGGCAGCCCAGATGGTTGAGTGCTGTGGATTAAGCCTGTTATTTATATAATTTTTTTGTGGTCACACTTTCTAGGGTACCCTGCTTTTCAAATGTAAGACAAATTGTCAGTTTATTCCCAGGTGCTAATTAATTGATATGCCTGGGTGTGATTCTGTCTCTTTAAGCCAGGACTCATACTTATGAAAGAAGTATAATTTGAATTTAAAAGCTGTGTGTTAGCTGGATCCAAATGTGAGTAAAGCTCATATTTTTGAGAGTCAGAGTAGGGACTGGCCAGATGGGAAGACCTTGACGTAATTAGCCAGCTGGACAAATTATTACATATTTTGTAACTAACATTCCCCGTATTTACAGTTTGAAAAGTGAGTGCCCTGTTTGCATGATTTTTTTAATATATTTTAGTATATGCCTTTATTCTTTTAGTGGATTCAATTGCTAGGGTTCACAGTTCTTTATTCTTTATTTTAGTAACTTTGTAGTTTTTTGTCTGTTTAGTGTCTTTAACTATTGTACTAAGTACCCACGCATACCGTGGACTTTGTTTACATTTTCTCACTGGGTGTTTTCCGATCACACAGAGCAGCATCGGAGCAGGAGGAAGCGTCAGGTGTTGCTATGGCAACAGCCGGGCGCCTGCAGCTGACATCATCACTGCGCGCGCTCAGGGAGACGAACACGCACTGCCGGCTCCGTCACTTACACACCTAAGAACCAGGGATATAAGGTAAGCTTTTCTTTTGCACATTTTTTACTGGTACTATCCTGAGGACAGGGCTCTGCGTAGCCCAGAAACGTTGATCACTACAATATCAAACCTTTTGTGACAAATCCTGGAGTGCCAAGTGGGTTTGTAGCAGAGTGTACTACCTATAGGAACTGTGCATAATATTTACTGAGGCACCCAGGTACTCAGCAGTAACAGCAGGAGTGTCGGATCTGGAGTATTGGTATATATATATATATATATATATATATATATATACAACAGTAGCGGTGGCACTCGGATCAATAATCAGCACACAGCAGCAGGTAAGTATAAAACGTTTCGGAGCGTACTTTAATGCTCCATCTTCAGGGTATAATACATACAAACAAAATCACTCACTTTATAACACCACCACCACACCACGTGCATCACGGCTCCAGGACTCCGGAAGTGTCGGAGGTCAGGCGCTCAACTGTGGTGTCGTCGCCCCGCACCGGTAGTCATGAAAACTGCTAAACATAAACAAAAGATTGTGGATCATTACACAGAGCTCAAGGTTTAGACTGTATTGTAACAATATAAAGAGGAATCCAACTTGAATCCTCTACACAAAGTAAGCTATAACAAATTATCATAACAGACTCAAACATGAACCTACATATTACAGTAATATAATGCCATTAAGACACTCCCCATTATCGTCATTCATATAGCTAATCAAATGCTATACAAAACAATATAATACTAAATTTTCATTAAGGCCCTTTGGGGCCAGGGTCCCTAATCGATAAATCCACTGTGTTTCACATTGTAGGAGTTTAAGTGACCTATCCCCACCCCGTATCAATTTTGGGATGTGGTCAATAATAATATACTTCATGGTAGCCACATTGTGTCCTGCCTGAGCGAAATGTCTTGCCACCGGTTGGTCGCTCTCACCCGTGGAGATGGCTGCCCGTATTGCCGACCGATGGAGTGCCATACGTTCCCTTAATGTTCTATCAGTCTTGCCAACATAGGCAAGACTGCATGGACAATTGAGGAGATAAACTATAAACCTAGTAGTGCAGGTCACCCTATGTCGTATTAAATATCTTTTACCACTAAAAGGATGACAAAAACTGTCACTCACAGTTAGGTAACGACATGTGAGGCAATTTAGGCATCGAAAACACCCATTCTTAGGCCTCAAAAAGTGACTACCAGATTGCATACCTAGGCCCGTAATATCAGTCATGACAAGCAAGTCCCTGATATTACGGCCTCGAGTATAACATGACATAATTCTCTTATTCTGTAATTTCAATTCATGGTCAGATGTCACAATAGGCCAATGTCTGTTAGTAGCCCTTTTGATATCATCACTACGTTCATTGTAATGTTCAACCCAAGGCATTCTCACATCCATTTCAGCTTTCTTGTCAGAAGTTGTATTAACCGTCATTAAAAGGCTATCACGTGGCCTAGCCCATGCTTTTTGCATAGCTCCATCTAATAATTTGGCACTGTACCCCCTTGCCAAAAATTTAGTTCGCATAATCTCCATATGACGCATTGCAGACTCATCATCACTGCAGATTCTGCGAGCCCTAATGAACTGTGAATAGGGCAATCCAAATTTCAACGGCTTTGGATGGAAACTATTACAATGTAAAATTGAATTTCGATCAGTGGGCTTGTTGTATAAGGCTGAAGATAATCTCCCATCACACAATCGTACCCTTACATCCAAATAGTTCACATATTCGAAATCAGCACAGAAAGTGAACTTCACGGGACTATCTGATTGGTTGTGGTTAACAATGAATGTCTCCAGCTCATCCCTAGTACCAGTCCAAATCAAAAAAATGTCATCTATGTACCTGACATAGAAAAAAATCCTGTCAGATACATAGGAGTTATTGAAAAAATATAATCTTCCGCCATAAACATAAACGCGTTGGCGTACGATGGGGCCACATTCGACCCCATCGCACAGCCAACGAGCTGCAAATATATTTTGCCATCAAAAAAGAAAAAATTGTGTGTGAGAATCATCTCAAGTAAATCTTGGACCAGATCAATATCTGGTCCATTATACACTTTACTCTGAGTGATCAATTGGCGTACCGCCTTCAAATCCTCATTATTCGGTATAATAGTATAAAGGCTATTAATATCAATACTACATAATAGACTATTATTAGGAATATCACCCAGATTATTGATTTGATTAAGGAACATGGTCGTATCCAATAAAAATCTAGGGTGTTCCATCACACATGGCTGCAGAATTGCATCAAGATACACTGAAGTAGCCTGAAATAATGACCCCCGAGCAGAGATGTTAGGTCTGCCCGGGGGATTGTCAAACTCCTACAATGTGAAACACAGTGGATTTATCGATTAGGGACCCTGGCCCCAAAGGGCCTTAATGAAAAGTTAGGATTACATTGTTTTGTATAGCATTTGATTAGCTATATGAATGACGATAATGGGGAGTGTCTTAATGGCATTATATTACTGTAATATGTAGGTTCATGTTTGAGTCTGTAATGATGCAATTTGTTATGGCTTACTTTGTGTAGAGGATTCAAGTTGGATTCCTCTTTATAGTGTTACAATACAGTCTAAACCTTGAGCTCTGTGTAATGATCCACGATCTTTTGTTTATGTTTAGCGGTTTCCATGACTACCAATGCGGGGCGATGATGCCACAGTTGAGCGCCTGACCTCCGACACTTCCGGAGTCCTGGAGCCGCGATGCACGTGGTGTGGTGGTGGTGTTAAAAAGTGAGTGATTTTGTTTGTATGTATTATACCCTGAAGATGGAGCATTCAAGTACGCTCTGAAACATTGGAGTTTTATACTTACCTGCTGCTGTGTGCTGAATATTGATCCGAGTGCCACCGCTACTGTTGTATGTATTTTGGGGTCCTCTTGGGGATCGCTCATCGGGAGGCACCGGAGCCACTGTTGAACTGTTATTAGAGTGCCGTCCTTTTTGGAGTGTTTTAGGACTATACTGTTATTTTTTGTGAGCAGTGAGCTGTTTTTATTGCACGGATTTCAGTGTGACCATTACTATGGCTGAAGGGCGTGATGACAGCCTAGAACAGGCATTTGAAGCCATCAACATTGCCAAGCTTACACAAGGCAGCACGCTTATGTTTTCAGACTCTGACGTGGAATCCATCTTATTCAGGGACTCATTTAGTGAGGATAATGCCTCTAAATCCCTACAGAGTTTATACCGTGATTGGCTCAAACTAAAACAGCGTGAGGTTGATTTCTACTATCATGGGGTAACCCTCAGTGAATATTACAAAAAGAAACGCATTCCCTGCGGTTTTAGAATTAAGAACTGCCCGACTATTGGTCGTTACAGTCTGGATTTCTGTAAAAAGTGGATCTCCGTGCTTAATAAATGCAGTGACGACCTAATGTTACTTGTCATAGAAGAGGCGACTAGAGAATTGACAATTGTATGCGAGAAAATTGATATCTTTGAGACTGCAAATAAAAAGATTTTTGAATCTGACACCAATAGTGCCTGGCTTGATAAATTAAACAAACAAGTGTCTGCATACCGACAGGACCTTATTCAGTTCAAGAGATCTAAAATGACTAAGGTTACTGCTGACTATGAACATAACACCATTTATAACTGGATTCACGGTGGACGCAATGAACACCAGCGACCCAATAAATGAGGTGTAAGAAGACCACGTGAGAATTGGGATATGTCACCTTATAATTATTCTATCAGTGACTCTGACAACAGTCATGCTAAGGACAATCGTAGCGTGAACCCTTTAGGAACAGTGGGTGGCAATCAAATAACAGACCGCGGAGTTAGCCTACTAGACAAGGCCACCAATGGGCGTGGTCACGGTCACAGACGAGTAGGGAGACCACCCCTATCCAGGAGGAGATAGTGTTTAACCTCTCCTCCCATATGTTGTCCGATTGTGAGATGTCTGTTCTTAGTCGCGGACTTTCTTTTGAGCCTACTGCTAAATTCGATGGATTGAGGTGGGAGGTTGAAAAATACCAGCTCAATAGACAACTTAAACTACATGAATATTTTCATGGTGTAAGAGCCCCACCTCCATCCATGATGAATCAACCTTGTGACATACCTATACAGGTTCGTAAATTGTTGGGTAGATCCCATTTCGATCCAGTGTCTAAAAATGCTGCTATTAAAATGTTTATATGCCTTGTTGATCAGGATGTTCAAACTAGTGTGTCTTGTAATGTTCTTACTCCTAGATCCCACAGCAACCTGTCCGCAGGTGAGTGGAAGGCACTTAAAGATCTGGCTTCCTATTCTAATATTGTCATATGCCCTGCGCATAAGGGAGGTGCTGTGGTGATACAGGATTTGGTACAATACAAATCTGAGATTGAAAGGCAATTGGCTGATACTAATGTGTATAGGCTATTAGATTCTGATCCCACTCTACTATTTAAACAGGCTTTAAGAGACAGATTAACTGTAGCGGTTGATCGGGGTATTATTTCATCTGATTTGAGTAGGGCTTTGGTGCCTGAATATCCAATTATCCCGATTTTATATACGCTGCCAAAGATACACAAAGGCCTTGACAATCCCCTGGGCAGACCTATCATCTCTGCTCAGGGGTCATTATTTCAGGCTACTTCAGTGTATCTTGATGCAATTCTGCAGCCATGTGTGATGGAACACCCTAGATTTTTATTGGATACGACCATGTTCCTTAATCAAATCAATAATCTGGGTGATATTCCTAATAATAGTCTATTATGTAGTATTGATATTAATAGCCTTTATACTATTATACCGAATAATGAGGGTTTGAAGGCGGTACGCCAATTGATCACTCAGAGTAAAGTGTACAATGGACCAGATATTGATCTGGTCCAAGATTTACTTGAGATGATTCTCACACACAATTTTTTCTTTTTTGATGGCAATATATATTTGCAGCTCGTTGGCTGTGCGATGGGGTCGAATGTGGCCCCATCGTACGCCAATGCGTTTATGTTTATGGCGGAAAATTATATTTTTTTCAATAACTCCTATGTATCTGATAGAAATTTTTTCTATGTCAGGTACATAGATGACATTTTTTTGATTTGGACTGGTACTAGGGATGAGCTGGAGACATTCATTGTTAACCATAACAATCAGATAGTCCCGTGAAGTTCACTTTCTGTACTGATTTCGAATATGTGAACTATTTGGATGTACGGGTATGATTGTGTGATGGGAGATTATCTTCAGCCTTATACAACAAGCCCACTGATCGAAATTCAATTTTACATTGTAATAGTTTCCATCCAAAGCCGTTGAAATTTGGATTGCCCTATTCACAGTTCATTAGGGCTCGCAGAATCTGCAGTGATGATGAGTCTGCAATGCGTCATATGGAGATTATGCAAACTAAATTTTTGGCAAGGGGGTACAGTGCCAAATTATTAGATGGAGCTATGCAAAAAGCATGGGCTAGGCCATGTGATAGCCTTTTAATGACGGTTAATACGTCTTCTGACAAGAAAGCTAAAATTGATGTGAGAATGCCTTGGGTTGAACATTACAATGAACGTAGTGATGATATCAAAAGGGCTACTAACAGACATTGGCCTATTGTGACATCTGACCATGACTTGAAATGACAGAATAAGAGAATTATGCCATGTTATACTCGAGGCCGTAATATCAGGGACATGCTTGTCAAGACTGATATTACGGGCCTAGGTATGCAATCTAGTAGTCACTTTTTGAGGCCTAAGAATGGGTGTTTTCGATGCCTAAATTGCCTAACATGTCATTACCTAACTGTGAGTGACAGTTTTGTCATCCTTTTAGTGGTAAAAGATATTTAATATGACATAGGGTGACCTGCACTACTAGGCTTATAGTTTATTTCCTCAATTGTCCATGCGGTCTTGCCTATGCTGGCAAGACTGATAGAACATTAAGGGTACGTATGACACTCCACCGGTCGGCAATACGGGCAGCCATCTCCACGGGTGACAGTGACCAACCGGTGGCAAGACATTTCGCTCAAGCAGGACACAATGTGGCTACCATGAAGTATATTATTATTGACCACATCCCAAAATTGATACGGGGTGGGGATAGGTCACTTAAACTCCTACAATGTGAAACACAGTGGATTTATCGATTAGGGACCCTGGCCCCAAAGGACCTTAATGAAAATTTAGGATTACATTTTTTTGTATAGCATTTGATTAGCAATATGAATGACGATAATGGGGAGTGACTTAATGGCATTATATTACTGTAATATGTAGGTTCATGTTTGAGTCTGTTATGATGCAATTTGTTATGGCTTACTTTGTGTAGAGGATTCAAGTTGGATTCCTCTTTATAGTGTTACAATACAGTCTAAACCTTGAGCTCTGTGTAATGATCTCCATGACTACCGATGTGGGGTGATGATGCCACAGTTGAGTGCCTGACCTCCGACACTTCCGGAGTCCTGGAGCCGTGATGCACGTGGTGTGGTGGTGGTGTTATAAAGTGAGTGATTTTGTTTGTATGTATTATACCCTGAAGATGGAGCATTAAAGTACGCTCCAAAACGTTGGAGTTTTAAACTTTAAACTTACCTGCTGCTGTGTGCTGATTATTGATCCGAGTGCCACCGCTACTGTTGTATGTATTTTGGGGTCCTTTTTGGGATCGCTCATCAGGAGGCACCGGAGCCACTGTTGAACTGTTATTGGAGTGCCGTCCTTTTTGGAGTGGTGTATATATATATATATATATATATATATATGTATATATATATATATATATATAAAACACTCCAAAAAGCCGCATTACAACTATATTTACAGAGAAAAATGTTGATGTGTTCAATACTTATTATACAGCAGGTATAATAAGTATTGAACACATCAACATTTTTCTCTGTAAATATAGTTGTAATGCGCTTGTAATGAAATTTCACCAAATGTCAGCATCAACCCATGCAATCCCCACATGCAAAGAAAACAAACCATAGATGTCCATAAACTAAGTTATGTGTAATATTGTGAAATGACAGATGGGAAATGTATTAAACACATAAAGAAAGGGAGGTGCAAAAAGGCATGGAAAGCCAAGACACCAGCTGAAATCTACCAGTAATTAGAAAGCAATCCTGCCCCTTGTCAGTGCAAATTAATATAAACTGGTTCAGTCCCAACTGATGGCCAATAAAATGGTGTCTCATTACCAAGGTGTCACACAAGAAACATCTCATGATGGTTAAAAGCAAAGAGCTCTCTCAAGACCTTCACAACCTTGTTGTTGCAAAAAATACTAATGCCATTGGTTATAGAAGGATTTCTAAACTTCTGAATGCTCCAGTGAGCACTGTTTGGGCTATAATCCGGAAGTAGAAAGAACATAATTTTAACATAAACTGGCCACGACCAGGTGCTCCTCGCATGATTTCTGACAGGGGAGTGAAAATAATTATCAAAAGAGTTGTCCAAGAGCCAAAGACCACTTGTGGAGAGCTTCAGAAAGACCTGGAATTAGCAGGTACAATTTTTTCAAAGAAAACAATAAGTAATGCACTCAACCGCCATGGCCTGTATACACGCTCACCATGCAAGACTCCATTGCTGAAGAAAATGCATGTTGAAGCTCGTTTAAAGCTTGCTGCACAACATTTGGACAAGTCTCTGAAATACTGGGAGAATATAGTCTGGTCAGATGAGACCAAAATGTAACTCTTTGGATGCCATAATACACACCATGTTTGGAGGACAAATGTCACTGCACATCACCCCAAAAACACCATACCAACAGTGAAGTTTGGAGGTGGGAACATCATGGTGTGGGGCTGTTTTTCAGCATATCGTACTGGCATACTTCATATGATTGAAGGAAGGATGAATGGTAAAATGTACCGAGACATTCTTGATAAAAATCTGCTGCCATCTACCAGGATGCTGAAGATGAAACGAGGGTGGACATTTCAGCAAGACAATGATCCCAAACACAAAGAAAATAAAGCTACTAGAATGGCCCAGCCAATCACCTGACTTAAATCCAATTGATAATCTATGGAAGGTCATAGAAGAGGCCCACGGAACCTTCAAGATTGGTTATAGAAGGATTTCTAAACTTCTGAATGCTCCAGTGAGCACTGCTTGGGCTATAATCCGGAAGTGGAAAGAACATAATTTCACCATAAACCGGCAACAACCAGAAGGGCAGATGGAATGAACATCATTTCACCATAAACCGGCCACGACGTATTGATCAAAGGCCAAAGTCTTTTGGCCGTTGAGTTGATGAAGTTGCTTGCGGTGTTATATTAGGTAATGAACATTGTAGGTGGTTTACTATTACATGGAATTGATTCCTTTTGAAGGTACTCATACTTGAGAGCTTTAATTTTGGCTTTCAACAGGTCTGATACCTTGTAACCTCGATTCAGGAATTTGATCATCATATGATCCATCTCTTCTTCTGCAATCTTGATGTCACTGGTGATACGCTTTATCTGTAAAAATTCTTATTAAAGATGTAGGGTGATGACTTCCCACATGTAATAGGGTGTTACAATCAGTTGGTTTAGTGTAAAGATTCGTAATGAAGGAAGTACCCGTCCACGTGATGTCAATATCCAAGTAATGGACCTTGTCGGGGCTGCATTCATATGTGAACTTGATATGTTCATGTTTCAAGTTGATATTAAACATGGCTGTTGAGAATTGTTGAATAGTCCCAGACCATAACATAAAGATGTCATCTATATAACTAATGTAATATACCAGATGATCTTTGAATTCAGAATTAAGTAAAAATAAGTTATTTTCAACAGTGAACATATACACATTTGCGAATGCAGGTGCTACATGAGACCCCATAGCACATCCCTTTTTCTGTACAAAAAATGAATTGTCGAAGAAAAAATAGTTTCTGGTAAGCGTTTTTTCCAAAAGTGAAATGAAAAGTTTAATGTCCGGTCCTGTGTAGTCATGTTTGAATTGTAAAAAGGTAGTCATGTATTCCAGGCCCTGTGTATGCGGGATACTGGTATACAAAGAAACTACATCTATGGTGCATAGCAGAAGGTCACTTGGAAGATGGTTCAACTGCCGCAGTTTTTCCAAAAAGGTATTGGTGTCCTTAAGAAATCTAGGTTCATTAATAATCAGGGATTGTAAATAAAAATCCCAAAATTTTGAAATGGTACTGAAAAGAGATCCTTGGGTGAATATGATAGAACATCCAGATGGTGATTCCAAGGATTTATGGATTTTGGGTAGTGCGTATATAAGTGGTACAAGAGGTTTCTCAGTTTTGAGATATTTACTGGTGTTAGTGTCAATCCTTTTATTGGCTACAGGTTCATGCAATATGTGATCTTGTTCAAGTTTATAAATATTAGTGGGGTCACTCTCTAATTTTTCATAGACCAAAAGATCCTGTAATTGCCTATAAACTTCATTTTTACAGGTGACAGTGTCCTGAAGGACCACTGCACCCCCTTTGTCCGCCGGGCAGATAACAATACTTGTGTCTTTGCTCAAGGACTGTAATGCTTGATATTCATCTGTTGTGAGATTATGGTACATTTTGGGTCTAATTTTAGTTTCAGTTGAGACATGATGGTCAAGTAATCTAATGAAACTTTTAATTGAAGCATTGAAGGACTGGGGTTCAAAAGTAGACTTTTTGTCTACAGGCCCTTTAGAGTAAGTGGCATTCTCAGGTTCTTTTCCTGCATAGAATTCTTTTAATTTAAGATTGCGGTGTAAATACCAAAGATCTTTTTTCCATGTAAAGTTATCAATTTACATGTTGGCACAAAAGATAATCCTTTGTTGAGTAATCTCATTTCGCTGTCAGAGATGGATCTTCTAGATAAATTAACAATTATGTTCTCTTTTTGTATGGTCTTTTTCCTCTCCCTTCTCCTTGCCTACCACATCGCGTGCGGGCCCTCCGCCTTTTTGTGCACGCGTGGACACCTCTAAAGGGGGTTTCTGGGACACTGGTGTAGGAAAATTATCTGTGTCACTCTGGGTGGAATTGGCTGCACTAGATTGATTGGTATCAATGTGTGTTCTAAACTTATTAAATCTGGGCCTGATTCAGACCCGGTCGCAAGCGGCGAGCGCTCGCAACCGGGTCGATGGTGGCCCACAGCGCATGCGCGCGATGGAGCCGGCTCCGTCGTGAGCATGCGCGAGACCCAGCTAGCGACGGGCAATCCTACCACAGTACACTACCACAAGGGTCTCGTCGCAAGCCCAATGGTCATGATGCCACACAAAAAAAAAAAACGCCCTGATTCAGAGCAAGCACTTTTTCAGAGCGTCTGGCTCTGAATCAGGGCCTCTGTTACTTTGTGACCGATTAGGTGGTGCTCTACCTGTCACCCAGGAATAGACGCGGTGTTCCTGGTAGTCGGTATTGACCATGGATAGTTTTTCTTTTTTGTATTTTATAAGTTCTTTTTTATATTCATTAATTTGAATATTTAGTTTAGTGCCCCAGTCTGTGGAAGCGTCACTTGAAAAAGCTGATTTGTGTGTAGTTTCAAAGGTTTTAATTTTTTCTTTTAAACAGTTTAGCTCCCTGCCTGATTCTTCAATAACCAGAACAATCAGGTCCAGGAAGTATTTCTTTTGCAAAATACTGTCTTTTTATTGTTATATGCTACTCTACCTGCCTGTCCATCTATTTTGATCTATTCGTACTGCGTTACTTGTTTGTACAGCAAATGGTTAAGAGGATTTTGCTATTTACCATATGACAATTTTCGACCTTTGACCAACTCCCATTACCTGGCAGTGATCTGGTACTTACCTGAGATGCTCTAAGTGGTTGAATGAGGCTCTTGAAATTCCTTTTTTCATCATTATTTTTTACAACCATACATACACTATAAGCCCGATCTTGTCCGATCTTGGAAGCCTTGATTGATTTACAACACCTTGTATTCCAAATCAATGCTTTACTGGAATACCATGTTCCCTCTTCTTAGTTGAACCTATGGTGACACGGTCACCATGATCTTTTCTACCTGAGACGTGGAATTGTTTCTCAATTCATTATTATAGATCGGTAATCCTCTTTATACCATATGCGTTGTTTCATCTAATTCAAGATGGATCTTGGTGCTTTTGAACAGCCAGTGCCTTATCATTATGTTTGCTGTATTTTAAATGTTCTTTATGTTATCTGTTTTTATGTTATTGGTTAACACTTCATATGTCCCTTTAATTGTGTATTAATATCACAGTACCCGTTCTGGTATAATACACTCTGTACACACTATACTTGCCATTTATACATGCTCGTATTGATGTTACACTTTGTTACCTAGGTTACTCATACACAATCCCGCCCACCATCCTGTGAGTGACACCGGGATGTGAGCGTCATCATGGCAGCCTCATATGCCGGGTGTCACCACGTGCACTAGGACGCGCCGGCCGCACGCTGATGACGTCATCCAACCGGAGACGGACAGGAGGTGCGGATGCAGCACATCACCACATGAGTTGAGTCCAATAAAGGTATGTACACTGTTTCATTTTTATGTTCTTGATAAAAGTCCTCTCTGACTGAAACGTTGAATCTACTACACTGCTGTGTTTGAATCTTTATCTGGAGGTCCCGTGAGTGCCGCTGTCTCCTTTTTGCTATATATATATATATATATATATATATATATATATATATATTCCAAATTCTCTGCACTCCACAACAATAGTCAGTATTATGGGGTGCTCAATTTAAAGACATAAAGTCCATGAATAGAAGACTTATAATAGAATCGGCACTCAGCAGATTTATGAAAAAAAGATCCGAAATTTAATTACCACTCATAGGTAGGAGATAAAATACATAGTTGTAGTTTCGGTCCTAGCTGGACCATCATCAGGACTAAGCAGCAGGAATAAATCAACAGACAGCCAAATGAGAAGTGAATACCATCACCAATGAAGCTGACGTATATACCACATCAATTAATACCAAGACACACCCCCAGATCACACAGCCCTCTGGGTCAGTTCACATATATTGGTAAAATATCATCATTATAGTACACCATACCATCCTTAGTGTACTGACCATCAAGCACTCAGCGCTCAAATATCAGGGTTATCCTTAGAAATACCAGTCCAGAAAAAGGGTTAGATTCCGCACAATACTTGAACAATGATAGTTAATGCTATAAACCAACCATCTATCATTTAGATACTAAATGTATCATCAAATATTTGTGGGGTGCTCCCAAAGCCCAGTTTAATATATACGTTTAAACAAAAAGGAGGGAAAAGAAGGGCTAGTTGCTGGGACACTCTTATTTAAACAAATGTACAATTATATATAACCTTTATTTTATGTCAATAAAATGCTTAGGTACACCACACAAAACATGGATACTAACAAGTGTTATACATAAGTCACCATCATAGGAAAACTAGTATTGCAAAAAGTAGATAACACATTATCACCAATCTAATGAAAATATCTGGCGAAATATCGTTAAATGAATTTTATACTGAACACCAAAGATTGTAATTTCTGATTTAGTCATACAGTATGGTGACCTATCACAAGTTCTAATTGGAGCACAATTGAGTGATTTTGAAATGCTCCACCATGTGCATTCTAATCCCAGTTATTCTCTTTAAATCTACAGCACCTGGTATTCCCAAGTGGTCTCCCATCCAAGTACTAACCAGGCCTATTACTTTATAGCTTCCAAGATCAGACAAGAATGGGCAGATCAAGTAGCGCATGGCTGCAGATATAATGGGGGAAATGGTGATCGCACCTGCACATGGTTAAAGCAAAAAATGTAGGATTATCATGTCCACAAACATTTCCAAGATGAATGATACTATCAAACATTAGCCTAAACTGATATACCTCAAATTTAACAAAAAGCAGCAATAGTGTTACACTGTAAACGGGTCGGTTATGGGATCTTGGCGGTTGCGATGCCGTTGATCAGAATACTGACTGTGGCATCCCAACAGTCAGAATCCTGACACCCATAGGTAAGTAAGGTAAGACTAACCCTTACTCCTACCCCTAACCCTCCCTCCCCAGTTCCGAACCCAAACCTCCCCCCTTAGTGCCTAACCCTAACCTCCCCTTGCCGGTGCCTAACTCTAACCCTCCCTCCCTGGTGCCTAACCCTAACCTCCTCCCTTAGTGCCTAACCTCCCCCTCATCTTTGCCTAACCCTACCTCCTTAGTGCCTAACTTCCTGTCTTAGTGCCTAACCCTAACCTCCCCCCTTAGTACCTAACCCTAACCTCCCCCTTGCCGGTGTCTAACTCTGACCCTCCCTGCCTAATCCTGATCTCCCCCTTAGTGCTTATCCCTAACCTCTGCCTCGCTGGTGCCTAACCCTGACTTTCCCTCCTTAGTGCCTAACCTTAACCTCTTATCTTAGTGCCTAACCCTAACCCCCCCTGTCTGGTGCCTAAGCCTAACCCTACCCCTAACCCCCGACACTTACCTTCATGTTGCCAGATTTCGGCACCAGTATTTCGACAAATAGCATCCCGCATGACGGGATGCTGACTACATCCCATGTAAACATTAGAGATGTGAGCTGACGCCTGTGTTTTGGTTTTGGATCTGGATTCATCTTCGTGTTTTGGGTTTGCAAAACTACCCTCAAGTGTTTTGGTTTTGGATCTGGATTACAAAAAATAAAAATATATAAAAAGTTTTTCAAAACAGCTAAAATCATGTAATTTTTGCAATCCAAAACACAAAATCTAGATTTAATATCTGAATTCCGAACCAGGGGAAGATCACAACTACTACTCAGATCTATCCGGATCTCCTCAGGAGATCAAAACCGAGATTTGGCTATTTTCTGGATTTATGAAATTCGGGTGGATTTGTATTTCTGGAGAACTGAACCGCACATCTCTAGTAAACATATAGCAATTTATTTTCAAACATACAATATAAAATGCTCGTACATGGGTAAAAAATATAAAAAGCGAGGGATAGATTTACTAAAGCTTCTAAAAATGGAAAGTGGAGGTGTTGTCCATAGCAACGGATCAGATTGTAGCTATCATTTCTAGAGATTAGCGGTTTGGATTCTGTGGAATCCGAACCGCTCCGAACATAGGGGATCCGAGTTCACCCAAACGCTGTTCCCTGCCTGACTCGGATACCCGTTCGAGGCAGAGCCGGAGCTTCCTGATGTCGGATTCTCGCGAGAGAATCTGACGTCAGGGCTCCTCTAGTGTAGGGCAGACCGCTGTGATAGCGGTCTGCCCTACACAGATCAAACACACAGCCACCAGCGGCAGCTATGTGTTTGTAATAGCAGCCAATGAGAGTCACACAGACTCTGAGCTCCATCTTCCGGCTCCCTCTGCGCATTATACAGCAGAGCAGAGCGGACAGCGGCGGGAGCCAGATTCAGGTAAAGTTTTTTGGGTTTTTTTTTAATGTGTGTGTGTAAAGGGGCATTACTAGGGGGCATACTACTACTGGGGGCCTGCTAAGGGGGGGCATACTACTACTACTAGGGGCCTGCTAAGGGGGGGGCATACTACTACTGGGGGCCTGCTAAGGAGGGGCATACTACTACTGGGGGCCTGCTAAGGGGTGGCATACTACTACTGGGGGCCTGCTAATGGGGGGCATACCACTACTGGGGGCATGTTAATGGAGGAACTACTACTGGGGGCCTGCTAATGGGGGGCATACCACTACTGGGGGCATGTTAATGGGGGCACTACTACTGGGGGCATGTTAATGGGGGCACTACTACTGGGGGCACTGCTACTGGGGGGCATACTACTGGGGGGCATACTACTTGGGGCATGCTAATGGGGGCACTACTACTGGGGGCCTGCTAATGGGGGCACTCCTACTGGGGGCACTGCTACTGGGGGGCATGCTAGTGGGAGGCATACTACTGGGGGGCTTACTACTACTGGGGCACTGCATAGGGGGCCGTACTACTAAGGGGACTGCATACGGGGCACCACTACTGGGGCCATTGTGTAAGGGACACCACTGCTGGGAACATTGTATGTGGCACTACTACTATGGGCATTGTATAAGGGGCATTACTACTGTGGACTTTGTGTATAAGGGTCACTACTGTTGGCATTGTGTAAAAGGGTCATTACTGTGGGCATTGTGTAAAAGGGGCACTACTGTGGGCATTGTGTAAAAGGGGCACTACTGTGTGTCGTAACATAAATAAGAGACATTACTTTATGGTGAATCAGGGGCACTATGTGATGGAATGTGAATAAGGTTGTGCACTGTGACTCCTTGGGCCATAGCCCACTATGTAAACAAGTACTGTGATTCTGCTGGCCGCACCCCTCTGGGTGGGTGCACTACTTTTCATTTCTGCCACTGCTGTGTGGCAATGTTTCATAGATTTGCTTTGAATTGTGGTGTCTGTGCCGCTGCGCCGCTGCTTTGTCGCTTAGTAACCAGTCAGCTCACTGCAACCTTTGGTCAATAATGTTGAAAACAATATTATAAGTTGTGAGGTGGTCTAAATTGACTATAAATGACTGGAAATTAATGTTATTGAGGTTAATGAAAAAATCCAAATCCAAATTCAAAGCCTGTCACCGCAGTTTGGCAAATCCAAATCCAAATCCAAAGCCGGACGATGAACCAAATCCAAATCCAGCAAAATGGTCCAGCACACATTTCTAAACATTTCTAGATTGCATGCTAGAAAATTATAGACAGAAGCTGACTGGTTGTTTTGGACAACACCTTCACTCTCCATTTTTAGAAACTTTACTAAACCTACTCTCTTATCTGAGATCTTTGAGATAAAACAAACAGGCCAAAGAACTTTTAGCCAGAAAGATGTAAAGGGGGGTATCCACTAGACGATAAAGTTGAACGATTGAACGATAATGATAAAATCGTTCGATAATCGTTCAAACATCGTTTGAACATCGTTTGCAAATCGTGCAGTAATTGTTTCTAACGATGTACGATGCGCGCTCCCGCTGGTCGTTTGATCGTCTCCTCCATCGATGAACATGCAGGTCAATTTCACTTGATTGCTTACAAATCGTTTACACATCGTTCAAGCTGAACGATCAAATGATGAACCACTATCTGCCCACTATAGCTGAAAGCTCTCAATCACAGATTGAAACAACATAGTTTATCGTTAGATCTTTTGCAAATCGTTTGCAAATATTTTGCAAATCTTTTGCATATCTTTTACAAATCTTTTGCAAATTGTTCAGAGTGGAAGATCAAATTTCAAGGGAAACTTCAAGGGAAAATCGTCAAGAGGTTGGACAGGGATAAAATCGTCTAGTGGATGCCAGCCATTAGTCTCAACAGGATGAACCACTTTGGAGCTCTTGCTTTCTGCAGATACTAGAACACCCCTATTAGCAAAGTAATGCATTATTTCAACACAGTCATAGCCCTAACTTAGAAACGGGCACAGCACTAATTGCATCTCTACCACTATTGGTTGTTGCCACTAAAACATGAATCATTGGTAGACGTGATTCGTGGACTGATAGGATCATGTGGCTTGGAATTCCCAAGCTTCTGCTTGCTAGGAGAAGGCAGATATTAGATAAAAGCTACATTTTAGTTTAAATGTAACTTGTAATTTCAGAAATTATAGCATCCTAATGAAGGGGGCGATTCAATTCAACGCAATGTTGAATAGTCGCGGGAGGGAGGTCCCAAAGCTATTCAATAAACTGCGCTGTTTGGGCGCGCTAAGGATTTTTTCTCGCACCCCCCTGGGGATGCGAGGAGAAATTCGACCAAAGTACCGGGTGCGCAACTGTTTTTCTGCTTAGCGCGGTGCTAACAGTCGCGTGCCCACGGCACTTTGGTCAGAGATTGCCGGTTAACGCGCCTTAACACCCTTGTTAAGGCGCGATAACCAGCATTCTCTGACCACACAGCGCACTGAATTGAATAGCTGCGGGAGCTTGCTCCCGGCGCTATTCAATTTGCGTTGAATTGAATCTCCCCCAATGAAATCATAAACCATCAAAACATGTATTTCATGATAATGTCCCTTTAACACTGTTTTAAAAGGCTACACATGCCACTGTGCTTATTGCCAAATAAAACCTGCACTCACTAAGACAAACAAAGCATTCACTAAGACGGAAAAACTACGGGGAAAGACTAATTATCTACTTCATGTACTACAATTAAAGCTGCAAACATAAAATTGTGAAATGCAGCGCTAAAAATGCCAGCCTAGATTAAATGTGTTCCAGTTCACAAAGCTTCCCTCTCCCCATTGTTCAATAATTAGATTTGCCTAATTGACCACCAAGCAACCATTGTTAGAATAAGGAAAAGCATTAGTGCTATGCCATGCTTTTATGACTGTCAGGTGAATAGTGTGCAGCATTAGATCTATTGATATGTGTAGGGAATTCTTCAAACCATCGAAGCCTGAGTAAGTCTTTTTGAATATATCACTTGAAGATGAATGCGTTTCAAGAAACAATAAAACCAGTGGGAAGCCTTTGTTTGTTTAAATACCCAAAATTTCCTCCACTTATTGGTCATTTTGTTAGAGAAGCAAAAATGTTTGCTCTAAAGACACCGCTAACATTTTCATCAGCCAATTAAAACATTTTTGTGTGAATGGACTCAACAGTTTCACACTTGTATGGCTCTCAAGCAATATTTTTACACTCTGTCTTCTGTGATTAATTCCGGGCGTAGATTGCATCAGCTCAAATTCCATTACTCATTTGCTCCTGATTAATTCAGGATTGGGAGTGCATTAGCACGAATCCTATTAGGCATTTGCTGTATCCAGATGTGACAGTTTTCACTTCAGCATCTGAATGCTGAGTGGCAATCATTTTTGCCATTTAAGATGCTGAATTTCTGGAGGTTGTCAATAATAAAAAAATAGGCAGTGTTGAAACTAATAAACACTCTTTCCCAAATCTCATATTTTAACCTCGTACATAATTCCTGATGGTAATATATATCAATAATACTTATAAATGGGACATTTCAAATTATAATTTCTATGTTTATAAATTTATATGTATAATTAAATACTGTTACTGCACAACTAATTGATCGGCCAGTCCAACAATCCAAAGAGCTAGTCTGAGACGCCCAGATACATTCTTTCAGCGGGTACTAGTGAAAAGGGGATGTTTCTAAATGATTAAAAAAAATTTTATTTAGATTTCTCTCACCTTCCCTTGGACTGCAAATAATTCAAAAGGCAGGAAAGCACAGTCAGTGCTGGACTATATTGGTTTAAAAAAAAAAAAAAAGATATATTATACAGTAAACCATGATTATTTGGCATGGAAACACTTCTAAATGTTGGACTGAATATGGAGACAGTCCTGCAGCATTCAGGGCTGTTGTTAAGTGGGTAAAAGTGACCTGGAAAACAAGGAGTCATTCATAAACACATACATGTGCTGAAAAGTAATGTAAGTGAAACTTTTAAACATAACTACCAGATACTTAAATGCAGTGACACAGTCAGACTTATCTACATGGGTAGCAAATGCATTAATAGTAGCACCTGGTTCCACCCAGCGGGCCCTGAGTCCTAAGGGGCCTTGGTGTGGTACACCTAATACACTTAAAATAAACATTTCACTGCCCAACAAATAACTAAATATCTGATCTAAGCAATTGCCCAATAATCAATTAAATATCAGATCTAGGCGGATTATTAAAGACGCAACATCAGATCACTTGCATGAACATGGGCCATCTTAGTAATCTTCAGGTTGCTCAGGATGGCCGAGCATAACCCTCCCCCTAGTGCCTAAACCTAACTCTAGCCTAACCCTAAAACTTCCCCTAGTGCCTAACCCTAATTGTACTCTCCGGCAGCCTAACCATAACCCTCCCCCAAGTGCCTTACCCTTACTCTCACCCTAAAACCCTAACCTTAATAATGTTGAAAAAAAACATAAAAAACATGTTGACCATTTGTATGTCAACCATTTGAACATGACGACCTTTTGCACTGTCGACCTTTTGTCAATCAACCAATCAACCTTTTGTCCCTGTCGACCCATTGCATGTTGATTATTGGGTGTCAACTTTTTTATTGTTGATCTTCTATGCAGATACCTATTATCCTATACTGGTCAAAAATAGTGAAAAGCAGACTTCCTTTGCATTAGAGATCAAAGAGTATTTTGGTACACAGAGGAGAAGAGAGTGGTCCAGCATGTTACAAAGTAATGATTAATCTCATTACCTGACTCATAGCATGTCCCACACCACATGACATCATAAAGGGGTGAAGAGGAGGCAATATGAAAGTAAAACTGTATCTCGACCTTTCAACATATTTTCCTAATTATTACAGAGGCTCCCTAAATACTCATTATTAAGCAGTTGAGTAAATAAATGTGTTTTGTGCTAATTACTTCAGAAGGTACAGTAGCTATAAACATGATACATTTTTATGATGATTTTACAAAAAAAAGCTGTAAATAACTTTATTTTTCGTATAATTTATCTCACTCCGTTCATCCATTGCAAGAAGGAGTAAGGCAAATATGGTAAGGGATGACCTACAGCAAGAAGATGCCGGCTACATGTCACATTCCATCTTTTCACTTTTATTTTATAAAATAGACTAAATGTATTGACTCAAATGTAAAATACATTCAACGCCAATCAATGCCTTCCTGTCAAGAATGCCACATTGTGACCCTGTAGAAATGTATTATATAGGCAGTAATGTGACAGGCTTGGAATACAGAGTTTAATGTAGATCAACTATTGCTAAGGGCTTATTTACTATATTTGCATATACTATTTACTATTATTCGCATTTTTGCCTGACGAATTTTTAACATCAATACTATTAAGTGAAAAAACTGGTGTGTTTTGCAACATTGCTGTTTTAAATTCTGTGAGCAAAAATGTTGATAATCGTCGACTTTGAAAAGCTGCCATTTAGTAAATAAACCCCTGAGATAGGTAAAACCTTGCATGATGCATAAGCAATCATACATTTACATTTTATTGTACTGTTTTTATACCGAAATTCCGGGTCTGACCCGGAGGTTGGAACAGGGTTCCAGTCCGGATCAGATCCGGAATTTCCCAGGTGCCGTTGCAGGATATTCCTGAGTTGGTTGGCGCCGTTCACACCGGAGCCAAGTCTGCGTTGAAGTGGATGCTTGGAGATGACGTCATCTCCAAGCGCCACTGAAGCCGGCCAATCGGCAGCCAGGCCGGTCACCGTGACCCGGATTGCGCCGTTTACACGGCAGGGTTTCACGGGTTATTCCTGCGTTAAAGCCTGGCAAGTTACCTGGGTTGGATCCAACCCTGTCCCCTTTTACACCAAGGAGCTACCCGTGTTAACCCTGCAGTAACCCAGGTTTTAGATCTTGTGTAAAGGGGTATTAGTCTAACATGTACTAGGTTAAGCAAAGCTAATTTAAGATTTGTTGCTGTGGGTAAGTGCTTTCATCTTCTTAACACCATTAGAACAAAGGGGCTGGGAGATTATTACTGAAAGGAATTCGTCACCCCCTTAAGGTAGAATAGAATAGCTCATAATTGGATGTAATGCATTATTCAGAAATGATAGTGTATCTTGCATGCACAAATGAACTGGTCTCTCTGATTTGCGATACTAATTTGTTTCTTAAGAAGGCAGTGGCCACATGTAAAGTAATGAAAGAGTGTGTGGTCTACTTTAATAGTGAGAAACACAGGAACAATCAATTCATTTGAATATTAATTACCTGCAATTAATGTGTCCTTGCTAATGGTTTGAAAAGAAGCAAATTACGTGGAGAAAGACTAATTAAAATGATGTAATTTTGTCTACAGAGAATAATTCATTCACTGTCAGATGGATCATCTAATTAACGTATCTCATTAATGAATATCTCATGAAATTGACTGATAAAATGCCTCAAAGAATGCCAGCTGAAATCCTGGGTAAAGTAATAATGTGCCCCTTTCCTACTCATCAATACATCAGCAAGAAAGTGTACACATAATAATTTCAAAATAAAAGAATTAGTTATGCACGTGGAGGATGGTAAAATATTGTATGTTTTTAATCTAAATGTTCATAGCATTATCAAACATTTTAATGCTTGGAAGAGAATGCTGAAACATTTAGCTTCACAGCCATTAAGCTTGCTTTAATCAGGGATACATTGTCACATAATTATGGGAGTATTCACATTAGTGTTCAATAGTTAACAGTTTCAAAAGGATAACTTTAAAAAAGTGGATACAGTATGTCAATAATTAAGACACTTTAACAAAACAACTTTAACAATACAGTATTCATCATCAGAGCAGTAACTAGACTTTTGGGTGCCCTATGCCAGAAACACCATTGGCGCCCCCCTCATTTTTCAAAGGGACATAATGCACCCAAAAAAGGGCCATGGCTTCATGGGGAAGGGCCAGGGAAGAGATGGGAAAGGGCAGGAGATGCTGGGGATGAAATAAGAGGAAGCTACAAGTAAGAATGATAATAAATAGAAATTTGACAGGCCCAAACAGCGCCCCCTAACCTGTGGTGCCCTGTGCGATGGCATCGGCCGCACTACCCTAGCTACGGCCCTGTTCATCATCATTGTCAGGGACTAGATCCTGTGGACAACACTCAGTGAGTGCCGCACTGTGGATGTTACTGTAAGATTTCCTCAATATTTCAGTGCTCAATCTATGAGCCACATATCACTTAAACTGGCTACACACTGATAGATATATCGTCCGTTCCATTGAATGGCTGATATATCTATAGCACATGGGCGAGTGTATACACCTAATATGTCTGTGGACAACATTGTTTTCAGACATATCAGTTTGGCCCTGAAGCACAGCAGATGGGCGATATACCTGAAAGATATATCGGTCATCTGCTGGTCTGTACGGGTGACCCGCTGATCACCCGTACACATGTTGCAGAGACCCGACACTGAGATACAGCTCAACTGGGCGGGCAAAGTTACGTAAATGCCTGTCCAGTTGTGATGTCATGCTCGGCATATCGGGCAGACGATTGGGAGGTTTGTATGCACTTACCAATCATCAGACAGGCCGACCTGTCGACCTAGTGTGTACACAGCTTAAGGTACATATTAGATTAAAAAATCCCAAACAGTATTCTCACATAGACTTATTACTCATCACACTGCCAGTACTCACAATTATTTAGGTCAGCGAGAGCCTAATTTGTTCACACATGGCCACACACAGTACACTCTATGATATGTAGTGGTGAAGTGTTAATAATTCCCTGACTGTGTTAAATACTTTGTAGTCTAGCATTGACATTTAATTGGGCCTAGCTATATTAATCTTCAAGAGGTTAATTAATTTGTTTAGAACATAAGTACACACTTATTGCATTTTAGATTTAATAAACAAAACAGTACAGTGCTTAGAAACAAAAATCACTTTACAGTAAGACATACAATATGTTGTAAGATACAGTTTAAAAATAAAACAGGAGAAACCCATAGAATATAGAACACTTAGGATTGCATTTTCTAATAGTTAGGGAGATAGGAAATAAGGTACTGTCTCCAAATTGATTTGACCATCACAATCTGACACTAAATCAAAGGTTCAAAATATCTTGTAAGACTTTGTAACATCCCCAGTGATGTTGTTCACAGCAATCCTGTGACTGGCCAGCTGAATTTATGGCAGGTTCAAATTATTAGCAGTAGTGTAAGCGATGATAGTGTGACACAACCTGTTAGGGTTAATGTGTCACCAAATCACTAATACAAGCAGACTTGCTGGGAGCAGTAGTCCTTTAGACTGAAAGTTAAAACATTTTATAAGCTACATGTGGTGTTAAATATGTAATACAGTTGTTGGTGCTGGCAGGTGTGATTGCGGTGAATACAGTGGCGGATGGTAGTACTGGTGCCCTATACACTAGTGGTGGTGATACAGTGTATTTGCTGTTCGGTATTGTGGCCCTATATGGCTCTGTATGCTGTGAGTATCCTAGGTCCGACCATCCGGATGGAACATCAGGGAGTAAAGATGTGCAGAGACACTGGGGGGTAAATTTACTATGAATCGTGTTTGGTCCTAGATTGCTCAAGTTGAAACACGATCAGCATCGCTGAAACATGGGAGACTTTTGGTGGCTGAAACACTCAAATTTACCAAGAATCGTGTTTTGCTGAATCATGTTTTTCGATGGTGTATGTGATCGTGTTTCTCCCCGAATTTCCTGAGTCTGTCCGCAGCCAAACACTACCGATTAAACAGCCTGCACATATCAGTGAGATACATGTAGGCTGCTTGTGTGTAAAAATTCATAAAATAAAGGGTTCATTGTAAAAATATTGATGTGGGTTTTCCCCAAAGCATAACCAGCCCCGGGCTCCTAAGCCAATCCTGGTTCTAAAAATACGGGGGACAAAGCATGTAGGGTTCCCCCATATTTTATGAACCAGCACTGGGCTCTCTAAGCCAGTCCTGGTTTTAAAATTCGGGGAAAAAATGGTGTGGGGGTCCCCATATTTTTAAAACTAGCACCAGACTCAACTAGCCAGAGTGCAATGCCACAGCCAGTGGACCCTTTCACCGGGTCACCCTGGTCAAAACATTAACACCTCAAACTAGTTAGCCCAGGTCAGGGATCTCAGGAGAGGTGGGGTCAACCCAAACCCAGTCCAGCAAACTCCTCACTAAATGTTCTTGGAGGTTTCCCCTTGTTGCTCCTCTAAGAACTCCTGTTCCCCAGATGGTTGTATACTTTTGCCACTTCACTTGCTGACATGTTTTCAGATGCAGACATATCCAGCAACACAGATCCCTGTGGCTTTTAGAATACTTCTGTTAACTAAAGCTGTCTTTTGAAACACAAAGTCCTGTGATAGTTTGAGTATTCTGTTGTAAGGGTCCCAAAGATGGAAACCTTTGCTCTGATTACAGTATGATGCACTCAATGGACTTGAAATCAAGTTTCTGTCTTTTCGCTATGGGTACATGAGTGTAAGTTCTGAATACACATACAGGGCTGATATTTGCCTTTGTTCCAGTCCTCACTTCCAATGGTGTCTTCTCTTTGACTCCCACTGTAGGTGATCGATTTTCAAGGTAAACAGCCAAGATTTCTTGTGGAGATTTTAATCATTCAGCATAGCTCATGTTTTCTCAACTATTGTTCTATTTGCTTTTTCATTGATGCCATTTTGTTCTGGTGTAGAGGCAGTAGTTAGCTAATGCTCTACGCCATCTTCTTTCAGATACTTAGCTAACTCTCTAATCTCTTATTCTCCACCATGTCAGATCTTAGAACTTTCAACTTGTGACCTGTTTGGTTTTCAACAAGATTATTGTACTCTTTGATCTTACTTGTTACTTCACTTTTGTTTCTTAGGAAATAAACATGTGTCACCCCTGTAGTATTATTGATGACTGTCATGAATTAATGCCTGCCACTAATGGATTTAACCTCTGTTGGTCCACAAATGTTTGTATGTACTAGCTCCAATGGCACATGTGCTCTTGATACAAACTTAGGAAATGTGCAGCATGTTTGTTTGCCCATCACACAGTTCTCACATGCTGGCCTTTAAGGATTGTCCTTTGACATCCCAGTCAGCATTATACTCCATAACATCTGTACATTGTCATAGCCTAGATGCCCCAAACACCTGTGCCAAAGTTGTATTGTTTAGGTGGATTCCTCAGCAACCATTGCACAGCACACCACAGTGTCTATGGCATTTAGTTGCTGGTAAAGGGTTGCTGCAGCAATAGCAATCCCTCTTTAATTGTACATAACACACCAACCCTTTGCAAATTGGACTCTGTATCCTCTCCTTTAAAGAACATTTATGGAAATTAAATTAAGTTGGTTCCTATGTTAGGCACATGTCTTCCACATTCGTGTCAATTTCCTTACCTCTCACTCTTAAGCATAGTGTAATTTTCCCAACTTTAGTAGGATTTAGGACCTTGCCTCCTTAACCTCAGACTTTGGTTAACTCACACGGCTTTAATGACTTGAACCAATTTTCATTATAGCTGAAATGCCTTGTGGGTTATTGAGTCCATATTCCAGCCACCCTTACAGTGGCTGTCTGCTTCATTTAAAGCTGACTCATTCCTGCTTTCACATTTAAGTAATGAGGAACATTGTATTTGCAATCTGAGGCTTTATGTCCCAACTTGTGACAATTAAACATCTGAGTTTAGGTTTTCTGTACTTTGAAATTTTAGACAAAAGAACCGAATTTTCAGTATTTATTTCATTAGGTATATGCTCTTGGCATTGCAATAATTTAGCATGTATTGTCTCTGTGATCAGCTTCATAGTACTCAAACCAGTACTTGACTCTAATGCTACTACCAAGAAGTCATACTCTTGTGTAAGATTTTGCAGCATCGCCATAATAACCTCTTTATAATCTATTGTGATGTCAACTAAAGTCAACGGCTGAGAGATGGATAACATTTTGTCTATGTATTTGTTCATGTTCATACAAGCACTAAACATTGTTGCATACAATGTGTGCCTCGGGTTTATTCTCATTAAGCCTTTATCTTTACAAGCCATTTGCAGATTTAGCCACATATTATATGCTGTAGTTTTTCTGTGGATAATAGAATAAACATGTGATTCCACTACTAGCTCTATCTGCATCTTTACAATGTGGATTATCACAGGATTACTAGTGACATTCCATAACTTATTTCACTTTAACTATGTCTCTGATCCCTGCATTGTACATCTCTATCATACAGGTGAATAATGGTCTGTTGTACTCACTCAGATCATCTTGTTCTTTGTCATCTGCAGCTTTGCTGGTCTAGGTATCGGCGTGTTACACACCAAGGGTATCTGGACTTTTGGCAGCCAAATTCATGCACGAGTAGAGCCTTGGTACAGATCTCACTTACATTAGCCTGGTGGTTAGAGAAATGTTTAGTTTGGGGATTATGTACGTGGCTGCTGGGCCATAACCTAAGAGCAAACACAACCAGTTAGGGTTAATGTGGCTCTCAATATGAGATGCAAGCGGACATGCTGGGAGCAGTAGTCCTCCAGGCAGAAAGTTAAACCAGGGTATGTCTAACTGACAATAAGGAAAATATAGATGTCTGCACTAATATTAACACACATTAATCCCAAAAACTATTGTAAACATAAATGTATTAAAACAATACAATCAATAAAATGATCTAAACTGCAGTTTATTAATAACACATTGTGTACATATTAAACCAATTTCTAGATATAAACAATATAACAATATTGTATATTGTGGACACAACACTATCAATTTAATTGAATAGTTAGAAGAAATTGAGTATCTCAAAAACTTTACAGAAGCCGTAACTAAGTATAAAAATAAAGGTTACCTAATGATAAATGTCTAATAGGCAATATTACAGGGGTTCCCTGGCTTGCACACACTATAATAGGGAACCTCCTGATAAATCCTCCAGTTGGAGCAGCTGTAGTAATGAATATAAGCATTGGTCTTATGTAGTACTGAGCAGATGATTGTATATCAACCTGTAAAATAATCGTGCCACTTGAAGACAAATGTCAGGCTCCGGTGTTTGTATTCTTTTATGTTGGGCAGTACTCCTTAAGCCGTCCGATGTGTCAATGGGATATTTGTTGCTCCAGAAGGAAATATTTCATTGTGTGGTGCAGCATGTTACCTGTAAATTATATAAAATGTTGGAAATGTGTGTACAATTTGGTGGTTTAGCAGAGTTGTGTACCCAGTGGATATGTAATTAATCCAGGGCACAAGTCCAGTTAAACTTAACCAGGTTGTGTGGTTTATTGAATAGTAGGTTTGTACTGCCATATTCACTGTTACACTGGATTTACAGAGCATGAGGCGGAGCTTGTAGCGGAACAGAGTTAGGCAGCTCATCAGCCTATGACTGTCTCAGGTATTGCAGTAACAGTGCAGGCAAATGCAGGTACTGTACTTGTGTCAGGTCTCATGAGTTTACGGGAGAAAAGCCGTCCTCCTCTATATCGCACATACACAGTTACAGTATTGGTAGCCATCTTGGTAAGAGAAATCAAGTATCCCTTGAGGAGTTATATTGTTGAAGACTGTACAGTATACACTCCACTTCTAACACCCCCCTTGCTACAAGCTACTCCATTACACAAACTTACACATAAAGCTTTCATGTAGAAAGCTGTGAAAAAAGTGAGGTTATACATATAAAAAGAACATCAACGTGTCAAGTAATCTTGATTTGGCCTTCTTGACTGGAACTAGCAAAGTACATCTCACTTACTATATAAGCCTCAACAGTCTCTTGACATATAACTTTTGAAAAGTGTTTTTCCCATTTTAGACTTCCATTTACACCAATTGGTCTTTGACTTAGACTTTTTAATTTTTTGAGGTACACTGAATGCTTATTTTCAGCTTATTTTTTATATTTTCTGGGAGATTTGCTGATAATTGTTCTAGCAGATTATGTTTGCTGTGTTTGAACTTCAACGCTGGTAGTCTCTGGTTCAGATTTGTCTCCAGCTGCTGGTATGTCCAATGACACATATGTGCTCTGCATGTCAAAGTTCAGTTTCTCTTCAAATTGTATAATCTCTTTAAATATAATGTCCTTTGACTTAACAAGTTTTCTTGTACTTGAATTGCATAATCTATTACCCTTACTTTCATGGCAATAGTCAAGCATTACGCATTTTATTGACTTTGAATCTTCTCTCTTTTGGTATATGGACATGAGTAGTACTTCCAAATGTTCTTATGTGTTTCACGCTTGGCTTTCTTTTTGACCTGGCCTCAATTGTTGTAATGTCTTTTAGGGCAAATGTTGGAGAACGGTTGTTTAAGTAAACTGCTGTTGACATCGCTTCCACGCAAAACTGTTTTCTAGATTTGCAACCTTCAGCATACCTTTCATTCTCCACTAGTGCGCAGTTTGCTCGTTAACTAACATCGTTTTGCTCAGCACTATAAGTGATGGTCAACTGATGCTCCATATTTTCTCAATAAATGTTTCACCTTTCTGTTAAGATATTCTCCATCATTATCATATCTCAGAACTGTGAGTCTGTGGCCTGTTTGGTTTTCTAAAAGTTTTTTGTAGTTGCAATTTTCTTTGCTACTGTACTTCAGATTTCTCCTTTATGAAATATACATTAATCATTCTTATAATCTTCTTATAATCTATAAATGTCACAAAGTATTTGTATCCACTAACAGACCTTACTTCCATTTGTCCACATACATCTGAATGTACTAGTTTAGGTGATGTAGCTCTATTTGTTGACTTTGGAAATAGTTGATGACTCAGTTTCCCAAATATGCAGCTTTCACACAGATTTCTCTGTGTTAGTCACTGACATTGCTGTGACCATTCAATTCTGCAGCTTTTGGGCACTGTTGTATCCAAGGTAATCAAATCTTCTATGCCAGATTTCCAATCACTGTGAATCAGCTGTCATCATTGCATAGCAGTATTGTGTATTAAGGACATACAATTGTACCATCTACATCTGTCCTCAATATGCCACGCAGCACGCTATTCCTTTCATGAGTGAGCCGCCAGGTCCCGTGAAACTCTGCTTGTGGAAAATGCATCTTAGTCACAATGCAAAGTGACTAGGATGCACCAGGAGACTGTGCTGATTAATTTTATATGTAACAGTTGAATATCTGAGTCTGTATATGGAACTTGGAGTGGAAAAAGCCATGGCTGCTGCATCATAGCACTTCATATGGTGATTCATAGACTCATTCACACACAGATATGCAAGTGTCACATATTAAATTAATCAGCACAATATCCTGGTGCTTCATGATCACATTGAGACAAAGACACATTTTTGATTAAAAAAAGATGCAAAAAAGACACCTGGCACTAGTAAAGTCGCTTGGGACCAGGTGCGCCAATAGTGGCTGTTTGTCATGACTGTAGCAAAGATGTGCAAGGACACATCTGTACATTTGCTAGCACCTTGTGCCTGTAGAGATAATTGTCCCACTTCTGTTTCTCACATTGCTCTTTCCTTTGGTGAATTGAACGCTGTGGGCTCTCTGTTCCAAGAAACTAATGGCAATAAGATTTGTTCCCATCTCTGGTACATAAAGTACATTTAGTATTTTTCTGACTTTTGTTCTCGATCAAATTCTCAAACAAGTTTTAATTGTATCAACTTTTGCAGATGTCATTATTTGATTGCCAATTCCCTTGATTCTGATAAGGTCACACTCACTTATCTTGGTGAACCACTTCTCATTGCAGCAGAAATTTCTTGTTGCACCTGAATTGATATATACCAAGAGTATTTTCTGTGGTTATCTGTGACACTCAGGGATTACTGATCTTTAACATCACATTTCTTGCTCTGCACACAACTCTTTTCTCTGCTTACCGTTGCTGGCTTTGTGACCTATCTTGTGGAAAATATAACACTTCAATTAAGACTTTCTAAATGTCTCACTTTTTGCTTGCTATGTGGTTGTCTCAGCATTAGTTTCACAGGTTACACATTCCTGAAAATTCAATAGCTTAGCTTTATAAAACAACACTCCCTTATGTACTTCTATTGGGCAAAATATATCACATGCACTGTAAGCATCAGAAACTCATAAAAATGCTGGCACACAACCAAGAATATTGAAAGAGAGTTTTGTGGTGAGAGAGGAGGGAGATGTCTTTAGCAGGAGAGAGGGGATTTGATATACTGTAGGTGCTCAAAAAGAGATTTTTGAGAGTTTTATCTTGTCAATTGATGTATTGTTATTGTATTTGAAGCTTGATCTTTGTCAGTGTTTCTGTGTGTGTGCCTGTGGTGTGTGTATAATTAACAAAAAACATTTTTAAGGGTCAAAATCAAACAGTTTAACAATATAGCTGAAATAATCGGTGATAAGTGTAGCCCTACTCTGCATTCCACTTTCTGAACTCACAGAGTAACTCTTTGGTAACAAAACCCTTACCTGCTCATTGTTTATTGTATAATCTGGATAACCAGTTGATTTAATGCTAGATTATGAAATAGAAAGCAGCAGAGAACAATATTGGACACTTTGGATAGGTTATATAATATATCTATGTATCTCCTCATAGTTATGCTCAGCAGGAGTCTGCGGATGTGTCAATGGATTCAGAAGCCAGGAGCAACAACCATAACCTAAATCACCTGTTGGAAAACAAAACAATATCACATATATTAACAAGTGCATTTAGATGATTAGTCAACATATCCAGGTGACTTACCCAGCAACAAACCCTCTGGCATATTTTCTAATTCCAATTTATCTGACAGGCATGAATTACTTAGGACCTAGGCATTGTGACTTGAACCCGCATAGCCAGGATAGCAAGTTACAACACTCATTTTTTTTTATTTTGCATTACAGACTACCTGCATATTCATGGAATATGCATGATGACTATTGATGTATAGGTGGGAAGTATTCTTGGGTGGTCTCAGCCCTACAGTATGTGTTTGCAATCTATGGCTCCAAGGACATTAGGCATGCCTGATGCATGCTGGAGGGACTATAGAAAGCTACCCTAACCTTATTCTGCTGTGACTTCTGGCTGGAAATGCAGTTTTACATGTTGCAGGGGGTTTAAGTGCAGTTATAACTTGGGTCAGGTGGAGGCTAAAAGTGAGCTGAGAAATTTCTAGCACTCTCCCAGACACTGAATGAAAGGAGCCAGTGGTAAAATAATGCAGAGCACACAGCAGCTTGTGCAGGCCTGATGGTGCAGTGTCTAGCTCAAGCTGAGTCTTGATGAGGTCATACAGCATCATAAGGTTGGAACATGTGAGGCAGAACATCTGCATGACCTCGTCAGCAGACAAAGCATTGGGGTTTACCTAACCACAGTAGAACCTAGGCCTGTGTAGGCTCTGGAGTACATAAAAAAAGCTGCTGTTCTTCCTGTAATTCTGCCTCCTGGGTCTCTTCAGTCAAGTGGTGATTGGCATACCGCAGGAACGTGGACATCATCCCATAGCCTTATTTTGCCATGTTTCCTAAAGCCACAGTGCATCATATGCTTTTATAGGCACCATAATTACGTTTCTACCAATGGAATTGTGTTTAGAAGCTAAAATTACCTGCTTTTAAATAGTCTATTTATTTTGAGATTTTCTGTCACTTTTGTTGTTGACTTTTAGTCGATTCCCAAATCGACTTTTAGTAAATGAGGAGATCCTGTAGTGGGATATTTGAAAATACTGAGGGCCTGATTCAGACCCAGACGCTATTTGCAGATGGTCGTTCCACAAAAGGGGCCGGCTATTTAAATTGAGCGCTCGCTCATTGCGGTTTGTTGACACCTCTATGTCTGAGCGAGCGAATGAAAAATGTGCTCGCTATTTTGAAAAGACGCCCCTTTGCCGTTCGCATCACACATCATCTCCGGTATTTATTAGATTAATCGGGAACATCGAAAGGCATCTGAACTGCTCGCAGTGCTTGTGGTAGGTTTTTCTTACCGCAATCACTGCGAGCAGTTCAGGCTAAAAGGCAACCAAGTGATGTGGTCGATGATGCTTCATTACTAATTATGCACTCCCATTAAACGCCCTTATCACCGTTTGGCATGCCTGCGTTCGGATCTCCACTCCCCCGTTTTCAAGCACCTTCCCCTGTTACCACCCACAAACGGTACATTCTGTCAATCAAATTAGTAGCCCCTCGTTGTTTTGCAAGAGCACGATTTCCAACCGCAATGACTGGTTTGCGCATGTGCATTATGACCCATATACATGCGCAGTTGTGCGAACATCGCTCAGAGCGAACGAGCGGCCGCTTACGAGCGGCTCTGAATCAGGCCCTGAGTTTTATGTTTGATTTTATAGTCGATTTTGGCCCCCATTTTCAAAATCCACTTAAGCTGGGTACACACTTAGAGATTTTTTTAATGATTTGATCAGTATGGACGGATCAGAAAGACAAATCATTCAAATCGTGAAGTGCGTAAGCACTATGCATGCTCCTGTGGCATCATCCTTCGCATCTTCATGTCGCCCCTACATGCAGCTCAATCTGACAATCTTGTTAACAATTTCTAGCAAATCGTGCAATGTGTACGCTCTACCAAACGATGAACGATATGTCGTTCCGACCTGGCCGAGGTGGACGTCACCTGAGTGGCACTCCGTGGACACTCCCCTCCTCCATTTTCTGCCAGGATCATGACGGAGATCTGCAGCATCAGCAGCACAGCAAGCAGGGGATTCACAGTCAGGATCCATTCAGTGCATCATATGTATGTAATGTCCATGCCTGCATCCCGCTGTTCTCTCAGGTTTACTGCTGCTGACCACCAATGTATTGATGTGTATACTTATATTTGAAACCCTATTCTACCATGTGCTGCTGACCACCTATGTTACGCTGATGACTACCAATGACGCTGCTTACCACCAATGTTACACTGCTGATCACCAATTTTATGCTACTGACCATCAAAGTTACAATGCTGACAATCAATGTTACGCTATGCTGTTTACCACCTATGTAGCACTGCTGACCACCAATGTTACGCTATGCTCCTGACCACCTATGTTACACTGTTAACCATCTATGTACCCCGTGATGCCCATACTTTTATACACCCGTTCTTCATTTCAATTATGCTGTTCACTTTTGCTGTTATTTTGGGGGTTTGCAATCAGGAACCATGTATGTAATGTCCATACCTGCACCTCTCCATTCTCTCATGTATACTTCTGATGACTACCAATGTAGTGATGTGCATACTTATATTTGAAACTCTATTCTACAATGTGCTGATGACCACCTATGTTACGCTGATGACCACCAATGATGCTGCTGACCACCAATGATGCTGCTGACCACCAATGTTACGCTGCTGACCACCAATGTTACACTGCTGATCACCAATTTTATGCTGCTGACCACCAATATAATGCTGCTGACCACCAATGTTACGCTGCTGACCACCAATGTTACGCTGCTGACCACCAACTTTATGCTGCTGACCACCAATTTTATGCTGCTGACCACCAATGTTACGCTGCTGACCACCAATGTTATGCTGCTGACCACCAATTTTATGCTGCTGACCACCAATATTATGCTGCTGACCACCAATGTTACGCTGCTGACCACCAATGTTATGCTGCTGACAACCAATGTTATGCTACGCTGATGACCACCTTAGTTACACTGCTGACCACCAATGTTATGCTACACTGCTGACCACCTATGTTACACTGCTGACCACCTATATTACACTGTTGACCACCTATGTTAACCCGTGATGTGCATACCTATAATACAACTGTACTTCTTTTCAATATTGCAGTTCACTTTTGGTATTATAACATTGCCCACGCCTTTGGAAAATAAAAGTGAAAAGGCAACCTCTCTAGTATGTTATGTCCATGCATGCACTCCTAATCAACCTTGTGTAAATGCAGTAAACCATCTATGTTACATAGTGATGTGCTGCGTGATATGGAAAAGGAGCAGCAGCTTCATTTTGAAAGAGTGGTCTATGACCTAGTCGTACGTAGTCTCAGTGCCCAACTAACGCCATGCACAATAATCATAGAACAACAACCTGTCCCCACTACAGGCATGATGGCTCCCACCCCATCAATTCCTCAGCCTCCACCTTTTACAGTTAGATAATTTTTTATGGAGGCCTCTTATCAACAAGTTTTATCAAACCCAATAACTTTCTTGTTCTATGATATATGATGCTCCTGCCAATCACTTGGCTAATGTCAATAAACACGTCATAAGGGCAGAATGTAGCACCAAATATCATAGCCCATGTGAAGTTATTGGGTTTGATAAAACTTGTTGATAAATGAAGCAATAAGGATATTATCATTTAAATACACTGTTATTTGCACTTATTAGTAGGTGTGCGTAATGTGTATTTATTTTTTATATCCTTGCTTTTAGTCCATTTTGTGTTTGGGCTACAAAAGTTTTATATTTCTGGTTACTATAATATCATTTTATTAATATAAATCTTGATATTTATATATCTATTTCAAGAATGTTTTGTAATTAAAAAGCTTATAAAAAAGGGGTATTTTGTTAAGAGACCAGCGGACACGATGCCACCGGTCTCAATCCCAATGCTGAAAGTCTGACATGGGACTTAAGATAGGCATCGAAATATCAAAGCATATCTTAATCCTGATGCCGGAACACAGAAGGATGCCAGCCTGAATTAGGTAAGTCCGTGGCACCCTTAGTGTTAGCCGTGGGGGGAATGTTTAGGTTTAGATAGCATAACAGGGATAGCGTTGGGTTTTGGGGGGAAGGTTAGGGTTAGGCACCCCTAGGGGGAGGGTTAGGGTTAGGCACCACTGGGGGGGTTAGGGTTAGGCACCACTGAAGAGGTTAGGGTTATGCACTAAGGGGGAGAGTTAGGTTCAGGCATGAAGGGAGGAGACTTAGGTTTAGGCACTAATGGGGAGGGTTAGGGTTAGAGGGTGGGGTGGGGTGAATTAGGGCTAGGCTACAAGAAGGGAGCATTAGGAGGAAAAGGGGGGAGGACAAATATACTTACCCGATCCCTGTTGGGATACCAACCATCAGAATGCCGTTGTCAGTATATTGACAGGACGCATCCTAACAGCCAGCATTTCATACCGATTCCAAAAAAGGATGCCGTCTTCAAACACGTTGCACAGTTTGTACTTTTAATTAAAAATAATTTTCTTGCACAAGAAATAAGGGAGTGGTGTTTTTTCTTACCTTAAAGTATTGTTGCTTCAGGACAGTAATGATGACTTTGTATGTCTCTTGGATGATGATGCCAAAAGCTTCAGGGGAGATGAGGTCTGCCAGGTATCTTCCAGTTGCCAGTAATCGCAGGGTAGCAGTCAGCCTCTCCTCAGCAGAAATGGCCCTTCATAACTTGGTACTCTGCCTCTGGATGTAGAGTCACCAGGCACAGCAACTCCTGGAAAGTGGCATCATCCATGTGTAGTATGTTGTGCTAATCACCTGGATTGTTCTCTCGAATCTCTATATGCAGTGGCATGTGAGAGAGAGACTCCCTCTACAGCCGCCACTCCTTTGTCCAGCATGATCTCAGACTTCTCCTATTCTGGGCCCTCTCCCTATCATCTAACACCACAGCCACAGCATTACACTCGATAGCCATAAATCATTGAGATGGCCGTCAGGTGTCATTGGTGGTCATCAGCACATTGTAGAATAGAGTTTCAAATATAAGTATGCACATCACTACATTGGTAGTCATCAGAAGTATACATGAGAGAATAGAGGGGTGCAGGCATGGACATTATATACATGGTTCCTGATTGCAAATCCCCCAAATAACGGCAAAAGTGAACAGCATAATTGAAATGAAGAACGGGTTTATATAAGTATGGGCATCATGGGGTACATAGATGGTCAATAGCATAATATAGGTGGTCAGTTTGGAGTAATTTTTATGGTGATCTACTTTGGTTTGTATATGAAAATGCACAGTTTATTAAAGTGTTATCCTGTGTGCCACTACAGTGCCTCTATGTGTCATAGATCTGCTATAGTCTTTTAAATTGTAATGTGTTTGTGCTTGTCAGGATTTTACTTTTTAGATCTGAGTGAGGACCTGTGGATTGGGCTGATGAACTGCAGCAGAATAGTGGTGGTGTGATCAGAGGTCTAATCATGGGTGAGACCCATGTGGTAAATGGCTGGTGAATTTAGAGGTCAGAGATATCTGCAAGGCTCCCAGTCTGCCCCTGGAACCAATTGAGTGGAACTCAACCCCTTACTCTGAATATAGGTATAAGGGGCTGGTACCAGTGTTTGAGAACTCAGGAGAAAGCACAGCGAGTAACTCAGGTAATCTTCTAACAGGTAATCTTCTAACTCTGATATCTTCTAACAGATGCTGCAGACCAATTATCATAACTGGGTCACTAATGCCAAAAACCTTAAAGAATAACCTAGATCCAGCACCCAGTTGCCTACAACCGGAATAAACTCTGTAGCAAAAACTCAGCATGAAGCCCAAAACTCTAGGAGAGGATCCACAGGGCACCAACCACCATCGATAGAGGTACTGGTGGTATGGTGAGTAGTGAGTCCCAGAGTAAGTTAGAAGCTGCATTGCTGAGTAAAAGTAGTATAATGCCAATCAGAAATAAACTAAAGTACAGTGAGGTTAAAGTCCACTTGAACCTGCAAAGAGCAGGAGAGATATACTCAGAGGACTTGCTAGTAGATGAGGTCACTGTGGCAGAAGACTTGGTACTGGAAGCATAAGGAAAATCTTGAGATGGCCAAGAGACTTCAGAATACAAGCAGGCCAGAATTTAAAATAACTTACAGACTTGAACTGTAGATGAACCGTATAAGAACCAGAGGTTGCAGGCGTAGAATTGTTATGGAACCAAAGTCTTTAACTGGACTGGAACCGGAGGTAGCAGTAGAGTGAAACCAGAGGCTTGAACCAACTGGAACCAGAGGTGACTGCAGAGTAGCCAGAGTGGAACTGGAGACTTGAACTGAACTGGGCCAGAGGTGACAGCAGAGTAGCCAGAGTGGAACCAGGGTCTTGAACTGGATTGGGACTGGAGGTAGCCAGAGTGGAACTGGAGGCGTAAACCGGACTGGAACCGGAGGTAACTGCATAGTATTCAGAATAGAACTGGAGGCTCGAATCGGACTGGGACCAAAGGTAACTGCAGACTATCCAGAATGGACCCAGAGGCTTGAACCAGATAGGAACCAGAGATAACTGTAGTGTAGCCAGAAACAGCAACAGACAGCTGGGGTGGATCCATAGGCTTGAACTGGAGTGGGACAGGAGAGAGCAGCAGCCAGCCAGGGTGGAATCGCAGGCTTAAAATTGAGTAGGACTGGAGAGAGCTGAGCCAGCCAGAGTGGGACTGTAGGCTTGAACCAGAGTGGGACCAGTGAGATCAACAGTAGATCAGTGCTGGAACATAGGCTGGTACTGTAGGTGTAGGCTTAGAAACAGCATGCAGTGCAGGACTGCATAGTGGATGACATACTCAGGCACAGCAGCTTGCAGGTCTCCAGCAGCACTGATTCAGACAGTCGATCAGAGGTAGCACTTACTCACTAGTGAGTCATATCACTGGAAGGTAAATAACCACATTGTTCTGACAAGGTGCTTGTGTTGGGTTTAGGCTAAAATAAGGCACTCTTCCCAGAAATAGGCTGAAGTAGTCATGTGAGCGCAGGAGACATGCAGAGACTGGATACTGGTGCTCACCTGATCAGAGACAACATGGCTGCACCCACGAACCTCAGGAAATGGATTGACAGCACCCAGGGACAGAACTGCCCACCTTGGTAAAGCACTGCTGGACAGGGTAATAGTGACTAAGTCCCAGTTTTTGTGACAATGCTGCTGCTCTGTCACTCAGTTTAGCCAGCCAGCTCACTGCAGCCTTTGGCCAGTATTGGTGAAAACAATATTGTGAGCTGTGATGTGGTCAAAATTGACTGGAAATCACTTTAAATTAATGTTAATGATGTATGTAACACTGTAGGAACAAAAACTGGTCCAAACTACATTATTTTAGCTGTTATTATCAAATTTTAAAGCAATCCAGGTCCAAAACCAAAACATTTGAGAGTGATTTTGCCAAAACCAAAACACAATGAAGATTTAGAACCAAAACAAGGAGGTCCATGCATATATCTAGCCAAAATGCTCAGTGTGTGTTCACTCTATGTTACAGACAATAACATGACTCATTGTGTTATCTTCGAGGTCAGTTTATCATTTTGCTCAAGCATGTGTACAGTCTTCTACTCAGGGCCTCATACAAGACTTTTTGCTAGTCATGCAGAAATCACCAGTTAAGATTCTAACTCTATGGTGACAGCATATTTACTTGGAGGTAGCTCTGTAAGATTTCATGTCATGGCATCTTGTGTGAGCAGTATTATGACTTTAGATGCATCCAATGTCAGCAACACACCTGTGACACACCGACATTTGCCTAGCCATCACCTTATAACCTCTCCTAGAATGCCCATTAAAATCCACACTTGCTGTGTCCAAATTCATTCTGCATCTCCCTGCAGTAACCATAGGGACAAATGCGTAGTGTGACTTGGACACATACACAGTACTTATTAAATCCATCAACTTCATGTATATTGACATTGCGTGACTTTAGCAAACATCTCTGAATCAGACCGTTTCGATTTTGCTTTGCATCTTGTTTCTTTAGCTGATTCATTCTAGGCTCTGCAATCTGCTTTTAAGTGTTCAAGTTTCTTGCACACAAAACGTGTTTCTGGTCTGTAAATAGTGCTTTTAATAATACAGTCCAGAACTCTTAATGCTGTGTCATGCTTATTTGCACTTTCTCTTTTGTGACTGAATTAATTCACAAGTTTTCCTGTAATATACACTTATATCAGTTCATCATCTGGTCTGACATCAAGTGCTGTTGCAAATGTCTCATAGCTGTCTGGAAGACCACTGAACAGCAGGGCTGCTATATGAAAGTCTTTTATTTTAACTCCTATGCAGCACAAATGCTCAACCATCTCTAGTGTATATTTTAAATAATTCTGCATGTGCTGGCCTTTAAGCAAATTAGTCTGGTATAAATAGCTTATTAAATACAGCTTATTGCATAAAATATCTCCTTCATGCTTTTTTTGCAGATTATCCCACATTAGTCTTGCAGTGTCACATTTAAATATATGCACAAACTGACCATCATCCATACTGAGAGAGATTGTACTCTGGGCTTTCTGGTCTTTCTCAGTCCATTTCTCTGTGCCTCTTGTTTACATTCCCACTTACATTCTCTTATGAGTATTATCTTTACTTTGAATTTCAATGTCTGATAGTACTGGTAATTCAGACTCATCATTGTGAATTTGGTTGAAGCAATGATAGCAGCAACCATTTCCTCTGGGCTCTTTCTTTTCTTTCACTGAGGTCCTTTCTTTTCATTCTGCAGTCCATAACCTGTTAGCACATACTGTACACACCTTATATAGGAGCACCAGAAAGTATAATCAAACATGAACTCTTTATATATAATCAGGATCAAACACATGCTTTAATCTTAACATAATGTTTTCAACATGGAGGATAGGAAAGAAGGAACACCTTGTTCAATATCATGAACACACCCCATAGCTTTTTTTTTAATCTAACTTTACCAACCGCTGAACATTGATGACATCTGCATGTATAATAATTACCAGTGACGTGCAGTGAAGTCAATGGTTGGGGGGGCAAACATGGAAATGGGTTTGAGTCTGAGTGCTGGGAGCCTGTCTCATCCCCTACACATTGTAACTCTCCCCTCACTACAATAAGCTTCAGTGTCCATCAATTCTCTTATCTGCATCACTGTGTCTTCTTTTGCTTCTGCTGACTGAGCTCTGATCTCTAAACACTGCAGTGCACTTCATGGTAACATGACACATCCAAGGTGTCCATCAGTGCTCAAGGCACATCCCCATACTCTGAAGCATGCTTCTTTTAGCTCTCTTTCTGTGCAACTTACTACCCTTGGTGTGGCCTTGCCAACAGATTTGCAAGCAGTGTCTGACCATACAGAAGTGAGGCTGAGTTGTTGCTGCCTCATCTCTCATCTCCCTGCAGTCCCAGGCAGCTCCACAAAGCTGGAGAGTCTTAAGTGGCTCCATGTAAGTGGCCACTTACATGGAGCCACTTGTAAAACAATGTATGTAAATCCTACTAACTGCTTTGGGGCTCATTTGCATTTAGAATTCAATTTTATGACATGACTATTAGATATAGCACTACATGTCCACTTTAACGCCTCACACATAGGTGTTGCTTTGACAAACTCTCTGAAATGCTTTTTCAAAAGTAGGAAAGTATGCAGTAGCTGCACGTGCTGGATTACGGTGATTTGCAGAGTACGAAAACACACAAGATATGTTCCCAAAACTGGCTGGCATTCAGCTCTGCATGGGTTGCTTTGTGTTAGATGTATGTACCACAATATACTATTCCTATGCATGCTATAGGAGATATCCCAGTTGTGAGAGTTACACTAATTACGTGGTACTGTACATACATATAATTTTACTTCCAGTCATTTAACACACATGGCTCTATTTATTAACATTATTTTTACTAAAATAAAGTGACAAAGGGTGTTTTCACATCTTTTTCACATTATATTAGTATCACATATATTTACTAAAGGGCAATTGGAGTAGAATTAGTAAAATTCTACTAGAAACCCTATCACATATTTTTAGTAAGCAGATCACATTTCCCATAATTGTAATGGGATATGTGATCTGGCCAAAGTTACTAAAAATAAATTGTGAAAAAATACCTAGGAAAGCGCTGTAATAATAATGCCACCTGGAGATGGCCTTATCCAGGGTTTTACCCCAATTCCCCAACTCCTGCTCTGCTCTACCAGACAGAGCCGAGGCGGGAGCCAGCCCCAGTGATCAGCTGTGTGGTCTAAACTGCAAGCTGATCACTGCAAAAACAATTGTAAAAAACCCAAAAAAACACCTGATTCCATGGTGATTGCTGCTCCGGTAATGTCCCCTGGGGCTCTGGTCAGCTGGCCTCCCGGCTCCTGCACTGTGACCCTGGTCAGATGCTGCATAGAACAGCTGACCGGGGTCACAGTGCTGGATGGGAGACCAGCTTCCCAGGAAGACACCACTGAGCACCGATGACTGGAGGTAAGTTAAAGTGCGGAGGAGGTGATCATGGGGGGGGGCGTGGGGGGTGAATGCGGGGGGTCCATGGTGTGGGGAGGAGTGTCGCAGTCATGGGGGGATTGGTGAGCCAGTTTGCGCATGCGCGGAACCTTCTCACTGTATTTTTTGCAAAAAATTCAGTGTTAATGCTGCGGATGGGATTCGCAGAGACAGAGCTTTATCGCAAGTTTTGGCCCTGCAAGGGATTTTTGATAAATATTGCAATGTGAATTTAGGTGAAAATATAAATGCGTATTGTAGTAAATAGAGCCCACAGTCATACAGTACAAATAAAATACCATTTACACTTTGATTCACATAACACACCATAAAGGACAATGCTACTTGCAGCAACCAAGATTACACACAGATATATCTTCAACTAATATGTGGTATATAGTCTCATCTCAGACTTAATACATAATATAAAACAGTTTATCTTAGATGCTGCTGCAATATATTATCAGGTTTTCTTGACACCAAATAATATATCTGTTTTATATATGAGTATAGTATTTAAATAAAAATGACAGTGCTATTTGTCGCTTAATGGGAGCTATATTTACTGACAGAATAAAGCACATACACAAACACAAAAAAATGGGACACCTGGGGTCACAGATGTAATAAAAACAATATTCACTCATGGACCTGATAACATATATTGCACATACCGTATGCCTGGATGATAGTAATTTGCAAGATAACTGAGTATGTTTCCATTCTTACAAATATATGATTAACCCTTAATATATGATTAACCCTTTCTCGTATGGTTATATCTGCTGAATGTACAATCAAACATGGTATAAGTATAGCAATTTAAACCTCTCCATTTCGCAGGTCACGTTGAAACATTCATAGATTTCTCAAGGCCACTGACAGAGTTAGTGTCCTGCATATAAATAAATGTCAATATAATATATAATATTTGATTTCACTTGTCATAGAGTCTCTAGCAATACGATATAGCAAATCACTTAGCAGCTGTCCACATTATTCCACCAAATGAAAAGACATTAAGAGATGTGCCACCGCAGTCTCTGCCGAGCTGCTTAACCAGCATTTACTATAGCAGGAGTCACCAACTTTTGGCACATGTGCCGCAGGGTGAAATATGAGCCTGTTTCATATGGCACCCAACGGGACGTCCTTGGCTGGCATACTGCAGGACCTCCCATGGGACCAGACCTTTATGTTGCCGGATGCCACAGGTGTTGCCGGAAGCCATAGATGATGATAGGAATGTATCTGTGAGACCCACTCCTCCCATAACTTCTGCACTTAATTTGAGTGCACCCGAACCCTGTCCTCATTTTGGAAATTTTTTTGTGAGATGGTGTCTGCCACCTACCTTTGAATGCCTCCCAATGCGGCTAGGACTCCTGGCAGCAAGAGATGCAGAAAGAGGAGTGTGTCTCTCCAACATGGAGTACCAAGAAAATAAGGTTATTGTGGGAGGGAGGGACCATATGGAATTACTGGGGGAGGAGCAGGGAGGAATACTAACTTAATTGTGGGGGTGGGTGCTAATTTTTTTATAGGTGGGACATATTATTGTATTGGTGGGTGTAATTTATTTAATGATGGGGTTAATATTGCTTTAATAGGTAATAGTGGTGCCTGTTAATTTAAGGTATTTCTGAGTGCTTTGGGGGCAATTCATTGATGTGGGGCTCAATTTGGGGAGTAAAAGAGTACTTAAAGACTTAGGGCCAAATGTAATAGGGTGAGAGTTTATAAAATGTGAGAGTTTAGCAGTAATTTCTCACACTTTTTAAACTCGGACAATGTAATAGAGTCCAAGAAAATGCAAATTCATATGTTTTCAGACTCGAAAAACTCTCTCGATATAAACTCTCATCCAGATGTTTTCAGATTTTGAAGATAAAACTCGAGCAATGTGAAAGTTTACTGCTAAACCCTGACATTTCTAAACTCTCACCCTATGGGCTGTATTTACTACAATCCGCATTTAAATGCAGATTGTAGTGTGATAGTACCGACTGAATTTGCATTGAGAAATCAGGCAATATCACAGGGTTTACTAAAAATCAGTTGCAGGGACAGAGCTTGCGATAAAGCTCTGTCCCTGCAAATCCCCTCTGCAGCCTTATCACTGTATTTTTTTCAAAAAATACCTTGACAAGTGTCCGCGTATGCACTGACTGGCCACCACTAAGCCCTGCCCCCCCACCATGAATGCAACCCCCCCTGTGACCCCACCCCACACCCCCCCCGTGAACCCCTTCCTTTAATTACACTTACCTCTGGTGATCGGGCTCCGGTGATGTCCTCCGTGGCTCCGGTCAACTGATTTCCCATCCTGCACTATGACCCGGTCAGCTGATGACTGGGTCACAGTCCAGGATGGGAGACTAGCTGACTGGAGGGAGGACATCACCAGAGTCCTGATCACTGGTCCTTGGACTCAGGTAAGTTATTTTTTTTTACTATTTTGTGGCAGTGATCAGCGTGTGGTCTGTTTAGACCACACAGCTGATCACTGGGACCGGATCCAGGCTCTGCCTGTTAGAGTGGTGCAGGAGTCCAGTAACCAGGGGAAACCCTGGATGATGCCATCTCCAAGTGGTGTTATTATCACAGGGCTTTCCCCGGTATTTTTTCACAATTTATTTTTAGTAACTTGCAGACAGATCGCATTTCCCATTGCATGGGAAATGCGATCTGATTACTAAAAATATGTTATAATCAGGGCTTGGAGTAGAATTTTATGAATTCTACTCCAATTGCCCTTTAGTAAATTTAGGTGAAACTAAAATAATGTGAAAAGGGTGTGAAAACACCTTTTTTCACTTTATCTTAGTAAAAATAATGATAATAAATAGAACCCTATAACATTTGGCCCCTAGTGTTCCAATTTATTATTGTCAGGGCAGTTTGGTTGGAAATAGGTTTCTGTGTTAACTTTCAGTTCAAGTTATTTAATGTCAGGGAAACTTTTAAGGGAGGGCGATAGGTCTTTTTTTAAAATGTGAATTCTAGGGCTCATTTCAGGTAGAGAGACCTAATTCTTAAACATCAGTATTAATGACTGATCTTCAGAGCTTGATGAGGACAAGAATATGCATGTTTCATGTACCTTCCCATTTTTTCCAAACAGGGCCTAGGCAATCACTAACTGAACATACAGTAACACAAGTGGAGCCACAGTTAACAAAGCTCCAAGAACAGGTGGAAGAGAGCAGAACATTCTGCTAACTGTCCTGATCCTGTTGTAGTACTCAATTTGGGTGACCATCCTGCTTAGCCAGGACTTTCATTTGACTTTAAGGACAGTTAGGAAATATGTCCTGCTCAATTTGGGTAATCGATCTCCTTAGCCAAGACTTTCATTCAACTGTAAGGACAGTTAGGAAACATGCCCTGCTACACCAATATAGCAAGGCTGTCAGAGCCCACAAGTACATGATGGAAGTGTTCTTGTATATGTTATGTATTAAAAAGGCACAGTTTAACAAACCAAGTACGTCAGGGACTGCCACTTTTAAGGCTGTAGTGCATGGATAGTCAGTACAATGGCATTTTCTAGGCCAAGCATAACCTTTTGTTTAACTTCTCGGTACAGGTAAGGAATTGCTGTTCTGGTAAAATGCAATTGAGATGATACTGTATTTGATAGCATGGACACATGACCTCAACTAATTGTCTAAACCAGATGCATTGGTGGCGATTATTGGATGCAGATCTAATGCTAATATAGCTCTCATGTCTTCCATGATCTGCTGTGCAACAGAATGGCAGCTGTCATATTTGGTTCCACTTGAAAATCAATGTTTCACAGTCAATTGTTTAAAATTACTATTCTTCTTGGTCCCTTCACTGATAAAGATTCACCTCCAGCAGCAGCAGCCCTGGCATACAAGAATTCTTCTTGGGAATCCAGGATAGGGAAGGAGTTAGTTTGCCTTTGCAAATTGGGTGCAAGAATACTTCCTATTATTAATGAGGAGGTTGATTATGAAGGCATAGGTGGTAGAGATTGCATGTACTTGGATCTTCCCATGCTGTTGGTAACCGCTTCTAGACTACTTGTGATTATTTTACTTGATTTTCCAGATTTTGATAAATAATATGCATGAACTTGCTGAAAATAATTACCAGGGAGCAGGTGCCTAAATAGTTAAGTTCCCTATATGTACATACTTTGGCACTACAAATACTAAAGATGCCTTTACAAGTGTTGTTAGTATTTGGGGAAAAATGATTCCACATGGAAAATGTGGCTTTTTTTGTTTTATGCCCAGGCATGACAATGTCTTTCATCTTCTTATCATTGACAAAAACTGCTCCCACTGATGACACAAACCACTTTCTCCTCCTGAATTTTATCAATTTCTTCTAAAACACATTCATCATTAACATCCTCATTAGCATCAGATATAAATATCCCTCTCATCCTGTTGTACTTCCATAGTAGCATCCTCAATTTCTATGTCACCATCACTTTTACTACTACTCAGCCTCACATTTGCAGAGATTGCAGAAGTGGTGGAAGGAGGTTTCTTTACAATTACAGTACAGTGTCAGAAATGTCAGACTCACACATAGCACTCATGGGCATCCTTAGGGGTCTTTTTATTATGCCTTGGATGGAGATAAAGTGAACAGAGATAAAGTACTAGCCAATCAGCTCCTAACTGCCATGTCAAAAGGCTGTATTAAAAAATGACAGTTAGAATCTGGTAGGCTGGTACTTTATCTCTGTTCACTTTATCTCCATCCAAGGCTTAATAAATAGACCCCTTATACTCACCTAGGGGATCTGTGAAGTTTGTTCACACACAGTTTGTTCTTCAGCCTTAGGGGCAAATGTAATAGGGTGATAGTTTAGAAAATGTGAGAGTTTAGCAGAAAACTCTCACATTGGTCGAGTTTTATCTTCGAAATGGGAAAACACATGGATTAGAGTTTAAATCGTGAGAGTTTTTCATGTTCTCGGACTCTATTACATTGCCCGAGTATAAAAAGTGTGAGAACACTTTCTAAACTCTCACCATATTACATTTAGCCCTTAGTATTCTTTTTGTGCCTGATTTGCCTATTTTAAAGGTGACTTCTAGATTCAGAGCAAGGAGGCATTGAATGAGAGATTGCAAAAGATGATAGACTGTGTTTGGCCCTGGCTTCCACAATAGGCATTCTAGGGCATGAAACAACAGTAGCAAGACCACCACAGCAAATGAAGGCCATGGTCTGATCCTTTCCTTGCCACTGCATGTGGTGTATAGTATGGTTGCAATTTTTTGTTTTTCTGCAGTAATTTTTCCCTTTATTGTTAGAGGTGATGTTTTTTCTTTATAATTGTGAAATATTGTTTAGATTTCAGGTACCCTTTTCTTACTCCATCTTTCCCCTTGACCACATTTAGTAGGTGCTGAAGAAGTACTATGACTTTAGCTGCAACACTACTACTGGGTTGCTCCTGCTCTTCTATCAACTGTACTGTAATTGGTTTTATTTTTAACATCAGGACAGGAGTAAAGTTACTGGTGTTTAATGTAAGTGTCACCAAACCAAATGAATGCACAACAATGATATAGGGAAAGTAGGGACTGTTACATTTACCATGCTGTTTTATGAAAAGACTCCAGATTTTTTTGACACCAGCCATTGGTTTTAGCCTTTCATTTCTGTAGCATTTTGAAAGTGACGATGGCCCATATTCAATTTGAGGTGAAAATTCCAGACTTTTCACCTGCTGGACTTTTTGCCTCCTTCGCCTGTTTTCCAGGCGTAAAAGTATCGCGTGTGCGCCCTCTATTCCCCGTATTCAATTTCAAAGTAGGTGAAATCGGGAACCGGCGAAACTTGGATCGGCGAAAAAATTCGGGAATTTTCGGGAAATAATCCTAGGACCCTCCTAAAGATATACAGGGATCACTATGGGTACCCCCATTTTTGCCTGCAGAATAAAGTCGGGTTTTTAAATAGCCGTGACAGGTGCATAAATGTGGCTTTGAAGAAGGTGATGCAGAAGAGCATTTAGAAGTTTTTTTGGGGAAAATAACTATGGCCATCAAATTTGGGGTACTTGAAAATGGTTACAAACATATTTTTAAGTCCCAGAAATGATTTTTAAAAATTCTGCAAAAATGCACCTGCCACTACTCCTGCAATGAAGAAAACACCTGTCGCATATAAGGGAACCTCTCTGGTCTCAATTCCGCCAATTTAGAAGTGTGTTCCCTATTTTTTTTTTAAACCCCATAATTTAAATTAATTTTTTGGGGTATCCCTATTTTTTTTTTTTACTTTTTTTAACACAGATCGTTTTAAGGGGCATTCCCAAGGGTGCAGGTTATTTTTTTTTAAGCCTGCACCCGTAAACCCCAATTCTGTACTTTTTTTTGTAAGCAAAAGGCTGGCGAAAAATTATCCCTGTTTTTTAACATTGACTTTTTGCACTGGCCCCATATTGAATATGACCCTATATCTAAGCTGGTTACCTTGTTCTATTAATAATTGCCATTTTTCCTAAAGTCCTTATTCTTTGCTTTCATTATTTTACCAACATCAAGCTAAAGAAAACAGTTGGATCAAATCTGGGAGTAAAAGGAAGCTGAGGAAAAACTGTTTACTCTTCACATGCGGAGATCTCCACTGGAGCTGAAGACAGAGGCAGGTGAGCAGGAGATAGACCTGAGAATTATGGAAGATTTTGACTAATGTGCTCAGTGTGCAGCAGGTGTGCTTACAATAGTGAGTCCATGCAGTAGATTGGCTTAACCAGGGTGTTGGTTAATTTACCAGGAAGAGTTACAGGTGGCTGAAGACACAGGGTTAAACAATTATGAGTTATATGGATGCTACATGCAGCCAGGAGCAATTGGGTATGTTGGGAGTAAAAGTGTGCCAAGTAATGACACACAACATTCAGCTAGGTAGCGGTATTCTCTATATGAGCATAATGTCACAGTGTAACAGGGAACCTTGGGGGCCTTATATGGCTCTGAAATACTGGTGAGTCTCAGGGCAAGTCCTTTTATTCAGGACGCCACTGGAGGAAGATGCACAGTGGAGTCACACACGCGCAGTAGCGCATGTCGGAGGTAAAGTCCCCAGAGAGTCCTAGTGACTGTCAGCTCTAGGTCTAAGAATAGAGGCAATGCAGAGCACTCCTCCAACAAGAGTAAGCCTATTATTACTACATTTTCACATATGGGGAGATTTATCAAATCTTGGAGAGAGACAAAGTACAGACAAATCAGCTTCTTACTGTCATGTTATAGGCTGTGCTAGAAAATGAACAGTTAGAAGCTGATTGGTTGGTACCTTATCTCTCTCCACTTTATTTCTAAAATTAATTAAGGTTCTTCAATTGTTTAGAACGGTTTAAAATGCCGTCTAAAATGAAGTTATGACACATTCATCTCACCATTAATACAAACACAAAACCAATTACTTATTTTACAGTATAGAAATTGACTTAATGGGATAAATGAAACAACATAAACTAGTTTTCAATTGTATGCACTGAAAGACAAGTATGAAATTGCTCTAAATTGTTTACTGGCCAGCATATTTTTCCCAATTTACTGTATCATTTATGTTGTGTATAAAACTGTCCCCTATTGCCAATAACTCAGTAGATTATATTTATGTTCACAGTGAAAATCAATAAAGAAGTGAAATATGATTCAGCTTAGCGCCTGAAGGTTACTTTCTTCTTCATAAATGGACATCACTTTAAGAACAACTGGGTTTTATGATCTCATCAATGTGTTAAAGGCCGCTAAGTAACACCATTTCCCACATTATAGATTATTTCAAATGTTTTCTGCCCTGCGTTTTTTATTTGAATAAAATTACAATATATTTGTATAATTTTTTTATATCATCTAACCTGCCTGAGATTCGATTTCAGCAGTCAAAAATACAAACATGCATACAGCCATATTGACATAAATAAAACAGATTTCAATGTTCTTTTTTTTTTAGGAGTGATGCAACATTTTTTTAATTTGCCACTAGGCAAAAGAAAAACCTCACAATGAGAATGTAAAATAAATAAAAAAATTTATAACATATATGTTTCTGATAAACTGCGACGAAGCAATAAATGTGTTCGATTTTTTTTTTTTTTATAATAGTATGTAAGTATGGAAAATGTTTTACCTCTGATAACGTGTGACAGCAATTGACAAAATACATAGCGGAATTTCAGATTCATGACCGTGGCTATAATGTATGCTATATCACTAAAGCTTGTTTCTCATTGTGTAGCTAAGTATGCATGATCCATACAAAGTACACAGTGTATAACAAATGAAGTCACCTTGGTGAAATGCAAAGACTAAACATAAAAATTAATACAATCTATTATAATGGAAAATATAAAGTAATCCATCAGAATGTTTTGGGACTTTTTATCTCATACGATAGTACAAGAGTTATGTCCATTTTACAGTATGTAATAAACCCTATCATTATAAAGCACATAGTAGCCAGTAATTAATAACTATCTGTGCCCATTTCCCTATGTGCCAAATATATATATATATATATATATATAATATATATATACATATATATATATATATTAGGGGTGAGCGTGTTCAGATTTCTGAAATCCGAACCTCCCCGAGCCCCCCCGATCCGAGGCCGATCCAAGTCAGGCTCGACTTTTCCCGCCTGACTCGGATCTGAAATCGAGGCAAAACGTCATCATCCCACCTTCCGGGTCTCGCGGGTTTTGGATTCTATATAAGGTACCCGCGTCTGCGCCATTTTCTCACTCGGCTATGGACAGTGAAGAGGGAGGGTGGGAGTTAGGGCTGGCTGGGCTGTGTAGTGTAGTGTTGTGCTGTGCTGTGCTGCTGTTGTCCATAGGGGCTGTATCCACTCCTCCAAAGTCCATAGGGGCTGGCTGTGTTGTGCTGTGCTGCTGTTGTCCATAGGGGCTGTGTCCACTCCTCCAAAGTCCATAGGGGCTGGCTGTGTTGTACTGTGCTGCTGTTGTCCATAGGGGCTGTGTCCATTCCTCCAAAGTCCATAGGGGCTGGCTGTGTTGTGCTGTGCTGCTGTTGTCCATAGGGGCTGTGTCCACTCCTCCAAAGTCCATAGGGGCTGGCTGGACTGTGTTGTGCAGTCAGTTGTCCATAGGGGCTGTGTCCACTCCAAAGTCCTGTGCAGTGTCCCAGTCCTAAAGGGGTGCTGTAGTGTTGTCCAGGGGGTGCTCTGTCCATCAGGGGTGCTCCCCCCAAGTGCAAAAAAAATTAATATTTTTTCTGTGTTTGTGAATTGTGTGCGCAGTAGCCGCACGTGCATCAACAAAGTAGTGCCAAGCGTGCACCTCTGTAATAAGTAAAGGGCCGGCTGGCTTGACCGTTAAAGGGTGCTGTAACCCCCAAAGTGCACTTCAAACAAAATAAAAAATATTTTCTGTGTTTGTGAATTGTGTGCACTGTGGCTGCACGTGCATCAACAGAGGAGCAACGCCAAGCGTGCATCTGTCTGTTAAAGGGTGGTGTAACCCCCAAAGTGCACTCCAATAAAAATAAAACATTTTCTTCTGTTTGTGAATTGTCTACACTGTACGTGCATCCTCAAAGCAGCAGCGCCAAGCATTCATCTGTCTGTTAAAAGGTGGTGTAACCCCCAAAGTGCGCTCCACAAAGAATAAAAAATTCTTCTTTTTTTTCTGTCTTTGTGAATTGTGTGGGCTGTAGCTGCACGTGCATCAACAAAGGAGCAGCGCCAAGCGTGCGCCTGTGTCCCATAAGTAAAGAGCCGGCTGGCTCATTTCTTAAAAGGTGGTGTAACCCACAAAGTGCACTAGTCTCCAACAAAAATAAAAAAATATTTTCTGTGTTTGTGTGTGCCTTAGCCGCACGTATATATCAACATAACATAAATGGAGGACCAAACTTTTTCCAATAAAAATAAAATAGGGAAAGATCAAGAACCACTTCCTCCTAGTGCTGAAGCTGCTGCCACTTGTCATGACATAGACGATAACATGCCATCCATGTCGTCTGCCAAGGCCGATGCCCAATGTCATAGTAGAGGGCACATACAATCCCAAATGATAAAGTTCAGGAAAATGACCTTGAAAAAAACATTTAAATCATCTGAGGAGAAACGTAAACTTGCCAATATGCCATTTACGACACGGAGTGGCAAGGAACGGCTAAAGTCTTTCCCTATGTTCATGACTAGTTGTTCAGCTTCACATGACGATGTAAGCCCTCCTCCAAGTAGGCATGTCAGACAGTCCATACCTGTACTGGCAGGAAAAAGAGGCAATTTAGAGTCCCCTGTACAAACTGGCTCTATTTTACCTGAGTTGCCCCTCCTCCAGTGTGTACTCCGAGTGTTTAGTGCAGCCGGGAACCTTGTCAGCGAAAGGCGTAGGAGATGATGTTCATAAAAATGAATTACCAACTCTTCCAGGGAGACCAGCCTCCAGAATGTACAGAGGGACCTGTGGTGGTGGATTCCAGAGGGGACGAGTTAATAGTCTGTGAGGATGAGGATGTACACAACACTGAAGAGGATGAGGAATCGGTGGATGAGGAGGATGAGGACGACATCTTGCCTCCGTAGAGCCAGTTTGTGCAGGGACAGATTAATTGCCAGCTTGTTTTGTGGGGGCCCAAACGAACCAATAATTTCAGCCACAGTCGTGTGGCAGACCCTGGCGCTGAAATGATTGGTTTGTTAAAGTGTGCATGTCCTGTTTATACAACATAAGGGTGGGTGGGAGGGCCCAAGGACAATTCCATCTTGCACCTCTTTTTTTTCTTTGCATTATGTACTGTTTGGGGCCTAGTTTTTCAAACTGCCATCCTGTCTGCCACTGCAGTGCCACTCCTAGATGGGCCACGTGTTTGTGCCGCCCACTCGTGTCGCTTAGCATAGCCTTTTGGACATAAAAACACTATTGTGAGGTGTGAGGTGTTCAGAATAGACTGGAAATGAGTGGAAATTAAGGTTATTGAGGTTAATAATAGCATAGAAGCAGAAAAACCAACACATTCTGTGATTTTAGCTGTTTTCATTATTTTTTTCAAAAAAATACAGATCCAAAACACAAAACCCAGAACCCAAAACACGGAAGGGTGGTTTTGGCAAAACCAATCCAGATCCAAAACACGAAGAAAGATCCAGATCCAAAACCAAAACACGAAAAGTGGCCGGTGCACACCAGTAATATATATATATATATATATTAGGGATGTGCAGGCTCGGTTCTACTCGGTTCCGTTCGGTTCTTTTTACCGAATCTTATTGGCTATCCAAAACTCGTGACAGCTGAAACCCAATAAGATCCGGTAAAAAGAACCGAACAGAACCGAGTAGAACCGAGCCTGCACATCCCTAATATATATATATATATATATATATATATATTAGAGATGAGTGGGTTCGGTTCTCAGAGAACCGAGGCCACCCGAATTTAGCATATCCAAGCAGAAACAAAGCAGGCTCGGAGGTTCCTGCCTTACTCGGTTCTCGAAACCGAGGCAAAACCATAGAGATGGAAATCTCGCGGTTCGCGAGCTTTCGTCTCTATAATCAATGCAGTATATAAGGGACCACGCGACGGACATCATTTCCACTCCGGCTGTGTAAAGTGAACAGGGAGGGTGGGTAGTGTAGGGCTGGGAGTGGTACTGGTGCTTTCTGCTGTGTCCTGGACTGGTGACTACTGATCTATTCTGGTCTCTCTGGTCACGGTGCTGACACTGTCATTGTGCTGTCTGCTGATCCATTCTGGTCTCTGGTCATGGTGCTGTCACTTTCACTGTGCTGTCTGCTGATCGTTTCTGGTCTCTGGTCACGGTGCTGTCACTATCACTGTGCTGTCTGTGCTGATCCATTCTGGTCTCTGGTCACAGTACTGTCACTGTGCTGTCTGGTGATCCATCTGGGCTGCCTGCTGTGTCCTGGGCTTGTGCTGTGCCCATCTCTGGGCCCAAGTTCTGGACTCCAAAAAAAAAAAAAAGTCTTTTTATATTTTTCTCTTTGTGCATGTGTATTAGGCTTAACCACAGTAGCGCACAAGAGCCAGCCGGCAATGCACGTTGCACTTGCAACCTTGTGCTGCCCGACTCCAATCGTTCTTAAAAAAAACAAACAATAAGAGTGTCACTGTCTTATATTTTTTTATCTTCTGTGTGTGCGTGGGTGTTACCACAGTAGCGCACAAGATCAAGCAACTACAGTTGTGTTCAATAAAAAAAAAAAACAATACAAGTGTCACTGTCTTGTATATTTTTTTATTCTGTGTGTGGGTGGGTGATAAGCTTAACCACAGTAGCGCACAAGATCCAGCCAGCAACGCAAATTGCAACCTTGTGCTGCCAGACTCCAGTTGTGATCAATTGTTACTCTGGGGCCAAGTTCTTCTGGAGCTGACAAAATATATAAATCATCATTTGTCGTTTTTTCTAATATTTTTGTGTGTGCACACGACTGCACGTGTGTTAATCTTGTAACCACACCTTGGCTACACTATTGGTGATTGTGACACTGCTTCTACACTGCAGAAAAAATATGGAGGGCTGTCACATGACAGGGAGCAAGGCCAAGAACCACATGTTGTAGCTGCCGGCAGCAATGCAAGGCCATCAACTTCCTCAACCTCTAGGAAGGCCCATGCCCCAGTGCTTGTCACACCATCGATGTGGTAGTAATAGTAAAGCAGGTTTTACTGATATTAAGAAAAAAAAATGTAAAGGATATTTGACTTTAGATTAAAAAAAATTGGCAATATGCCTTCACTACATGAAGTGGCAAGGAAAGGATAAGGCCTTGGCCTTCTTACTTTATGAAGAAAACTGCTGATTCTTCTGATAGCCCTTCTGCTTGTAGTAGTAGTGGTGGTGGTCCAATTAAAAATGTGAAAGTTGTTAAGACAGCTCTGGAAAAACCAACTGTGTGCCCTGAGAAATCGAAATCACAAATCCCCGAGGAGAGTGCAAGTGTGTCCGCGGTTGCCATGTATGAGCCCGACCTAAATACTAGTGTACTGAAGGATCCTCCAAGTTCCAACATTTGTGTGCCCTCTGTAAATGTGGGGAAGGGCAGTCAAAATCTTGCACACGTAGTCATTGAGGATGCTTCTGTGGAATTGCACATGGAGGAGGAGAATATTTTGGTGGATGAAGGCGCTAAGGATGATGAGAATGTTGATGATGTTGGTGTTGGTGATGAAGATGTTGATGCCGAGGATGTCCTTTGTGTAAGTAAGGCAACAGCTGTTGCCCATGGTTTGAAAAAGCCAAAGCCCATTGCTGTCATGCCAGGACAAAAGACAAAAAAATCTACTTCTCACATGTGGAATTATTTCCATCCCAATCCAGACAACAGTTGTCAAGCCATATGTGCCCGTTGCCATGCAAGAGTGAGTAGAGGGAGGGACCTAAACCACCTACGAACCTCCTCCTTGTTACGTCACTTGGAGCGCATTAATCAAATATCAAAGTGTATGTCGCCAAGTTCCAAAACTCAAAACGTATCAAGTCCAGTGTCACCTACCTGCTCCCTCTCTGTGGGATCCAAGCGCCTTCGATCTCCAACACCAACACCTGCATCATCCCCTACATCCTCATTCGTGATCGGAAGTAATTTAAAAAAACAATTGACTATTAAACAGTCCTTTGATAGAGGAAGTAAGTATAACAGCTGTCACCCAGTTTCACAGCGGATCACTGACGCCATGACGGCTGTGATAGTATTAGATGGTGAAATAATAAAAAATGAGGATGATAGTGTGGAAGAAGTGCAAAAGGAGGATGAGGGGGAAATTTGTGTCCTATCTGACGCTAATGTGGATGTTGATGATAAGGATGTGGTTTGCATACATCAGCCACCAGTGGCAGTAGTTCTTGCTAATGATAAAAAGAAAACCAGAAAAGCAACGTCTTGGGTGTGGAATTATTTTTATCTAAATTCTGACAACAGTTGTGAAGGCATCTGTTCCATTTGTACAGCCAAAATAAGCAGAGGAAGGGACGTTAACTATCTAGGCACCTCCTCCCTGTTACGTCATTTGCAGGGAGTTTATGCAATTTGTTTAACAAAATTATAATTTGTAAATTAATAACAAGCAGTCCAGTATCAGCTACCAACAGTTTGGACCATAACATGCAATCTCCACCACCAACACCCTCATCATCAACCTCCTCCTTAATAATTGAAGGTAGTCCTTCCAAAAAATGTTTTGTGGGGCCCAAACAAGGAGTTCAGCCACAAAAGTGTCAGTCCTAGTGGCTAAAGTGCTTGGTTTGTTAAACTGTGCATGTCCTTTTTAATATCTCATATAAGAGTGGGTGGGAGGGACAATTCCATCTTGCACCTCTTTCCTTTACATTTGGCACAATTTGGGGCATTGCCGACTGACATTATTATAGTTTATTAAACTGCCGTCCTGTCTGCCATTGCTGTGTGGCAATGTTTCATAGATGTCTGATATTTTTTTAACCTGCCATGCGTTTGTGCCGCTGCTCTGTTGCTTACTTTAGCCAGCCAGCTCGCTGCAGCCTTTGGCCTATATTGGTGAAAAATAGTTAAATCAATATTGTGAGCTGTGAGGTGGTTAGAAATGCCTGAAAATCATTGTTATTAAGGTTAATAATACTGTAGGAACAAAAACAGGCCCAAATTATGTGGTTTGAGCTGTTTTATGATTTTTTAAGAAACAATCCAGATCCAAAACCAAAATCAAAACACGAAAACAAAACATGGAGGAAAAAAATCCAAAACCAGATTCAGATCCAAAACCAGGGGAGATCCAGATCCAAAACCAAAATCAAAACACGGGGGTCGGCGCACATCTCTAATATATATATATATATATATATATATATATATATATTATATATATATATATATATATACATATATATATATATATATATATATATTAGAGATGTGCGCCGACCCCCGTGTTTTGATATATATATATATTATATATATATATATATATATACAGTATATATTATATATATATATATATATACTGTCTATATATATATGTATATATATATATATGGCAAGTACATAAATAGGCACACTGTAACAAAACAAGTTTTAATGAATGTAAGTGTATATATAAAACACTTAGTGAATATAAGTAGATATATCACACTCCTCATCTATTTCATGAGTGGCTGCTAGAAACAAGTGATATATATGATTGTGAGCCACATATATACATTTTTAATAACATAAACAAGAGTTCTCACACATGTGTGCGCTGGAGAACTTTTATTTTTGTTTATATATATATATATATCACTAGCGAGCGCGCTGAGACATCAGGTGCGGTGCTAGGTGACATGCTGAGAATTCAAAACACACACCGTGCCAAGTATAACTTTATTACATACACCTACCTATTCACACATAGTTACCTATACCAGATGCTTCTGTCCTCTTCTCCAGAAAAATCCATAATGACTGGCCCTGCAAAAAAGATTGCATACTCACCAATGTCCTGGCGATGGTCTCCGCAGTAATCCATGGACTTTGAAAAAAAAAAAACAATCTTACAAATCCACGCACTTGCCACACATACTGATACCTCCCGAATGCCAGCTGACGGGACTGCACGGGCTTTGCAGTCCTGCCAGCCAATCAGCAGCTGCGCTAACTGTAGAGCAGCCACTAATTGGCTCCGGCTACTGACAGTTCCCACGTGGTAACTGTCAGTAGCCGGAGCCAATCAGCAGCCGCTCTACAGTTAGCGGCCGCTGATTGGCTGGCGGGACATGCAAACCCCATGCAGTCCCGTCAGTTGGCATTCGGGAGGGATCTTCATGTGTGGCAAAACACATACAGATCGTGGGTCCGTCTGGTTGGCTAAGTGGCTTTTTTGTTTTGCCAAGTCCCGGGGATGCTGCGGAGACCAGCGCCAGGATATAGGTGAGTATGAAATATTTTTTGCAGAGCCTGTCATTAAGGATTCTACTTGAGAAGGGGACAGAAACATCTGGTATAGGTAAGTATGTGTGAATGGGTAGGTGTATGTAATAAAGCTTTACTAATCACAGTGTGTTTGTTTTGTTTTTATTTAACTATTTTTTTTTACAGTGGGGGTACATCTGCTGGCACTTGTAGTTCCACAAGTGCCAAAGGGCAGGCATGCTGGCATCTGTAGTCCCACTGTAAATACAATAGTTTAATTCTATTTCCCCACTTTATTACCCCCATTCCCAAAGCTCCAGGGGTGCGGGGAAGAGCCCTGAGCTTCAGTCCAAGCCTGGAGTTACAGGGGGGACCCCTTCTTGGGGGTTCCCCACCTCCCCTGAGATCCCTGCTTGGCCTGACCGGCTTGGGCTGATAATGCTTTGTCCCCAGAGCCCCGGTGAAAAGGTCTCTGGGCTGTGGCACTACAGCCCAGCCATTTTGGGTCTGGTGCTGGTTTTAAATATAGGGGGGACCCTACGCAATTATTTCCCTCCTATATTTAAAACCAGGACTGGCCCTGCAGCCTGGTGTTGGTTTCTAAATTATGGTGGAACCCTACACATATTGTTCCCCATAATTTTAGAAACCAGGACAAGCTGGCAAGCCTGGGGCTGGTTAGGCTTTTGGGGGGGACCCTATGTCATTTTTTTATGATATTTAAATTTTTTTTTATATTTACAGGCAGAAACAGACATGGATCACATTGATCTGTGTATGTTTCTGCCAAACTCTCAGATCACAGGCAGTGGTTATTTTATAGGAGAGTTTTCCCATCTCATGAGAGTTTAGAAACTCTCTGCTTGGTAAATTCCAGAATCCTATCTTCACCAGTGAAAAGGTTCTCGAGTTTTGCCGATGGTGAATTGAAGAGAGTTTGCTAACTCTCCAGTATTTTCCCATAGCAAAAGGAGATCTCTCTCCCGAGTTTGACATTAGTAAGTTTGAGAGTGGGAAAAAATGCCCAAACTCTCCAGAGTTTGCAAACTCTCCCAAACTCTCAGCTTAGTAAATTTACCCCATAGTATCCACAAAAGTTTGGCTATAAAAATAGGGAGTGTAATGGATCAAGTACGGCATCCAGAGGGGCCTCTGGTCTGCCCCACAGGGCCAAAGAAAACCCCCCAATAATTCTACAAAACAGGAGAATGAGATATTTTCATTCAGACCCTTTGGATGGATTACATCAAGTCTAAAGATCCACTGTGTTTCTCATTTTAGCAAGATTTTTCGACGGTCCCCACCTCATATAAGTGGAGGGATGTGATCTATCATTCTATATTTTAATGTGGCTAGGGGATGATTTTATTAGAAAAAGTGCTGAGCTACAGGTTGTTGTTGTTGCTCAACCCATTCGCCAACGCCGCTCTGATTGCAGAGCAATGAAACGCCATTGTCTCTACAAACTTTCTCTGTGTCTTCCCCACATATTATAAGCCGCAGGGACAGATTATCTGGTAGATAACAAAACTTTTATTACATGTGAGATGATGGCGGATCATAATCTTTTTGCCCGTATGGGGATGGTTGAATGAGTTACCCGAGATAAGGAACCTACAAGTAACACAAGAGCATTTGAAGCAACACATTAGTTTGGTCTTAAAAAATGCCTTGTTGCTGTCACATCCTTAGAGCTAAAATAAGTTTTAACTAGGAAATCACGTAGGTTTTTACCCCTTGCATAACGTGGCATAAGATTAGTATTAGTAAGATCCAGCTCAGGGTCTGATATAAGGAGGGGCCATAATCGTTTGGAGACGCTATTACAGTTCACTCTGTGTTATACTTAGTCACCCAGGGCAATTTGTTAAAATTTTTATCCCTAGCTTTTTTACAGAGTAGTTGCTCCCTGTTCATAGATACCACTCTTTGTTTAGTCAATTCCAGATAGGATAATTACAATGTTTATGCAATAATAAAATTGATTATAATTAGGGATGTGCAGGCTCGGATAGGTTCGAGTTTGCACGTGGAGTTCGGATTTTTCCCTCCAAAAAAACGGAACTCAGAAAGAGGCAAAACATCATCTTACATGGACGAACATCATCATTCCTGGACTTTTGTCCAGGAATGATGATGTTCGTCCATGTAAGATGACGTTTTGCCTCTTTCTGAGTTCCGTTTTTTTGGAGGGAAAAATCCGAACTCCACGTGCAAACTCGAACCTATCCGAGCCTGCACATCCCTAATTATAATAAATCTCCATGGGATGTCAACGGTCAAAATACCAGCGCCGGAATCCTGACAGCGTCAGTAACCCGGCACCAGAATCCCGACCGCCGGCATCCCAAAGGTAAGTATCAGGGGTTAGGGGGAGGTTAGGTTTAGGGTTAGGGGTTAGGCACAAGGGGGAGGGTTAGGGTTAGGCACTATGAGGGGAGGGTTAGGTTTAGGGTGCGGGGAGGCAGGGTTAGGGTAAGGGTTAGTGGTAGGATACTTACCTAATGGTGTAGGGATTCTCACTGTTGGGATGCCACTGTCAGCATTTTGACTGGCGGCATCCTGCCAGGATCCCATACCCAACGCATCTCCATACATATGTACTTTTGATGTTAAATATCTTTTCTCTATACTACATCTTTACCATGATTATTATTATTATTATTATTATTATTAGTATCCTTTTTTAATTTTAATATATATTGATGTTCATACATAAAAAGCTTAATTACACTTGGCTTTTGAGTTTTCATTTTTTTGTACTTTCCTGCTAGATTTGCTATATTTGTGATGTTGAAACATTGATTTACTAATCATGTGGTTATTATGTAACAAATTGTTGCCAATGTGCTGTACAAAATGACATCATCTTAAAAAACTTGTCTGTGGATTTTATTCATACCTTTAATGGGTCTCTGTGGCTCCCTCTTTTACTAATTACATTGACTATAAAGGGGTAAACTATGGAGGATAAACATTGTCTGGAAAAAGTATTTTACAAGAGAACGAAACACATTGACATTTTCTGTTTTTTCTACCTACCCATTTACTACCCCGTGAGATACCGAGCACTATTTCTGGCTGCCATAATGTATTGGCTGCCTAGCGGTCACACCAGCAGATTGGATAAGGCACTGCTAAGGACTAACATGACCTATTGCAACCACCTGGCGAATCAGCTGCCGGCACTGCTCCACGGTGAGGTCCGCAGCTCCCGATCCTGGGCTCTGCAACATCACCCGGCTAAGTGCACGAGTTTCTTTTATTCAAACGGAGTGTCTATTGTCTATTGACTTTTAATTAGAGCCGATACACGGAGTTTGAAATACTAACACCTTCCTAGGATTATTATCACTACCATTCAGCAATCGATTACTTATCATAGTGTACACAGGACAATAATTAATTGACGGATTGGGCATGAGGATATATTTTTAAGTGCCCGTTGTTCATGCATAATGAATAAGGTGTGAGCAGCAGCTCCATATGTGAGTTCAATTTTTTTGCATATCAAACATTGAGTTTTGTGCTAATTTGTTTTCTTAATTTATTGATGTATATATTTTATTTTTTTGTATTCATTTCATATGGTATTAAATATTTTCTATAAAAGCCAAGAGTATATTCTTTTATTTTTGTGAACACAGGTATATTGTTTATAACACCGTATAGTGGGCCTGATTCAGGGCCGGATGCTCTGACAGAGCGCTCGCTCTGAATCAGGGCCGGCCTTCTGTTTTTTTAGAGCGACCACCTGGCCGCTCGCATAGCTGTGGGTGACCACCCAGAGCTATAGCGAGCGGCCAGGAAGATGGTCGCGATGGTCAAGACCATCGCGACCATCGGGCTTTGCGACGAGACCCCTGTGGTAGGGTCTCGTTGCCGCAAACCCTAGAGTGCTTTCGGCTCTACCAGAGCCGAAAGCACTCCCACTGACATCACTTGTGATGTCAGTGGGGCCGGCCCCAGACGGTAGGCATTCCCATGGGAACGCCTCCGTCTGACCAGCCACGCCACCGCCACGCCCACCAAAGGGGATGTGCTGTCACTCAACATCGACAGCACGCCCCCTTTGGTACGAGACCCGGACCGACGGCTTGCCCGTCGCTATCTGGGTCTTGGGCATGTGCACGACGGAGCCGGCTACGTCGTGTGCGCATCCGTACTGGGCCACCATCGACCCGCTTGCGAGCGCATAGCGCTCGTGAGCGGGTCTGAATCAGGCCCTGTATTCCATTGAGCGCAGTCCCTGTGTTTTTTTGTGATTTAAACAAAGTGTCTGAACAACAGCTTTCGTCTGTTTTCTGGTGTTTGGGTGCAAATTGCTGATTGTCATTTGCTCCCATGCATTACTGGATTTTCATTCAAACTAACCAACTAGTTGGATGGTTGGAGGAAATAAACAAGAGAAACACTGCACTTCAATATTTAAGCTGGGACATCAATATACCACACATGAATTAAAAGTAAAAAATATATAGTATTTATTAAATAGAGCCAAATCGCACCCAGCTTAAATATTAAAGCGCAGTGTTTCTCTTGTTTCATTTTTGTATGCAAGGTTGACAATAACCTGTTTTTACACTGCTGCACTAATATTTGATCCCCTTGTCCAATCAGCGCCTTGTTCTTTTTTTCTCTTTGATGGTTGGAGAAAAGTTGGTCTGGTGTATGGCCAGCTTTACTGCTCACTGAGGAATAAGTTTGGGAAACACTGGCCCTGATTCAGACCCGCTTGAATGCGCTTGAGCACTCACAAGCGGGTTGATGGTGTGCTCTGCGCACGCGCAGCGGCCGCACTGCACGTGCGCAAACCCCGGAGCGAGAAAGAAATTCTCTCGCTCCGTGGCTCACTACAAAAGGGGCGGCTGTCGATGTTGATCGACAGCTCGCCCCGTTTTGTAGGCGTAGCCGGGGGGTGGCTTCACAAACGATGGCATTCCCAAGCAAACACCTGACGTTTGTGGGCGGCCCCACTAACATCACCAGTGATGTCAGTGAGAGAGCTTCTGGCTCTATTGGAGCTAGATGCTCTCCCGGGCTTGCGCCACGAGACCCTACCACAAGGGTCTCGTCGCAAGCCCGAAGACCATCGCGACCATCATCCTGGCCGCACGCAATAGCTGTGGGTGGTCACCCACAGCTATGCGAGCGGCCAGGAGGCCACACAAAAAAAAACACCCTGATTCAGAGCGAGTGTTCTTTCAGAGCGTCCGGCTCTGAATCAGGGCCACTGTTCTAGTACATGGGTGAATTGCAGAATTGCACTGCATTACCTTTGAAGGTTGTTAGATTTAGAGGTCTATTTATCAATTAATATTTGCGGGATATTCCCCCAAAATACCCGTTTTGGGGGGTACCTTCATTATTAAGTATCCCCCATATAAATCCCCCATTTTTGACTGCAAAAGCAGCCCCCATTGTCTACTTTTTTGCCAAATTTACCAAGCTTGGCCCAGGTAGTCATGGTAGCCTATAGGCTACACTCTGTAAAACGTACCCATAGCGGAATCTATAGGATCCCCCCTGGCGTGCTCCACTCATGTGCGGTAGAACGGTTTCCCCTGAAAACTGAAAGTAAAAGTAATTGCTAATGCGATTTCTTTCATTTTATACATTGCAGGGAACGGTCCTTGTCTCTGTATGTGTTTAATGGCACATGCCGGCAGTACTTACTTTAGTAAGTAAAAATAATTAATATATGGGACCCATAATCATTTCTGAGCTTATTTGGCCAATTTTTAAATGGTATTTTTGCCATATCAATTCTGACTTTTAATAAGACAAAGTTAAGATACATTTTTATCTTTAAGGGAATATTATTATTTATCAGGTTTTTCACCTGGTGAATAATAATTAAACTCACAGCTTTGAATTATCGGCACTAACTGTCATACTTTGCTTGCTGTCAGCGCATCTGAAAAGAGGCTATCCTGGCTAAGCACTTTCCCAGCTGCAGTCTTTCAACAAAGATGACTTTAATCCTAGCAAAAGGGTAGTGCTGTGTTATAGGGAAATAATATGCTGTAAACAGGCCCAACCCTATTCCATGTGCTCCAGTACACTTGCCACGAAGCACTAGATGACCTTGTTGAAGGGGTTTTGGCATCCGTGATAAGAATCATTGCAGAGGGATAAGTCCACAATTTGATGGGTAAGTGTAAAAAAAAATGTTGTGTTATTGCAGGCTTCCCAACCAAGCATACAGCCGACCTGATCAGCAAAAGGAGCTTCAGTTTATTTGGCAAAACAATACATCCACATTTATCTGGGCACAGGGTGGGTCCTTAATCTCCTTACGAATTATACTGATGTGAGCTACTAAGGACTGGCAGGAGAAGAGAACTTGGGCAGAAATAACATTGCATGTCTCCAGGCAGAGCGGAGAAAGTTTTTCATGAAAGGCTTTTTAGTAGCTCATAAACTAACCACTCAGATCAGCTTGTCTATGTACTAAGGAGAGAAAAGGGTGAAAATCGCTAAATGCAGTCAGGTGGCTGTGCAGCTGACAGGTCATGCAGCTAAGGGCTTGTGGGACGCATGTACATCATCCTACAGGAGACGGAAAGTTACAGTGAAGACACCGCTGAGGGGTAAACTTAACTTTCACCCTCTTTGGCAGCAGCTATCTAAGTACACATCGCAGTAGCCACCTCCTGCTTCACAGCGCTTGCAGGTGAACCAGGAACGGCTTTAACAACACTTGTAAGTGTACTTATAGGACACTTGACCCCAGGACTTTAACCAGAGGGAGTGCATCTAGTGGCCTCTTCTATGTTCACCCAAGGTGAATGGCTCCTCTATAATATCTCTATATTATATTACATATATAAAATGTAGAAATAATGTAATATTGTAACAAACATTCATAAGTAAAAATGTCATAATAGTATGGAGGATTTCCAAAATTCAAGGTATTTTCCAACCCCTTTGTAATTATGCTTACATGAAGTTGAAATTGGATATACAGTGAAATTATGTTGATGGTCAATATGAGTCAGATATTTTTTATTTGCAATTTTCTTCCAATTTTGTATAGAATGGAATAAAAATGCTACATAATGCATTATTGTTATTTGTAACTGATCATCTTGGTGAAACCATGCTGCACTGCAGGTGGGGCAGATTTAAAATGTGCAGAGAGATTAAGATTTGGGAGGGAGGTTTCCAAACTGACATCTAAATTGTAGAATAATAATAAAGCTGTGCAGTATTTGTGGGCTACATGCAAAATCAGACAGTTTTTACCCTACATGGAAAAAAAAAATGTATTTACACCCCTTGCATTGCAATATGGTTTGTCCAGGTACACAGTTAAGTGATATCTCTCTCTATAGTCCCAACTCTGAATCAGGCCCACAATTTTAAAATGTTAGACACTGAACAGAATTCCAAAGGTACTAATCTTTAAAGTTGAGAGGCTCCGGATCCTCCTTCCTTATGTCTACTGGAAGTTCTGTAACACTGGTCAGTATTCCTCCTGCTGGGTGGTTCCTAGACAGTATTGTTTTTAAATTCCAACGCATTTTGAGTTGTAGACTTTATATAAAGTTTCACCAAATCTTTGCTGCATAGCTGTGCCCCTACAGTGCATATGTCTGTATCCCTGGAGACCGATAAGGCTCACACACCACCACCTTTTCATATCCCAGCCAAAGTGGACCATTTTCATCAAATAAACAGGAACAGATTATTCAAAAGGAAAACAACACATTTTGAAAGAGGACACATCTTTAACCCCTATAGCCATTATGAACTAGAGATGAGCAGTTCGGTTTTGGCTCGGATGTTTCCGCCAAGTTCGGATCTCTGAACAAGGCAAAACCTCATCTTTGTCTGTGAATGATGACATTTTATCTCATTCTGAGATACAAACTTGATGGGAAGATCTGAGCCAAAACCGTACAGCTCATCTCATGAACACTGACTTCTATGTACAAATTATGGACCTCATTTATCAATAGTAATATTCTTGTTATCACTCGTTACTAATCTTAAATGGTGCTCCAACCAATCAGCTCATGTCATGTGTATGAAATACAGTTAGAAGTTGATTGGTTGGAGCACCATTTAAGATTGGTAACGAGTCATATCATTTGTTGATAAATGAGGTCCTATATTTCTATACCTACAGTAGTATGAGAAACATTCTTTTTAGCAATATTTTATATTTGTATAATGTTAATAAGTTGTTATTTAAAAAGTTGAGAGATACAAGATTTTTTATTTTTTCCAGGAAGAGCAGATTGCCCACATTTCAGAAGAATAGGTGACTACTACATCATCTGTCACTTTACTTTTCATTCTACTGGCAGAATTTACGAAGCAGCGGCTTCTGTAAGCCGCTGCTTCCCGGCGGGATGCAGGTCCATATTTAAAATGGCACCCGGAGCCAGTGCAAGGCCCGGTGTGCTTTACACTGACTCCGAGTGCCTTTTAAAAATTTCACCTGCAACCCGTTGGGAAGCAGCGGCTTACAGAATCCACTGAATCGTAAATTCTGCCCTTCATCTCAAAATCACTATCTCGGCAAGAGAATTTTAATAAATAAGTGCAAAATTACACTGCTTATCAATGCAATATGTGGTATAAGCTGTGACACATTTCAGGGCTGAGCTTCAAAAGATCATGCTGTAAATAGACCTCTTACTCTCTTTTGTGTAGTTTGTATGACATTTCCTTATGATTGCTCTACAGGAAAAGTTGGGAATGTTCACTATTATGATTGTGTCAAACAAATTATTATTATACTCTGTAGCTGGCCAGTGCTAACTGAAGATGTGTATTATATGGGAAGTGTGGTCAGCAATATTAACACTTTCTAAATCCAGTTACAAGTGAGTATTCATTGTAATTCTCTGTGGATGCCCCTGAAAGCACAGATTGATCAGTGAGCCCATCAGACTGTTGATTCTGTAGCAATGGCTCCAAATTTGGTCTGTGGCATGGTTGAAAAAGGCTGGGTTTGTGACTTTTTGCCACCGTATCTGTATTTGTTAGCCTATCCTACACCATCCTTACTATGCCCAATGCTTTATGCTGCTAACTCAGCACTAATTATTTGTTTTCTCTCCTTCTCTCTTCATATATCTTCAGCATTTTAATTTCTCATGATTGTCTCCTAACATTCTCCCCTCGTCCCCCCTCAGCAGTACTTATGTCTAAATCTCTATATTCTCATTTCCTCTATCAGCTGTTTCATTCTTTTATTGATTTTTTTCCCTCCTAATTCATGTTTCTAGCTGTCCTTTATCTATTTCACAATATACCCAGGAGTATAAAATATATTCTAAATATACTGATATCTTTGATACTAGTATACTGTATGCTTCTGTATATCTATCAATAAGGATATAATAATTACATCGTCCCACTGTATAGTGTTTTTAATGTCTCATTATAGCTATGATGTATGTATATATATATATATATATATATATATATATACAGTGTCTTGCAAAAGTATTCACTCCCCTTGGCTTTTTATCTTTTTTGTTACATTACAACCTGTTATTTATTTATTTTATTAATCTGAATTTTATGTGATAGTCTAATTTGGTGAAGTGAAAAAAAAATTATATATAAAAAATGATCTTTATAAATAAAATTCTGAAAATTGGCATGTGCATATGTAATCACCCTCTTTGCTATAAAGCCCCTCAAAAGTCCTGGTGCAACCAATTACCTTCAGAAGTCACATAATTAGTGAAATAAAGTCCACCTGTGTGAAATCTAAGTGTCATATGATCTGTCAGTATAAACTAGGGGTGAGCGGGTTCGGATTTCTGAAATCCGAACCCCCCCGAGCCCCCCCGATCCGAATCCGATCCGAATCAGGCTCGACTTTTCCCGCCTGACTCGGATCTGAAATCGAGGCAAAACGTCATCATCCCGCCTACCGAGTCTCGCGGGTTTTGGATCCTATATAAGGTACCCGCGTCGGCGCCATTTTCTCACTCGGCTGTGGACAGTGAAGAGGGAGGGTGGGAGTTAGGGCTGTGTAGTGTAGTGTAGTGTAGTGCTGCTGTTGTCCACTACTTCAAAGTCCATAGGGGCTGGCTGTGTTGTGCTGTGCTGCTGTTGTTAATAGGGGCTGTGTCCACTACTTCAAAGTCCATAGGGGCTGGCTGGACTGTGTTGTGCAGTCAGTTCTCCATAGGGGCTGTGTCCACTCCAAAGTCCTGTGCAGTGTCCCAGTCCTAAAGGGGTGCTGTAGTGTTGTCCAGGGGGTGCTCTGTCCATCAGGGGTGCTCCCCCCAAGTGCTAAAAAAATAATATATTTTCTGTGTTTGAGAATTGTGTGCGCAGTAGCCGCACGTGCATCAACAAAGTAGTGCCAAGCGTGCGCCTGTGTCATAAGTAAAGGGCCGGCTGGCTTGACCGTTAAGGGTGCTGTAACCCCCGAAAGTACACTCCAGTCCAAACCAAAAAAAAAATTATTTTCTGTGTTTGTGAATTGTGTGCGCAGTAGCCGCACGTGCATCAACAAAGTAGTGCCAAGCGTGCGCCTGTGTCATAAGTAAAGGGCCGGCTGGCTTGACCGTTAAGGGTGCTGTAACCCCCGAAAGTACACTCCAGTCCAAACCAAAAAAAAAATTATTTTCTGTGTTTGTGAATTGTGTGTGCAGTAGCCGCACGTGCATCAACAAAGTAGTGCCAAGCGTGCGCCTGTGTCATAAGTAAAGGGCCGGCTGGCTTGACCGTTAAGGGTGCTGTAACCCCCGAAAGTACACTCCAGTCCAAACCAAAAAAAAAATTATTTTCTGTGTTTGTGAATTGTGTGCGCAGTAGCCGCATGTGCATCAACAAAGTAGTGCCAAGCGTGCGCCTGTGTCATAAGTAAAGGGCCGGCTGGCTTGACCGTTAAAGGGTGCTGTAACCCCCAAAGTACACTCCAGTCCAAACCAAAAAAAAAATTATTTTCTGTGTTTGTGAATTGTGTGCGCAGTAGCCGCACGTGCATCAACAAAGTAGTGCCAAGCATGCGCCTGTGTCATAAGTAAAGGGCCGGCTGGCTTGACCGTTAAGGGTGCTGTAACCCCCGAAAGTACACTCCAGTCCAAACCAAAAAAAAAATTATTTTCTGTGTTTGTGAATTGTGTGTGAGGTAGCCGCACGTGCATCAACAAAGTAGTGCCAAGCGTGCGCCTGTGTCATAAGTAAAGGGCCGGCTGGCTTGACCGTTAAGGGTGCTGTAACCCCCGAAAGTACACTCCAGTCCAAACCAAAAAAAAAATTATTTTCTGTGTTTGTGAATTGTGTGCGCAGTAGCCGCATGTGCATCAACAAAGTAGTGCCAAGCGTGCGCCTGTGTCATAAGTAAAGGGCCGGCTGGCTTGACCGTTAAAGGGTGCTGTAACCCCCAAAGTACACTCCAGTCCAAACAAAAAAAAAAATTATTTTCTGTGTTTGTGAATTGTGTGCGCAGTAGCCGCACGTGCATCAACAAAGTAGTGCCAAGCGTGCGCCTGTGTCATAAGTAAAGGGCCGGCTGGCTTGACCGTTAAGGGTGCTGTAACCCCCGAAAGTACACTCCAGTCCAAACCAAAAAAAAAATGATTTTCTGTGTTTGTGAATTGTGTGCGCAGTAGCCGCACGTGCATCAACAAAGTAGTGCCAAGCGTGCGCCTGTGTCATAAGTAAAGGGCCGGCTGGCTTGACCGTTAAGGGTGCTGTAACCCCCGAAAGTACACTCCAGTCCAAACCAAAAAAAAAATAATTTTCTGTGTTTGTGAATTGTGTGCGCAGTAGCCGCACGTGCATCAACAAAGTAGTGCCAAGCGTGCGCCTGTGTCATAAGTAAAGGGCCGGCTGGCTTGACCGTTAAAGGGTGCTGTAACCCCCGAAAGTACACTCCAGTCCAAACCAAAAAAAAAATTATTTTCTGTGTTTGTGAATTGTGTGCGCAGTAGCCGCACGTGCATCAACAAAGTAGTGCCAAGCGTGCGCCTGTGTCATAAGTAAAGGGCCGGCTGGCTTGACTGTTAAAGGGTGCTATAACCCCCAAAGTACACTCCAGTCCAAACCAAAAAAAAAATTATTTTCTGTGTTTGTGAATTGTGTGCGCAGTAGCCGCACGTGCATCAACAAAGTAGTGCCAAGCGTGCGCCTGTGTCATAAGTAAAGGGCCGGCTGGCTTGACTGTTAAAGGGTGCTGTAACCCCCAAAGTACACTCCAGTCCAAACCAAAAAAAAAATTATTTTCTGTGTTTGTGAATTGTGTGCGCAGTAGCCGCACGTGCATCAACAAAGTAGTGCCAAGTGTGCGCCTGTGTCATAAGTAAAGGGCCGGCTGGCTTGACCGTTAAAGGGTGCTGTAACCCCTGAAAGTACAGTCCAGTCCAAACCAAAAAAAAAATGATTTTCTGTGTTTGTGAATTGTGTGCGCAGTAGCCGCACGTGCATCAACAAAGTAGTGCCATGCGTGCGCCTGTGTCATAAGTAAAGGGCCGGCTGGCTTGACCATTAAAGGGTGCTGTAACCCCCAAAGTACACTCCAGTCCAAACCAAAAAAAAAATTATTTTCTGTGTTTGTGAATTGTGTGCGCAGTAGCCGCACGTGCATCAACAAAGTAGTGCCAAGCGTGCACCTGTGTCATAAGTAAAGGGCCGGCTGGCTAGACTGTTAAAGGGTGCTGTAACCCCCGAAAGTACACTCCAGTCCAAACCAAAAAAAAAATTATTTTCTGTGTTTGTGAATTGTGTGCGCAGTAGCCGCACGTGCATCAACAAAGTAGTGCCAAGCGTGCGCCTGTGTCATAAGTAAAGGGCCAGCTGGCTTGACCGTTAAAGGGTTCTGTAACCCCCAAAGTACACTGCAAACCAAAAAAATATATATTTTCTGTGTTTGTGACTTGTGTGCACTGTGGCTGCACGTGCATCAACAAAGGAGCAGCGCCAAGCGTGCACCTGTGTCCCATAAGTAAAGAGCCGGCTGGCTCATTTCTTAAAGGGTGGTGTAACCCACAAAGTGCACTACTCTCCAGCAAAAATAAAAAAATATTTTCTGTGCTTGTGTGCGCTTTAGCCGAACGTATATATACCAATATAACATAAATGGAGGACCAAACTTTCTCCGATAAAAATAAAATAGGGAAAGATCAAGAACCACTTCCTCCTAGTGCTGTTGCTGCTGCTGGGAGTTGTTCATCATCCCAGAGAGGAAGTAGGAACATCACTACTTTTACTAAACAATTGACCCTCCAACAGTCCCTAGCGATGAGGATGAAGTACGACAGCAGTCATCCTGAAGCAAAACGTATAACTGAGGCCTTGACTGCTATGTTGGTGTTAGACGTGCGTCCGGTATCCGACATTAGTGCAGTGGGATTTAGACAATTGATGGAGGTAGTGTGTCCTCGGTTCCAAATCCCGTCTAGATTCCACCTGCATCCTCAAAGCAGCAGCGACAAGCGTGCGTCTGTCTGTTAAAGGGTGGTGACACCCTCAAAGTGTGCTACACAAACAATTAAAATATTGTTCTTATTTTTTCTGTCTTTGTGAATTGTGTGGGCTGTAGCCGCACCTGCATCCTTAAAGCAGCAGCGACAAGCGTGCGTCTGTCTGTTAAAGGGTGGTGACACCCTCACAGTGTGCTACACAAACAATTAAAATATTGTTCTTTTTTTTTCGGTCTTTGTGAAATGTGTGGGCTGTAGCCGCACCTGCATCCTTAAAGCAGCAGCGACAAGCGTGCGTCTGTCTGTTAAAGGGTGGTGTAACTCTCAAAGTGCTCCAAAAAATAAAAAACTATTTTTTTAATGTGTTTGTGACTTGTGTGCGATGTAGCCGCACTTGCATCCTCAAAGCAGCAGCGACAAGCGTGCGTCTGTCTGTTAAAGGGTGGTGACACCCTCAAAGTGTGCTAAACAAACAATAAAAATATTCTTCTTCTTTTTTCTGTCTTTGTGAATTGTGTGGGCTGTAGCCGCACCTGCATCCTTAAAGCAGCAGCGACAAGCGTGCATCTGTCTGTTAAAGGGTGGTGACACCCTCAAAGTGTGCTACACAAACAATTAAAATATTGTTCATTTTTCTGTCTTTGTGAATTGTGTGGGCTGTAGCCGCACCTGCATCCTTAAAGCAGAAGCGACAAGCGTGCGTCTGTCTGTTAAAGGGTGGTGACACCCTCAAAGTGTGCTACACAAACAATTAAAATATTGTTCTTTTTTTTTGGTCTTTGTGAAATGTGTGGGCTGTAGCCGCACCTGCATCCTTAAAGCAGCAGCGACAAGCGTGCGTCTGTCTGTTAAAGGGTGGTGACACCCTCAAAGTGTGCTACACAAACAATAAAAATATTCTTCTTTATTTTTCTGTCTATGTGAATTGTGTGGGCTGTAGCCGCACCTGCATCCTTAAAGCAGCAGCGACAAGCGTGCGTCTGTCTGTTAAAGGGTGGTGTAACCCTCAAAGTGTGCTCCACAAACAATAAAAATATTCTTCTTCTTTTTTCTGTCTTTGTGAATTGTGTGGGCTGTAGCCGCACTTGAATCCTCAAAGCAGCAGCGACAAGCGTGCGTCTGTCTGTTAAAGGATTACATCGGTGACAGTATCCAAGTAGGCATGTCAGACAGTCCGTACCTGTACTGGCAGGAAAAAGAAGCAATTTGGAGGTCCCTGTACAAACTGGCTCTATTTTACCTGAGTTGCCCCCCCTCCAGTGTGTACTCCGAAAGAGTGTTTAGTGCAGCCGGGAACCTTGTCAGCGAAAAGCGTAGGAGGTTGCTTCCACAAAATGTGGAGAAGATGATGTTCATAAAATGAATTATCAACTCTTCCAGGGAGACCAGCCTCCAGAACGTACAGAGGGACCTGTGGTTCCAGCAGGGACAAATTAATACTCTGTGAGGATGAGGATGTACACACTGAAGAGGGTGAGGAATCGGTGGATGAGGAGGATGAGGATGACATCTTGCCTCCGTAGAGCCAGTTTGTGCAGGGACAGATAAATTGCCAGCTTGTTTTGTGGGGGGCCCAAATGAACCAATCATTTCAGCCACAGTAGTGTGGCAGACCCTGGCGCTGAAATGATTAGTTTGTTAAAGTGTGCATGTCCTGTTTATACAACATAAGGGTGGGTGGGAGGGCCCAAGGACAATTCCATCTTGCACCTCTTTTTTTTCTTTGCATTATGTACAGTTTGGGGCCTAGTTTTTCAATGCCATCCTGTCTGCCACTGCAGTTTCACGCCTAGATGGGTCATGTGTTTGTGCCGCCCACTCGTGTCGCTTAGCATAGTCATCCAGCTACCTCGGTGCAACCTTTTGGACATAAAAACACTATTGTGAGGTGTGAGGTATTCAGAATAGACTGGAAATTAGTGGAAATTAAGGTTATTGAGGTTAATAATAGCATAGGAGCAGAAAAACCCACAAATTCTGTGATTTTAGCTGTTTTTATGCTTTTTTTCAAAAAAATACAGATCCAAAACACAAAACCCAGAACCCAAAACACGGAAGGGTGGTTTTGGCAAAACCAATCCAGATCCAAAACACGAAGAAAGATCCAGATCCAAAACCAAAACACAAAACACGAAAAGTGGCCGGTGCACACCCCTAGTATAAACACACCTTTTCTGAAAGGACCCAGAGGCTGCAACACCACTAAGCAAGAGGCATCACACCATGAAGACTAAGGAGCTCTCCAAACAAGTCAGGGACACGGTTGTTGAGAAGTACAATTCTGGGTTGGGTTATAAAAAAATATCCAAATCTTTGATGATCCCCCGGAGCACCATCAAATCCATCATCATCAAATGAAAGAACATGGTACCACAACAAACCTGCCAAGAGAGGGCCGCCCACCAAAACTCACAGACCGGGCAAGGAGGGTATTAATTATAGAGGCAGCACAGAGACCTGAAGGAGCTGCAGAGTTCAACAGCAGAGACTGGTGTATCTGTGCATGTGACCACAATAAGCCATACATTCCATAGAGTTGGGCTTTATGGAAGAGTGGCCAGAAAAAAGCCATTACTTAGAGATAAAAATAAGTAGACACGATTTGAGTTTGCCAAAAGGCATGTGGGCGACTCCCCAAATGTATGGAGGAAGGAGCTCTGGTCAGATTAGACTAAAATTGAACTTTTCGGCCACCAAGGAAAATGCTATGTCTGACGCAAACCCAACACATCCCATCGCCCCAAGAACACTATCCCCACAGTGAAACATGGTGGTGGCAGCATCACGCTGTGGGGATGTTTTTCAGCAGCAGGGACTGGGAAACTGATTTGAGTCAAGGGAGAGATGGATGGTGCTAAATACAGGGATAATCTTGAGCAAAACCTGTTCCAGTCTGCCTGTGATTTGAGACTGGGACGGAGGTTCACCTTCCAGCAGGACAATGACTACTGCTAAAGCGACACTCGAGTGGTTTAAGGGGAAGCATTTAAATGTATTGGAATGGCCTAGTCAAAACCCAGATCTCAATCCAATTGAAAATCTGTGGTCAGACCTGAAAATTGCTGTTCACAAGCGGAAACCATCCAACATGAAGGAGCAGGAGCAGTTTTGCCTTGAGGAATGGGCAAAAATCCCAGGGGCAAGATGTGGCAAGCTCATAGAGACTTATCCAAAGTGTCTTGCAGCTGTAATTGCCGCAAAAGGTGGCTCGACAAAGTACTGACTTTAAGGGGGTGAATAGTTAAGCATGCTGAAGTTTTCTGTTATGTTGTCCTAAATGTTGTTTGATTCACAATATAAAAAAACACAACTTCACAGTTGTAGGCATGTTCTGTGAATGAAATGATGCACACCTTCAAACAATCCATTTTAATTCCAGGTTGTGAGGCAACAAAACATTAAAAATGCAAAGGAGGGTAAATACTTACGCAAGGCATTGTATATATATATATATATCTATATATATATATATATATATATATCTATATATATATATGCACACAATACAGTGTGTAAATATATATATATATATATATATATATAGTCACAAAAGTCCAGAACACCAGACGACCGGCACACCCTTTTCAAATGTAAAAATTGAGTTTTAATCCATAAAAACCATCAAGAGGTAAATAGCCCAATAGCTAACAACGCCCGTTCATGTAAGCCAAAAGAATGCAGCACGTAATCAAGTAATGTAATTCCAGCATGATACTCATCGTTAGTAGAACCTTCATTGTAGCAATAAAGTGTGGTCTGCATTTGAAAAGGGTGTGCCGGTCGTCTGGTGTTCTGGACTTTTGTGACTATTAATATTTATGATCTGGCACCCTATGATCTTTTTTCTAAAAAATAGTGAGAGTGTGCAGGATTAGCTGTTCTTTATATATATATATTTATATATATATATATATATATATATATATATATATGTGTGTGTGTGTATATATATATATATATATATATATATATATATATATATATATAATTATACACTAACCTACATATTTATATAATGATTCTCAACAAAGAGCATAATCACTGACAATGACGTTAGCTATAGTAATGTTACTCTATGATCAGCCTGTCTCCTCAGTAAGTTGCTGAGGGAATCTCCCTCCTGGCAGCCAATTCCAACACTTTATGATTTTACTGGGTAGATCAGCTCTAAAGCAATCCAGCCATGTTCCCAAAGGCACAAGCACTTGGTTGCAAACTCTCTAATCAGATTGGATATCAGGAAAGTAATGGGGAAATTTCTCAACACAGGGTGGTGGTAGGTTGAGCAGATGGTAATAGCAAATTATGAAATTAATGCTGATTTACAAATTGGAAGCTGTAGTCACAGTTCCACTCAGCTCATTAATCACCTCTCATTTATAATGATATTCAATTCTCTGTATGTCAGACACTAGAATCAAGAATGTGGCGGGTTCTCAGTTTCAACCAGAATTAGTGCTGATAGAATACAGTAGCAGCACAGAGTGTAACAGCCCCCCAGGTACTCACCGGAGACCCTCAAGGAAGTTTGGGCTTAGCTACAGGAAGACCACAGGTATTAGCTCTCAGTTCTGCTTCTTGAAATGCTAGGCCAGGGCTGGTAGACTGAATTGTAAAGAAGCGTGGAGCACATTCATATATTGGGAGAAGAATCTCTTAACTAGTCAAGGTCTATACAACACAGAAGTGCTGAAAAATTAGTGTCACCAAATCGACACTTAGTCATGCTTATCCTGTCCAGCGGTGCTTTATTAAGGTGGGTCACTCTGTTCCAGAGCACTGTAATGCCATTCGTAAATGTCATGGATCTCCTGTCCCATTCCTGTTCAAGTTTGCGTTTCCACTACAGCTCAGCTGCTGTAATCTCCAATCCCATTCCAGTGCTAGTCTCCAGTTCCACTCCAGCTCCGCTGCTTTTACCACCGGTCCCAAACCGGTTCTAGCCTGCAGTTCCACTTCAGCTAAGCTACAGTACTGTTAACTCTGGTCCCACACCGGCTAAGCTACTGTTACCTCCGATTCCATTCTGGTTCATGACTCCTTTTCCACTCCAGCTCCCAGTCCAGCAAATCTCTGGTTCCACTCTGGTTCCATTATTGTTACCACTGGTTCCAGTCCTGTTCAAGTCTCTGGATCCTCTCCGGTTCTACTCCGGCAACTTCTGGTTCCTATCTGGTTCATGTGCGGTCCAAGCCTGTGATTTATCTGTGATTCCAGAGTGCATAGTAGTCTGAAGTCTGTTGAACATCATATAAACTTTCCAAGTGCATCAAGTGCCAAGTCTTGAGCCTACAGTGATCCTGACTACTAGCAACTCTCCTGAATATAACTCTTCATCTCATTGTGGGTTCAAGTGGACTTCACTTTCACTGTTCTTAAGATTACCTTTCTGCTCTGCAATTGTATATTTGTAATGTCCCTATAAAACTCAGGGACCAGGTTCGTATTAGATCAGAGGGGCAAGCAATGTATATCCCTTTTTAAACAGACACAATGAGGAAGGTACAACGCAATTTTATTGTACCCAAGTTAAGTCACATACAGTTGATACAAAAAGTTTACCATAGACAGAATAACATCTTGCACATTTTAATACCAAGATAACTACAGTTTTTAAGCCTTTACTTTGAGAAAAACAGGGACAACACTGAGGCTATGCTGGTAGCAGTAGTTCACCGGCAACTTGCAATAGTTTAAAACACAGTCTTTGAGCCTTTACTGAGAAAATAGGGACAACGCTTAGGCTATGCTGGTAGCAGTAGTTCACCAGAAACTTGCAATAACTTAAACACAGTCTTTGAGCCTTGGAGAAAAATAGGGATAACACTGAGGCTATGCTGATAGCAGTAGTTCACCAGCAACTTGCAATAATTTAAAATACAGTCTTTGGGCCTCATTCAGACCCACTCGCAAGCGGCTGTCCGCTCGCAAGTGGGTCAATGGTGTGCACTGCGCATGCGCACGACGGAGGGAGCTCCGTCATGCGCATGCGCCAGACGCGACGAGCGAAGGACTTTCCTTTGCTCGTTGTGTCTGATCAAAGGGGGCGTGCTGTCGATGTTGATTGACAGCACGCCCCCTTTGGTGGGCGTGCCTCCCAGACGGAGGCGTTCCCAAGGGAACGCCTACCGTCTGAAGCCGGCCCCACTGACATCACTAGGGATGTCAGTGGGAGTGATTTTGGCTCTGATAGAGCCAAAATCACTCCAGGGCTTGTGGTCGAAAACCCCGACCACAGGCTTCTGGTCGCACTGGCGATGGTCGCGATGGTCAAGACCATCGCGACCATCATCCTGCACGCTCGTATGAGCTGTGGGTGGTGACCCACAGCTATAAGAGCGTCCAGGAGGACGCTCCATTTTTATGGAGGACGGCCCTCATTCAGAGCGAACACTCTGCTCAGAGCGTCCGGCTCTGAATGAGGGCCTTTGATCCTTTGCTGAGAAAATAGGGACAACACTTAGGATATGCTGGTAGCAGTAGTTCACTGGTGACTTGCAATAGTTTAACACAGTCCTTGAGCCTTTGTTGAGAAAATGCATACTGTACATGCATATGCCACACACTATTACCACAGGAGTTGCCAGCCGGGGGACCACAAGGTTAAAGAAACATTACATTCGTATACATTGCATTACAGACCCAGCATTTAAAAGTATAACAGTAGAAATACCCAGTGCTTTGAGAAATGCAACATTCAAATGAGGCACCGGCCAGAATGGATTTACATTACAATAAATCAAACCAGCATTTACAGCAATTAGAATTGCATCAGACATGAGCTGACACAATAACCCAAATCATGTCCCCTCCCAGCATGAGCTGGAGGTTCATAAGACAGATAAAACACCAGATAAGCAATGAATATGAGAAAGGGGGTATCCTATCCTTTCATCCCCCCTAATAACTGCTTAGATAATATCACACACCAAACCCAGGCACTTAAGTGTACTACTCACTAACTATTAAATATGGCTGCGTGCTAAGTGGAAAAGAAATCCCTCAATCTGCTCCAGGATATATATGCAGGGCCCTCTAAATAGGACAAAACTACTTGTGGCACAGAGGGTGGAGGGAGGTAGTAAAGGAGGAAGGTAGGGGGAAAGGCACATGGGCAGGTACCCGGGAAATGCACAAGTCTCACCCCAACCTGTGGCTGTTCAGCCTCCACAAAATCCAGTGAAGCTCCGGGATGCTAAGCACTGCACCAGAGCTCCAAGAAGCAGTCCTCAGATGTCAGTACATAGGGATGCTTGCAGGGGAAATTCCCCTTCTCAGGGCTCTGTCTGGCAGAGAAGTTACTGCAGCCCAGGGGTCCTTGAGCCTTTTCCTTTGGGGTTGTCTCTTCCCTTGCATGCTGTCCTCAAGTCCTTGCAGTGTAGCCTTGCTCCAGGTGGGCATCCCTTCGGTCAGCGCTGGTGGACATGTCGCAGTTCAGGCTCCTTCCCCTTGATCCCACAGGCAGCTCCTCCACGCCGATCTTCCTTGTCTTTGGACACTTCTCTGGGTAGCCCACAGCATAGGCGGTCCTACGGCTCTCCCAGCAAGTCCCGGTAGCAACAGTCTTTTCCTGGTGCAGTGGCTGACAGGTACAGGTGGTGATTACACTAGGGGGTCCTGCAGGGGCAGGCTCATCAGGGTTCTTTAGCCTCCAGGGTGAGTGTAATTACACCTCAGGCACTTGTAGGTGTTTGGTATGGCAATCCAGTGGGGTATTCCTCTTCTGCTGTGGAGTACAGTATTTATAATCCACGGTAAGGCACTTGTAGGGGCTTGGTATACAGTAACACTCCAGTGGGGTACTCCGCTAAATAGCAGGCAGTGACAGTGCAGCCCTCATACTTAGCAGGGGCTCTTCCATACTGGGGGATCCTCCCAGTTTCTCACTGGTCCTTACAGCTAGGAGTTCTCGTGGGGTCTTTGCGCCAGCTGTTCGCAGCTGGGATACTTTCACTGTGGCAGCGCTCTGGCTTCCACCACAGCCGCTGACCTCCAGTGGGTCCTGCTCTGCATCTGGGTTACTACTAGCTAGGATACCCTCCTCCTCTTCCCCTGCAGATATTTGAATCACTATACAAGCTTACATTGCAGTTTCTACTGCCCAGCTCGTTCCCATTAGGGCTTTCCTCTTGCTATTTTATAACCTTCCACTCTTTCTCTTCCCTGCTTGTTCCGATTCTCTGAGTGGACGGGGGACCTCCAGCAACAGGCCGCCTACAAGAATCTCTGTCTAGACACCCAGGCTAACAATGAGAGGGGCCGGATTTTCCCGCAAAAATGGGTTACTGACCAAGGGACATTTTCTTCCCCCCTATTTGCACATGTTCAGTAGGGGCTGACAGGGGTAGGGTCAATAAAAGTTCACTGTATTGGCCTATGGGCTAAAGGTGCTGTATGAACTGCAAAAAAATAAATAAACTGACAGGCTGCTGTATCTAAATGAAACCCTAGTCTAAGGGGTAACCCCATAACTATGGGGGTACCACACATTTATACTCAATATCGCAGCTCCTAACCTACTTTGGGACTGTCTACTCACTATACCATTGATACCACTATCAATGGTGGTTGTTGCCCTGAGGGTCCCTTACACATCACAAACCCGGTTCTAACCCTGGATTTGAACACTGGTTCAACCCAGCTGTGACCCAAGTCAGACCCCTTTCACACTGCACCTTCAACCAGGGTTATTCCCGGGTTGGCCCTGTTCACACTGAACCCATGTCAGCCCTTGTGAAGAATTATAGATTTTCTATGACTGGGTTTGTTCCATAATAATTTGTTGTTGAGCTCTGGGCCCTTACTGATCAATAAGATGCTAATGTCATGACTCACATGATAATTATTCTTTGAAGTATACAAGTCAGGAAATCTTTTTGTTAGAGTCTTGCTCAGGTAATGAAATTAACAGATACAGGCTAAGTCCCACTAGCCTGTTAATGAAATTAGGAAATACAGATTTGTCTAGCTTAGATCCTATCTGTGTTTCCTTTCAATTATGATAACGTTGTCACCAGGACATGTGGATTGCTCATCTCTTTGTGTTTGTGGCTATAGGAAGCAAGCACCATAGTGGGTGTACAACAAAAGAGTAACAGGCTGACATTCAGGTGTGATGAGAGATAGCAGATTAAACAAAGTCATATTTGGATGGTTTATGGGATAAAATTGATGTATCAGTGATAGCTGGAAGTTTGAGAAATTATATACATATAACTGGACTCCATATCCATGGATGGGTATGACCTCACCTGAGGTGTGATGCACTTCTGATAAAAAGAATTGAAGCCCTGTGTTCTGTGTTAAAACTGGTGGATCAATTTGTCGCATTGAAGTTTAACCTGCAGTCTCTGCATTTCTTACCATCCCTCCTGGGCAGAACACTACATGTTTTCTAACACTGCATGTTTTCTGTAAGTCTACCTCTACCATTTTTAATTTATATTGTTGTATGTACCTTTGTAACCATTCTTTTCTCTGTAACATTCTTTTTTAAGCATTGTACTACCTTTTGTGTAAATAAAGTATTCTTTATTAGTTTATTTCATATATGCTCAAAACCCTAGTCTTTGAATAGATTATTAGTGACGCTACATTTATTGTTAGGTACGGAAAGCAGAGGGTTGGTCTCAACGAATTGTGTGGTCGTCTGGGATGCCGAGTCTGCGCAATTGTGGAGAGGTTAAGCAACAGATTAACTGCGTGGGAATCTTTTTGCTGAGCCTGTGCAATTATTGGGATAATAGAGGACTGATGGCCTCTTTAAATTGTTTCCATGGCGGCCATTCTCCCTGTACTGTGCATGCGCAAATGATGGGAAAATGGCCCGCGGCAGCCATTTTCCTGCCGTTTTTTACAGGCGCAAACACTGGAGCCGATGTAGGACTTCGGAGAGGTAAGTTTTATGGGTGCAGGGTGTGCGGTGCGGGCCTCGCACACCCTGCACCCATTATAAATACACCCCTGGCTGTCTGTGTGTGCTGCCTGACATCATCAAGTGAGACCCAAGAACACCCAATCAGCGTTGTTTGCTGAATCCCATTTGGATAACCTGTGTAGGGCCTGTTCACACTGCACTTTAACTCGGCTTGTTCCTGGGTTCAACCCTGTTGAAATGCCAGGTTGCTCGACACTGGATTTTTTTTTGTTCCAGGGACAGACTGGGAGCCTTCCAGGAGTCACTGATCTCTCTGAAGGCACCTGGTACTTACCACATGGCTCACCCATGAGTAGATTTCTGATTCAACCACTAAGTGTCATTACTGAGTTTTCCTCAATAACAACACTTGTGTTTATTTTCACCTGGTTGTTTTCTTTATGCAGAATTCTGTAACCCTTTTGCAATTCACTGTAGCCTACAAGCATTCCTTCCTTTGCACAAGCATCCCACTTTGAACGTTTCTCCTATGCAACATGTTCAAATGTTTTTACTTCCAAATATATTTATATGTTGTAGGTCATGTTTCTTTACATTCTACAGTTCATATGGAGTCTTTTCAATTATTTTTCCCAACAAATTATTTTGAGGATAGCAGGCTGTTGAGATTACATCTCCCCAGTAAATTGCTGGCCTATCTGCAACAAAGATCATGCTTTGCCCACTTTAGCAGAGTGTCCCATTCATTCTCTCAGTGACACCATTTTGTTACAGATTGTATGGTACTGTTGTCTGGAACATAATTCTATACCTTTTCAGAATGACTTGTGTCTTGCCACTTTTATATTCTGTCCCAATATCTACACATAGGGCCAAATGTAAGAGGATGTGAGTTTAATCGCAGATATGGAATTAAACCTCCTTGCGCCTTTAAAAGTTGCGAGCATGACTCCAAATTCATTTATGTAATAGGAAGCGATATTTCAGCTACCTACGCAGTACGCATGCAACGTCTCGTGATGAAACTCACAGGAAAAGGCGCAAATTTTAGACCAACCGGAATGCAATTTGCATTTCTTCAAGCATACTGACACAAACAGATTCACTCATTGGCAGGGCAAAGTCCCATGACTTAAGCATCACACAATATATAAGCCCTGAGGCACCATTTTGTGCTTTGATGGGGAGTAAGGAGCTGGATGCATGACAGGAGACAGGAGGAAATGTGATAAATTATATGCAGCATGGCAGGCAGGAGAGCTGGGGGAGCTCAGCAGAGGCTGGAGGAGAAGGAGGATCATGATTTGATTGTTAGGCAGAGTCACAGTCAAGAGGAGGCAGCTTTGTCTGACCAGGAAGCACAGGAGGAGGATGATGACATAGAGGTGGAGGAGGAAAATGAAGATGAGGGGGAGGAGGAAGAGGTGGAGGAGAATGGGTCTGCTGGCCCTTTGTCTAGGAATACATGCAGTGGGCACAATATTCGCTACATCAATGAAGAAAATTCTGCACTGGTATATGCTATGGTGCCAGTGTTCACATGGTGCCAGTGTTCACACATCTCCTGGGAGAATGCGCACACTGGACCTCCCTGGCCAGAAAAAACAAATGTGGCTTGGCATCACAGGTGCTGTTAATTCTGCCAGTTGCTGCAAACGTGACGTTTACAATGTTAAGAAGCGTTTCAATGATATCAAATGTGTGTTAAAAGGCAAAATGGCGTATGAAGTGAAGCAGTCCTTCAAGACCTGTGGTGGGTGTCACATCCCCATACACTACACATCTTACAAACAAGAGCTCAAACAAACCATTCTACCAGAGATCCTACCCGGGACTCGTATTGAGGATAGAAACAGACCTCCAAAACCGGCCCTTATTGGTGAGCAACATAACAATACTCATATTACATACTTGTACATGCATATTTTTTATTGCTGTTTGTAATGCTCTATTCCTGTACAATATTCTGCTGCTGTAGAACAGCACATACCAGTATGCTGTGACACAGATTGCACTGAGGGCCTGATTCAGACCCGATCGCTATGAGCATATGCAAATATTTGAAAGTGACGCAGCAGGGAGCGATCGCTCGCCAAGGCATAAGCACACCCATCGTACCTGTACGAGCGTTCACTTTGTGTATGCAGGCTCCTCTTAGTGTATGCAGAGATGCCCACTGCCCCACATCATCTCCTGGAAGTTTATGAAAACATTGGTACATCGACCACTATTGGATGTGAACGTAGTGCTTGTGGTAGCTCTTTTTTACCGCAAGCATTGCGAGGAAAACTGAGGAAAAAAATGGCTGGTGACGCGTACTGTGACACTGCCTGTTAATTATGCACGCCTCTAAAACTGAAACACTTGGGCACGTCTGTGTTCGCATCTCCAACCCCCCGTTTTTACTGGACTGCCCCTGTCACCACAGACAAACGGCCTCTCCTGTCACTCACTCTGCTGGGCTGGCTTTGCTGGGCGAGTGAGGATAGGTGATCGAACAGTGTAGTTCGCGCATGTGCACTGTGATGCATACGTATACACAGATTAGCAACCATTGGCAATAGCGAATGGACTGCAGATAGCATCCGGGTCTGAATCAGGCCCTGAGTACAAATGTTGGAATTTTTTTTTTTTTTATTATTATTATTATTATTTTTTTAAATATACACAATGTTAGTAAGTGTAATTAGTTTCAAACTTAGGGCCTGATTCAGACCTGGTCGCAAGCGCTGAGCGCTCGCAACCGGGTCGATGGTGGCCCAGAGTGCATGCGCACGACGGAGCCGGCTCCATCGTGCGCATGCGCGAGGCCCTGATAATGACGGGCAATCCGACGCTCTGGGTCTCGCACCAAAGGGGGCGTGCTGTCAATGTTGAGTGACAGCACACCCCCTTTGGTGGGCGGGCCAGGGGGGGTGGCTGCCCAGACGGAGGCGTTCCCATGAGAACGCCTACCTATTTGGGGGTGGCCCCACTGACATCACAAGTGACATCACAAGTGACACACAAGTGATGTCAGTGGGAGAGCTTTCGGCTCTGTTTGAGCCGAAAGCTCTCTGGGGCTTGCGGCCACGAGACCCTACCACAAGGGTCTCATCACAAGCCCGATGGTTGCGATGGTCTTGACCATCGTGACCATCATCCTGGCCGCTCGCATTAGCTGTGGGTGGCAACCCACAGCAATGCGAGCGGCCGGGAGGACGCTCCATAAAAAAAAAAAAAAATGCCCTGATTCAGAGCGAGCGCTCTGTCAGAGTGTCCGGCTCTGAGGGCCTGATTCAGAGCCGCTCGTAAGTGGCCGCTCGTTCGCTCCGAGCGATGTTCGCACAACTGCGCATGCGTATGAGTTGTAATACGCATGCGCGAACCAGTCATTGCGGTCGGAAATTGTGTGCTCGCAAATAGCGAATGCCTGCTAATTTGACTGACAGAATGAGCCGTTTGTGGGTGGTAACAGGGGAAGGTGCTTGAAAATGGGGAGTGGAGATCCGAATGCAGGCATGCCAAATGGTCAAAACGGGCGTTTTAAGGGTGTGCATAATTAACAAAGCAGCGTCATCGACCACGTCACTTGGTTGTCTTTTAGCCTGAACTGCTCGCATGATTGCGGTAGGAAAATCCTACCACAAGCACTGCGAGCAGTTCATACGCCTTTCGATGTACTCGATTAATCTAATAAATAGCGGAGATGACGTAGGATGCGAGCGGCCAGGGGGGCGTTTTTTAAAAAATAGCGAGCGCATGTTTCGTTTGCTCGTTCAGACATAGAGGTGTCAACAGACCGCAAAGAGCAAGCGCTCTATTTAAATATCCGGCCCCTTTTTCTGAACGAGCGAGCGCAAATAGCGTCCTGCTCTGAATCAGGCCCTGAATCAGGGCCTTAGAATTATTATGTTGTGAGATTAGTAAGCTCGGAAGGGCCATTGCACTGCTTCATTCAAAACAAGAGTCTTTTTAGTGGTGCATTTATATTTTAATGTCAGTCCCCTTTTTTGGGTTCACTGTTGTAAAAATTTTAGATGAACATCTAATTGTCCAAAGAATAATGTCTTGAATATTTCCGCAGCTGCTCCATTGTGGAAGCATTCATCTTCAAAAAGGCCTTGTCCACGTGTGGAAGACCATGCTGCAGGTATGTGCTGAAATAGAAATGCAGGAAACATAACACATTAGTATGTACCTTAGCATGTATTGAGGAATTAGCCCCAAAGCAAACACGCTTTAAATAGGCGACTAGAAAAAGATGTAAATCATCTAAATTTTACACATGTTTCCTTTATTGCCACAATAGGAACTAAATTTTGGTGTGAAAAAGCTGCCTAGTCCCCCCCCCCCCAACATTTCAAACCATAAAATAATAATCCTCACCTTTTTATTTAAGTCCATCACGTCCACATCCACTCCACCGACTCCTCAACAACATCGTCTGGAAGAAGATGATGTTCACGAAATTGTATTAGGCACAGTAGATCCTGTCATGGTTGTGAAGGAAAATACAGAAGTGGTTAATAACAACAACAACAACCAAATTACCCATACAACAACAGTGCCTACACCTCCACCTCCAAAACCCCCTTATGTTGATGAGATAGATTTATCTCTTGACAGTTTTAACAAAGCAAGTTTACTTTATGGAGAGAACAAATGGAAACCATTAAATATGTTGTTAATAAAGTTTCTATTGATAACAGAGTGGTAGATGGCACACGCATTAGAATGGATAACAATCTTGCTGCTTGATCTTACTCAGGCTATTCAGTCACAGACTAAGGCACTTAGAAACCTTCACACAGAAAGAGTAGCACAGAGGGCCCTATTAAAGCCTACATGAGGTTCCACTATTAGTGTGTTTGCCAACTTTACTAAGTGCATCACCTACCATTCCACCCAGGCACAGTCTGCGCTAGGGGTGTGCACCGGCCACTTTTCGTGTTTTGTATTTTGGTTTTGGATATGGATCTTTCTTCGTGTTTTGGATCTGGATTGGTTTTGCCAAAACCACCCTTCCGTGTTTTGGGTTCTGGGTTTTGTGTTTTGGATCTGTATTTTTTTGAAAAAAAGCATAAAAACAGCTAAAATCACAGAATTTGTGGGTTTTTCTGCTCCTATGCTATTATTAACCTCAATAACATTAATTTCCACTCATTTCCAGTCTATTCTGAACACCTCACAATAGTGTTTTTATGTTCAAAAGGTTGCACCGAGGTAGCTTGATGACTATGCTAAGCGACACGAGTGGGCGGCACAAACACGTGGCCCATCTAGGAGTGACACTGTAGTGGCAGACAGGATGGCAGTTTGAAAAACTAGGCCCCAAATAGTACATAATGCAAAGAAAAAAAAGAGGTGCAAGATGGAATTGTACTTGGGCCCTCCCACCCACCCTTATGTTGTATAAACAGGACATGCACACTTTAACAAACCAATCATTTCAGTGCCAGGGTCTGCCACATGACTGTGGCTGAAATGATTGGTTCATTTGGGCCCCCACAAAACAAGCTGGCAATTAATATGTCCCTGCACAAATTGGCTCTACGGAGGCAAGATGTCTTCCTTATCCTCCTCATCCACCGATTCCTCACCCTCTTCAGTGTTGTGTACATCCTCATCCTCACAGAGTATTAATTTGTCCCCACTGGAATCCACCACCACAGGTCCCTCTGTACATTCTGGAGGCAGGTCTCCCTGGAAGAGTAGATAATTAATTTTTTATGAAGCAACCTCCTACACCTTTCGCTGACAAGGTTCTTGGCTGCACTAAACACTCTTTCGGAGTACACACTGGAGGGGGGGCAACTCAGGTAAAATAGAGCCAGTTTGTACAGGGGCCTCCAAATTGCCGCTTTTTCCTGCCAGTACAGGTACGGACTATCTGACATGCCTACTTGGATGCTGTCACCGATGTAATCCTCCACCATTCTGTCAATGGTGACAGTATTATATGCAGTGACAGTAGACATGTCAGAAATTGTTGGCACGTCCTTCAGTCCAGGACCAGATGTCCAAATCGGCCCTTGACTTATGACACAGGCGCACGCTTGGCACTGCTGCTGTGTTGATGCACGTGCGGCTACAGCACATACATTTCGCACACAAGCAGAAAAAAAAGAATTGTTTATTTTTTGTGGAGTGCACTTTGGGGGTTACACCACCCTTTAACAGACTTATGGGACACAGGTGCATGCTTGGCACTGCTCCTTTGTTGATGCACGTACAGTGCACACAATTCACAAACACAGAAGAAAACTTTTTCTTTTTGTTGGAGTGCACTTTGGGGGTTACACCACCCTTTAAAAGACAGATGCACGCTTGTCGCTGCTGCTTTGAGGATGCAGGTGCGGTTACAGCCCACACTATTCGCAAAGACAGAAAAAAAAAGAATTTTTTTTTTTTTTGTGGAGAGCACTTTGAGGGTTACACCACCCTTTAACAGACAGATGCACACTTGTCGCTGCTGCTTTGAGGATGCAGGTGCAGCTAATGCGCATACATTTCACACACAAACACAGAAAAAAAGATTATTTTATTTTGGTTGGAGCGCACTTTGGGGGTTACACCACCCTTTAACAGTCAGACGCACGCTTGTCGCTGCTGCTTTGAGGATGCAGGTGCAGCTAATGCGCATACATTTCACACACAAACACAGAAAAAAAGAAGATTATTTTATTTCGGTTGGAGCGTACTTTGGGGTTACACCACCCTTTAACAGACAGATGCACGCTTGTCGCTGCTGCTTTGAGGATGCAGGTGCGGCTACAGCCCACACAATTCACAAAGACAGGGGAAAAAAGAATTTTAAATTTTTTGTGGAGCGCACTTTGAGGGTTACACCACCCTTTAACAGACAGACGCACACTTGTCGCTGCTGCTTTGGGGATGCTGGTGCTGCTAATGCGCATACATTTCACACACAAACAGAAAAAAGATTATTTTATTTTGGTTTGAGCGCACTTTGGGGGTTACACCACCCTAAACAGACAGACGCAAGCTTGTCGCTGATGCTTTAAGGATCCAGGTGCGGCTACAGCCCACACAATTCACAAAGACAGAAAAAAAAGAAGTGGAGTGCACTTTGGTGGTTACAGCACCCTTTAACGGAAAAGCCATCCTGCCCTTTACTTATGACACAGGCGCACGCTTGGCACTGCTCCTTTGTTGATGCACATGCAGCCACAGTGCACACAATTCACAAACACAGAAAATAATTCCTCCACCATTCTGTCAGTGGTGACAGTATCATATGAAATGACAGTAGACATGTCAGAAATTGACATTGTTGGCACGTCCTTCAGTCTGGACCAGATGTCCAAACCAGCCTTTGACTTTTGACACTGGCGCACGCCTGGCGCTGCTGCTGTGTTGATGCACGTGCGGCTACTGCGCATACATTTCGCACACAAACACAGAAAAAAAAGAATTGTTTATTTTTTGTGGAGTGCACTTTGTTGGTTACACCACCCTTTAACAGACTTATGGGACACAGGCGCACACTTGGCGCTGCTCCTTTGTTGATGCACATGCAGCCACAGTGCAGACAATTCACAATCACAAAATATTTTTTTATTTTGTTTGTAGTGCACTTTGGGGGTTACAGCACCCTTTAACAGACGAGCCAGCCAGCCCTTTACTTATGACACAGGCGCACGTTTGGTGCTACTTTGTTGATGAACGTTCGGCCACAGTGCACACAATTCACAAACACAGAAAATTATTTTTTATTTTGCTTGGAGTGCAATTTGAGGGTTACAGCACCCTTTAACGGACAAGCCAGCCGGCCCTTTACTTATGGTACATAGCGCGCACGCTTGGTGCTGCTCCTTTGTTGATGCACATGCAGCCACAGTGCACACAATTCACAAACACAGAAAATTATTTTTTATTTTGTTTGGAGTGCACTTTGGGGGTTACAGCACCCTTTAATGGTCAAGGCAGCCGGCCTTTTACTTATGACACAGGTGCATGCTTGGCGTTACTTTGTTGATACACGTGCAGCTACTGCGCACACAATTCACAAACACAGAAAAAAAAATATTTTTTTGGAGTGCACTTTATTGGGGGCACCCCTGATGCACAGATCACCCCCTGGACAACACTACAGCACCCTACTAGGACTACAGCCCAACACAGTCCAGCCAGCCCCTATAGACTCTGGAGTGGACACAGCCCCTATGGACAACTGACTGCACAACACAGCCCAGCCAGCCCCCTCTGACAGCAGCACAACACAGTCCAGCCAGCCCCTATGGACAACAGCAGCACAACACAGCCCTGTCAGCCCCTATGGACTGAGTGGTCACAGCCCCTATGGACAACAGCAGCACAACACAGCCCAGCCAGCCCTACCTCCCACCCTCCCTCTTCACTGTCCACAGCCGGAGTGAGAAATGGCGCCGACGCGTGGACCTTTTATGGAATTCAAAACCCGCGAGATCCGGAAGGCGGGATGATGACGTTTTGCCTTGATTTCAGTTCAGAGTCATGCGGGAAAAGTCGAGCCTGACTCAGATACGACTCGGATGGGGAGGCCTCGGGGGTGTTTGGATTTCAGAAATCCGAACCCGCTCATCCCTAGTCTGCGCACACGTGGTGGTGTAGTTAAAGGCAAAGTTAGAGGTGCAGTTTGTTGAGTGGTCAAAAAGTACATCTTACTTATGTTACAGTATGTTTACGAATCACCTTTTGCACTTTTTTTTATGAGAATGACAATTTGTTTTTCTGAAAAAAAAATATAGACATGTATACATATATTTGACTACATTTTGGAAAATGTAAATGTTCACAGTGATCCGAGTTGAAAAATATTTTTGCAAATAAAATATGTTACAGTGACAAAAGGCTACATTTTTGGATTCCCTAATCATTCAATCCTAAGCAAAAAAAAAAACAATATTTATTGTAATGTTTGTAAATTTAAAACAAAAACACTTATCAGACACTCATGGGCAACAAAGAAGGTACAGTGGGCCTGATTCAGACACGCTCGCAAGCGGGTCGATGGTGGCCCAGTGCGCATGCGCACGACGGAGCCGGCTCCGTCGCGCGCATGCGCGAGACCCGGATAGCGACGGCAAACCGTCGTTCTGGGTCTCGTACCAAAGGGGGCGTGCTGTCGATGTTGAGTGACAGCACGCCCCCTTTGGTGGGCGGGCCGGGGGAGTGGCTGCCCAAACAGAGGCGTTCCCATGTGAACGCCTCCATTTGGGGGCTACACCCACTGACATCACAAGTGATGTCAGTGGGTGTAGCCCCCCATCACAAGTGATGTCAGTGGGAGAGATTTCGGCTCTGTTAGAGCCGAAATCTCTCTGGGGCTTGTGGCAACGACAAGGGTCTCGTTGCAAGCCCGATGGACGCGATGGTCTTGACCATCGCGACCATCTTCCTGGCCACTCGCTATAGCTGTGGGTGGTTACCCACAGCTATGCGAGCGGCCAGGAGGCCACTCTAAAAATCAAGAAGGCCGGCCCTGATTCAGAGTGAGCGCTCTTTCAGAGCGTCCGGCTCTGAGTCAGGGCCAGTATGTCATGCAGCTTTTCCATCGGTTCCACCTCAGAACCCTGTGTAATGTACATACATTTGAATTAATGTGTTTGTAGGCATACAACTTTTCCACAACTATACACATTCACATTCTCTTACATTGTCCTCAAAAACTTACATGAAAAAAACTGCTGTATGAGCCTCTGTCGAACCTCATTCCTGCCCTCTGTATTGACAATGCCCTCTGATGGGAAAGGGTACAGCACCTCCACAACAGCTGCAATGTCCGTAAGGTCATCATGGCCTTGCCCAAGGGCCATGTTATGGAGCATGCAGCACAACTGGATGATGTCACTCACTTTACTCACATCGTAAAGGAGTATGCCAGCTAACCGGTCCAAACAACAAAACCTGCTTTTCAACACCCCAAAGATAAGCTCTTTTACTGACTTTGTAGCATTGTGTGCATTGTAATGGTGCTGTGAAGGGCATTGTGGTCGCAACAGAAGTGTCCTGAGTCAGCTAAATGAAGAGAGAGGGAGTAAAATTACTTAATTTCAACATTAAAAATAGCATTGTAACATTACAATAACATAACAAACAAACAGTTTAAATACATGTAAAGGTAAGCACAGTACTAACTGTAATTGCATTACTGGCCTTTTTGGAATCAAAAATCCATGCTAACACATACACATACTATGAGTATAGCAATAGAGAGAAACAACACAGCAAATCCAAATTAGTGTACAGTAATAGTAACCTGACAAATAACATACCAAGTAGCCAGCCCTCCAGCATGTGTCCTTGTTGAAACTTCTCCCACAGGGCTGACTGGTGCAGGATATAGGCATCATGGCAAGGGTAACCTGCACCCACACTGAGAATCTTGAGGTTAGCACATTGAGGGAGTGGTAGCCATGTCTATGTTACAAGTTGTGGTCACGACCTGTCTCTCTCTAGCAGTTTACCTTCTCCTGACGCTGTTGTTCCGTTTCCCTCAGTTGCTAGGCGATCTGCACACCACAGGAGGTCACGTGTTATCCACAGCTCATCGTGATTGGTTCTTTTTCCTATTTGTGCATGCTGGCCTTTTGCTGCCTTGCTGCCTATAGCGTTCCTTTTGGTTTTCTCTGCGCTGCTGCATGGTCAGCATTGTGCCTTCTCGCTATACTGTGTCCTGGTTCTTCTGCTACTGGCTCTAAGCCACACCATTGGCTCTCAAAGCCGCTCCAGCAGCTCACCAACTTCTGCTACCGGCTCAAGCCACATCATCAGTTCTCAAAGCCGCAACACCAGTTCACCAACTTATGTGCTCCTAAGCCGCATTGTCAGCTCTCAAGCCACACCTTTGGCTCCTTTGCCGTGCCATTGACTTTTTGTTTCTCACATCTCAACTGGATCTATTGGTTATTCATGCAAACCACCACTACCCCTAGGATTAAGACCAGGCAGTAATCTAAGCACCAGTGAACGTGTTTAGTTCTAAGGGAACAACAGGTGGCTGTTAGTGGCAGAAGACCTCGCTAGCCTAGGTTCTAGGGGGTTTGCACAGGGTTACCCTTGGAACTCATAAGTCTATTCACATAGACATACCCCCTCAAGTGTGGTGATTTGATCCCAATGTGGGTGCAGTCTGTGGCTCCCAGCACATTAGGGACTCATAACATTATAGTCAGCCCTAAAAAATAGGTAGACATGGAACAGGCACAGAATCCTGCCCAGGTGCTCGCCACACAAATTCAAGTACTCACACAAAAGGTCCAAGAGCTTACCCTGCATGTTGAGGATGTCCGGTCTCCTGCAACTTAAGTCGCTCTCAAAGAGCCTATAATTGATCTGCCGGCTCGATCTTCTGGGGATCTTTAATAGTTCCTTAACTTCCGTGAAGGTTGCAAGCTGTACTTCAGACTTCGTCCAGTCTCCTCAGGGACAGAAGTGCAATGAGTGGGTCTGGTCATTTCCCTTTTCCAGGGGATCCTCAGACTTGGGCCTTTGGATTGCCCTCAACCCATGTCGCACTGCAGTCTGTCAATGCCTTCTTTTTTATGACAACCTGGACAGAACTGCCCTGGCTGAGTCCAAGTTGCGTTCCCGCAGGCAGGGTTAGAACTCAGCGGAAAACTACTCCTCAGAATTTCGCAGATGGGTAACTGATTCTAGTTGAAATGACCCAGCCAGTTCTGTCTTGGGCTCTCTGAGGCCATCAAGGATATCCTCGTCCAGCCCCCTCCTTCTGTGTCCCTGGATGACCTCAAGCACAAAGCCATCTGGATTGACCTATATCTCTGGGAAAGAAGATGGGAACAGAATCTTCCTGCAAGACCGCCTCATTCTCCTACTTTGGTTCCAACTTCTGATCTTTAGGAACCAATGCAAATCGGTGCTTCAAGGTTATCGCCTGAAGAGAGACATAGGAGAAGTTCTCAAGGCCTTTGTATGTATTGTGGTGACAAGGGGAATACAGTGAGTAGTTGTCCGCTCAGGCCAGTAAAAAGTAAGGCCTAAATGTTCAGGAGGAATTGCATTTAGGCCTGGCTCCAATTTCCTCCAAGAATTCAGTATTAGTCCCTGTATCCGTCCAACTCTGTAACTCTACTCTGACTACTTCAGCTTTCCTGGATAGCGGGGCAGCTGGCAATCTTATGGATTTTCTTTTCTTTCAGTCACTGGGTGTACCCATCATTCCTTTGGATCAGGAAATCCCTATCTACGGACTGGATGGAAGATTGGTTTCCAACGGTCACATTGGATTTAAAACACCTCTTCTTCGTGTGTTGGTTGGAGTTCTTCTTTCGGAGACTATTTCTTTTTATCTTCTTCAGTGTCCATTAGGTCCAATCGTTCTTGGTCTCCCGTGGCTCAGGTATCATAACCTCATTATTGATTGGTCCTCTGGGGAAATAATCAAATGTAGCTGTGCCTGTCACACTCACTGTCTTGCAATTCCTATTCGATCAGTTCAACCTGCGGTTGCCATAGTTCCTCCAACCATCCCAGCTCAGTACCATGATTATGCTGATATTTTCTCCAAACAGTTGGTGGATGTCCTTCCTCCACATTGGCCATATGACTGTGCCATCAATTTATTTCAAGGTGGCAAACTACCTAAAGGCTGGTTGTATTTGCTATCCATTCCAGAGGACAGGGTGATGAAAGATTACATAAAGGCTGCGTTGGCAAAGGGATTTATCCGCTCCTCTAGATCACCGGTTGGGGCTGGATTTTTCTTAATTGAGAAGAAGGACAGGACTCTCCATCCTTGCATTGACTATAGTGGTCTGAACAACATCACCATCAAAAACTCCTACCCGCTACCTCGTACTCTTTGATCAGCTGCACCAAGCCAACATATTCTCGAAGATTGACCTCCGAGGTGCATATAATCCGATCCAAATTAGGAGTGGGGACGAGTGGAAGACAGCATTTAGTACACACTTGGGGCATTATGAGTACCTAGTGATGCCCTTTGGCTTAGCTTACGCTCCAGTGGCCTTCCAAGATCTCCTCAATGATGTCCTCCAAGAGTTCCTGGGAAGTTTTGTGGTCATTTACCTCGATGGAATCCTGGACTGCACATCCTGAATATATATAATGGGAGGTACTACCTGTTGAGACTTTTATTGTAGGCACAGAAACAGACAGATCACAGGTGCACAACTCCAAATTACTGATTATATATAAATGCATTATGCAATAAATTTTGCAATCAATAAAGGTTTTTAGCATAATCATGGCCAAGGTTATGGGTCTACCCACCATATCCAGGTAACCTCTGTAGGGTAGGTCCCCAACATACTAGGGTTCAAATCCAGAGCGCGGGACACCCCCAAACCAGCTCAGCCGAGCCACTCCAGGGCATCACTCTAATGAGAAAAGTGAAGTGTGAAGTAAGAAAGGTAAGAGCAGCTGCAGCTGCATGTATAGGATAGAAAAGTGAAAATACAAATATAATAAAAACAAACAGTAAAGTGTTAAAAGTGCAAAAAAGGAAGAATGTGTTATAATGCGATGCCCTGAAGCAGACCTGATAGGAGTGCAGCTGTTCAGAGGAGGCTCATCCTTTGTAGCAGTCTGCTCTGCTCCAGAGGCGTGTAGTGGCATGACGTGATGATGTCATGATGCAAACAGGAGGCGGAGACAGTCCGCAACAAGGTAAGAGCTATAGGTTTTTTTTAGTTTCTATCTAAATTTATTTGTGACAAGGGGGCTGGAGTGGCCCATGGAGTGGGGGAGAGTGGCTGGACTGGAGTGGCTGGGTAGAGGGGGGGGGGCTGGGGTTGCAAATGGAAGGGCTGCTGTTGTGACACATGAGGATGACTGGATTGACACATGGGGGGCTGAATTGTATTATGTGAATCAAATTTTTTTCAATGTATTTTATGTGGATGTGGCTTTTAAAATATATTATATGTGAAAATGGCTTGTTTCAGTTTATTTATGTGGCTCTGGCTTGTTTCAGTGTGTTTTATGCAAATCTGTTTGTTTTTCAATATTTTCTATATTGTTCTGGTTTTTTCTTTCCCTTTTACAGTGTTTATATTGAAAAGATTATTATGTAACTTATGTATTTTCGATGTGCTAAAAACGGGGATGTGACACACGATCACACTCCTACAAACGTCATACCACGGGATTGGCCTAGCCTTCGGGGCACGCATGATCTCGGCTCTGACATGTCTACAGATATTTTTGGGCTCTTTGCCCCTGCTATACTGTATATAAATAACTGGTAGTAAAAATAATAATAAATAAAAAACCTTTATCATTGGGCTAACTAAATTCTGCTCCCCAATAAATTGAATTCTACAATCTGTTCCTGCTCCTACTCCAGGCCCCATTGTGCCTCCTCCAGCTGGCCTAGCCCCCTAGCCCCAAGTATTCACTTCAAATTTCCATTCCACAAAACTGTTGATGTGCACACAATATTCATTTTTGCCATATTGATATGTTGATTTGCTCTCATGTTTGCCTAATTTGTATTACCAGTGTGTGTTTGAGTCCCAGAATAAGAATTTAGCCACAATTTTAAAGGACAGTTTTCAAGGGGCACAATTATTTTATTTGCTCTTAGCATCATTAACCGTAGTTACACATTGGGTCAGATGTACCCAGGCTCATACTAGGCCGGTGCGGATTCGGTGAAAGTCATCAAGACTGTGACTTACTGTGGCTTGAACCATGAATTTTAGCAGCAGGGCAGCCTCATGGGAGTGACACATTGTAAAGCTGTGATTGCTGCTACTGGGGCTGCTGTGGCTTCTGGTGAGTACACTGTGGGCACTACAGGTGGCATAATGTGTGGGCACTACAGGTAGCATAATGTGTGGGCACTACAGGTGGCATAATGTGTGGGCATGGCAGTATTATATGTATGGGCATGACTGTGTGGCATAATGTGTGGGCACTACAATGTTGTACAATGTGGTGGGCACTATAGTGTGGTATAATGTGTGGGCACTACAGTGGGGTATAATGTGTGGGCACTACAGTGTGGCATAATGTGTGGGCACTATAGTGTGGCATAATGTGTGGGCACTACAGTGTGGCATAATGTTGGGGCAATATAGTGTGGCATAATGTGTGGGCACTACAAAGTGGTATAATGTGTAGGCACTGGGTGTGGCATAATGTGGGGGGGCACTACAGTGTGTCATATTGTGGAGACACTACAGGTGGAATAATGTGTGGGCACTGGGGTGTGTTATAATGTCTGGGCACTGGAGTGTGGTATAATGTGTAGGCACTACATTTTGATGTAATGTGGGGGGCAATATAGTGTGGCATAATGTGGGGGGCACTATAGTGTGGCATAATGTGTGGGCACTACAGTGTGGCATAATGTTGGGGCAATATAGTGTGGCATAATGTGTGGGCACTACAATGTGGTATAATGTGTAGGCACTGGGTGTGGCATAATGTGGGGGGGGGCACTACAGTGTGTCATATTGTGGAGACACTACAGGTGGAATAATGTGTGGGCACTGGGGTGTGTTATAATGTCTGGGCACTGGAGTGTGGTATAATGTGTAGGCACTACATTTTGATGTAATGTGGGGGGCAATATAGTGTGGCATAATGTGGGGGGCACTATAGTGTGGCATAATATGGGAAGCACTACAGTGTGGCATAATGTTAGTACATGTGTAGTGGTCTCATTTACCCACAACTGACAAACATTGCAAGGGTTACTGGGTGGTTCACCACTACCTCTCTGACTCCTCTGTGCTTAGCACTACCTCTGTGACCCCTCCATACTCATCACTACCTATCTGCACTACTTCACTGACCCCTCCTTACCAAACACGATCTCTCTACACTACCTCCTTGACCCCTCCATACTCATCACTACCTATCTGCACTACTTAACTGACCCCTCCTTACCAAACACTAACTCTCTACACTACCTCCCTGACCCCTCCATACTCATCACTACCTATCTGCACTACCCCCTGACCCCTCCTTACCAAATATTATCTCTCTGCACTACCTTCCTGACCCCTCCATATTCACCACTACCTATCTGCACTATTCCCTTGATCCTTCCATACCAAACACTATCTCTCAGCTGTTTGTACTGGGATGCAGTCATTATCCCGACCGTGGGGATTCCTGTGCTCAGAATAACGGCAACGGAATCTTGACACCTGTCAGAATGCAAGCGCCGGAGTCCCAACCATCAGAATCCAGTAGGTAAGTAGCGGGGTTAGGGGGAGGGTTAGGAGTTAGACACTAGGGGGAGGGTTATGCAGTGGGGGGAGGTTAGTTTTAGGCTGCAGGGAGGGAGCTGACAAGTGTCTGCATTCTAAACCTGTCAGGATACCGGCATCATGATTCTGACCGCCGGGATCCCGAGCGCTGGCATCCTGTACCCATCCTGTTTGCGCTATCCCCCGGGCCCCTCCTTACCAAACACTGCACTGTCTATATTACCCCTTCATTCCCACATAACTGGCTGCCATGCACAGGGGTAGATCACTGACCTCTCCCACTAATATATATATATATAGAGAGAGAGAGAGAGAGAGAAAGAGTATGAGTGAGAGAGAGAGTTTTATAGTATTATATTTTTAGTATATCAAAGGGTTATAAATTATACCAATATCTTCTCCCATTATAGTTGGTTACATGCCCTCTAGTGACTGGCCACACCCCTTTGAGGGCCTCTATTAATGTGTTCCCCTGTGGGCTCTTTATGCTCCAGTTCACCGCTGGATGTACCACAGTAATATTAACATTACTGTAACTAACTGAAGGGAGTACAAAGGTAGATTGCCTTCTATCACCACTGAAAGAAAGGTGTCTAGAACTGATGAGGGTTTTACTAACAATTATTTAGAGCTTTACCATACCTGGATTTGTTCTGTTCCATGCACCAACTTACAGTGGCCATTACACTAATGACTTACTGTATCTTAAGAAACATGAGCTATTGCTATAGATAGTAACAATAGGATAGATGTAAATATTTTATATTTATTTATTCATATTTAGTTCTTTATCTATCCTGTACTACTAATTATAATCATTGTACTGTAACCAAAACAGGTAACACAAATTTGCATAAGAGGTTATTTTAACTATTATCAGAAAGTCCAGGAAATTATTATTATATTGTTGTGTATATTATATGGTATATTATATGGTGTTGTATGTATGCACTCTTTTCCTTAGGGTGTGAAGACCTAATGCTGGGCACACACTTTGACTACAGATCGGTCAGCAAGCCAATCCACCATCACAACAGCCAATTGGTAAGCTATACACACTTTCCAAACGACCGCTCGACATGTCTGGCCTAACATCACAAATGGGTAGGCATTTGAATTTGCCCAGTTGAGATGTCAGTCACCGGCAGGTCCCTGCTGCAAGTGTATGGGCTCAGTGCCAGATTAATGTCCACATGGACTTGGAGCTGAAATCTACGAAGGCCTATTGTGTGCCGCTACAGTGAGTGTGACCAGCGCTGTGGTTGTGGTTGTGTAACTAATGATATGTGGGTGTGACCAGTGTGGTGTGGTCTAAACTTTTCCTATACTGGCTTAAACACGACATAGCACCCCATTCACATTTAGCAGCATCATTATTAAAATATATTTGTGGAATAACACCCATTTTACGAGGATCCCCAGAAATATTATGCATCCATAGGATTTAAGACGGAGGGATTGCGGAAAAATACCTCTGATCTGTGCCGTGGTCCCTCCATTTCCGACTGCAAAGCAGCCTCCACACACTCACACATATAGATAAGGCCCCCTTACACGGTGCAATATGCATTTGCGACGGCTGATCTGATGTCCAACATTTCGGGCAGTCCCCACAAATGGAGCAATCAGGTGACCGACCACCTGATATGGGTTCGTATATCGATCCCCCAGATCAAGTGAACATACAGTAAGATCTGGGAGTGCGATGTACAACCCCACAGGAGCGTGCAACGGCTGATATCATACCCACACACGGTACGATATACACTACCGTTCAAATGTTTGGGGTCACTTAGAAAGTTCTTTATTTTTGAAAGAAAAGCACTGTTTTTTTCAATGAAGATAACACTAAATGAATCAGAAATACACTCTATACATTGTTAATGTGAATGACCAGGGAAGGGGGGAATAGGGGGATATAGTTTGAGCACAGGATATAATATATTGGATATAATTAGTCAAAAGAATAATGAAAATCCACAATTATAAATATCAAACCCTAGTATAGGTATCAAGCAAAAATATTGTAAAGTGTGGAGGTGCTCCCCATGAGAGTATAGATAAATGTAGTATGGGGGAGAAGAAGAAAACTCTCTTGTTGGGGGCACTCGAATGTAAAGGTTATAATAAGAATAATATATAAAAAATAACTTTTATTAGATATATTTTAAAATACCAAAAACAAGTCTGAGCCTGTTACTTATTGGCATTACTGTTGGAATAACAGCTATAAATTATCACAAGCAGAACACGAACATACATAGAACATAAGACAACATATAATACAATACTTATCACAATTATGTGAAGCTAAGTGAAATATTACAAATAGGTCTATAATTCTCTGTCTCATACAATATTGAGACCTATATAAAACATATACTAGTTCAATGACCTCATAATGTCATCATAGCACAATGGCTAATCAGAATTACGGCAGAAGCATACAAGGAAATCTTCTAGAAAAGAATGTGATAATAACCATACAATATTCAATATAGGTTACGTGAGATATCACAGCACAATAACACTGAACAGTAATCAGAGAAATACAATGATAAGGGGGTCAGATGAAATAATAGCTGACCCTGCAAATATCAAAATGAATATAAGTAAATCACAGGTTGTAATGAGAGGCAGATCACACGTAGGTCGCCTGTGATGCCACCCAAGTACTTGTAGACAGTAAGGTTATAGGAAAAAGTAAAGCTACTCCTTTATGTGGAGTTTACAAAATAGCAGCTGCTGCATGCCATTGTATAACCATTGAATGGCATGTGAGCGTACTATAAAGGTACTCCCAGGGTAGGGAATAAGTACAATGAGTATCTGCTGTTGGACTGCGTTAAAAAGAAGGTCCTGGTGTAAACATTGCAGGAACCTCTAATAGGCGCACCCCAATGAGAGTACTCATAGAGACAATAGTTATCGTAATGAAATAACACAGCATAGGTTTGCGATCTGTGCTGCTGCCAGTCATATACCAAAGGTAGTGGTGAGTGGTGGGAAACCCAGATCGCATATGCAGTGATAGGAAGAAAGAGTATGAGTGTAGCTGCACTATGGCTAGTACAGGACAAGTGGAGCTCTGTTGCCCTAAAGGTATTGCAGGGTCACAAACTTGTCTCTGTTAAATAAAGCCACTCAGTGCGCTAAAGAAAGTGTAGTATGAAAAGTACCTGAGCGCTCACCTCCAGGGAGCCGGTGTGTAGTATAGAAAATCTGCCACTAGAAGAGCCTGTCAGTATGCTGCCATGACGAATCCCGCCTGTACACAGCCGGATTCGCGGGTCTGAGACGCGCGTTTCACTGTCGCTTCCTCAGTCAGATGCATGTGGACTGTGATACACAGGTGATCTTTAACCTGCGTTGTGACCAATGGGAGAGCAGGTGCTGTGTTTTGCAGATGCAATACCCTTGTCAATAGGTCCAAGTGTTAACTCCCTCTATTGGTCCACAGCAACAGGAGGGAGTGAGTCATAGGAGGGGGGAGTGTTTGGGTTAGATGAAGCTCATAACGATCAGGCTAACAGGCTAAGGTGGAAAACCTGACTAGTAGCTGAAGTGTCTGTCTTGCAGCAAAAATAGTTATGCAAAAATGCTAATACCAAATATACAGATATATAAATAGTAGATATAAATAAGTGTGTATAAAGTGATTAGAATAAAGAAAATGTCACTTCCTCAGTCAGATGCATGTGGACTGTGATACACAGGTGATCTTTAACCTGCGTTATAACCAATGGGAGAGCAGCTGCTGTGTGTTGCAGATGCAATACCCTTGTCAATAGGTCCAAGTGTTAACTCCCTCTATTGGTCCACAGCAACAGGAGGGAGTGAGTCATAGGAGGGGGGAGTGTTTGGGTTAGATGAAGCTCATAACGATCAGGCTAACAGGCTAAGGTGGAAAACCTGACTAGTAGCTGAAGTGTCTGTCTTGCAGCAAAAATAGTTATGCAAAAATGCCAATACCAAACATACAGATATATAAATAGTAGATATAAATAAGTGTGTATAAAGTGATTAGAATAAAGAGAATGATACCAAAATAAAAATAAAAATAAATAAAAATTAAAAATATTAAAGATAAAAATAAAAATAAATATAAATAAAAATAAAAATAAATATAAAGATAATAATAAAAAAAAAAAAATAATAATAATAATAATAACAACAATAATAATAATAATGAGTAGATAATAAATAATTAATAAATATATGAATATGAATGGTGATGTGATGACAGTGATATATTCTAGAAAAGTGTATACAAATGTGAATACAGATTGTGTGCAGAAATACCTTGACATAAGTTGACATGAAGTATAAGGTAAATACCAAAAGGATATGTTGGATGTATAGAGTGATCAGGAATTAAGGTTATAAAATTGATGAAACATGAAAGTGATGAGAACATGGCTAAGATAAACAAATGAGAAGACAAATGAAAACAGTGTGGGGTAATGAGTATTCAATAATAATGCTGAGATATGTATTTATACATAGAGAATAAGTGTATGTGGAGATGGTGGGAGAGAAAAAAGTGTAAAAAAATTTAAAAAAATATATATTAAGAAATATGTGAAATATCAAGTTTAAGAATTGGTCACTAAAATACTAAAATGATGTCTGTGTTGGAGTTAAGCTTCCAATGATCGTCCATTGCTGCTTGCATATAAAAATTAGTCAGACATGACATAAGTTTTAATGAAAAAAGACCTCTCAGAGAAAGATACTGTAGTTGATCATTTCATTGAGTCCATTAGGGCTCACAGTATTGAGTCTAAAGGTCCAGTTGCTTTCCCTCTGTAGTAATATTTTTGTCAGGTTGCCACCTCTTATGCCCAATCTAATATGTTCTAGCCCAAAGGCTTTCAGATCTTGTGTTGTTCCATTGTGGTATTTTAAGAAGTGTCTGGCGACAGATGTCAGTTTCTTCATTTTAGTGAGGTCGCTTCTTGCATTTTTAATATTCCCCACGTGTTCTAAGATTCTCTGTTTAAAGATGCGACTTGTCATGCCTATGTACCTAAGGTTGCAACTGCACTCCAAACAGTATATAACCCCCATAGCATCACAGTTGATAAATTGTGTTAGCATGATAGTCTGGCCATATCTATCGATAACGTTATCTTTTTTGGTGATATAGCCACAGGCTTTACACTTACCACATGGGTAAGTACCTTTTAATCTCATCTGCATACTGGGATTTCCTACAAAATGGCTCTTTACCAGTCTATCCCTGAGATTTGGGGATCTTCGCCAGCTAAAGGTGGGTTTACTCTCCAGAGAATTTCTCAGATCATCATCCATGAGTAAGACATGCCAATGTCGTGTGACGATTTCCTGCAATTCTTGCCACTCATTACAGTAATTTGTAATGAAACGTACTTGGTTTTTTTGTTTCACTAGATTTGTTGTTGGAGAAGATCAGGGTCTGTCTATCCATTTTGAGAGCCTGGTATTGGACACTCTTAATCATTTTCCTACTATAACCTCTGCTTAGGAGGCGTTCAGAAAGATCTTGACTTTTGCGCAGAAAGGTCTCATCAGTTGTGCAATTTCTTCTGAGTCTCAGAAACTCACCCTTAGGTAAGTTTTTGATAGTAGGCGGAAAGTGAGCACTACTGCAATGAAGAAGACTATTCGTAGCTGTTTCTTTTCTGAATAGTTCTGTTTGTAGGTATCCATTCTCATTAGTAAAGAGGTGAAGATCAAGAAAGGTGGCATTATCTCTGCTAAAGGAATATGTAAGTTTCAAATTTATTGAGTTTTTGTTCAACTCCTGGATAAAGGTAAGTAGGTCGTTCACATCTCCCTGCCATATCATAAAGATATCATCAATATATCTTAGCCAGGTGGTTATATGGCTGGTAAATCGTTCATTCGACTCTTTGAAGACAATTTCCCTCTCCCACCAACCGAGGAACAGGTTGGCATATGTCGGTGCACATGCTGCACCCATCGCCGTTCCTCGGATTTGGAGGAAGAATTTGTCATCAAATGTAAAGAAATTTTTGTAAAGGATGAACTCCAATAAATCCAGTAAGAACTCTTTAAACTCGTCCATCCCCTCCATCTGTAGGAAATATCGAATTGCTGAGATGCCGATGTCATGTTGGATACTCGTGTACAAAGATTCCACATCTAAAGTGACCAATAATTGGTTTTCTTCAAGTTGTACATCATGTATCTTTTTGAGGACATCCCTAGTATCTTGGACATAGGATGGTAAGGTATGGACGTGATGTCGTAAGTGTTGGTCTAAAAAGATACAGGCTTGTTCAGATAGTCCCCCAATTCCTGATCGTTACGAGCTTCATCTAACCCAAACACTCCCCCCTCCTATGACTCACTCCCTCCTGTTGCTGTGGACCAATAGAGGGAGTTAACACTTGGACCTATTGACAAGGGTATTGCATCTGCAACACACAGCAGCTGCTCTCCCATTGGTTATAACGCAGGTTAAAGATCACCTGTGTATCACAGTCCACATGCATCTGACTGAGGAAGTGACATTTTCTTTATTCTAATCACTTTATACACACTTATTTATATCTACTATTTATATATCTGTATGTTTGGTATTAGCATTTTTGCATAACTATTTTTGCTGCAAGACAGACACTTCAGCTACTAGTCAGGTTTTCCACCTTAGCCTGTTAGCCTGATCGTTATGAGCTTCATCTAACCCAAACACTCCCCCCTCCTATGACTCACTCCCTCCTGTTGCTGTGGACCAATAGAGGGAGTTAACACTTGGACCTATTGACAAGGGTATTGCATCTGCAACACACAGCAGCTGCTCTCCCATTGGTCATAACGCAGGTTAAAGATCACCTGTGTATCACAGTCAACATGCATCTGACTGAGGAAGTGACATTTTCTTTATTCTAATCACTTTATACACACTTATTTATATCTACTATTTATATATCTGTATGTTTGGTATTAGCATTTTTGCATAACTATTTTTGCTGCAAGACAGACACTTTAGCTACTAGTCAGGTTTTCCACCTTAGCCTGTTAGCCTGATCATTATGAGCTTCATCTAACCCAAACACTCCCCCCTCCTATGACTCACTCCCTCCTGTTGCTGTGGACCAATAGAGGGAGTTAACACTTGGACCTATTGACAAGGGTATTGCATCTGCAACACACAGCACCTGCTCTCCCATTGGTCACAACGCAGGTTAAAGATCACCTGTGTATCACAGTCCACATGCATCTGACTGAGGAAGCAACAGTGAAACGCGCATCTCAGACCCGCGAATCCGGCTGTGTACAGGCGGGATTCGTCATGGCAGCATACTGACAGGCTCTTCTAGTGGCAGATTTTCTATACTACACACCGGCTCCCTGGAGGTGAGCGCTCAGGTACTTTTCAAACTACACTTTCTTTAGCGCACTGAGTGGCTTTATTTAACAGAGACAAGTTTGTGACCCTGCAATACCTTTAGGGCAACAGAGCTCCACTTGTCCTGTACTAGCCATAGTGCAGCTACACTCATACTCTTTCTTCCTATCACTGCATATGCGATCTGGGTTTCCCACCACTCACCACTACCTTTGGTATATGACTGGCAGCAGCACAGATCGCAAACCTATGCTGTGTTATTTCATTACGATAACTATTGTCTCTATGAGTACTCTCATTGGGGTGCGCCTATTAGAGGTTCCTGCAATGTTTACACCAGGACCTTCTTTTTAACGCAGTCCAACAGCAGATACTCATTGTACTTATTCCCTACCCTGGGAGTACCTTTATAGTACGCTCACATGCCATTCAATGGTTATACAATGGCATGCAGCAGCTGCTATTTTGTAAACTCAACATAAAGGAGTAGCTTTACTTTTTCCTATAACCTTACTGTCTACAAGTACCTGGGTGGCATCACAGGCGACCTACGTGTGATCTGCCTCTCATTACAACCTGTGATTTACTTATATTCATTTTGATATTTGCAGGGTCAGCTATTATTTCATCTGACCCCCTTATCATTGTATTTCTCTGATTACTGTTCAGTGTTATTGTGCTGTGATATCTCACGTAACCTATATTGAATATTGTATGGTTATTATCACATTCTTTTCTAGAAGATTTCCTTGTATGCTTCTGCCGTAATTCTGATTAGCCATTGTGCTATGACGACATTATGAGGTCATTGAACTAGTATATGTTTTATATAGGTCTCAATATTGTATGAGACAGAGAATTATAGACCTATTTGTAATATTTCACTTAGCTTCACATAATTGTGATAAGTATTGTATTATATGTTATCTTATGTTCTATGTATGTTCGTGTTCTGCTTGTGATAATTTATAGCTGTTATTCCAACAGTAATGCCAATAAGTAACAGGCTCAGACTTGTTTTTGGTATTTTAAAATATATCTAATAAAAGTTATTTTTTATATATTATTCTTATTATAACCTTTACATTCGAGTGCCCCCAACAAGAGAGTTTTCTTCTTCTCCCCCATACTACGTTTATCTATACTCTCATGGGGAGCACCTCCACACTTTACAATATTTTTGCTTGACACCTATACTAGGGTTTGATATTTATAATTGTGGATTTTCATTATTCTTTTGACTAATTATATCCAATATATTATATCCTGTGCTCAAACTATATCCCCCTATTCCCCCCTTCCCTGGTCATTTATGTTTAAACTTTTTCTGGGTTATCCCAGCCGTCAGTTTTTGATGCACGGATGTTTATCTAAATCTTAGCGATATACTACGCAAGTAACATTTAACAACCTTATAACACGATCTGACTCATCATTGGCTCTGAATTATTACTCTCTATACGGAGAGAATAATATGGCATTCAGCCTTAAAAATGAATTAAGTTCCAAACGGAAAACCATCGATGAACTAAATAACATATTTCCCAGTGAACTAGCAGGTTTACCACACGAATCCCATTGGGACGATGACATAAGAAAACTCAAATTTTTACTCCAAAAACAAACAAGATCTAATTGGGAGTTAACTACAATAGAAAACTATTTGAAGCAAAAAATTGTTCCCCGTGGTTTGAGACCAAAGATCTTTCCCACCTTTGAACTTGCCACCAACTCTCTCAAAACTGACTGGGAAGCCTGCCTCCTCAAGTGCTCTCAAGAATTGATGAATATTTTACTCAAACACAATCTCCTTGTATTAGAAGAACTAGATAAAGAAGTTGATACCCTGGGCAAAACACTTGAACAGTGGGAAAAAGACGCTAGATTTCAAACAGCCTTTGAAAAAATTAAAGAGGATCTCAATACCTATGAAGAAACTCTGATAGAAAGAAAAAGGAATAAATTTATCAGAGACAAGAGGGATTTCTCTCAAGGCAACATATTCAAGTGGAAACACAACACCACCACTAAAGAATACAAATATCCCGCTGGTTATAGCTCCTCCGAAACAGAGTCCTCTGGTACGGAAGATCTTGTATCACCACCTCGCAGGAACACACTCACTTTTTTAGAAGAAAGCAGGAGTACGCGAGGTTTCCGTACAAAAAGAGGAGGACGAGGAGAAGTATCAAGAAGGGGAAGAGACCCAAGGACTTGGGACTCTCCCATACCCCAGAGAACATCGTCCAGAATCCGCAACAAGAATTAGAGGTGACATCCAATTTGAAGGTTATCAATCTGTCACCTAGGTGCCTTACGACTACTGAGATGAAGGTATTAAGTAAGGGACTGTCGTTCTCTCCCAGCAAAACATTTAACAGATTTACATGGGAAAAGGACTTACGTCTCTTCGGACGCAAATTACTTTGAAAAAAAATTTTTTCAAATAAAGACAAAAGTGATTTGACGGTTATTGATACACAAACTCAAGGGCTATTTTCTGGAGATACTCTCCCACCCTTTCATACAGAGGAAGAAGTACAAGCTTTGATAGACTTAGAGGAACTTATGGAAGTAAATGAATCTACCAATAGCCCTCCAGAAGTGTTATCTACACGCAGAAACATCTGTAAAAAGAAGAGCACGTTCACACCATCAGAGATGATATGTCCTGAAGTTAAGATCTTTTTGGACCTAATCTCCCGCGACATGGACAAAGCACACAGTAACAAAGATACCTCTCATTCGAGCAACAATCTTAATCAGGATGAAAGACAAGCACTTAAGGTGATAAATCAATGGGACGGTGTAATTATCAAACCCTCAGATAAAGGGGGGTAACATAGTCCTTTGGCCAAAGGATATGTATTTAAAGGAAGCATATAGGCAATTATATGATAAAACCTGCTATAAACAAATGATTTTCAATCCCACAGAACTATATAATTTACTATATCATAAACTTGTCAATGATGTTTTCACAAAAGGCGTCATTACCAAACAAGAACACGCCTTTTTAATTGTGGACAAACCTAAAACACCCACTTTTTACATGCTACCCAAAGAGCATAAAAACATTCACAACCCTCCAGGACGACCAATTGTCTCGGGAATTGGGGGACTATCTGAACAAGCCAGTATCTTTTTAGACCAACACTTACGACATCACGTCCATACCTTACCATCCTATGTCCAAGATACTAGGGATGTCCTCAAAAAGATACATGATGTACAACTTGAAGAAAACCAATTATTGGTCACTTTAGATGTGGAATCTTTGTACACGAGTATCCAACATGACATCGGCATCTCAGCAATTCGATATTTCCTACAGATGGAGGGGATGGACGAGTTTAAAGAGTTCTTACTGGATTTATTGGAGTTCATCCTTTACAAAAATTTCTTTACATTTGATGACAAATTCTTCCTCCAAATCCGAGGAACGGCGATGGGTGCAGCATGTGCACCGACATATGCCAACCTGTTCCTCGGTTGGTGGGAGAGGGAAATTGTCTTCAAAGAGTCGAATGAACGATTTACCAGCCATATAACCACCTGGCTAAGATATATTGATGATATCTTTATGATATGGCAGGGAAATGTGAACGACCTACTTACCTTTATCCAGGAGTTGAACAAAAACTCAATAAATTTGAAACTTACATATACCTTTAGCAGAGATAATGCCACCTTTCTTGATCTTCACCTCTTTACTAATGAGAATGGATACCTACAAACAGAACTATTCAGAAAAGAAACAGCTACGAATAGTCTTCTTCATTGCAGTAGTGCTCACTTTCTGCCTACTATCAAAAACTTACCTAAGGGTGAGTTTCTGAGACTCAGAAGAAATTGCACAACTGATGAGACCTTTCTGCGCAAAAGTCAAGATCTTTCTGAACGCCTCCTAAGCAGAGGTTATAGTAGGAAAATGATTAAGAGTGCCCAATACCAGGCTCTCAAAATGGATAGACAGACCCTGATCTTCTCCAACGACAAATCTAGTGAAACAAAAAACCAAGTACGTTTCATTACAAATTACTGTAATGAGTGGCGAGAATTGCAGGAAATCGTCACACGACATTGGCATGTCTTACTCATGGATGATGATCTGAGAAATTCTCTGGAGAGTAAACCCACCTTTAGCTGGCGAAGATCCCCAAATCTCAGGGATAGACTGGTAAAGAGCCATTTTGTAGGAAATCCCAGAAGGCAGATGAAATTAAAAGGTACTTACCCATGTGGTAAGTGTAAAGCCTGTGGCTATATCACCAAAAAAGATAACGTTATCGATAGATATGGCCAGACTATCATGCTAACACAATTTATCAACTGTGATGCTATGGGGGTTATATACTGCTTGGAGTGCAGTTGCAACCTTTGGTACATAGGCATGACAAGTCGCATCTTTAAACAGAGAATCTTAGAACACGTGGGGAATATCAAAAATGCAAGAAGCGACCTCACTAAAATGAAGAAACTGACATCTGTCGCCAGACACTTCTTAAAATACCACAATGGAACAACACAAGATCTGAAAGCCTTTGGGCTAGAACATATTAGATTGGGCATAAGAGGTGGCAACCTGACAAAAATATTACTACAGAGGGAAAGCAACTGGACCTTTAGACTCAATACTGTGAGCCCTAATGGACTCAATGAAATGATCAACTACAGTATCTTTCTCTGAGAGGTCTTTTTTCATTAAAACTTATGTCATGTCTGACTAATTTTTATATGCAAGCAGCAATGGACGATCATTGGAAGCTTAACTCCAACACAGACATCATTTTAGTATTTTAGTGACCAATTCTTAAACTTGATATTTCACATATTTCTTAATATATATTTTTTTACATTTTTTTACACTTTTTTCTCTCCCACCATCTCCACATACACTTATTCTCTATGTATAAATACATATCTCAGCATTATTATTGAATACTCATTACCCCACACTGTTTTCATTTGTCTTCTCATTTGTTTATCTTAGCCATGTTCTCATCACTTTCATGTTTCATCAATTTTATAACCTTAATTCCTGATCACTCTATACATCCAACATATCCTTTTGGTATTTACCTTATACTTCATGTCAACTTATGTCAAGGTATTTCTGCACACAATCTGTATTCACATTTGTATACACTTTTCTAGAATATATCACTGTCATCACATCACCATTCATATTCATATATTTATAAATTATTTATTATCTACTCATTATTATTATTATTATTGTTGTTATTATTATTATTATTATTTTTTTTTTTTTTATTATTATTATCTTTATATTTATTTTTATTTTTATTTATATTTATTTTCATTTTTATCTTTAATATTTTTAATTTTTATTTTTATTTATTTTTATTTTTAATTTGGTATCATTCTCTTTATTCTAATCACTTTATACACACTTATTTATATCTACTATTTATATATCTGTATGTTTGGTATTAGCATTTTTGCATAACTATTTTTGCTGCAAGACAGACACTTCAGCTACTAGTCAGGTTTTCCACCTTAGCCTGTTAGCCTGATCGTTATGAGCTTCATCTAACCCAAACACTCCCCCCTCCTATGACTCACTCCCTCCTGTTGCTGTGGACCAATAGAGGGAGTTAACACTTGGACCTATTGACAAGGGTATTGCATCTGCAACACACAGCAGCTGCTCTCCCATTGGTCATAACACAGGTTAAAGATCACCTGTGTATCACAGTCCACATGCATCTGACTGAGGAAGTGACATTTTCTTTATTCTAATCACTTTATACACACTTATTTATATCTACTATTTATATATCTGTATGTTTGGTATTAGCATTTTTGCATAACTATTTTTGCTGCAAGACAGACACTTTAGCTACTAGTCAGGTTTTCCACCTTAGCCTGTTAGCCTGATCGTTATGAGCTTCATCTAACCCAAACACTCCCCCCTCCTATGACTCATTCCCTCCTGTTGCTGTGGACCAATAGAGGGAGTTAACACTTGGACCTATTGACAAGGGTATTGCATCTGCAACACACAGCACCTGCTCTCCCATTGGTCACAACGCAGGTTAAAGATCACCTGTGTATCACAGTCCACATGCATCTGACTGAGGAAGCGACAGTGAAACGCGCGTCTCAGACCCGCGAATCCGGCTGTGTACAGGCAGGATTCGTCATGGCAGCATACTGACAGGCTCTTCTAGTGGCAGATTTTCTATACTACACACCGGCTCCCTGGAGGTGAGCGCTCAGGTACTTTTCATACTACACTTTCTTTAGCGCACTGAGTGGCTTTATTTAACAGAGACAAGTTTGTGACCCTGCAATACCTTTAGGGCAACAGAGCTCCACTTGTCCTGTACTAGCCATAGTGCAGCTACACTCATACTCTTTCTTCCTATCACTGCATATGCGATCTGGGTTTCCCACCACTCACCACTACCTTTGGTATATGACTGGCAGCAGCACAGATCGCAAACCTATGCTGTGTTATTTCATTACGATAACTATTGTCTCTATGAGTACTCTCATTGGGGTGCGCCTATTAGAGGTTCCTGCAATGTTTACACCAGGACCTTCTTTTTAACGCAGTCCAACAGCAGATACTCATTGTACTTATTCCCTACCCTGGGAGTACCTTTATAGTACGCTCACATGCCATTCAATGGTTATACAATGGCATGCAGCAGCTGCTATTTTGTAAACTCCACATAAAGGAGTAGCTTTACTTTTTCCTATAACCTTACTGTCTACAAGTACCTGGGTGGCATCACAGGCGACCTACGTGTGATCTGCCTCTCATTACAACCTGTGATTTACTTATATTCATTTTGATATTTGCAGGGTCAGCTATTATTTCATCTGACCCCCTTATCATTGTATTTCTCTGATTACTGTTCAGTGTTATTGTGCTGTGATATCTCACGTAACCTATATTGAATATTGTATGGTTATTATCACATTCTTTTCTAGAAGATTTCCTTGTATGCTTCTGCCATAATTCTGATTAGCCATTGTGCTATGACGACATTATGAGGTCATTGAACTAGTATATGTTTTATATAGGTCTCAATATTGTATGAGACAGAGAATTATAGACCTATTTGTAATATTTCACTTAGCTTCACATAATTGTGATAAGTATTGTATTATATGTTGTCTTATGTTCTATGTATGTTCGTGTTCTGCTTGTGATAATTTATAGCTATTATTCCAACAGTAATGCCAATAAGTAACAGGCTCAGACTTGTTTTTGATATTTTAAAATATATCTAATAAAAGTTATTTTTTATATATTATTCTTATTATAACCTTTACATTCGAGTGCCCCCAACAAGAGAGTTTTCTTCTTCTCCCCCATACTACATTGTTAATGTGGTAAATGACTATACTAGCTGCAAATGTCTGGTTTTTAAAGGAATATCTACATAGGTGTATAGAGGCCCATTTCCAGCAACCATCACTTCAATATTCTAATGGTACATTGTGTTTGCTAAGCACGTTAGAAGACTAATAAATGATTAGAAAACCCTTGTGCAATTATGTTTGCACAGCTGAAAATGGGTTTGCTCATTAGAGAAGCTATAAAACTGGCCTTTGAGCTAGTTGAGTATCTGGAGCATCACATTTGTGGGTTCGATTATACTCTCCAAATGGCCAGAAAAAGAGAACTTTCATGTGAAACTCGACAGTCTATTCTTGTTCTTAGAAATGAAGGCTAATCCATGCGAGAAATTGCCAAGAAACTGAACATTTCCTACAACAGTGTGTACTACTCCCTTCAGAGAACAGCACAAACAGGCACTAACCAGACTAGAAATAGAAGTGGGAGGCCCCGGTGCACAACTGTGCGAGAAGACAAGTACATCAGAGTCACTAGTTTGAGAAATAGATGCCTCACAAGTCCTCAACTAGCAGCTTCATTAAATGGTACCCGCAAAACGCCAGTGTCAACGTCTACAGTGAAGAGGCGACTCCGGGATGCTGGCCTTCTAGGCAGAGTGGCAAAGAAAAAGCCATATTTGAGACTGGCCAATAAAAGGAAAATATTAATATGGGCAAAAGAACACAGACATTGGACAGAGGAAGATTGGAAAAAAGTTTTATGGACAGACGAATCAAAGTTTGAGGTGTTTGGATCACACAGAAGAACATTTGTGAGATGCAGAACAAGTGAAAAGATGCTAGAAGAGTGCCTGACGCCATCTGTCAAGTATGGTGGAGGTAATGTGATGGTCTGGGGCTGCTTTGGTGCTGGTAAAGTGGGAGATTTGTACAAGGTAAAAGGGATTTTGAATAAGGAAGGATATCACTCCATTTTGCAACGCCATGCCATACCTTGTGGACAGCGCTTGATTGGAGCCAATTTCCACCTCCAACAGGACAATGACCCAAAGCACACCACAAAATTATGCAAGAACTATTTAGGGAAGAAGCAGGCAGCTGGTATTCTGTCTGTAATGGAGTGGCCAGCGCAGTCACCAAATCTCAACCCCTTTGAACTGTTGTGGGAGCAGCTTGACCATATGGTACGCAAGAAGTCCCCATCAAGCCAATCCAACTTGTGGGAGGTGCTTCAGGAAGCGTGGGGTGAAATTTCTTCAGATTACCTCAACAAATTAACAGCTAGAATGCCAAAGGTCTGCAATGCTGTAATTGCTGCAAAAGGTGCATTCTTTGATGAAAGCAAAGTTTGAAGGACAAAATTATTATTTCAAATAACAATCATTATTTCTAACCTTGCCAATGTCTTGACTATATGTTCTATTCATTTTGCAACTCATTTGATAAATAAAAGTCAGTTTTCATGTAAAACATGAAATTGTCTGGGTGAACCCAAACTTTTGAACGGTAGTATTGCAGCAATATAAAACCAATTCTGCTATATCGCACCATGTATGGGGGCCTAGAGATAGATATGAGATAGATAGAGAGAGAGATAGGTAGATACAGTACATATATGAATACAGTGTACATATACACACTATATATATATATATATATATATATATATATATATATATATACACACACATATACATACCAGGGGCGTATCTCTAATGGGTGCATAGTATTACTTACCTCTCCGGAGTCCCACGTCGGCGCGGGGGTTCGGCACTGTAACAACGACTGGAAAATGGCCACCACGGCCATTTTCCCGCCGTTTGCGCATGTGCAGTACAGGGAAAATGGCCACCATGGCCATTTTCCCAGTGACCTGTGCTTACTCTATAGACTGGGCGCACTCTAGTCTATAACTCCGGCGATGGCCGCGCACAGCTCAGTGCGCTGCCGGCCACCAGACAGGGAAGAGTGGGCCCTTGTCGGAGACTGCCCGTGTCTGAGACTGCACACAGGCCCCCTCTTCTCTAGGACACCCCTGATACATACTTACAGAGCTGGGTTGCAGTGGGAGACTGCTCGCGGCTGCTGAGCTGTAGCAGCAGCACTCTCCTATGCCTGTGGGGGAGGAGCGATCACACTGATGGCACCCCCCTGGCTTTGCGCCGGACTGAGGGGCTCACAGCACCACCCCTCCCTGGTGCCTGCAAAAATGATTTTGTTTTCATTTTATTTAGCCTAAGGCGGCGTGGTTATTAGACCACGTACCTTTCTCTGGGCCCGGCGCATCTCTTGACGCCTCTGTGCGTACACACATGCAGATGCACTAATATATCTTTCTGATACATCACCATTGGCTGTGCCACAGGGCTGACGAGATACTGTATGTCTGTGAACAACGTCATTCACAGACCTATCGGGTACACACCCACCGATGCACTCTCAATATATATCGCTCGTCAAAAGAACAAGCAATATATACAGTATATATGTGTGTACTCAGCCAAACAGTGTTCCATCAAAATAAAGCCTATCTTTTGTTTATTTAAATGTTTACTATTTGTGCACGTGTCATTTACTTGATAGTAATACTATCCAATGGGTATACCAAGCTAACCCCCTGGTGAGCGGAGGCACTGAAAATTGAGAGAGAAATTAGTTTTCATTTAGAAAAGATCTCACACAACAGGCATGTAAAAGAAAAACAGGAGTTACAAATATAAACAGTATTTTCATTTGATTGTCTATAAAATTCGCTTCAGAAACTAAGAAACGTTTACAATACAATATTGCATTAGATAATGATCTGATGATATAGATACAGTACAACATAGAGTACTCGGCTCTATCAGATTACCAGTAGTCCAAATACAGTACCAAAAGTCACCAGAAAGTACAGTAATTCAGAAACTAGCTCTTTTCATAGGCTCAATGTTCATTGTCAAGTGCATGAAACAGAAAAAAACAGCAGGGAGGTTGAATGTCATACTAACAGCAAATGTTCCCATATGGATAGAGAATTTGCCATAATAAGCAGGTAATTATTTTCACATCCTGTACAATGAATCACAATAGTTAATGCCTTGAAGGGATTCAGATCTATTCTACTAATCAAAAAGAATTGTTTAGCCTATGGGGCATACTATACACAATCAATGTGTCTCTGTAAAAAATGAATGAAAGGAAGACTGGCTGGGACTCATGAATGATAAGAACCTTGAGCCTGGAGGGTCTCCGATAAGTGAAACTGCAGATTTTCTTTCCTTTTCATTACCTTTAAAGTTCCTTCTTCTTTTCAATTCTTATCAGCTTAATAGTATAAAGTATATAATACAATAGAAGACAGTCAAACGCTACCGCAATAAATTTGTTTTACTGATCAGCATCAAATGTAGTACACATTACCCTCTACTATATTATAGTTCTTAATATATGTTTAAAATATCTACACAATTTTACAACAATATATGTTTCAAATATCTACACAATTTTACAACAAAACTAAAACAGTGGACTTGTATTTTGGTTTTACCTAAATCAATTATTTGTACCGTACATAGCTCTGTTCTCACTAGGGGGGATATTCAATTATGAGCGAGATTTGGATGCGGTACATTCCGTAATTTATCAAGTACATACCAGCGATAATTCGTGTCTAAAAAATCTGTACAGTATTACTATCAGATTTGAGCCTCAATTGAAAACTGACCAAGTCCATTGGTTTTGTTGTCTAATCCTCTGTTCGATTTGCCATTTCTGATAGAAGCCGATGTCAAATAGAAGTGTAATTACAACGTCCTAGTTGTTATTTGTTAATATGGAGGGTGAAAGCTGGAGAAGGAGCAGAGAGAAGGATAGGGACTTAGTAGGGGAAGAAATGCAGGAGGTGGCTGTTGAGTCAGGGTTGGGTACGTGAACCCGGAGCACACAATGCCGGCAGTTGCAATTCTGATGCTGAATACCGATGGTTGAAATGCCGATGCCTGCATGTAAGGTAACACTATCCCTAACCCTAACTCTTCTTTCCCACAGCCTAACCCTAACTTTCTACTCTGCAGCCTAACCCTAACCTCCCCTTATGCCTAACCCTAACCCTTCCCCCAGGAGCATTTTAAGAGAGGATGGGGCCCTTCTGCAGCCTCCATTTGCGACCCTTCTGTCTCTCAGCACACTGAGCGCTGTACATTCTGACTTCCTGTGAGAATCTACTGCGCATGCGTGGGCCTCCGGGAAAATGGCGCCTGTGCCTATTTTCAAGGGGACATATTTTCTGCGCATGCACAGATCACTGGGAAAATGTCTGCTGCCATTTTCCCAGTGAGTTTTTGCTGCTCTGCAGCGCCGATCTGGCACTGCGGAGCAGCATATCGGATCTGCGGAGAGGTAAGAATATTATTAACTATGGGTGCAGGGTGTGTGGTGTGGGTCCCCCTGGACCCAGGGTCCCATGTTAGTATTGATTCCTAATAGTCGCTAGTTGCTATTTAGCGCTGCAAGTCGCTTAAGAAAGAATTGCTTTCCTGTCCAATTGTGTGGTTCCAAAGCACAGATAGTTATTTATGTAATGAAAAAGTAACACAGTGAAAGAATTAACAAATTTGAGTAAAAACCAATCAATAATAGTACAAGCCGATACATACGCATGCGCCCTGGTCCCAGTATACAGTCATCAATCCAGAAGTCGGTGATCATCAAAGAGGATGTCTGTACACTGGGGTCGGGTCACTGCCTATATATCTTACAGAGTTCTACATTAACAAAGAAAAATGGTAGTTGCCCAGATCAGCTTAATTGCATAACACAGGTGCTTGTAAAGGGCGGGGTTTACTCTGAACACAGAAAAAAAGAGAGATTTGCCCTCCAGCACACTGCAGCAAAAACAATACTTAAATCCTACATAATAATAGAGATTTAGAGGTATTGGTTACACATATTTGCAAATATATGAATAAGCGCCAGGCCAATCATCAAGGCTCCTCTTTACTGGCGTCCCTAATATTAAGGGGCTCCCGTCCGAGATGCAAGGCACCCCAAAAAAATTCCAACCAAGGGCCATCCCCAGGGCATCACACGAAAAAGGGAAAAAGGTGATAGTGAAGTATGTAGAAATGATGTGTAAAGATAAATCAATAAGTGTTAATGAAATGATAAAGAATTTAAGTGTTAATGAAATGATACTTCATACTTCACTATCACCTTTTTCCCTTTTTCGTGTGATGCCCATGCAAATCTCTCTTTTTTTCTGTGTTCAGAGTTCTACATTAACAAAGGGACTAGTTTACAAGTTTCCATTGGTTCTTGTTTCTGGATTGTCTGGTCATTGGTTGATTCATACGGTGTCATCAGGGGCATGTCTCAGTTCTCCAACGGTCCCTTTGTGTAGTTTCCCGCCGAAAAACTGGTTAATACTAGCTACAACACTGCATATAGATACTAATATTCAATGCAATAACTCCCTAACATCCATAACTAGCAGACGCAAGTTGCGACTCCTTTGCCGATAGGAACGGGAGTCTGCCATTAAACAGGGATTTAGTATGATACCAAACATGACATGTCCACTATGTTCTAAACCTTAGATCTCATTTAAGTACATTTTATATTATAATTATTAGTTAAAAATACCTTTAATAACTCTGGTTAGTAACTATTGTGAATGGGAACCATCTTGCACATACAGTCAGGTCCATAAATATTGGGACATTGACAGAATTTTCATATTTTGTCCTCTATTCACCACAACAATGTATTTGAAATGAAACAATCAAGATGTGATTTAACTGCAGACTTTCAGATTTAATTTGAGGGTAATTACATCCAAATCAGGTGAATGGTGTAAGAATTACAACGGTTTCTATATTTGCCTCCCACTTTTTAAGGGGCCAAAAGTAATGGGACAAACTAAACAATCCTAAATCTAACGTTCACTTTTTAATACTTTGTTGCAAATCCTTTGCAGGCAATTACAGCCTGAAGTCTGGAATGCATAGACATCACCAGACGCTGGGTTTCATCCCTGGTGATGCTCTGCCAGGCCTCTACTGCAAATGTCTTCAGTTCCTGCTTGTTCTTGGAGCATTTTCCCTTCAGTTTTGTCTTCATCAAGTGAAATGCATGCTCAATCGGATTCAGGTCAGGGGATTGACTTGGCCATTGCATAACATTCCACTTTTTAGCCTTAAAAAACTCTTTGGTTGCTTTTGCAGTATGCTTCGGGTCACTGTCCATCTGCACTGTGAAGCACCGTCCAATGAGTTCTGAAGCATTTGACTGAATATGAGCATATAATATTGCCCAAAACACTTCAGAATTCATTCTGCTGCTTTTGTCAGCAGTCACATCATCAATAAATACAAGGGAACCAGTTCCATTGGCAGCCATACGTGCCCACGCCATGACACTACCACCACGCTTCACTGATGAGGTGGTATGTTTTGGATCATGAGCAGTTCCTTTCCTTCTCTTCTTCTCCCATCACTCTGGTACAAGTTGATCTTTGTCTCATCTGTCCATAGGATGTTGTTCCAGAACTGTAATGGCTTTTTTAGATGTTGTTTGGCAAACTCTAATCTGGTCTTCCTGTTTTTGTGGCTCACCAATGGTTTGCATCTTGTGGTGAACCCTCTATATTCACTCTTATGAAGTCTTCTCTTGATTGTTGACTTTGACACATATACATCTTCCTCCTGGAGAGTGTTCTTGATTTGACCAACTGTTGTGAAGGGGTTTTTCTTCACCAGGGAAATAATTCTTCTGTCATCCACCACAGTTATTTTCCGTGGTCTTCCGGGTCTTTTAGTGTTGCTGAGCTCTCCAGTGCGTTCTTTCTTTTTAAGAATGTTCCAAACAGTTGATTTGGCCACACCTAATGTTTTTGGTATCTCTCTGATGGGTTTGTTTTGATTTTTCAGCCTAATGATGGCTTGCTTCACTGATAGTGACAGCTCTTTGGATCTCATATTGAGAGTTGACAGCAACTGATTCCAAATGCAAATGTCACACCTAGAATCAACTCCAGACATTTTACCTGCTTAATTGATAATGAAATAATGAGGGAATAGCCTACATCTGTCCATGAAATAGCTTTTGCGTTGATAGTCCCATTACTTTTGGCCCCTCAAAAAGTGGGAGGCACATATTGAAACTGTTGTAATTCCTACACCGTTCACCCGATTTGGATGTAATTACCCTCAAATTAAATCTGAAAGTCTGCAGTTAAAGCACATCTTGTTTGTTTCATTTCAAAACCATTGTGGTGGTGAATAGAGGCCAAAATCTGAAAATTCTGTCAATGTCCCAATATTTATGGACCTGACTGTATGCGTCCACATATGTGCGTCTGTGTGTTGAAATAGCAACTATATACAAATGAGTGTCCATGTGTGAGTATGTGCATATGCATATGAGCGTCCGTGTATATAAGTATATGCACATTAATATGTGTGTGCATTATGTACATCAGTGTATGTGTGTTGTGAATACGCAGTTTTGCACATCGGATTGCGGAATGTAAAGTAGCGTTGTGGTTTACTCGACATCAGACTATAAACGACCGGATCATCAGATAATAATTGTGTGCGATCATATTCAATTATTTGACTTTGACATTAGGAACTAGGGAAAGGCATAGGAGTCTTTATAATGGGTGCAAGGCACCGCACACCTTGCATCTATTATAAAGACTCCTATGCCTTCCCCTAGTGCCTAACTCTAACCTCTAATCCTAACCTAATACTTACCTTCTGTATCACAGCTGCCGGGTCCTGAGCCTTGTCGGGATTTTGGCGCCGGGCTTGTGAGCGCCGGCTATGTGCGTGTTTGGATGTCAACTACATCCTGCTGAGTCAGAGGAGCAGAGGGAGTCAATTTTTTCAATTTTATATATGAATTTCAATATGTACTGGTTTTGCTTAACTTTTGAATATGAGTTCTGGTACTAAGTCCATGTTTATGTAGCATTGTGCTGCAATCATTTAAACTTCCTTAGTTGTTCAATTAACTATTGAGCCTATATATTCCTGATTTTATGATGTTTTTCCCCATACTCTTATTTTTCATTAATCTTCAATATTTTATTCACTTTGTTTTTCAATTTTATTTATTGGTTTTACTTAACTGTTGAACAAGGGTTCTGGTACCAGTTACATGTTTATGTAACACTTCTCTGAAGTCATATATACTCCTATAACTATTCAATCAGTGAGACTATATATTCCTACCCATTCTGACTACCCTCATTAATTCAACACTGCCTGAGGAAGCAGCCAGGTGCAGTGAAATGTATTGCAATTTCAAGTGAGAATTTCATTTTTTTATGCTTTATTTTTCAGCCTGATTTTTAACTTGTGATATTATGTTTTTTAATTATTTTTTAATTATTTGTATTTTTAATTATTCCTCTAACCATTGTTGTCAACAATAGTGAAAACGATTTAGATTTAAAAAAAAAAAAAAACAATTTTGTTTATCCATGACAATTGAATTGTATTATGATGTTATTAATCTAACTAATAAATAATTTCATTATTGATTATGATTTTTTTTTGTTGGGTCATCAACTGTAGCCAATAGTTCATGTTTGGGTAAGAGGGTGTTTGACCACTTATATCTTAAGTGCTGATACTACCTTTAATAGTCCTATATTGCTCAAATCCAGTCTATAGAGAGTAAGGGACTACTTTTGCATAGCAGAATCGGCACAATGCAATTTTGATCTTCTCAGCTCCAGAGATACTTTCCTGTTTTATAGGATATACAGAAATAGCAACACAGATTATTACTCAGAAGATTTAACAAAATTCTTAAAACTGTTCAGTATTGAACTCTACATAGCACACAAAGTTCTGATGTTACTCTATTGCTGGACAATCACTGTCATACTGTATAACATGCATGTACAGTATGTGTAATTCACAATTGGTAATAGTAATAAGTTTAGCTCTAATGCTGTTCTTTCCCAATTCCAAGAGCTATAGCTTTGGTTTTTCCATGATTAGCACAATAAACACTGTTCCACCTGCAATATACACCAATTATCTTCAGCTCTGCACATTAGCAATAACTGAGTTCCAAAGTGCTCAGCTCAGCTCAGTATTCACATAAAATGGCTACCGCTATTTACAATTACAAACCCACTGTTTCTCTAGTAGTTCAAACAATAAGAATATCATGCTTGCAAAAGAAATGGTAGTTGCTCAGATCAGCTTAATTGCATAACACAGGTGCTTGTAAAGGGCGGGGTTTACTCTGAACACAGAAAAAAAAAAGAGATTTGCCCCCCAGCACACTGCAGCAAAAACAATACTTAAATCCTACATGATAATAGCGATTCAGAGGTATTAGTTACATACATTTGCAAATATATGAATAAGCTCCAGGCCAATCGTCAAGGCTCCTCTATACTGGCATCCCTAGCATTAAGGGGTTCACGTCCGAGAAGCAAGGCACCCCAAAAAAAATTCAACCAAGGGCCATCCCCAGGGCATCACACGAAAAAGGGAAAAAGGTGATAGTGATATATGGCATCACCACTTAATTCACATAGAATACTTTTATCACTTTTCTATTTGTTTGTATATTATTTATGTCATTTTAATTCTTTCTCATTTCATTAACACTTATTGATTTATACTTACACATCTTTTCTATATACTTCACTATCACCTTTTTCCCTTTTTCGTGTGATGCTCTGGGGATGGCCCTTGGTTGGATTTTTTTTGGGGTGCCTTGCTTCTCAGACGTGAACCCCTTAATGCTAGGGACGCCAGTATAGAGGAGCCTTGATGATTGGCCTGGCGCTTATTCATATATTTGTAAATGTATGTAACTAATACCTCTGAATCGCTATTATCATGTAGGATTTAAGTATTGTTTTTGCTGCAGTGTGCTGGGGGGCAAATCTCTTTTTTTTTTCTGTGTTAAGAATATCATGCTGTTTACTCAAACTCAGGGCCTCATTCAGAGGCGGTCGGAGGATGCAAGCGGTCGCTCAGAAACTGGGCGGCCGCTTGCACCCTGACCGGCCGCCTCTGTTTCGGTCGTTAGGCTGCGGGTTTACACCCACAGCTCTAACGACCGCTAGGGTGATGGTCGCGATGGTCAAGGACCATTGCGACCATCGGGGCTTACGACGAGACCCTAGGGTAGGGTCTCACTTGTTGTAAGCCCCGGAGAGCTTCTGGCTCTGTCAGAGCCGGAAGCTCTCCACTGACATCACTAGTGATGTCAGTGGGGCCTCCCCCAAACGGCAGGCGTTCCCATGGGAACGCCTCCGTTTGGGCTGCAACCCCCCCGGCCCACCTTCCAAACGGGGCGAGCTGTCAATCAACATCAACAGCTCGCCCCCTTTGGAAAGAGACCCACTACGACTGGCGCTGTCGGTCGTAGCGGGTCTCACGCATGCGCACGAAGGAGCCGGCTCCCTCGTGCGCATGCGCACTGGGTAAACATCGAGGTGGCCGTGCAGTCGTAGACCGTACGGCCGCCTCTGAATGAAGCCCTCAGTCTCTTGCACAAGTCAGACAGTACTTCAAATTTAGAAGATCTCAGTATCTCTTTGCAATTACTAGTATCTGCAAATAATTCTCCATATTTCTCATATACTCTCACAATAGCTCTGTAACAGTTCTCAGTAACTCTTAAGCAATTTTCAAAAGTGCTGCAGCTCTAAAGGAATTACTTTCTTTTACAGCTCTTTCACTCACAACCACCATGGACCTCAACTGTGGCTCCCAGTGCTGACATACTGTCTATAGCTTCAAATTAATAGAGGGCTGTTTTCCGCACAGGATGTTAGAGAAATAAATAAATAAATAGGTAATGCTATCTCTAGCTCTCAGCTGGCACTTCTGCTGCAGTCACTGTGCACCACTCAGTGCATCATCAGTGGGTATTCAGTGGCTTCTGTCACCTCACCACTTCAATGATAATGCTTTGCCCAGTCTCTTGTCTCTCATAGCAGATCTACAGTAACTCACCTCCTCTCTGTTGTCCACTGCTCAGTGTCTCCTGTAGGGATGGACATCAGAAGCCGATGTTTAGCAACCATCAATGTTTCCAATTTAATGGAAGTACTTTTTCCATCAAATACCGGAAATGTGATGGTTCCCAGCCATCGGAAGCAGCTGTCTGATGCCCATCTGATGGCTGGCTGTGGAGGGGAAGCACACTCCGGGAGCCCATCAGCCTGATGCAAATCCAAGGAGGGGGGGTGCAATCAATGTGATTGCTCCCCCTACAGGCAGAGAGGAGACTGCTGCTGCTTATGCTACTGCATAGCAGAGCAGTGGGCAAGCAGCAGGAGAAAATATGCCATGCACATGCGCACAGCATCTATTCTCAGTGTAGGGGGAGCCTGGGGACAGCCCAGCATCTCGGAGAGTGCTGGGCATGCCCCCACAGTGATGTGGATGGGGGATGTCATGAGGTTCCACCCCTTCCACCGAGGCTCTGCACATTTTTTTGTCTGCAAGTATAACCACCACAATAGTCATACTATTGGTTGCAATTTGATGGCAAGTACAGTAGCTGGATTTGATGGTGGGAGCCCGGCAACAATTCGATGCTGGGCTTCCGATGTCCATCCCTAGTCTCCAGGTCTCAACTGTGCAAATGCACCCAGAAATACACTATCGTGTTACTGGCTTGTTTCAATTTTGGCATGTAATGAACTACATCTGGATGCAGCCTCCTATATTACAAAGTTCATTGGCTCCTGTCAGAGCCAGAGGTATCACACAAGTAGCTTACCACTATTTTAAATAAGCTTCATTTCTGGTATTGAGTAGGTGTATATTAATAATGTCAGTCGTAGGTTATATATTAGTAAGCCAGCAGAATAAATATAGTAGAGATAACTGTAGAGAGAAACAGTTGTATCAAGTCAAGTTGCAGTCTAAAATTAGTTCTCAAACGCTGCTGTAAGCCGCAGCTCCCGGTTTGGGATGTGGGGAAATGTAATGTGCAGCGCTGAGAGTCTTTGTCGCTGCTCTGTGTCAGGAGACGGTGGTTTTACGCTCTCTGGTTGTTTTTCTATAGTGCTCGCTCACTTCTCAAACGTCATCCAAAACAAAGGGGCGTGGCCTAACTCATTTCTTGGAAGCATCCAGCCCTCCTCTCTCACATCCTTAATTTGGCTATTAACCAATCGGCTAGCTCATTGTCCAAGAACCAGCTTTATTAATCAATACTATTGGTAAAGAAGTTATTTCATATATAAATGAATAAACTATGAATAATCAATAAGTACATTTTTAGCACACGTTATCATAAGCCAGCATGTCAGAAGCTACTGTGCCTTTCTTCTTACTGTATATTCTTATGGCACATTCTGTTATTATATTGTGTATATAAATATATACAAATTGCAACCACAAATTATATGTAGGAAAGATATATTGATTCTAATATTAAGAGGTCTATGTACTAAGCAGTGATAAGTGACAGAGTGAAAAGTGATAAGTCTGTGATAAGTGCCAGCCAATCAGCTCCCAACTGTAATTTTTCAAACACAGCCTGTGAGATGACAGTTGGAAGCTAATTGGCTGGCACTTATCACAGACTTATCACTTTTCACTCTGTCACTTATCACTGCTTAGTACATTGGGCCTGATTCAGAGCTGCTCATAAGCGACCGCTCGTTCGCTCCGAGCGATGTTCGCACAACTGCGCATGCGTATGGGTCGTAATACGCATGCGCGAACCAGTCATTGCGGTCGGAAATTGTGTGCCTGCAAAATAGCGAATGCCTGCTAATTTCAGTGACAGAATGAGGCGTTTGTGGGTGGTAACAAGGGAAGGTGCTTGAAAACGGGGAGTGGAGATCCGAACGCAGGCGTGCCAAATGGTCAAAACGGGCGTTTTAAGGGTGTGCATAATTAACAAAGCAGCGTCATCGACCATGTCACTTGGTTGTCTTTTAGCCTGAACTGTTCGCATGATTGCGGTAGGAAAATGCTACCACAAGCACTGCGAGCAGTTCATACGCCTTTCGATGTACTCGATTAATCTAATAAATAGCGGAGATGACGTAGGATGCGAGCGGCCAGGGGGCGTTTTTTTTAAAATAGCGAGCGCATGTTTCGTTCACTCGTTCAGACATAGAGGCGTCAATAGACCGCAAAGAGCGAGCGCTCTATTTAAATATCCGGCCCCTTTTTCTGAAAAAGCGAGCGCAAATAGCGTCCGGCTCTGAATCAGGCCCATAGACCCCTAAAAATCTATTCATTATTTAAATCTTAATAAAGACCATATCGACCATCGAACTCATTTATTACAACAATACATTCCTGTGTATAGCCATACACATAGATTAAAAGTACGTAAATGGGACAGTGGATAGGGGGAATATGAATCATGGGGTGTTCAGCAAATAGTATATCACAAACTACACCTTCGCTAAAAGTTGTGAAATATTGCTAATGTCAACCTAAAAATGTTTAGGCTATACATCATAAATCTACTGAATCACTTTACATAGGCATTAATTAAGCTGAATAGAGATTACGAGCATAATGGGACCTAATAAACCTGTAGGGACCTAAAGTGAGTAAGAGCTCCCACCCCATCCACTCAAACTGGTTACATCTTGTAAATTGTTAAACGCAAGATCATAGTCCAAAAATGACAATATACCAGAAATTATTTTAAATATTGTTTAGCTCTATACTGACCATTGGGGCAGGGGTATTTAATTTAAATATCCAAAAGGCTTCTTTTTGGCAAAGTATTGGGAAACTAACCTCCTCTTCTAGTAACCTTAATTTGTTCAATTGTTTTCACAGAATTTTTAGACCACCTTTTGGACATAAAAGTAAATGCCTCGGAACACTATGCCCCTGTAGTCCTTGGTTTACACCTGATTTATCTTCTACTAACCGTATATTTAGTGTATGAATAGTGCAGCCTACATACTGTATGCCACAACCGCAGTTAATGGCATGTACAACAAATTTTGGTTGGCAGTTCAGAAAACCTTTTAGCTGGAATACAGCTTTATTTGTGCATGATGCTATTGAGGTGCTTCTATGGTTAACATGATTGCATGTGGAACAATTTGTTCAGGTTTCTGTGATAACCACGTGAATTTTTGAAGTTCTGATATTATAATTTTTCTGCTTTTCAAAGCACTCAGAGCAAAAAGTTTATTAGACCTTCTGAATACCACTCTATCAACATCTCCTATGGTAGGTTCCAAAAAAGCAGTCCATCTTTAGTAGTGCAAGTAAGCTAGACTCCTGCTCCCTGTAGCCTGTGCCCCTGGATTGGTTCTCTTAACCATGGGAGGGTGTCTTTCTATAACACATTATTTTGGGAGCTTTGTCTAACTCTAAAACATTATGGGGATATCCGTGTTACACAAAGGACTGATACATCTGCTTGGATTATTGTTCAAACATCTCACTGGAACAGTGCCTCCTCAGATGCAGGAACTGGCCTGTGGAATATTGTTTTTATTTTTTACACTTTTATGTTGACAGATTTTAAGTTCAAATATGTGTGCATTAGACTTTAGGTGACCTACAAAATTTAATTTGAAGTCTCATCCCCATCCCAAATATAGAACAGATCATCTATATATCTTGCATACAGAACCAGATTTGACCCGGGTCCACCACCCCATATGCAACGCTCTTCAAAACACACGATATCTTATACACATACCTCTGTAATACCAGGACATAACCTTGGCTTGGGTTTCCCCCATGCCGGATGCTGTGGACCCCTCCAGGCTTGGAGGAGCTGAGGCAGCCTTTTGTGGCAGCTTTAATGCAGGGTTGCAAGTATCGGGGGAATACTATATCCCTAGATGCTGGGGCCATCCTGGTGCTGCTTGTGTCAGTGGCGGTGCTCCGATGCCCCTGCTGTCCCAGCAGTCTGGGGGCGCTGTTGCGACAGGGGGTCCTTGTCTGTGCCCCTAGTATCCGCCACTTGGGTCCACTCATTCAACAGTTAGGTAGGATTTGTGGTCTGTCTCTCTCTTCTTTACCTGTTGCCCTCTCTGTCTCTTTTGCTTCTTCCACTGCTGCGCTTGCACAGCCGATTCATAGCCTGACTTCAGGGGACCCTGGGAGTTTGCAAGATACTGCCTCTGTGTTCTTTTTGATTCAGACATCAGTGTGGTCGAACACCTCGTGGTCGCTCTACTTCCACCCCAGGGATCTATGGTGTCACTCCTGTTTCCAGGCCTGATGTGGTCAGCGCAGCCGGTACACCTTCTGATTATCAAGCTGGCATGGAGAGTCTGGTATGTTGGTCCTTGCCCCCCTCAGACCTTGATTCAGGCTTCGTGGCAGCAGTGAGAGACTTTCTTGCAGAGTCAAAGCTCAGCAGGAGATACTGGCTCTGTGAAGATGGGGGTCCAATGCCTATCGGAGATATATTCACGTGGACTCATGATATGTAACGTTGTTTGTGTACTTGACTGCTTCGACCAACTTGCCACCGTTCCGGTGGGGGTCTCTTGGAATTTTGCCCTATTTTTTGCCCTACTTACTACAACGTTTGTCTAAAAAAAAAAATAGTATAAATGAATGGAGACAAATAAACAGCAAATAAGATAATGGCTTTACTAACAAAATAAAAGATTCAGCAGGTTTTTTGTAGGTTTTTATCTCGGGTCAAGTCTTCCTGCCCCCTTTCCTTCCCCCCCCTCTTCCTTTGGTGATTGTTTTATATAGTTACATGTTCCTCATATATTTGTTTGTACGTACTGCAGGTGATTTCCTGGATTCTAGTCCCATCTAACTGGTTGGTCACTTTTATATTTGGGCTGCACAGTCCTGTTTTTCATCTGATTCCTCTTTTTTCTCATGGTGGATTATGGTGCAGTGGTTAGGATGTAGGGGTATGTTGTGGGATGCTTTGTTGCCTGGTCTATAGATGGCAGTAGATTCCTTTGGGTGCCATTGTGTGTTAGTGATACATCTAGGGGGGAATGATCTGTGCCAGGCTTTGTTGGTGGTGCAGGTTCAGCGGGGTTGTGATTAACAGGGCCTGGAAACTGGTGAACAAGTGCGTGGTCAGACACGTTTTTGAAGTAGGGTGGGATGGTGGTGCAGCATAAACTACTCAGAGTCCCGGATGCCCATCTTTTTTGCAGGGATGGAGTTAGCTTCACGGGGGAGGGGAATTGTTTGTTCCTTGGGGAGCATTTTTCAGTATTGGGGGGTTTAGGCTAGGTAGTATGGTGGTCGGCCTGGTTTCTTACTGGGAACCATGTGTGATGGAAAAGACCGTCAATCTGTAGAGTCCATATTGCTGCAGTAAGGAGTGGGGCACTCCCCTTCAATGCACTAGTTAGGCTGATTTCACCCTACTGGGATCAGTGGCGCCTCTCATCTGGGTGGGCTGAAATGGTGCATTGGCATGGGTGTTGGATACTGCATCACTTGCTTAGAAAGGTTAAGAGTTGGTCCTTGCAAGTATTTTATATTGGCATTGGTATTCAATACTGCCTCACTTGCTTAGAAAGGGAGAGTTGGCCCTTGCAAGTGTTTTATATGTCACTTACCATTAATTAGGATAGTTGGCCCTGGTAAGTTGGACATCTTTTGCCTAAGTCAAGTGGGCACTGGTGGTTTGCCGTTCTTTCCTCTGCCACCATAATCATTATTGTAAATAAATAAAGCTGACCTATTATTTTGAACAGCATTAACTTGGACTGTGTCTTTATATCGAGCAAATATGGTTTAAATAATTTATGATTACATCCATCATCTGACAATAGAGAGTTTATAGGTTTCTCACACCTGTATTTATGTATTTTACTTCACTCTCATTGTTAACAATTTGCTCTTAGATAATAAAGCTGACCTTTATGCACTTAGTGAATTCTTAACTCTGGCTCCTGCATTCTCTAACTAAAGGATGTTATTCTTCTTTTTATTGTCAGCTTATTACATTCAACTGAACACATATTGCTTGCTCTTTTACGTAATAAAAATATACTGTTAAAGAGTCAAACAACAATTGGCAGATACTGAATACCTCTAAAACAGCACAAAAAAAAAATATTCCTTTACCTAAGTTTTCAAATTCATACTTCCTATTTTCTGTATTTTCTATCTACAATTTATCTCTTGAATGATGTTAACACATTAGCACCAGATTTTTTTCTTTATTTCTTTCCAAGTTGCTGTGAATGTACCATGTTTGGTACCATACATGCAGGGGCATCAAGAATGAGGGATATGGGTACTAATTACCCAAGCCTGGGCTTGTTGGAGGAGCTCGGGTTCGACGCCACCCCCCCTCCCTCTTACCTGTCAGCAGCCGAGCACACGCTGCTGTGTGCTGGGCTGCAGTGGGAGACAAGGGAGACTGCTGCCGAAAAGCAGTAGCAGTCACCTCTCCTCTGTCTGTGGGGGGAGTGATCACACTGATCGTACTCCCTCCCACCCTTGGATTTCCATCGGTCTGAGGGGCTCACATCACCCTCCTCCAGAGCGTGTAGTGCCGCTTCACAGTGCTGCAAATAAGGTTTTTAATATTTTTGTATAGAGGCGTGGCCACATCTACCGTGATTATGCGATGCCCCTGATAGTAGTGGGGCCCAGGCTGGCTCTCTATGGCCCTGCATTAATGCACCCATCAAATTGTCCAATTTTTAGAACGCAGTTTACAATGTCATAAGGGGATATGGCCAAATGATTTATGGGTGTGGCCGCGACAAAATTTGGGATCGGCTAAGTGGAGAATGGGGGCGGTTTGTGTTTATACAGTACAAAAATGACCAGCAGCATAGATTTCTTATCTGATTTACTGATTTCTTGCTATTATTTCCCAAGAGATACTATTTGCCATCTAGACGCATATTACACATTGGAGAACATTTAGAAGTTCAGATAATATAATGAAAATTAAAAATGTACAAGGGTGACACATAAAATAATGATAATACTGAAGTACAGAACACTTACTTTAATAAGTTATATAAGGGATGAATAAGGCTCCAATAATTATTAGGAGACAAAAAGAAATGTTGTAAAAGTAGAAAATTGGGTCGTCTAAATGTGATAGTATCAGGTCACTGGGTTTTGGGTGACCCTGATCAGGTACTTTAGGTTTGGCTTCGGATTTAGGAGCTACTGTAGCATGAAGCTAGGTGGTTTGATGTACTGTAGCACCTCCTCATGCAGATGAGAGGTAGAATAAGGAGCAGGCTGGTGAGTCGCATTGAGACCTGAAGTGCAGAGAACTGGAACAGGAATACTTGATACACTAAATTTTATAGACAGGATTGGAATGGGAAATACTGTATAGCAGGTACTGAAACAGCAGAAGGCAAGTACTGTAAATCATCTTTAGCAAAGACCATAGCTGGAGATAGATGGAAGGCATGGTTAGACCTGGCACTTGACTGAAATAGTTTGTGGTGTTAAGCGCACTTGTAGGAGTGAATGCTGGCAGGGGCATGCATAATTAAGACGTAGCATCAGTATACACGTCACATGGCTGAATTACACACAGCAGCACTCGCAGTGCTTGTGGTAGGGTATGGTCAGCCACAAGTGCTGCATATGGGTCCGATGGTACTCGATGTTACCGTTTGTTTAATACGCTTCCTGGACATGATGTCTGTTACTATGGGACAGTGGGCGTCTTGTGAGAGGCTGGTGGGTGTCTAAACACATACCACAATCGCACGGTAGGACATGGTATGCGTGCTAATGTCTTGCTAGCGATCACAGGATTTGCATACTTTGGCTGCATACGGCTGCGTGCGAACGCATCCTAGCGAGCGGGTCTGAATCAGCCCCTGTGTCCAATGGAAAGAAAGATATGATTCACGACTTAAACCTAGGATCAAACACGGACACCAAAATTTATTGATCCAATTTTAAGATGCTGACAACCCTTGGATCCTGGCGAAGCAAATAAAGGACTTGGGCCCTCATTCAGAGCCGGACGCTCTGAGCAGAGCGCACGCTCTGAATGAGGGCCGTCCTCCTTAATTATGGAGCATCCTCCTGGACGATCGTATAGCTGTGGGTCACCACCCACAGCCTATACGAGCGTGCAGGTTGATGGCCACGATGGTCTTGACCATCGCGACCATCGCCACTGCGTGCCGGAGCCTGCGGTTGAGTTTCTCAACCGCAAGGCCTGGAGTGATTTTGGCTCTATCAGAGCCAAAATCACTCCCACTGACATCACTAGTGATGTCAGTGGGCCGGCTTCTGACAGTAGGCGTTCCCTTGGGAACGCCCCTGTCTGGGAGCCACGCCCCCGGCACGCCCACCAAAGGGGGCGTGCTGTCAATCAACATCGACAGCACGCCCCCTTTGATCAGACACAACGAGCGAAGGAAAGTCCTTCGCTCGTCGCGTCTGGCGCATGCGCACGACGGAGCTCCCTCCGTCGTACGCATGCGCAGTGCACACCATCGACCCACTTGTGAGCGGACAGCCACTTGTGAGTGGGTCTGAATCAGGCCCTTGATCTACAAGTCTGACATACTTCATGGAATCACTTAGTTTCAGCTCCTTGAGCTGCTTTTCCAAAAGTCTAATTAGGGGAATCATCTGATTAAAGCTGGCAGTGTCTGAACTCACTTCACAGGTGACAACTTCAAAGGGTTTCAGCACCTTGCACAACACAGAACGTATTCTCCACTGGGCTTGAGTGAGGTACATTCTCCCAATGTCATGGCTAGTTGTGTAGCTTTGGTTGGCTTTTTGCTGTTCCTCCATCTGCTGAAGCATATAAAGGGTGGAATTCCACCTTGTTACTACCTATTGCTTCATCTGGTGGCAGGGAAAATTAAAATATTCTTGCAGGTGCTGCAATCTTCTACATGCAGCTGCTGAATGCCGAATATGTCCCAAAATGTTTCGGTCCACATACAGCATCTCCTGCACGGCCCTGTCATTTTAAAAAAAAATCTGCACCAGCTAATTGATTATGTGAACAAAATATGTACAGTAACATGTTTGAAATCACCCAGCTGTAATGCTCTCACAACATTTGTGGCATTATCAGAAATCATAAATCCCAGGGTGAGTCCTTTTACGGTTATCTCATGGTTGTATAAAATCTCTAGAGCCTAGGAGAGGATCTTCCACTAATAACAGACACCTGTTGTTCCTTAAGTGATTTATACTCACACCGGCACTTCGGTGGCTGCCTGGATTTCAGCCTCCAGCAGTAGAGGCTTACACAACGGATGATAGACCGTAGATCTGCTGACTAGAAACAAGGCAGAGCTGAGGAGTGGCAGTCCTTCCACTGCTGGAACTAGCTGGAGTGAGGCTGCAGGCAGATGGTTACTTGTACAGATGTGAAGAACAAGGTTCACTAGCAGTAACAGATGATAAAGGTCTCAGGCAGCTAGACAATGAATACAAGCTGCGGAGTGACCTTGACTGTGATACTGCAGGGTTTACAAACAAGGACTAGACAGGCAAGACAATCGAAGCGGCAGGGCCGCTTTACAAGCTACAACAAGACATACAGGAAATGCATTATAATATGCAGTGGATCATAACAAGTCCAAGTGGGTTAAGCCATTTTGCAATGACTTCCCTGAGTTTTTCTAAGAGGTTGACACTGGTATTCTTCTTAGTGAAGCCAGTGATACACAGAGTAGCCTGCCCCAGAATTAGATGGCATTTGTAAGATGATGCTGCTGTTGGTGCTGCTGAAGGAGGCAATACACCCATGCAGTGGGCTGTCACAGTCATGTAATCTTTAGTTGGCCCTGTTCCGCTTGTCCACAAATCTGTGGTTAAGTGGACAGTGGGTACAATGGCATTTTGGGGGGCACTAATTAAGTTATTTTTAACGTCCATATACAGGAGGGGAATTGCTTTTCTAGTGAAGTGAAATCTAGATGGGATTTGGTAGCGGGGACACAGGACCTCAATTAACTGTCTAAACCCACTGCCTATTGGTGCAGATCTAACACCAGCATAGCTGTTATGGCGGCAGTGATCTGCTGTGCAACTGGGTGACAGCTGTCATACTTGCTTCCTCTATGAAAGGACTGTTTTACAGTCAATTGTTTTTTTAAACTACTACTACTAGTAGTAGTCTTTTTGGTTGCTTCTGGAATGAAGATGTGCCCCTAGCAGCAGCAGAGATGCTGCCCAAAGCAACCAATCAGATTCTAGCTATCATCTTCTAGAAGGTGCTAGATAGATGTTAAGTAGAAACTGATTAGTTTCTATGGGGAACATCTCCACTACTAAAAACCTGCACTTTAGTAAATATACCCCAAGGATTCTGGATAGGGGAGGACTCAGGAAGGAACGCAGGAGCTGATTTAGACCCGCTTGCTATGATGCAATCACTCGTAGCTGGCCAATATTTTTCGCTCAGAGCTGGCCGATATTAGAAATCTGTGTATGCATCGCAATGCGCATGCGTGAACCACTGCAAAAGATCGGGAAACGTTCGCTCGCCCAGCATAGATGTGCGCAAGTGGGCATCTTATGAATTGTGGGCATCTGCATACACATAGTGATCACACGCCAAGACATAGTGGGCTTGCTAGTGCCTTGCCGTGCAATTGCTTGCCTTGCTGGGTGTGTGCTGGATTTGCATATGCTAGTTGCGATGGAACGCATCTAGCGAGCGGGTCTGGATGAGCTCCGCAGTTGCTTATACATACATAATCGGCCAATTGTTCTGAACTGTGAATGCGTATGCATCGCAGTGTGCATGTGCAGACTGCCCGCTGCGCTCTGGACTGCGATCGCAGAGGTTACACAGACCCAGGGCAGGACTGGCCATCGGGCAATTCAGGCAAATGCCAGGAGGACGATGGACAGATGGGCCGGTCTAGATGTCTGCAGGCCCACCCGGCAGCACTGCCTCCCGGGCGGCACTGCACTGCTGCTCAGTCAACCGGCAGCATTATTGCAGAATTACATCATTCCACTGCGACGTCATTCCACTGCAGCCAAGCAAGAAAAGTGCAGCGACAGGGAAAGCCTGAGTCCAGGCACCTCCTGTGACCCGGCAGCACTACTACTCACCGCCGCTGGCCCAGACTGAAAAGAGGAGACAGGGCAAGCCTTCCTATAAGCTCTGCCTCCCATGCCTTAGAAAATCAAGCCATATACGAGCGCAATGTGACATCTTGACGTCACACCACACATGCGCACTCACTCTCCGTTTCAGTCAAGAACAGAAGAGCAGTGGAGGAGCAATACAGCAGTTCATGGAGGAAGACGTCTTTATAACTACTAGTGACTAGTGAGACTGCAGCAGGCTGACAGGCACTTTCTAGAGGGGAAGAAAAGTAATTGAAGGTAATGGACACACAGGACATGTGCTTGTAGTGAACGGGGACATACAAGGCAGGTGGCTGGAGTGACAGAAGGGGCTGGAGGGGACACACAGGGTAGGTCATTGGGGTGACAGAGGGGACATTAGGGGCATGTGGCTAAAGTGACAGAGGGGGTTGGAAGAGAGACATGGGGCATGTGGCAAGAGTGACAGAGGGGGCTGGATGGGAGACATGGGGCATGTGGCTAGAGTGACAGAGGTGGCTGGAGGGGAGACATGGGGCATGTGGCTAGAGTGACAGAGGGGGCTGGATGGGAGACATGGGGCATGTGGCTAGAGTGACAAAGGGGGCTGGATGGGAGACATGGGGCATGTGGCTGGACTGGAGTGACAAAGGGGGCTGGAGTGGGCATGTGGCTAAAGTGACAGAGGGGGTTGGAAGGGAGACATGGGGCATGTGGTTAGAGTGACAGGGGAGGATGGAGGGGGCATGTGGCTAGAGTGACAGAGGGGGCTAGAGTGGAGACATGGGGTATGTGGTTAGTGACAGAGTGGGCTGGAAGGGAGACATGGGACATATGGATGGGAGACATGGGGCATGTGGCTAAAGTGACAGATTGGGCTGGAGGGGACACATAGGGTAGGTTACTGGGATTACAGAGTTGGAGGGGACACTGGGCATGTGGCTGGAGTGACAAATGGGGCTGTAGTGGACACATAGGGCATGTGGCTTGTGTGACAGAGGGGGCTAGTGGGGACACAGGGATGTGGCTGGAGTGACAGAGGGGGCTGGAGGGGACACAATTGGTATATGGCTAGAGTGACAGGGGGCCGGAGGGGAGACATGGGACATGTGCCTGGAGTGATGGAGTTGGCTGGAGAGACACAGTAAGGTAGGAGGCTCTGTTGTATGATGATGACATTGGTTACATTCCTACACAAACAGGCATTTTGTGGACCATGTGAATAATCATGCCCGTCAAGAGCCGCGCCGGGCCCTGGTAAAAAAAGGGGGTGTGGCCTAACTGTGGGAGGCATGGCCATGCCCCCTTGGTTCTGCACACTGGTGAGGGGGGTGCAGTGAGCCCACTCAGCCTGGCACATAACCAGTGGGGGGCGTGATCAGCTTGATTGCTCCCCCCACAGGCATAGGAGACTGCTATGGCTGCTTCTTAGTAGCCGCTAGCAGTCCCCCAGTGCAGCCCAGCACACAGCAGCATGTGCTGGGCTGCTGTGATGTAAGAGGGGGGGAGCCGTGCCAGATCCATGCCTCCACCAGACCCCTCCAGCAAGCCCGGGCCCGGGTAATTTGTACCTGCCCCCCCCTCCCCTCTCGGCGCTCCTGTGAATAATGAATACCAACTGAAGAGAAATCACCATACAAGTAAGGTGTATTTTTATTTAGTACACACACAAAATAAAAATATTATAGATTTTTTTCTTAAGGGGGGCTTTGAGCACTAGCATTAGAAAGGCTGGTGATACTTTGGGGAGACTGCAGACAAGCAGGGATAGTATAGAGATGCGGTGTTAATTTAATTATCAACTCCCATCATACACAAAAATGAGGGTTATTGTTATTATTTACAGTAGAGGGAACTGTACAGTGCTATATGAGGAGGAATAAAAGAGCTCCCAGCACACAATGATATGTGGGATTATCATACTAGTATTTTGGATCCATTTGCTGGATCACTAGCTATTGCAAAGATTTTTTGCCCTCTCTGCCCCTCCACTCATATCTCTCTGTCCCTCTAGTCTCTCTCTCTCTCTGTCCCTCTAGTCTCTCTCTCCCTAGTCTCTGTCTCCCTAGTCTGTCTCTCTCTGTGTCCCCCTAGTTTCTCTCACTCCCTCTCTCTCCCCCCAAGTCTCTCTATCTCCCCATTTCTCTTTCACATTTTTCTCTTCCATGTCTCTCTCTCTCCTCCATGTCTCTCCCCCAAGTGTCTTTCTCTGCCCATTGCCTCTCTCTGTCTCCTCCCTACCTATCATAGCAATAGTGACAACATTACCCTGGATCTTCTAAAGTCACAGGAAGACTCATTCTTTACTTAGACCATGTGCACTGACAAATGGGTGGCATTAACTCCCTGGTGGGGGTGGATGTTGTGCTGGCTCAAGGCCATCTCTCTTCTGAAGGGAAGTGGTGGATTGTGGAGTTATGCTGGCTTGGGACCTTCTTCTCCTGTGGCCATGGGGTGGGGTGGCAACAGGCATCGCTTCTCATCTCCTGCAGTGACTGTGGGCCTTATTTACTAATGAGCTCCTAAGAAAGCTGGACTCTATTATACCAGTGAAACGCATTGAGAAAGTTTGCTATATCTGGACCCAAAATTATTCATCTACCTTGGCATACCTATATGGACCCTGGAACTACCTCACTAGTGGCGGCCTTAAAGATCCTCCAGTGAATCTACAGCAGCCTTATTCTGTGCAAGTATCTACTGCTAAAGGATTGTGTGACTTTCTGATTCTTGGAACCGGTAACCCTTTGCTGCTTAAGGTAGTATATAATGATTAAGCCAATACCTGATGCCAATAAGTTATTACAGAACTTTAACAACCAACAGGTCCATTGAGACTGAGCTTTACTATCAATACATCTATGGTCTAATGCATTTTTAATGTGCTTTTTATTGGGAACATAGTTTTATGTGTTAATAAATGTTGGAATTTTGAATATAAACCGTCCATTTGCATTTAGTATTTTAGCGCTGGTTCCACCTATTTATATTTGCCTTTATTGTTAATGGTTGATGATCCATCCCCCTTTACCAGCAGCTCTCATAACAGCGCTCTTTGTCATACTAAACTATCACATATTGTGACACTGTAAGTGGTAGAACAATGTTTTATTCATAACATTCAGTTGAGAGGACAGCAGGAACCACATACTAGTGCTGAAGCTGCTGCCACTGCAACCAGTCATGGCGATACAAGTCCATCTACATCATTTACTAAAGCTGATGCCCAAGGGCATACAGGGCTCAAGTCAGGGCATTTAAAATCAAATAAGCAATCTTTACATTGGTAAAGAAAGAAACATCAAAGGGAAAGTTAGCTGCAGAAAGACATAAAATTAGCAATGTGCCTTTCACCACATCAAGTGGAAAAGAAAGACTAAGGCCTTGGCCTTTATTTATGACTGATGGTTCTGCATTTTATGATGATGTAAGCCCTTCTCCCTGTAGATGTTTTAAAAAAATGAAAATTGTTAAGGCACAGGAACCATCTGTTATCTCAGAAATGTCACATATCCCTGAGGAGAGTCTAAGGCCTCGATCCAATTTAGGTGCAATGGTGCAATGGTGCAATGTGCTGTTGCAACAGTGTTAAAATGCCAGCAACGGCCTGGCATATCGCACCCTTCGCAGCCCAACTCACGACTGAATTCGCCTAAATTTACTCGCTGCCCACTCTCAGGCAAATCTGGGTGGCCGTCAAGCACGGCCACTGTCGCGATGACTCACACACATGAGTACATCGCACCTAATTGGATCGAGCCCTATATGTGTTAGCAAAACTGTACACTAAGAGCAGCCTTCTTCCACCACTTCTGCATCCTCTGCAAATGTGGGAAGGAGCAGCGCAAGTCAACATGTTGACAAAGAAATTGAGGATGCTTTCATAGAAGTGCACCAGAATGAGGAGGATATTTGTGTAGCTAATTAGGTATGATGCGGATGATGAGGATGCTGTTGATTAGGCTGTTGTTGATGAGGGCATTGTTAGTGAAAATCAGGCCCCATTGGATACAGTTGTTGCCCATGATAAGGAAAAGCCCATTGTTATGCCTGGGCATATAACAAAAAAAATCCACTTCTTATGTGTGGAATAATTTCTTCACAAATCCAGACAATTGTCAAGCCATCTGTACCCATTGTCATGCCAGAATAAGTAGAGGTAGGGACCTTAACTATCTAGGAACCCCGTCCCTGTTATATCATCTACAGTGCACCCATCAAAAGTGTTTGCAAAATTCAGAAAACTTGGCTAAAAAAGTAATAATAAGCAGTCCAGCTAGCTCCCTTCTCTCTGATAGATCCAAACACCTGGCATCTTCACCACCAACACCTTCATCAACAATATTCTCAATCATGATCAAAACTAGTCCTGCATCCAATTTGATAAGGCTAACACGGTCCTCCCCTAACCTGGATTCCTCAGTAGAATCACTGAGCGCTACACATGTTGCTGCTGCTTGGAGTGGATCTTTATCCAAGAATGGGGCCAGGAAGACTACTAGTAGTAGTTCAGAAAACAATTGAAAACAATCCTTTGCAAGGGGGAGCAAGAAAGACAGCAGTCACCCAGATGCACAGCGGATCACTGATGCCATAACATCTATGCTGCTATTAGATGTTCATCTGATATCCGACATTAGTGCAGTGGGTTTTAGACAGTTATATAAGGTCCTGGTTCTCTGCTACCAAATCTCATCTAGGTTTGACTTCACTAGAAAAGCAATTACCAGCCTGTACAGGGAGGTTAAAAAAAACTTAATTAATTTCCTCCAAAATGCTGTTGTACCCACCGCCCACTTAACCACAGATATGTGGACAGGTGGAACAGTGTCTCTGCTACCAAATCTCATCTAGGTTCGACTTCACTAGAACAGCAATTACCAGCCTGTACAGGGAGGTTAAAAAAAACGTAATTAATTTCCTCCAAAATGCTGTTGTACCCACCGCCCACTTAACCACAGATATGTGGACAGGTGGAACAGGGCAAATGCAAGATTACATGACTGTAATAGCCCACTGGGTAGGTCTATTACCTTCAGCTGCACCAACAGCAACAGCAGCATCTTAGAAAAAGCAGCTCATTCAGGGGCAAGCTACTCTATGTATCACTGGTTTCACTAAGAGGCATACTGCTGACAACCTCTTAGAAAAACTCAGAGAAGTCATTGCAAAATGGCTTACCTCACTTGGACTCTCCACGGGATTTGTGATTTCTGTCAATGCCACCAATATTGTGAAAGCATTACAGCAGGGTGAATTCCAACATGTCCTATGTTTTGCTCACACAATCAACTTGTTAGTGCATATTTTTAAATAAAAATTACAGGGCCATGCAGGATATGCTCTCTGTGGCCCGCAAAATTTCTGGACATTTTTGCCATTCAGCAGGTGCACGTAGAAGATTGCAACACCTGCAAGAAATTTTGAATATGTTCTGTCACCAGCTGAAGCAAGAGGTACTTACAATGTGGAATTCCACCCTTTATATGCTTCAGCGGATGGAGGAACAGCAAAAAGCCATCCAAAGCTACACAACGAACTATGACATAGGAAGAGGAGGGGAAATGTACCTTACTCAAGCTCAGTGGAAAATACTTTCCATGTTGTGCAAAGTGCTGAAACCATTCGAAGTAGTCACCTGTGAAGTGAGTTCAGACACTGCCAGCTTGAGACAGGTAATTCCCCTAATTAGACTGTTGGAAAAGCAGCTTGAGAAACTGAAGGAGGAACTGAAACGAAGCAACTCTGCTAAGTATGTCGGACTTTATTTGCTTCACTATGATCCATGGGTTGCCAGGATCTTACAAGCGGATCAATACATTTTGGTGACCATGCTGGATGCTAGGTTTAAATCATATAATTTGTCATTCTTCCCAGCAGACACACATTTGGAGATGCAAAGGGCTATTGGTAAGGAAATTGTCAGCTCAAGTGGCACATGATGCAACGATGGCTAATCCTTCAGTTTCTCCAGCAAGTGCAGCTGCCAGGAAGAAACTAAACTTTCCCAAAAAAAGACCTACTGGTGATGCAGATGAGTCAACACAACCAAGTTGGTCAGGTCACAATGCAGAATGCAATGCATTCTGGTGCTTTGTCCTGGTGGGTAATGCCACCTTCAGGTGGCATTATCCAATAGAAGCATATGGGCTTATTTTCAGGATGCTCTCCCTTGGAAGAGATCTGATCAGATCTCTCCCATGAGCCTCCATGGCCAGTGTCCTTCTGCACATAGGCAGATGGATTCCAGAGAGACTTTTCTGGGTGTTAAACCTGGAAGTCCCTCTGGCTGACAGCATCAGAAAAAACAGCTCTTACCGGGAGAGCTGTCCTTAGCGATATTCTTGGTACATACCGTGGTAATGAACAATGGTATGTACCCGATGACAGGTTGGATGTACCTCTTCGCTAATATGATGCTTAGTACCTCTCACCATTAACATGTTTAAAAGCATACTGTATTAGGTGACTTTTTTACATTGTTCCTGGAGGTAGACCTGTTATTGAATATATGATCCATGTTTCTGCTTCCTCAGACAAAAGATTATATGAAATTGTATTTATCCTATTTATTTTAAAGAAACTTATTTACATAAATTTGTATTACTCATTTAATGATCTATTTTTATACATAAGCATTGTGACTTTATTCTAATAATAAACTTCATCTAGTAACATTCTGTTTTTGTGTTCAGAGATTCTGGTCCTTATAGCTGGTTATTATTATTATAAACACTTATGTTTGATTTTAGTTAGAACTTTCTCAAAATGTTAGGTATAGTATCAAATGTTTGTTGTGACAGTATGAATAATTGTGGGTAGAAGGTATAATTAAAAGAGGATTTTAATAATTTTGAAACTGACTTGTTAGTTTTGTTGTGAATAAACATTTCTCACATACACGTGATATAGGCTTAGGTAAGTGCTGTATGTGACACAGGATTTAAAGGTTTCCTCCTGGAAATATTCTTATTTTTCAGTATTGAACTGAACAATGTATTTTCTTTTATTCTGTATGCTGAATGCAAGTCTCACAAACCATTCTTGGTCTCTGCACTTCAAATATAATGTTTATTAGAAATGAGCATTTCAAGTGTAATAACAATACGTTACATCTGAGATCAGTTAGCATTTTAGCATGGGTTAAGTAGGATCCACAAAGAAATTACAGTGCTTTAATGCTCAGCAGCAAAGTGTTCTTGGAAGTTATATTTTTATGTTGAGAACTATAAGAGAGGCTTAAGTATAAAATACTAAATATAATCAAAACAAAGCCAAGTTCTCCTTAAGAAATACATTGAAAAGATCAATGTTGATCATCATTGCACAGCAACAATTTGATCAGATAATTTTTGAGAAAGTGAAAAAAGGCAGTACCAATAAGATAAGTAATAGTCTGTGAATCTGCAACATTTATATAATCAAGTACTGTACTGTATTAATAAAAGCTAAAAAAAAAAAAACTAAATATGGTGGATTGTATTGCCAGTATCTGCTGTTTACTTTTAATAGTCTTCAATACTAAGTATATGGCTTTATTGCATTGTTTTATTCTAGTTTAATTAGTCATTGAGTATGCACCTCTGACCTTTTTACTTTTAGTTTGTTTTACTGTATTGAAGCTTATATTGATTACTGTTAAGTAAACCCTTCTCACTCTACCAACAGGATACATCTAAATTCCTGCTTCTCGTGATGTGATTTAGAGGAAAGAAATGTGACTCAATCTCCTTGATTTCAGTAAGATTAAGTAATAGAGTTACTGGGCTCTGTGGTAAGCACAAATAATGTTAAAGGACTAGAAAAACGGTTACCATAAGATTACTTGTCCGCTATGTGGGCGGGATGTACTAAACGGAAAATGCAGTAAAAACCCAATTTTTGGGGTTTTACCACATTTCCCGTATGTATCATCACCTGGCTGCCGGGTCTCTGATGCGGCGGGTAATGCCAGATTACCCTCTAGAGCCTATGGGCTTCTACCGCATCACGCAATTCACGCTGCTATGAGGGATCCGATCGGATCCCTCCCAGCATGCCCCGCCACTGCCGCGTCACTCTGCACATGCGCAGATGGACTCCTGGGTCATAAACCTGGAAGTCCATGGCGCAGCGCACAGCGCAAAGGACAGCTCTTATCGGAAGAGCTGTCCTTTGTGCTACTGATCGCATATGTTAGTGCATATGCGATCAGTAGGAATGCAGGATGTACTCCGCAAGGTTAGTACATCCCGCCCAACTTATGAGAAAGAAAGAACAGTCTGTCTACTATATATACAGCAGTAAATCAGTAAGAAGTGTACAATTGCCAACTTTAAAGTCAGGACGTATGTGTATTATTCAAACAGAATTCTTCCTACATCTGTGCTTATAAGAAGGCTGGCCATGACTGATGATAGATTAGTATGCAGACCATACTTACCAACTTTTAGTATCTGCTCTCAGGAGAGATGCCAGAGGAGCAGACGTATGTGGCCACTTTGGTGGGTGGGGCCAGATGCCTATGCCATTAGGCCCTGCCCTGTCACGGCAAACTGCTGCAAATGAGCATGAGGAGGGGGCGGGGCTAAATGACGCAAAAAAGCCCCTCCATACAGAGCCACGATTCAAGGCAATTATGCCATGATTCGTGGCGATCATCTCCCCATCCTGCCCACTTCATTAGGAAGTGGGCGGAAGATGTGTGTCACGACCAGGGTTTCGCGGCATGGGATCGCTGTGGCACGGTCCTTCCAGTGAGGGAGCTGGCACGTGAAAACTGGCATTGTGTGTGTGCGGGGGTCTGCCAGCGTTGGGCCATCCTGGCAAGGGTAAGTCTAGCAGTGTCTCAGCATCACAAGTACATGGGAGCGGCCATCTTGCCTCAGGTCATGTGACATAGTGGGCCTATCCTGATGTGTCAGGTGAACTCTCCAGCCACTCATGCTCTGCTGCTGGGTACTTAAGGGGGTTTGGAGCTCCCTGTAGTTGCCAGTGCAACCGTGTGTTTCAGCATCAGCTATGAGAGAGTTCCTGCGCTTCTGACCTTAGTCTTGTGCTTCGGTGCTTGCCCTAACTCCTTGTTGGTCCCTGGCTCCCTGCAAACCTGCATCATGCTACTCTGCCTTGCCTCCTGCTGTGGATCAAGTCCTGCTCCTTCTACCTACCCACTCCTCCCTGAATCTGAAGTTCCCAAAACTACCCATTCCTTCCTGAACCTGTTGTTCCCAATTACCTACTCCAGCCTGCACCTGAGTTTCAGCAACTATTACAGCAATTCCGGATTACCCTCCGCAGTCAACTCTCAGCATTTTTGGATTTCCCTTCAGCCATTATCACAGCATTTCCAGATTACCCTGTTTAGTCATCATCTCAGCATTACCTGATTTCCCTTCAGCCATTATCACATATTCCCGGATTCCCTACCCTGCTATTACCACTGATTTTCTGGACTTTTCCATCAGCTCCACAGTTAACTCAGTAATCAAGACTTTATTTTAGTTCTCTCACTGATCTGCATATTCTTGTGCTTGTCTACTAGTATTTACATTAAACAACCCACCTTTCAGTTTAAGGCCCTCATTCAGAGCCGCTCGCAATTAGCGCTCGCTCGTTCAGAAAAAGGGGGTGGCTATTCAAATGAACCGGACGCTCCTTGCGGTCTGTTGCCGCCTCCATGTCTGAATGAGCGAACAAAACATGCGCTCGTTTATTTGATAAAAACGTCCCCTGGCCGCTCGCATCCTACGTCATGTCCGCTATTTATTAGATTAATCGAGTACATCGAACAGCGTATGAACTGCTCGCTATTCTTGTGGTTGGTTTTTCCTACCACTATATTGCGAGCAGTTCTGGCTATAAAACAACCAAGTGACGTGGTCAATGACGCTGCTGTTTTAATTATGCACACCCATAAAACGCCCGCTTTGACCTTTAAGCACGCCTGCGTTCTGATCTCCACTCCCTGTTTTCAAGCACCTTCCCCTGTTACCACCCACATGCGCCTCATTCTGTCACTCAAAATAGCAGGCACTCGCTATATAGCGAACAAATGATTTTCGGCCGCACTGACTGGTTCGCGCATGCGCACTAAAAACCGTACGCATGCGCAGATGTGCGAACATCGCTCGGAACGAGCGTACTGCCGCTAATGAGCGTCTCTGAATGAGGGCCTAAATCTGTTCCGGTGTCTGCTTCTGTTTTCCACTTGCATCCATTTTAATGTACCCCTAATTTAACAGCAAAATTTATTTTGTCCCAAAAAATTGCTTTTTAGCATTTTTCCACTGTTATACAAATATGCATATAACATCCATTTCACCCAATTTCAGAATCCCAAATACTTATATTAGGACCACTAATACACTTCTATATTGCTTTCCAAGGTCAGGTAACCTTTTTATGGGGTACAGTACAGACAGATTTCCCCAAATTCACCTGTACTTTTCGCAGGTTACTCCACAGACTGTTTTTGTGCGAATGTGTTTTCGCGTCTTTTGTAATAGCCTAGTGCGAAAAACAGGAGAACGCATAGACAAAGGTTGCGAAAATATTGCACCAAAACATGCGAAGTGTGCGAAAACGTCACCGATGTGAAGTTTTTGCTTTATTGCGTCTAATTGAATTCCCCCCTTAGCCTCATTTCTATACTTTTAATGGAGCTAATGTTTGTGAATGTTACCAAGTACTGTAGCTCTTTTATAAAGAGGAGGGTTTTTTGTATATATTTTTTTCTGGATTTCACCTACAGATTTCTTATTAAGCATATATGGCAGTGCAGCTGTCATAGAGAATTTTACTACAATATTTTAAAAGTTTCAATATTTTACAAAATTAGAAAACACTTAATTAGTGACTAATGAGGAACAAATGTTGACATTACGTGTCCTAATGAAATTTAATTAAGATGATTTATATTTAAGTCAATCATTTGGATGTCTGAGAAAATATGTAAATTATTAGATACAAGTGTAACCTCCCTTTAACCACTTGAGGGGACCCTAGGTTACTAAGGGGCCTATTCATCATGAACTTGTTTTCACTAGAGACAATTTGGTTTTCAATTGTCAACTAATTCATTGTAAAAATTATTGCAATTCATCATTCCTTCATTACTAAAAAGTCACTTCTGAAAAACTGCTCTATTTGCGGAGACAGCTTCTCAGAAGTGAGATAGTTTCCCCGTTACACCAGCAGTGTTCCTATGGAATTACCCACCACCAGAGCCCCCTCCCCACCCCCTAAACTGCTGCTATGCCACCCCCCCACACTATCCTTTCCCTAGTGTCCGCTCTGTCCCCGTATTCTCTCTTCTCCTCCTGCTGCTGCAGCTGCTAACTCCCTTGCACCGCATACTTTGCTAGGTGCGGAAACCTCTCTGCCCCCCACACGTCCGCTCTGCCCCCCCTGTCCTCTCTCCTCCTTCAGCCGAAATCCCCCCTCCACCCCACTGCAACTCTCTCCGCCCCCCCTTCCTCGCTCCATCTCACCTGTCTCCTCCACTGGGAGCCGGGATGGGAGCCTTCTGACTGTCAGTGTGGGATGAGCACAGGTCTGCAGTGGACGGGTGTGCAGAAGGTGAACTGATGCCGTGCGCATCTGTGTAGCGAGAGCCTGGGGGCTGCCCAGCATCTCGGAGAGTGCTGGGTACGCCCCCTATAATGACACAAACGGGGGTTGCCGCGAGTCTCCGCCCCATTTCTGGGAAGCCATACCCATTCTAGCTACGCCTCGCACCCTTTTCGGGCCCGCGCGCCTCCGGCGTGCGAAGTGTCCCTCTTCAAGGGATGAAAAAGTTGGGAGGTATGGGCACGTATGAATAACAAAGAACTATAACAGGTTTCTCAGACGGGCAGTAGTATTTGCAGATGCTGGAGAAATCAGCTAAACAGAAACTGCCGAGCAAATACTGGAATTGAACCAGCTATTCAGGATTTGACAGGTTAGAGCAGAAGCTGGAGTGGAAACAGCTATTTAGGAACCGCTGAGCAGATACTGGGATTGAACCAGCTATATAGGAACTACTGAGCAGATACTGGAACTAAACCAGCTATTCAGGATTTGACAGCTTTGAGCAGATGCTTGGATGGAACCAGCTAAACAAGAACTGCTGAGCAGACACTGGAATTGAAGCATCTATACAGGATTTGTTGGGCTTCAGCAGATGCTGGGACAGATCCAGCTATTCAGAAACTGCTGAGCAGATACTGGGATAGAGCCAGTGATTCAGAGACTGACAGATATCCTCTGGAACCAGGGAGTGCTGGAGGTGGTCATAGCACAGATAGTCTTGAGGCTAGATACTTGCTATAGAGAGTGTTGGAGTGTTCAGAAAGCTCCATATATACCCCAGGCTGCCCACGGATTGGCTGAGAGTATCATGTGATTGCAAACTTGCTTCTGGTTGGCATTTGGCTAATAACCTGTTCCGGACTGTCATGAATGTGCCCATCCCCGATTCTGGAGGGAACTCTTGCATGGAGCACACTGTGGATATGCAGATCAGGTCCAGCACTACCAGCTGTAATCAAGAATCTGCAGACCTTACAGACAGAGAGGCTCTCAGGTGCATAAACAGTATGCAGTCGGGATGCCGACGGTCTAAATGACAACCGTCAGCATCCCGACTGTCTGATACCGGCAAGGGTCTAATGACAGGCGTCGAAATCCAGACGCCTGTCATTTTACCTACGTCGGGATCTCGGCGCCCGACATCCCGATCGAAGGTAAGCCAGGCGCCTGGTGTGGACAGCTGCGCGGTGGGGGGTAGGGTTAGGTTAGGGGATCCCGGGGGGGCATAAAGGGATAGGCCCCCCCCGGGAGACTTAGGGGTAGGCTGCGGGGAAGGGGAGGTTAGGTTTAGGCACATGGGGGGGAGGTTAGGGTTAGGCACCCCTAAGGGAGGGTTAGGGTTAGAGGGGTTAGAAAGGTTAGCGATACTTACCTTATTTTACTATCGGGATTTTCACCATTTCCAGGCTGCCGCTGTCGGTATTTGAACCACCGGCCATGTTGCTGGGGAGATCTGGTCACCGCTTCTTTCTGACACACACTGTTTAACAACATTTACCACATACATTTTAGTTCACATGATCATCATACATACAGTATATTTTTACTATTTAAAATGTTTATCCCTCTAGGATGGTGTACATATATGAATTTCTTTACAATACCATATATTATACAATTTATATCTCTATTCCACTAAAAGCACCCAAGTAAATATTTCTTATACATAACTTATACTAGCCATACTTCAATATGGCTACACTAAGGAAAATGGCAGAGAATGTATAAAGCACACATAATGACATTTTAGAGAACATCACAGACAGAGCAACATGTGTTGGTTATTAAAAGTATAGAAATTAAAGATATTATTGTTCTCCGAAGGAATACAAGTCATTGTTGGAGGATGAACAATTCTCGGTATGTCTAAGCAAACTCAGAAGATAATATAAAAAAAGATACAACACACAACAAAGAGTAGAAAAATATGGTGTTGACTGAGAAAATGAATTCTTCAGAGGCGTACCATGTAATACAGTATATTATTCTACCATAAAATACAATTGTGTTGGGCTTTCATTGTCACAACTTATCTCCATGAAATTAAATATCCTGGATGGATAAATTTATATATTTTGCTTAGTGACACATAATTACACTTTATCTACCATACAATGAATGGTAAGCTATAGTTTGTAGAATTATTTTAAATGTGTGGGCAGGCTAAAGAATTCAGTACTAAAGTATGGTAGAAACCATTTGATTAATTGGACTAAAAATGGATTGCTTGCCCTTCTTAAAATAAATTGAATTTCTAACTGTAATTAATAGTAGCACTTTTGGGGTAATTAATTCAGGTCATCTGATTGCCATTAACGCAATGGGAAAAGTGTTTATTTTTCTCACTGTGAGGGTAATTTGCAACTCACCTAGCTACAGTATAGCTGTTTTGTTACAGTTATTATTTTATAGCAAAGTGTTTTCTAATGGTTACAGAAGCATCCAAGAGACCACACAAACTAGGACTCTGATTTGGAGGGCAAGCTGTAACACTGCCAAGACAGATTTGTCTTCCTTTATCAATGTAAACTGTATATGCTTTTTATGGAGTCTATGGGGTGCATGTAGAGTTGGATGTACTTCTCTTTTATTTGCATAAAATATGCATTTCCGTACTGCACACAAAATATGTGTATGACTATATTTGAATGCAGATTTTACACTTATAGGGGCACTTACAATTGGGGGTGTGGTTTCCTCTGCAAAACACAGACCTCGCAACCAATTGTGAAATACCGTAGATATGGTCACTCCAGATACCCGCGGTATTCAATAAAAAAATACACGCTGGGTTTTCAGCACTAAAAACCCAGTGGTGCAAAAAAAAACAACTACTTACCGGTCCATTGGCCTCCAGTGGTCTTCACGGCTCCAGGTCATCTCCCCTCCTTCTTTGCACTGGGGAGGGGTTGCTGAGAGGCCAAGGGGATGCTTGGAGAGAAGGTGGCTGCTGGGAGATCTAGTTCTCCCTGCACCTGCGTTCGGGGGGGGTTACACACACAAGGGGGTCACAAAGACACTCGCATACACACACAATCACTTACATACACTCACACAATCACAGATTACTACACACACTCATTAAACACACTTACACTCACCGCTGCTGCAGGAGACCGAGTCCCGATGCTGGAGGGAGAAAACAGCGTTTCAGAAGGTGAGTATTTACTGACTAATTAAGCTAATTGGAAACTTCCAATTGCTTAAGCGGTCATTATGATAGGTGCCGCTGGGGGGGTGTGGTATAAGAGATAGAACAAAAATTAGTTAGACAATGTCTAGATCTACCCCAGTTGTTAGACAGTCAATAGATCCACAGGTACAAGAGGTCGACAGGTACAAAAGGTCGACACACTAAAGGTCGACATGTAAGAAGGTCGACAGGTACAAATGATCGACAGGGTCAAAAGGTCAACACGAAAATGGTTGTTTAATGTTTTTTTGTGTAAATACCATTCGGACCCTTGCGGGCTTGCTTTGCTCGCCACGCTGCGGGCACGGTGGCTCGCTTCGCTTGCCACATGGATTTATTCCCCCTCCATGCCCACTTGGATGGTAGGGAATGATGTATGATGGTAGGGAATGACTTTGGACACTGGCTCATCTTAAGTGCCTACCCCCAAAAAAAAAAATGCGTCGATCATTTTTGTGTCAACCATTTTCATGTCGACCTTTTGACCTGGTCGACCATTTGTACCTGTCGACCTTCTTACATGTCGACCTTTAGTGTGTCGACCTTTTGTACCTGTCGACCTTTTGTACCTGTCGATCTATTGACTGTCTAACAACTGGGGTCGATCTAGACATTGTCTAACTACTTACTGTCTATCTACAGTCTGGCACCCCCGCTGGGGCCCCAGAGCATTTCCCGACCATTTTTCCTAAAAGTATGGATTTTAAGAAGAATTGGTCGTGCTCTGGAGGGGCTCAAAAATAAAAACCTCCTGGCACAATGAAAAACCCAGCACCTAATTGAATAGCAAAAATCTTTGCTATTCTCGCACCTAATTGAATATGTCCCATAGTGTCTTACAGCTGTAGGCTCAGAATGGAGAAAGGAAGGAGCAGGTGGATGTAGTGTGAGTACTCTAATGGTGTACTTGTATAATTGAGACTGAGGTAGATATAGATGCATACACTTATACTTCTGCTGGGAACTGGAGGGTTGGTGCAGTGAGATGTTATGGTGATGACAATAAGCAGCACTATCTAGCCTCTTCTGATTGGCTGATTGTGAACCTTCAGTTTCACATAAATCTTTTGTGTGCCTACTATATTTATTATATGACAGAGATGATGGTTTTACAGGTTTACTGGAAAGGGAAATGTCTGCTGCTGTTCAATAGTTCATTTATTCGTCTGATATCAGAGCTGGTGGCAGTTCATAAAAAAAGTAATTGAAAAATAAAGCATTTCACATGTTTCAACCCACTTCATCAGATTTGGAAAAATACTTACAATAAGTAGGTTCTGGCAACTAATGACTCAAAGTGATCTATTTCCCACATGGAATAGTATGTGTGTAGCTTGCAGCCCTCTGTATCAGCTCAGGGCTACTACTGGGACACTTGAACCTAACTATTCTAAGCAGATTTCTAATTGCAACTACTGTACTGTAAAGTAGTAATATACATCAGTGTACATATTACTGAAACTATCTTTTAAGTGTATTTGGGTTTCTTCAGACTGAGGAGACTGTTTATGTGTGATGATATAGTCTGAGGCCTACTGACTAGGGGCACTGCTGATCGCAGATTCACGATTATCAGGAATCTGCGCATGCGCAAGATCCATTCTGCGAGTGTTCAGAATGGGTCCTGCATAGTCGCGCGCAGACCCTCGAATGCCTCTGCCTGACTGATCAACGCAGTGTCCTGGGCTTGCAAGCTGGCCAGTCTGAGTAAGCTGAGGCTAACTCAGCTAGACGGACGCCCAGCACCATCCACCATCGCGACCATCGACCACATCCATCACAGTGCTGGGATCGGAAAGGCAGCAGGGAGTGTCGGACACCTCCTGCTGCATTTGCATAATAGCAAGGATCACAATTGCAAAGCTGCATGCGTGCATACATCATATATCTATAACCTGCGTGCAGTTTTGCAATTGCAATCCTTGCTAAATCAGGCCCTAGGTCAGATCATGATCAAGACCACCAGTATGTCTGGGTATTTAAGAGATTGTACTTTTGCTTTGGAGATTATTGTATATTTGGCACTTGTATTATAAACCGATGTGTCCACATATAACTATCTTCAAATCATGCTAAATAGCCCCATTTGCCGGTCCATGAACTTTGCAACTTAAACGTGCCAAAGTCTTTTCACAAAATATGCATTTTATTTGCATCACTAATGTGACAAAAGTACAATACAGGGGTACCCTGAATACTGGCGTTGACATTTCAAGTAGCTTCTGTGTGCGACTCAGCTGCTAATCTGGATAAAAAGGCAAAAGACAAAATTCTGATATGAGTGACCCGCACCATGACTCAGGCCACATGTGTGCTTTATCTGCGTCTTTATACCAACTGCTTTGCCTCATAGTACTTTATAAGAGACATAGGACCTGATTCAGACCCGGTCGCTAGTTGCAGCCGCTCGCACCTAGCATATGCAAATTGTTAGTGACAGCATGGCGGGCGATCGCACGCCAAGGCATAAGCACTCCCACTATGTCTGGGCGAGCGATCACTTTGTCAATGTAGACGCCCATTAGCGTGTCTTTACACGCCCACTAGCGCACGTCATCTCCAGGAAGTGTCTTAAAACACTGGTACATCAAGGACCATCAGAAGCGAACTCAGCTCTTGTGGTTGACTATACCCTCCTGCAAGCACTGCGAGCTCTTCAGTGTAAAAAACAATCAAGTGATGTGTAGTAGGGTGCATCTTTGCTAATTATGCACACCCACAAAACTCAGTTTGGACACTCAGACACGCCTCCGTTCACAAGCACCTTCCCCTGTTACCACCCACAAACGGTACACTCTGTCACTCAAAGTCGTGGGCAGTCTGTGTACTACAAGCGTACAATTCCCCATTGCTGAGACTGGCTTGCGCACGTGCACTGCGAATTATACGCATGCGCATATGGGCGACTATCGGTCAGTGCGAGCGGCCGCAGCTTAGCGAGCAGGTCTGAATCAGGTCCATTGTGTACGGCTATGTTGCGAAAAAAATGCAAAATTCATGAAAGTATGAAAGTAAAGGGATCACTATACATGGCAAAGCGTTAAAGCCCCACCAAGCGTCTTGTGCTATATGGAGTAAAAGCTCTAGGTGGATGAGGACACATCAGTAGGAGCTGTACTACCTGTACCATAGATGAGAGATATTTTCCAGATGTAAAGTATACATCTGTACTGCAGACCATAATTATCTACCCAGAATGTCCTGGATACTCCTGAATTTAGGTGCACTCTCCTGCACTGAATCATGTCATCATTGCTCCTCCCCCACCTTACAATGCTAAGAATCATGCCATTGTATAGAGGGTTAGGGCCACAATGATGTGGCAATCCTAAAAAGTTGTTAAAAGTTATACTCTAGTTTACTTACAAAGAACACTCAATGCACACCACAAAACACCATGGTTGGGCACCACTGCATCTGGATGGGCAGCCAAGCACTTATCCATCCTGAGGAGATGGCCTCACACACTACATGTGTGTCTAAGGGCCTGCTCAGAGGTGGACACTAAGCAGTAGCAGCTGCGACTTTTGCTGCTAAGATATGTTGCAAACGTTGGGCTGTCTACTAAGACACCCACTGGCTGCGGCTCTAATCCACTGTGGTGCACACAAATCTATGGTTGCTCAGAATGTCTGATTCTATTTGGCTGCAGTGTCAGTGGATCTTTGTCTTCCGACGCAGTCTCTGACAATGACACACCAGGGACACGACTGCCAGTTCACAGCACAGAAATGCTCCATGCAATTCTGATCTGCATCTGACAGTGGTACCCAACAGGACACATGCACAGTGCATTTAGTATGCATGCAGATAAGGAAAACATTGGGCACTTGCACTTAATATTTAACTTGCGTTCGCCTCTGAATCAGGCCTTAAATGTGAAGAGACTTGGATAAATCTCACTGTGTAAAAGTGAAAACCTCACATGAAAAGCCAACTTCCTACTATTCTAGTACCGCCTCTTCAATAACAATATTTTCTATTGTCTACAGTATATCTAGCCACATTTGTCGCTTAGATTAACCTTGATCTCTTGATCTGAAGGAACCATGCATGGTGTGTTTTGCTAGTAATGCTCTGAGGACCTGATTCAGACCTGGTAGAAAGCGCTGAGCGCTCACAACTGGGTCGATGGTGGCCCACACCGCATGCGCACGATGGAGCCAGCTCTGTCGTGCTCAGGCATGAGACCCGGCTGGTGACAGGCAATCCATCGCTCCAGGTCTCGCACCAAAGGGGGCGAGCTGTCGATGTTGAGTGACAGCTCGCCCCCTTTGGTGGGCAGGCCGGGGGGGTGGCTGCCCAAATGGAGGTGTTCTCGATGGAACGCTTGCCATTTGGGGGCGGCCCCATTGACATCACGAGTGATGTCAGTGAAGAGCTTCCGGCTCTGTTAGAGCCGAAAGCTCTCTGGGGCTTGCGATGAACGAGACCCTACCACAGGGGTCTCGTCGCAAGCCTCATGGTCACAATGGTCGTGACCATTGCGACCATCATCATGTTCGCTCGCTATAGCTGTGGGTGGTCAACCACAAAAAAAAAAAAAGCCCGGCCCTGATTCAGAGCGAGCGGCTCTGAATCAGGCCCTCAGTCTGCTCCTCCATAAATGCTGCCATATTGCTCTGTGAACCTGTGCGCCTTAGCAGGAAGTGAGACACACTTGCATTAATCACAGAGTATGGAGAGTCCAGTGCTGATATTTCTCTGCCCAATGGTTGTTGTTTTTTTTTAAACGACATTGTCTAGAGTTACCTTCAAATCCTCATAAATTCCATTTTATTATTTTAGGGTCTGGATATTGTCCATTACAACTTAGGAAAGTGTTGACATGTAAGTAAATGGTTAAATTATAAAAACTGTCTCTTTATCTGAGTGCAAAACTCATCAGCCTCAATAACATCACGTCTCTTAATTGTGTATTATGGTGCATGACTAATCTGTCTGAATACACATTTCATGTCTAATACCAGACTTAAAAGTCAGTCAAATTAAGACAGCAGGTGCAAGAATTGTTTACGTAGCTCTATAAAAGTATCTGCATGTGCCCAAGCCAGTCACTGTGTGTATTGAAGCCTCACAGTGCTGTACAGCTGTACAGTACTTAGCCCAAGAGAGATTACTACCTTATCATATTAACTGCTATTTATCTTCTATCACCTGTATCCTGTTATTTTCAAAAAATCCTACTCTGGTTTGGAATCAATATGTGTACTAACCACCTTGTTCACATTCACTATACAACAACCAACTTGAGGCATCTGCCAAAAGAAACCACATTGGTGATGTTATTATATAGAATCCAGAATCAACAAAATTGACACTACACAAAAATGCATAAAAACAATGGTGCATTACCCTAAGCCAGAGGTTCCCAATTGCTGTCTTCAAGGCTCCCCAACTGTTCAGGTTTTAGAGATATCCATCGTTGAGCACAGGTGGTTAAATCAAATTGACTGAGGTACTAATTAAGTCACCTGTGCTCAAGCATGGATATCTCTAAAACATGAACTGTTGGGGAGCCCTGAGGACCGCGTTTGGGAACCTCTGCCCTAAGCAATATAAAAGGGATGTAGTAAGATCCTGATGGTCAGAAAGCCGGCGGTCACAATAACGACAGCGGCATCCCGACAGTCATAATTCTGACAAATTTCGACGGGGAGTATTAGGGTTAGGCACTAGGGAGAGGGTTAGGCTGCAGGAGGGCACGGTTAGGGTTAGGCTATGGGAGGGGACTTTTAGATTAATGCTGGGTACACACTGGTATGTCATCCAATCTGGCAGATCAGACGACGTATCGCCTAGTGTGTACCCGGCTTTAGGCTGTGGGAAGGGAAGGTTAGGGTAAGGCTGGGGGAGGGGTAGGATAGGGTTAGGATTGGGGTTAGAATACTTTCCAAAATCCACCAGAATTTTGACCTGTGGATGCCCCTGTCGGTATTCTGATTGTTGCCATTGTGACAATCGAGATCCCATACCCAACCCATATACAAAATAACTAGGGGTAAATTTATATGACTCCCCGAGGCTTCAACAAGAGCTATGAGATAGCTCCTTTTATCTAAGAACAGCGACAGACACAATTGGGTAGATATATTTTGTCCTAATTTTCTACAGCCATACCCATGTTTAAGCGCCCAATCTCGTCTTATCTTGGAAGCTAAGCAGTTGGGGTCTGGCCAGTACTCAGATGGGTGACCGCTGGGGAAGGCCAGGTGCGGTAGATGCACATTGGACATGTATGTATATCCCCTAACAGTGTTCGGGCCTGCTATGTGCATCATGTCCCAAGAATAGGAGGATCCATATACCATCGATAGCAAAGGAAAGGCGAATTTACCTTTGAGAGACTAATTATAACTTGAACATTGGAAATACTTATATTCAAACAATACAAATGATTAAGAAAATACACTTCTGGATTTTCTTCTTTGTTCTTTGGATTTTTTATGAACTTATTTTCTAACATCTCCTCCGAAACCTCCCTATTTTTTGGATCTCCCCTCTGTTTTGATATATATTCATTGATAACTATCTCCTGGTTGAATATTCCCTATTAGGTGTCATACTGTAGTATTTAGAATAATAATAATAATAATAATAGTATTTTTATCAGCTAATTTGAATGATTTGCTGCTGAGAGTTATATCAGAAGGTTATGCTTTTAGACCACTTCATCAGTATTTATTTATTAGTGTTCATTGAAGATTTTTTACCCATAGAAGAATTACTAATATTCTGTGGATTATGTTATCCCTTTTTTTTAATATATGACAAGATCCCACTTTATATACCCCCGTTAAAGAAAAAGATGCCTCTAACCACTTTGTTTTAATTGACTAGAATATAATGGCCTGGATCTGTGAATTAACAAGAAGTGGGTGGACAAAGATGGCCGCGCTGTATCTCTTTGAAGACAAAGATGGCCGAGACCTGTTTGTGCTGAAGGGCGGAAGTGACGTGACGATTAAGAGACAGAACATCCACAGTAAGGGCGGAAGCTGCACGTCGGGCTGAGATGACGATTACCGTGAAGAAGGACGAGAAATAGTACATCACGAGGAAGATTCGGGTGGACAAAGATGGCCGCGATATACCTACAGGAGGACCAAGATGGCTGCAACCGGGATTAACGAATGGGCGGTAGTGACGTACCCCAAGGGCGGATGTCTTAACCATCCAGTGATGACGCTCCCTAACTGATCCGAGAAGGGCGGAAGTGACGCTCTGAGAGGTCTCAGAATGGGCGGATACACTACATTGCGCTGGGCATAATGGAGACCCCACTGGACTGCAAAAGTCAATTATTGTTAAATAAATAGCGCGATATTGCACTTTATTATAGTCACATCTATATTAACTTATTTATTCAGATATTTGGATCCTGGATACTGAATTAATTATCATCCAGGAACCGGAAGTGACGCAATTAACTCTAATTGAGGCTAGTTTGTCCCTATTAAGGGGGTTTATAAACCAGACACCCCACAGGAGCTTTGTGTGGTCGCACGTGTGGTCGCTCAGAGCGAGTCTTCCACCTCATATTACCCCAACCCCTCCTCTAGCTAATGAGCATCCGAAACAGCGAGCGCACTACTCGTTTTTTGTTGAAGTGTTCGCTCGCACAAGTACTACCGTAAGTAGGCCTGTCATTTGTCCATTGCCTTGTTTCTCGTTTGGCAAACATCCGTGAATCGATTGGTGCCAATCATTACCTTAATTTACTTAATTGTTGGTCGAATGTTTTCAATCTTGTTTCTTTTTTGAATGTCAATAAACTTTATTGTTTGTTTTGTGTTCATTTTGGTCCGTAGTTTCCGTCCGCTTTTAACGGCAAACTTGTTGTTTATTTTAAATCCAAACGCTGTTTGTGCGATTTTGGGGGGGTTTTATTTAGGTTTATAATATAGAAAATGTTTTTTTTTTGTTTTTCCGGATTGTTGCTAACGCATCAAAATGCAGCAAGCCAATCCTAAATCACAATATATTTTTATGGGTTGTTCACATGACTCACACATTAACCAATATAATTGTTCATGTTATTTATGAAAGTACATTAGCCAATCAAAATTTAGGGCTCCCTGTAATAAAACTGATTTGTCTTAAAAACCATTGCCATCATGAGAGCCAGTGCTTTTACACAGCGTGAGCTGCAGGTGCTCACTGACATATTAGATCGCCGTATAACGGACAGGCTGCCCCCCGTCACCAACATGCTCAAGCGACGAGCGTATGCAGAGGTGCGGCGCAGGCTGCTGTCAATGGGGTTTTGGAGGACCATCGGCCAATTGGAGCGCTGGTGGTCTGATTTACGCCGCTGGTCCCCACACCTCCTTGCGCATCTTCGGATGAGGATCCGTCGGTGTAAGTGGATATTTGAATGTTTATATATCTATGACAATCTGTTTTTAATTTTTGTCTTTGCTAATGTAAATTTGCATTAATGCGTGTGCATGTGTGCAGTATGCGTTTTTTTTTTGCTAAATGAGACCTTGTTAATGTTGTTTTATTTATTTATTTATTTTCTTTTGGGTTAATGTTTTACATTTAAATAGTTTTTTGGAATACATATTTGCTAATATTCCAAACTATACATCATTTAGGTCAGGAGCGGATCCAGAGACGGAGTCGGAGGCCTGCCCGACCCCTCTCCCCAACTCCCACCATCTCCTCCCCTGCCCACTCCTCCCAAATTTCTCCACCATCCCCTGACCTGGACATCCCTATTTCCCCTCCCTTTCCTGCTCCCCAAATCCAAATAACCCCTCCCTCCCCTGTCCTACCCATCCACATTCCCACACCCTCCCCTGATGCACCCACTCTTGATTCTTCTCCCTCCCCTTTATCCCCACCAGAAATTACCCCACCTTATTCTGATGTCCACTGGCCCACTTCATCGGAGGATGAGGATCTGGGCCAACCTGGCCCTGAAGCTGCAGGTATTTTGTTTGCAATTAATGTGTGAAAAGGTGCCCTATATGCATACACTGTGGTATCCCTGAAAACAATCTAAGGCCAATCCAAATTATTTTTTTGGTTAAATCATCCTTTGTTTTTTTGTTGGGTGCAAATTAATGTAAAATTTCGACCCAAATTTTAACATTAAAATGTATTCATTTTTTTATCAGTTGTTTTTTTTGGTGTTTTTTTTTGGTGAAATAAAATAAAATTTGGCCGATTGCCTTCATTTTTCATAACAAAATAATTTTTTAAAAATCCACATATGCCAGAGCCAAATACAGGTTTCATTGTGCTTTTTAAATTTGTTGTCTAAAATCAAAATACAAATTGTGAAAGGATTATTTCAGATGCCAAAGTGATTGTTCAACCCAATATTCTCATGTTCATGTTGTTGTAAGTTGTTTTTTTGTGCCAATTGGTAATTTAGGCAAGTTCATGTAACCACTATATTTGTGTTCAAAATTTAGCATGGTATGTTTTCATTGAAAATCATACTGTCGTTTATTTTGTTTTTGTATTTTAAAAATAAATTTTATTAAAACACAGATTTGTCTTTCAACAGACCCAAGGAGGCGGGATCAGCAGATTTTGGGCCATATTTTACACATGAGGGGCCATTTGGTGCAGCTGCTTGTGTCCATGGACCATTTAATTTCTTTTTTGTGCCATTAATGTTTTTCATTTTTGTTTTTGTTAATAAAATTTGTTTTTTTCAAAAAATCTTATTTATTGACTCAAAAATTAGCTCACAAGGTCAATCAATGTGTTTGCTTGGTTTTTTTTGGGGGGGGGCTTATTTGCATATGAAAATGCAAACAATGTTCCAGACTAAAATGTATTATTTTTTTTTAAAAAGAAAAAAAATGAGTGGTTTACCAGAAATTGTAGACAGATTTTGTCAGTCCAAAAATTTGTCAGTGGGTAAATTGACATTAACTCCATAATGTTTCGCTAGAATACCCTTATGTAGTTATTTAATTTCTAAAAAATTATAAATGCAACTCCCAAAATAGGGAAATAAAGAGGAAAAAAGGTTGGGCAAACTATGCCAACATGTTGTTAATTGTTAGGGTAAAAAGACAAAAATACCAAACCCCAAAAAAAAAACACTTGGAAATTAATTTCAAAGGTACTGTCCATTTGTGAAAGGCTTTTGTGTTTTTTTCATGTTAAACAAAAAAGAAAAATTCTAAATTGTTTAATACACATTAAAAATTTACACACAAATTGTTGTAAATTAAAATCAAGAACTGGTTGAAGATGGTGCATGCCAACATGTTATCCAAAATCAGGTAAGAAACACATTTGTCCAGGTGTAAAGGTCATTTGTGAGTTATTATTGTCACAGGCGATCAATTTCAGGAAGTAAGCAGGTTGTTGTTTGGATTTTGAGAAAAAAAAGGTTAAAATTCAAAACATAGGATAGTTAACACACATAGTTTACCTTATTCCCAATGTCAACAAATGAAAAAAAAAGGAAAATCAAATACCTGAAAAAACGAGTAACTACTAATGTTGTGAAATATCCAACACAGGACCACAATTTTGGAAACCATAGCCGGCAAATACATGAGGTTGCCACCAGAGCGGTGGAGGCATCGAAATCGGCCTTTTAAAAGGCCAATACAGCGCTCCACCACCTGCCTGGTGGCAGTAAGTGCGGAATTATATTGACTTTGTGGCCCTGGTGTAGGAACCAAATAAGGAGTGAGCAGCCCGGGCGTGCAAGGGTAACCACTGTCTCCTGTGAAAAAAAAAACATTCAGTACTATTTCTAAGTCAACAGTGTTTGTTTTAAAAATTAAGGGTACCACTTACCCAGAAGCCATGCATCACCAGCTTGTAGGTTGTTTAATTTGTGCCAAAGCCCTGATTGCCGGATGACAAATGAATCATGTGCACTTCCTGGAAATTTGGCATTCAGGGACAGGATCTGGAGGGAGGCATCACATACCACCATTACATTCATTGAATGAAAATGATTTTGGTTCCTAAATATTGCCTCCAGCGCTGCTGGAGGCTGAAGTGGTATGTGAGTGCCGTTCACAACACCTATGATGTGTGGGAAGCCTGCAATTTTGAAAAATTTCTGCTTAACCACATTAAGGGACCCCATATCCAATGGCATATTAATAAAATGATGGAGGTGCTTAAATAGTGCATCCATTACCGCCCTCAGGATCCTTGAAAAGGAGGATTGGGAAATTCCAGCAACGATGCCAACTGTGGTCTGGAAGGATCCTGAGGCGCAAAAATGTAACACCGACATTAAGTGGTGGTATTGCTGTTGGATTGTTAATTTGCCTTTCAAGATCACTCTCTATTAAAGAAAGAGTGTCTAGGATGATTTGGGGTGGTAGGCGATAACGCCTTAAGACCACATCATCAGGCATTGCAAAAAGGGTGACACATGTTCTAAATATCTGGGGCGTGGTTTAAAACAATCGAATGTGTACGAGCGAACGGCTGATTGCGTCCGGCTCTGAATCAGGCCCACAGTACGTGATTTTTAGTTGTACACCATTATTTATTCATCCTGTCTTTTTAATTTGCTTTAAAATAAACTGTATATTTTCTATGTATAATTTTTTTTAGTCAGAGTACACTTTTAATTCTTACACTATTTGCACTTTATTAGGGGCTAATATTGGTTTATATTAATTATCAAGAATCTTTTCATATTTGCACTATGCACTTTCTGTTTTAAATGCCACATAAATACCCGACCTACCTGAATCAGCTTATTATCAGTATTTATTTATGCACAGCACTTTGTTTAGCACATAGGCGCTTTTAAACAGATCCAATTTTTACGTATATTTACTAAAGTGCAAGTTTTTAGAAGTGGAGATGTTGCCCATAGCAACCAATCAGATTCTACTTAACATTTATCTAGCACCTTCTAGAAGATAATAGCTAGAACCTGATAGTTGCTATGGGCAACACCTCCACTTCTAAAAACTTGCACTTTAATAAATATACCCCCTAGTGTTCAGAAATTGGACAAGCAGTTGCTGCTTTTAGAGTTGGTAGGATTTAAGGTGGCGTTGCACACAGCCACTCCATACTTCCCTGTTTTTTGACTGCCCTCTCCGCAATTACCGGCATTGTAAAGCAAGGTGCTGGGACATGATGATGTGGTACAGCAAGGGGGCTTTGAGATACTTCCCTACTTTTCCAGGTGTCAGGGAGAGCCACCCGAGATTTAGGAGTTACCCAGATATTGTGGGAGAGTAGGCAAGTATGAGCCACTCCGTATCTTGGTTGCCATCTACAATACATGACTATGTCACACTCCACCACTCAAAAAAGTCACCAAACCTTTATTGAGTGTGGACAGACAGACAATCTCTTCTAACTCCTCCCCTTTAATTATGTCAATTGGTTCCTCGGTTTGCGATAAATCAAATGTTACCTAGGCCATAAGTTGTTATGATTCCTGGAGGGAGTCAACGGTATAGTCGTGGCCAAGGGTTAAGGATTTGGTTGCAGCCATTGGGCTATTGATGCTGCCTTGGGGCTGGTTTGTTTTGACTAGTTGTGCCGAGGGCAAGTGGTGTGATGCAGGCTGTGGGAGCAGCCTTGAGGCCTGGTTGTGGCCTTTATAATTGAGGCTAAGGGACTGGTGATGTGAAGCAGCCTTTGGGCTGTTGGAGCAGCTTTGAGGGCTGATAATGACCTGGGGCCCCAGGACCGTTGCAGCCTTTGGGCTGATGTGACTCAGGTGAGGTATGCAACAAGAACGTGGGGCTGCTACCAGTGCCGCCGGGATGACACTGGCGGCGGTGTGCTAATTTGCGCACCTGGAAACCAGCGCCACCGGGATGACACTGGCGATGGTGTGCTAAGTTGCGCACCTGGAACGCAGAGCTGCTACCAGCGCCACCAGGATGACACTGGTGACGGTGTGCTAGGTTGCGCGCCCGGAACGCAGAGTAGCTACCAGTGTCGCCGGGATGACACTGGCGACAGTGTGCTAGATTGTGCACCTGGAACGCAGAGTGGCTACCAGTGCCGCCAGGATGACACTGGTGATGGTGTGCTAGATTGTGCACCTGGAACGCTAAACTGCGACTGGTACCGCCGTGTTGTTACAAGCCACCAGATGTTGACAGACGTTTCTGGGGTAGAAAGCACTCCGTGCTGCCCAGATGGTACAAGCAGCACATGTGGACGAAATGCCGGTGGGGCCGCCTGGATGGAATCAACGGCACACACGAAACGCAGCTAGACTGACTCAGGAACTCGACAGACATACAGGAGACAGGAACCGGAAGTATGAAAAAACTTCTATCACTGGCGGGGAATGTAGGGCTGGCTGGGTTTTAACAGGAACAGGCCCCAAGCAGCAAGCCTCCCTTAACGATCCAGCTGTGCTGAGCACAAACAGGAGAATTAATTAGCATGCACCTGACATTGCACACAGACAGGCAGTAATTAATGCAATGCCTCAGGCAACGATTTTGTTACCAACGATTTTATGAACGATTTTATGGACGATTATCTGCCAGATTTTTTAAAGTGTAATGAACGATTTTTTTGAACTACAAACGATTTTTGCATATTAACTTAATGAAAATCGTTGAGTTGGCCAGTCTGACTGAACTACAAACTACAAACGTGAACGCACATGAAGGATAATCGTTCATCGTTTTCACTCAGAAAGTGAACGATTTTTCAATGATTGAATGATAAATGATATCGTTAATGACAATCGTTCAAAAAATCGTTGTGTGTGTATGCACCTTAAGATCTTCTTAACTGCAGATCCTGACATAAGTATAGCAGCAGTGGAATGATTTCCGGTCATTGGCATGCACTAGAAGAACTATTTATGTGTGGGGAGAAGGAGGTATTATTGAGCCCATGATGGCGCCACGGATCCCTGAATACTGTTCTTTTTTAATGTATTATATGTATACCATTTATAGACTTATTTACAGAGGAAGAAGACAATTATAGGAACTATGTTTTTGCAGGACTCCATCTACCATTATAATTAAATCCAGACTATTTTCAATTCTACACCATTGTCACCACAGATATTTATCTTTGTCGCAAATTTCATTTCCACCAAAAGAAATCTATTAAATTCATATATGCAATATTAAAGTATAGCAATAATGGCTTACGGCAACATTTAATATTCGCTTTCATGTGTATAATATTGTTCACAATAATCTAATAATTTTAGAATCTGACAAAATACAAACTCAGTAGAATTAATAATGTGGCAGGGTATTTAGAAAAGTTGTGACTAGATTGACCTGAGCAGTACTAATACATTAAGTTTATATTTTATTTAATGTATTTTTTTTTTTAATTATTGAGCTGTTTTTCACCTGTTTGCTAATTTGCATAAAATACTTATTTCCACCTCATATTTTGATTTTGCCAACAGTCAACCTTTTCAAAAGTTTTGCAGTGAAATGCTAAATATCATTGCTGTGAATTGGTATGCATCAGGTATATAATAGGCCCTGCAAATGATTGCATTTACTAGGTGGCTTCTGCCAGACTGACAAGATCCCATAAATCAATTATTTTCCAAGTCTTGCTGCACATTTCATTAGGCGGTATAAATGCACATTACAGCCTTTGTTGAAGGTAATATTTTTAGCAAGGTTGCAATCACAAATAAACACTTTAATTTAATGATACAGTTGCACACACAAAAAAAAGAGTTTATGATTTTCTCTTTATACCTCCTAGTAATTAGATAATAACCATTGTAAATTGTATTTTGTCAGCCTGCAATTTTAGTTTGTTTATGATAATTGTTTCATTTGAATTAATTCCTGACTTAGAAATGGCAACAGATAAATTCCAAAACATGTAAAATGCAGAGGATTCCATTTGAATTCTTAATAATACCTTAGGGGTAAATTCACTAAATTAGCTGGAAGGGGGTTTTCACTAGCTTTGATGTGCGATTTTTAAACCATGCAATTTAGTATAGGCCAAAGTGCATGTAGGAAAACCAAAAGATCAGAAACAGCAATCCCACTTTTTACATATAGGAAACATGTAGATTGCACAATGTGTAAAAACACACTTATTAATACAGAGAAAATTATAAATAAATAATTGTAGTCATTGAGCAATGATTTGATTGAAGCTTCATCTCCAGAAAGATAAGAGGAGGAAGGTATATTTCTTTCTATTGCATGTTTATTTTTTTAGCGACCCTGGGTGCTCCCGCCAATTTGTTTTACTATATTCTATTTGTATGCAGTGCTAGATGACATTGGTATGAGGGAGACTTCAAAGGTTGCTAGATTTTGTGCGCACCTTAGATCAACACATTCCTTTATTTTTTTGCACAATATATTAAACTGCAGTCTGACAATCCGCAAGGCAAACACTTGGTGCGGGGTGCTAGACCTCCCTTAGACATAATTTTTCACAAAAATATTTAAAAATGCTTTTGAAAAGGTGTTTTTTACTTAATTAAGTTAACCTCTGCTAAGTGTGTACACTTTGCTTTTTCAAGTGCGGTAACATGCTTTGAAAAAACTGACAATAAATGGGCATCGCCCAAATACACACAGACATGCCCACTGCCCCTCCATATCCTGCCTGGTGCCAGGAAGTCAGTCTTCCTTCCTATGCAGCGCCTTCTTCCCAGTATATTTGGGAAGATGATGCTTGCACACAAAACAGCAAAGGCTCTGGCACAGTGGCAGAATCTTTGCTTTCATTGTGCAGCACCATCATTTTGAAGATGTCACTAGGTAGATGGCACCACATACAGTAGGAGGGGGATCCACTTGCTGGCACCAGGTAGAGATACTGCCATGGACTTGCCTGTTAGTTCATCGCCCTTTCTACCTGCCAATACTATCCACAGATGTTAAAAGTAACAGCCAGGGATGGCGCATCTGGTGCCCCGCGCTGGGGGGAGCAGTGATAATCGGGCCCAGAGCTGGGATGGCCTTGGCTGTTCTGCTGACAGCTGTGCCACCCAGGCCAAGGGGAGCCAAGCCTGATGAGTCTATGGTTACCAGTGGTAACCTTAGCTGGGATCCCATGGTGGGGTGTGATGCCGGTGATGTCACTGTCAGTGCTTTTTAGGCTGGCCATCGCTGCTGCTCCAACCCATCTTAGGTGGACAGCATGGAGGTGGAGTGCATGAGTCACATCTCCTGCTGCTCTTGGACCTGCCCCTTCAATTGACTCAGCGACTGAAATGGGAGAAAGGTGTACCTGCATTTCTTTTTTCAAGGAGAAGGGCTTTTGGGGGTGGGGGCAAAGCATATTTTTGCACCTGTGACCATCACTCGCTATCTCCTATACTGGTAACAGCAATTCACTGAGGTCAACCATGTTCTATCAAATAGGTTTATAATAAAGTCCATGTTCCTAGCACCAGCCTGTTCTGTGTCAGTAGTGGGTTCATGACTCACTAATAATTTGCAGGAACATCTTTCCCTGTGAGGTTTACAAGATAATGATGAGTGCATGACCATATCTATAATGGGTGCAGTATGTACAGTACACTGGGTCCAGGGGTGCCGCCACCACACACCCTGCACCCATACATTATACTTACCTCACCAGATTTTGGCATCGGTGATATAGAACTCACTTAAAAAATTGTGTAGAAAATCTGGCACTACTCGTCAATTGTGCCGGTGAAATGGGGAGGGGGTCGTATGGAGACTGCCCACAGGCCCCCTTCTCTCTTAAACCACCTCTGGATGAATGTTTACTGTATATATCAACAAATCAATTCACATTGCAGTGGAGAGTATAAGCCCACACCTGGATTTATGCAAAATTTTATAGAAATTTAATTACTTGCACATGGCCCAGAAAGAGTATCTGCAGAATGCAATGCATATAAGGTTGTTTCATTTGCTAGAGTGACATGAGTGAGATCTTAGAGGTGGTATCAGGTGGTGGCAACCAGAAGACACAAGAGTAGGAATGGGAGAAGAATATCAAAACAACATTGACATTAAGGAATGATTGAAGTGGGGAATGACAGGTCAGATAGATGCCATAAAGAAGGACATTACAGAACTGCCATAGAGGAGGACATTACAGAACTGCCATAGAGGAGGACATTACAGAACTGCTAAAGAGGAGGATATTACAGAACTGCCATAGAGGAGGACATTACACAACTGCCAAAGAGGAGGACATTACAGAACTGCCATAAAGGAGGACATTACAGAACTGCCATAGAGGAGGATATTATAGAACTGCCATAGAAGAGGACATTACAGAGCTGTCATATAGGAAGACATTACAGAATTCCATAGAAGAGGACATTACAGAATGCAATAGAGGACAACATTACAGAGAAGGACATTACAGAAGTCCAGAGGAGGACATTACAGAACTGCCAAAGAGGAGGACATTACAGAACTGCCAAAGAGGAGGACATTACAGAACTGCCATAGAGGAGGACATTACAGAACTGCCATAGAAGAGGACGTTACAGAACTGCATTAGATGAGGTCATTACAGAACTCCATAGAGTAGAACACTACAGAACTGTCATAGAGGAGGACATTACAGAACTCCATAGAGTAGAACACTACAGAACTGTCATAGAGGAGGAGATTACAGAACTGCCATAGAGGAGGACATTACAGAACTCCATTCGTAAGATAACAAGAGAGAGAGGATAATCTTTTTTTGCATTTAGGAGAGAAAGGACCATTTTATGGAAATGTTGCAAAGGTTGAAGTGACTGAATATGGGGAGTGAAGCAGAGGCCAGAATCATGGATGATAGCAGATGTGAGCAGAAAAGAGAGCATTGTTGAAAATGATGAGAAAGTTGGGTGGGAGGTAGAGACTGCAAGGAGAAAGGTTTGATAGACATGATGAGAGAGAAAGGGAGGAGAAACAAATTTAGGAGCAGATTCTTAGTCACATGCAGTGGTTAACTGAGGACAACAGTGGATACAAATGTGATTATCCATTAATCTAATGCAGGTAAATGTACATGTGCAAGCAGAAACCAGTGCCACCCATTGATTTTACACTGGCTGCCACAACTGTCATCATTAGAAACTGTGGGCCTGATTCAGAGCCACTCGTAAGCGGCCGCTCATTCACTCCGAGCGATGTTCGCACAACTGCGCATGCGTATGGGTTGTATTACGCATGCACGAACCATTTATTGCGGTCGGAAATTGTGTGCTCGCAAAATAGCGAATGCCTGCTAATTTGAGTGACAGAATGAGGCGTTTGTGGGTGGTAACAGGGGAAGGTGCTTGAAAACGGGGAGTGGAGATCCGAACACAGGCGTGCCAAAAGGTCAAAACGGGCCTTTTAAGGGTGTGCATAATTAACAAAGCAGCGTCATCGACCACGTCACTTGGTTGTTTCTTAGCCTGAACTGTTCGCATGATTGCGGTAGGAAAATCCAACCACAAACACTGCGAGCAGTTCAGACGCCTTTCGATGTACTCGATTAATCTAATAAATAGCGGAGATGACGTAGGATGCGAGCGGCCAGGGGGCGTCTTTACAAAATAGCGAGCGCATATTTCGTTAACTCACTCAGACATAGAGGCGTCAACAGACCGCAAAGAGCGAGTGCTCAATTTAAATAGCCGGCCCCTTTTTCTGAACGAGTGAGTGCAAATAGCATCCGGCTCTGAATCAGGCCCTGTACTTGCACCACCCTATGCTAGGTGCTAGAGATCCATAAGATACAGGCTTCTCTACAAATATGCACAACTTGCACAGAGCTTTTGATACAACCTATGACACTCCACAAGTCCAGGTGGGATCGCTTGCCACCTCCAAGTTCATGCCCCGAAACACCCTATTTCATGGAAGGACAGATCAGTAGAATAGAACAGACATATGTAAAAATGCATAAATTTGCTTCCGTGCATGTGCTGTATATCAAAAACTCATTGTTTGAATCCATGAAGAGAGATCTGTGTGACTCAATATGTCAAACTGGGTTGAAGATATTGAGAGAATAACATGAGCGGTAGCTGGTGGGAGATATCATGACCATTGCAGTTGCTTTTCATGGTATAGATAGTGTTACATTCCTGAAATTAAATGAGAGAGGAAACTGGAGGGAGTGGCAGGCAGATGAGGGGGTTGAAGTGATGAAAACATGACTAACTACATATAAGATGGGTAAAGTAGGATTGTCTAGAGAGAGAGAGAGAGAGAGAGAGAGAGAGAAAGCAGAACTGTAAGAAAAATAATTATTTAAATTGGACAAAGTCAACAGATGAGTGAGGTTTTCTCCAGCAGCACTCAACAGTGAGGAAGTGCTTTTGCAATTAATGGGTCAGTATAGAGTGTCATGGCAGGTGATTGTAGCAGTAGAGGCTGGTGTGGAGGCTTGTAAGTACAAGTGGAGAAGAATTATCATTGGACCATTCCTATGTGAGTGGGTGGGTATAGGCAGCAGAACAAAATGTAGAAGATCATTTGAAGCTTAGAAGTGAAACTTGGGACATGTTAGGTGGAGGCAAGTGGGGGTATAGAATTATGCTTAATAGATAGAGGGTAGAAAATGTGAAGAGGTGTGAGTTGAGCAGAAAGAGTTAGAAGAAACAGTAAGGGGTGGAACTCAGAAGGTATTGGGACATGGGAAGAAATTGTAGAAAAACTCAAGCAATCAGATAGAGAGTGTAAGCTCTAAAGTGCCAGGGCAGGGAGGAGTAGTGTGGAGCAAAATACATTAAATAAAGGAGTAAATACAAAGACAAGACATACTGGAGAATTGCAGGCAAAAAAGCACTCAGTGGAACAATAAGAACAGTAGAGTATAGCAATGCCTAGGTTTGGCAGAGGGAAAGTAGAAAAGTATCATACAGTAAATATAATGAAACAATCAATAAGTAATCACCTGCGAGGGGGAAAAAGAGCAGGAGCTAAATAGGGCAAAATAAGAACAAATTGGTATTAAACAATAATGACAAAAAGAGACAAGTAGTACCACACAATAATAATTGTAATGAATAATTTTTAAACAGATAAATATAAATAGATGAAAGTAGGAGCTAAGCCCAGTAGTAGAACACCACACAATGTCAAACATTAGTAGCATGAACAATGGATAAGTTAACAAAGGGCAAAAACAGAGTGAGAATAAGACGTGACAGAATAAAACCTGAAAATGAAATAAACAATGCACAAAATGTAAATGAGCTGTGAGGCATCAAACAATAGATGCAATGAGCAATGGGTAAGTGTGCAGTAAAGCTGAACATCATTAGGAGAGGAAGGAAATGTAGAGTACTAAGCAGACATATTATAAATGCATAGCTCTATACAGTAAGCCATTTAGCATGGGGAAACATAGGCAAATGGTTTGGTAGACAAGTACTGTGAGGTAGAAGGTGTAAGATGTGAAAGCAAGAAGAGGTAAGGTAGAACAAGATGTGGCATTTGCTGGAGCCAATGATCAGACAGAGCGAATGATGATCTTACCGCATGGACCGGAGCTCCGATAGCAGAGTAGCAGGCAAGTGGTAAAGATGAGCCGCAAGCCTCCCAGTCAGCTGCAGCAGTGTGATCATTTTCAAAGGTATACACTCAAAGTTTGGCTGGTTGGGTGTGTAGTGAGTAACGCTTCGGATGTCAGCAATAATTACCGGTAAGTTGGTTTTCCTACTTCCTTTGAAGCGGTACGGAACCCTTAATGCGCAATGACAGTAGGCGACAATACAGTAATCAGTGGCCCAGCACCTTAACCCATTTCTTCTGAAGAAATCGGGAGCTAAACCTCGTAGAAACGTGGTAAGGTGCTGGGGCACTGATTACTGTATTGTCGCCTACTGTCATTGCGCATTAAGGGCTCCATACTCTGACTTGTAACCTTGTCTTTTGACCACATGAAGACTAGGTTATAAGTCTCCACGCGATTATCACCGATATGCTCTCGTACAAAGAATGTGAATAATGATGGAGTATGAATACATGTAAGTTATTATGGAAAATAAATAAGTCAGTGGATTATCTCAAAAAGTAAAATGAAAAAAGTTTCTCGGCACTAATAAAGAAAAACACGCTCCTTTATGTAAAGATAATTTATATAACCCTGGGATGGAAATAAGGGGTCAAAATACATTTAAACTACACAAAAGTGTATGTATGTATATATATATATATATATATATATATACAGTCAGGTCCATAAATATTGGGACATTGACAGAATTTTCATATTTTGGCCTCTATTCACCACCACAATGGTTTTGAAATGAAACAAACAAGATGTGCTTTAACTGCAGACTTTCAGATTTAATTTGAGGATGATTACATCCAAATCGGGTGAACGGTGTAGGAATTACAACAGTTTCAATATGTGCCTCCCACTTTTTAAGGGGCCAAAAGTAATGGGACTATCAACTCAAAAGCTATTTCATGCACAGGTGTGGGCTATTCCCTCGTTATTTCATTATCAATTAAGCAGGTAAAAGGTCTGGAGTTGATTCTAGGTGTGACATTTGCATTTGGAATCAGTTGCTGTCAACTCTCAATATGAGATCCAAATAGCTGTCACTATCAGTGAAGCAAGCCATCATTAGGCTGAAAAATCAAAACAAACCCATCAGAGAGATAGCAAAAACATTAGGTGTGGCCAAATCAACTGTTTGGAACATTCTTAAAAAGAAAGAATGCACCGGAGAGCTCAGCAACACCAAAAGACCCGGAAGACCACGGAAAGCAACTGTGGTGAATGACAAAAGAATTATTTCCCTGGTGAAGAAAAACCCCTTCACAACAGTTGGCCAAATCAAGAACACTCTCCAGGAGGTAGATGTATATGTGTCAAAGTCAACAATCAAGAGAAGACTTCACAAGAGTGAATATAGAGGGTTCACCACAAGATGCAAACCATTGGTGAGCCACAAAAACAGGAAGACCAGATTAGAGTTTGCCAAACAATATCTAAAAAAACCATTACAGTTCTGGAACAACATTCTATGGACAGATGAGACAAAGATCAACTTGTACCACAGTGATGGGAAGAGAAGAGAAGGAAAGGAACTGCTCATGATCCAAAACATACCACCTCATCAGTGAAGCATGGTGGTGGTAGTGTCATGGCGTGGGCATGTATGGCTGCCAATGGAACTGGTTTCCTTGTATATATTGATGATGTGACTGCTGACAAAAGCAGCAGAATGAATTCTGAAGAGTTTCGGGCAATATTATATGCTCATATTCAGTCAAATGCTTCAGAACTCATTGGACAGTGCTTCACAGTGCAGATTGACAATGACCCGAAGCATACTGCAAAAGCAACCAAAGAGTTTTTTAAGGCTAAAAAGTGGAATGTTATGCAATGGCCAAGTCAATCCCCTGACCTGAATCCGATTGAGCATGCATTTCACTTGATGAAGACAAAACTGAAGGGAAAATGCCCCAAGAACAAGCAGGAACTGAAGACATTTGCAGTAGAGGCCTGGCAGAGCATCACCAGGGATGAAACCCAGTGTCTGGTGATGTCTATGCGTTCCAGACTTCAGGCTGTAATTGCCTGCAAAGGATTTGCAACAAAGTATTAAAAAGTGAAAGTTAGATTTAGGATTGTTTAGTTTGTCCCATTACTTTTGGCCCCTTAAAAAGTGGGAGGCACATATAGAAACCGTTGTAATTCCTACACCGTTCATCTGATTTGGATGTAATTACCCTCAAATTAAATCTGAAAGTCTGCAGTTAAATCACATCTTGTTTGTTTCATTTCAAAGCCATTGTGGTGGTGAATAGAGGACAAAATATGAAAATTCTGTCAATGTCCCAATATTTATGGATCTGACTGTATGCGCACACACACACAACGGGTAAAATAAGTATTGAACACATCAACATTTTTCTCAGTAAATATATTTGTAACGGGGCTATTGTAATTACATTTTCACCAGATATCAACAACAACCTATGCAATCCACACATGCAAAGAAATCAAACCATAGATGTCCATAAATTAAGTTATGTGTAATAATGTGAAATGACACAGGGAAAAAGTATTGAACACATGAAGAAAGGGAGGTGCAGAAAGGCATGGAAAGCCAAGACACCAGCTGAAATATATCAGTAATTAGAAATCAATCCTACCCCTTGTCAGTGCAAATTAATATAAGATGGTTCAGTCCCAGCTGATGGTTTATAAAAAGGTGTCTCATTACCAAGGTGTCACACAAGAAACATCTTATGATGGGTAACAGCAAAGAGCTCTCTAAAGAGCTTTTCAACCTTATTGTTGCAAAACATACTAATGGCATTGGTTACAGAAGGATTTCTAAACTTCTGAATGTTCCAGTGAGCACTGTTGGGGCCATAATCCGGAAGTGGAAAGAACATAATTTCACCATAAACCGTCCACAACCAGGTGTTCCTCGCAAGATTTCTGACAGAGAAGTGAAAAGAATTATCAGAAGAGTTGTCCAAGAGCCATGGACCACTTGTGGAGAGCTTCAGAAAGACCTGGAATTAGCAGGTACAATTGTTTCAAAGAAAACAATAAGTAATGCACTCAACCGCCATGGCCTGTATGCATACTCACCACGCAAATCTCCATTGCTGAAAAAAAAGCATGTTGAAGCTTGTTTAAAGTTTGCTGCACAACATTTGGACAAGCTTGTGAAATACTGGGAGAAAATAGGCCCCGATTCAGACCCACTCGCAGCCGCTCGCTGGGTCTGTGGGTATTTTTTTTCCCCAGCCGCTCGCAAAGCTGTGGGAGACCACCCACAGCTTGTGCGAGTGGCCAGGAGACCATCGCAATAATCGCGACCATCAGCCTTGCGACAAGACCCTGCGGTAGGGTCTAGGCTTCCACAAGGCCGAGTGGACTCCCTGCTCTAATAGAGCAGGAAGTCCACTATTGACATCAATAGTGATGTCAGTTTGCCCGCCCAACAAATGCCAGGCGTTCCTAAGGGAATGCCTGTGTTTGCCTAGCCACCCCCCCTACCCGCCCACAAAACGGGGCAAGCTGTCACCATCAACAGCGGCCCGTCTTGTTGTGAGCCCCGTAGCGACTGAACTTCAGTCGCTCAGCGTGGATTGGCGACGCCGGACATGGAGCATGCGCAGTGCTGTAACATCGGGCCGCTTGCGAGCGCACAGCACTCGTGAGCGGCTCTGAATGAGCTCCATAGTATGGTCAGATGAGACCAAAATTGAACTCTTTGGTTGCCATAATACACACCATGTTTGGAGGAGAAATGGCACTGCACATCAACAAAATGTTGATGTGTTCAATACTTATTTTACCCGCTGTATATATATTTCTGAGATCCGATCCCCCCCCAATCCGAGCTGGGAACTGAGTCCGGCTCGGGTTTTCCTGCCTGGCTCGGATCTGAAATCGAGGTCAAATGTCATCATCCCGTTATCGGATTCTCACAGGTTTTCTAATCTATAAAAGGTCCCTGTCTCGGCGCCATTTTTCCCTCTGGCTGTGGACAGTGAAGAGGGAAGGTGGGGGTTTGCTGTTCTGGTGCTGCTGTTGTTCATAGGGGCTGTGTCCAAAGTCCATAGGGGCTGACTGGGCTGTCTTGTGCAGTGTCCCATAAAGGCCGTAGTCCTAAAGGAGTGCTGTAGTGTTGTCCAGGGGGTGCTCTGTCCATCAGGGGTGCTCCCCCCAAATGCAAAAAATTTAAAATGTTTCTGTTTGTGTGCAAATTAGCCACGTGTGCATCAACAAAGTAGCATCGCCAAGCGTGCGCCTGTATCATAACTCAAGGGCCAGCTGGCTCATCTGTTGAAGGGTAGTGTAACTGCCAAAGTGCTCCAAAAAATAAAAAATATATATATTTTTCTGTGTTTGTGACTTGTGTGTGCCTTAGCTGCACGTCCATCACTAAAGTAGCAGTGCCAAGCGTGCGCCTGTGTCATAAGCCAAGGGCCAGCTGGCTCATCTGTTGAAGGGTGGCGTAACCCCCAAAGTGCCAGAAAAAGGAAATATATATTTTTCTGTGTTTGTAAAACGTGTGTGCAGCGCGCCTTAGCCGCACGTGCATCAACAAAGTAGCAGCACCAAACGTGCGCCTGTGTCATAAGTCAAGGGCCGGCTGGCTCATCCGTTGTAGGGTGGTGTAACCCCCAAAGTGCCAGGAAAAAAAAAATATATATTTTTCTGTGTTTGTGACCTGTGTGCGGCGCGCCTTAGCCGCATGTGCATCACCAAAGTAGCAGTGCCAAGCGTGCGCCTGTGCCATAAGTCAAGGGCCGGCTGGCTCATTTGTTGAAGGGTGGTGTAACCCCCAAAGTGCCGGAAAAAAGATATATATATATTTTTCTGTTTGTGACTTGTGTGAGCCTTAGCTGTACGTGCATCAACAAAGAAGCAGCGCCAAGCGTGTGCCTGTGTCATAAGTCAAGGGCCGGCTGTTGAAGGGTGGTGTAACCCCCAAAGTGCCGGAAAAAATTTAAAAAAAAATATTTTTCTGTGTTTGTGTGTGCGTTAGCCGTACGTATCAATATCACATTAATGGAGGAGAAAAATTTGTTGACATAGACGATAACATGCCATCAACGTCGTCTGCCAAGGCCGATGCCCAATGTCATAGTAGAGGGCATATAAAATCCCATATGCCAAAGTTCAGGAAAATGACCTTAAAAAATAAATTTAAATCATCTGAGGAGAAACGTAAACTTGCCAATATGTCATTTATGACACGGAGTGGCAAGGAACAGATAAGGTCCTTCCCTATTTTCATGACTAGTGGTTCAGCTTCACATGACGATGGAAGCCCTCCTCCCACTAGAAAAATTAAATGAGTTAAGCTGGCAAAAGCACAGCAAAGAACTGTGCGTTCTAAGAACATATCAAAAATCCCCAAGGAGAATCCAAGTGTGGCGGCGGTTGCGATGCCTGACCTTCCCAACACTGGACAGGAAGAGGTGGCTTCTTCCACCATTTGCTGATATTCAAATTGAAGATGTCACTGTTGAAGCACAACAGGATGAGGATATTGGTGTAGCTGGCGATGAGGAGGAAGTTGGTGAGGAAGATTCTGATGATGATGTGGTTTGTTTAAATTAGGCACCGGGGGAGACATTTGTTGTCCGTGGGATGAAAAAGCACATCACGGTCATGCCTGGGCAGAAGACCAAATATTCCACCTCTTTGGTCTGGAAATATTTCAGTCCATATCCAGACAACAACTGTCTTGCCAAATGTTGTGTATGTAAAGGTGTAATAAGTAGGGGTAAGTACGTTAACCACCTAGGAACATCTTCTCTTATACGTCACCTGCAGTGCGTTCATAAAGTGTTACTGCCAAGTTCAGTATCTGTGGCTAAGACCATTAGCAGTCCAGGGACACCTAAATCCCTTTGTCCTGTTGTATCCAAACACCTGCAAACCACACCGTCAACTCCCTTCCTGTCAATTTCCTCCTCAGTCAAGATCGGAAGTAGTCCTGCAGGCCATGTCACTGACATGACTGACTCCTCTCCAATCTGAGATTCCTCCGGAGGATCCTGCATTGCTACGCTTACTGCTGCCGCTGCTGCTGTTGCTGCTGTTCATCATCCCAGAGAGGAAGTTGGAACACCACTATTTCTTTTACTAAGCAATTGACCGTCCAACAGTCCTTTGCAAGGAGGATGAAGTACGACAGTAGTCATCCTCTTGCAAAGTGGATAACTGAGGCCTTGACAGCTTTGTTGATGTTAGACGTGCATCCGGTATCCACCATTAGTGCAGTGGGATTTAGACAATTGATGGATGTAGTGTGTTCCGGTACCAAATCCCATCTAGATTCCACTTCACTAGGCAGGTGATACCAAGACTGTACAGAGACGTCAGAAAAAGTGTCCTCAGTGTCCTAAAAGATGCGGTTGTACCCAATGTCCACTTAACCACGGACATGTGGACAAGTGGAACAGGGCAGACTAAGGACTATATGACTGTGACAGCCCACTGGGTAGATGAATCGCCTAACACAGCAACAACAGCAGCGTCACCAGTAGCAGCATCTCAGAAACGCCAGATCGATCCATGGCAGGCTACGCTGTATATCACTGGTTTCAGTACGAGGCACACCACCACCAACTTCTTAGTCTTAGAGAAACTGAGGGAAATCATCGCCTAATGACTTACTCCACTAAGACTCTCTTGGGAATTTGTGATATCTGACAATGCCACCAATATTGTGCGGGCATTATATCTGGGCAAATTCCAGCACGTCCCATGTTTTGCTCACACAATAAATTTGGTGGTGCAGAATTTTATGAAAAGCGACAGGCATGTAGGAGACGCTTTGGGTGGCACGAAACATTTCTGGCCACTTTCGCCATTCAGCGACTGCGTGCCGAAGACTAGAGTACCAGAACACACTCTTGAACCTGCCCTGCCATCACCTGAAGCAAGAGGTTGTTACACAGTGGAACTCAGCCCTCTATATGCTTCAGAGGATGGAGGAGCAGCAAAAGGCCATTCAAGACTATACATCCACCTATGACATAGGCAAAGGAGGGGGTATGCCGGGTATGCCCCTGACTCAAGCACAGTGGAGAATGATTTCCGTGTTGTGCAAGGTTCTTCAGCCCTTCGAACTTGCCACATATGAAGTCAGTTCAGACACTGCCAGCTTGAGTCAGGTCATTCCCCTCATCAGGCTTTTACAGAAGCAGGAGAAAGTGAAGGAGGAGCTAAGATGGAGCAATTCTGCCCTGTATGTGGGACTTGTGGATGAAGCCCTTCATTTGCTTTGCCAGGATTCGAGCGTGGTCAATCTGTTGAGATCAGACCACTATATTTTGGCCACCGTGCTCAATTCTACATTTAAAGCCTACATAGTGTTTCTCTTTCCAGCTGACACAAGCCTGCAGAGGTGCAAATACCTGTTGGTTGAAACACTGTCAGCTGAAGCAAATGTGACACGTCAACAGCTCCTTCCTCATTTTCTCACGCAACTGTGGCTGCCAGGAAACAACTTCGATATCCTAAGAAACCCACTGGCGGTGATACAGGGTAGGAAGGACCAAGTTTGGACATCTGGTCCGGACTGAAGGACCTGGCAACAATTTCTGACATGTCTACTGTCACTGCATATGATACTGTCACCATTGACAGAATGGTGGAGGATTACATCGGTGACAGCATCCGAGTAGGCATGTCAAACAGTCCGTACCTGTACTGGCAGAAAAAAGAGGCAATTTGGAGGCCCCTCTACAAACTGGCTCTATTTTACCTAAGTTTCCCCCCCTCCAGTGTGTACTCCGAAAGAGTTTTTAGTGCAGCCGGGAACCTTGTCAGTGAAAGGTGTAGAAGATTGCTTCCACAAAATGTGGAGAAGATGATGTTCATCAAAGTGAATTATCAAGTCTGCCATGGAGACCAGCCTCCAGAAAGTACAGAGGGACCTGTGGTGGTGGATTCCAGCGGGGACGAATTAATACTCCATGAGGATGAGGATGTACACAACACTGAAGAGGCTGAGGAATTGGTGGATGAGGACAACATCTTGCCTCTGTAGAGCCAGTTTGTGCAGGGACAGATTAATTGCCAGCTTGTTTTGTGGGGGCCCAATCGAACCAATCATTTCAGCCACAGTTGTGTGGCAGACCCTGGCGCTGAAATGATTGGTTTGTTAAAGTGTGCATGTCCTGTTTATACAACATAAGGGTGGGTGGGAGGGCCCAAGAACAATTCCATCTTGCACCTTTTTTTTCTTTGCATTATGTACTGTTTGGGGCCTAGTTTTTCAAACTGCCATCCTGTCTGCCACTGCAGTGTCACTCCTAGATGGGCCACATGTTTGTGCCGCCCACTTGTGTCAATTAGCATAGTCATCCAGCTACCTCTGTGTAACCTTTTGGCCTGAAAACAATATTGTGAGGTGTTCAGAATAGACTGAAAATGAGTGGAAATTAATGTTTTTGAGGTTAATAATAGCATAGGAACAAAAAACCCACAAATTCTGTGATTTTACTGTAGCTGTTTTTATGCTTTTTTCCAAAAAAAGTACAGATCCAAAACCCAAAACCCAAAACACGGAAGGGGGCTTTGGGAAAACCAGTCCAGATCCAAAACACGAAGAAAGAGCCAGATCCAAAACACAAAAAGCGGCTGGTGCACACCCCTATTATACATATATATATATACATATATATATATATATATACTGTATAATAAAATCTGATACAACAGATAATACTTATATATAAAAATATTGTATGGCATTATAACCTTCATACAAGTCTCACCCCGCTGTAGATGATAATATAAATGAGCCCCTTTGGATATCTATATGTATAAAATAAAATGTCCTGACCAACCGCTCGACCTAGAAACATGAAAATCGGGGAGAATATGCCTTTCATGACGTAGGTACCCACTAAGAAATAATTTTTTAAAATTTGTCTTGTAATTTAAAAGGGCTAAAATGTTTCCCCCCTGTGCAATGTCCTGACTAACTGTCTCATTGTGGCTGTAGCACAGTTCATATTTGAACACCAACTGTCATCCCAAGTACTGCCAAACATCACTGGCAGTTGATGTGGCTCCCCTATTTGAATGGTGAGGGAAGGAAATGTATTGCTACAGAGGTGAGGAAAATGTGTTACAACAGCAGTAAGAGGGGAATGTGTTACTATAGAGGTGAGGGAAGGGAATGTGTTTCTACACAGGTATTGAAGGGGAATGTGTTGCTACACAGGTGAGGAAGGGGAGGGGAATGTCATTTGTGTTACTACGGGGTGAAGGAAGAGAATGTGTTACAACACGGGCAAAGGTAGGGAATGTGTTACTACAGAGGATAGCAAGGGTGATGTGTTACTAGAGGTGAGGGAGGGGAATAAGTTACTACAGGTGTGAGTGAGTCTAATGTGTTACTACAGGTGTGAAGTGAGGGAACGGAAAGTGTTAGTACACAGGTGACGAAGGGTAATAGAGGTGAAGGATTAATGTGTTATTGGAGTGGTGAGATGGAAATGGAAACATTAAATATCTAAGGTCTACCCTGGTGAAACTGGGGACATCAGCTAGTACTCAATAAAAGTTAAAATAGGCAGTGTACACACACAGTCAGGTAGACTAATTTAGTTCTTGTGGAACTACAAGTCCCAGGAATTGGAAATGTCAGACCAGTTGCATGTGTAAGTTCTTTATATTACCAGAGACTCTGGCTATTTGATCGTGCCCCAGGTCCAACTAATGTGTAGGTGGCCACCCGGTAAGTGTGTCTCTCAGCACTATGGTGTCCTTTCTCCCGAACAGACGTTTGGTGAAATGTAGCACTGCCACTTGATACAACTTCCAGACAGGGACCGGGCCAGTCTTTAGAGTAATCCATTGGGTTTAGCAAAGGGTGACAAAACAGCATACAGCAATCCTCTGATTAGTTTTGCAATCGGAACAGGGAACATTTTCACAGAGAAATTATCAGAACAGCCTCCATCACTTTTAAGGACACAGGGCCTGATTCAGAGCCGGACGCTCTGACCAGAGCGCTCGCTCTGAATCAGGGCCGGCCTAGCTTAAAATGGAGCGGCCTCCTGGCCACTCGCATAGCTGTGGGTGACCACCCACAGCTTATTCAAGCGGCCAAAAAGATGGTTGCGATGGTCAAGACCATCGCGACCATCGGGCTTGCGACGAGACCCTGCGGTAGGGTCTCGCTGCCGCAAGCCCAGAAGTGCTTTTGGCTCTATCAGAGCCAAAAACACTCCCACTGACATCACTAGTGGGACCGGACCCAGACGGTAGGCGTTACCATGTGAATGCCTCCATCTGGGCAGCCACGCCCCCGGCACGCCCACTCACCATCGACAGCACGCCCCCTTTGGTGCGAGACCCTGAGCGACGGCTTCCTCGTCGCTCACCGGGTCTCCCGCATGCGCACGACGGAGGCGCCTCCATCGTGCGCTTGCGCATTTGGGTAACATTGACCCGCTTGCGAGCGTACAGCGCTCGCGAGCGGATCTAGATGAGACCCACAGTGAAGTATTTTTCATTAGTTAGTCATCTATCACCTGTGAACCACAGGTGTGATAATCAAATGATTATTTTGCTTATTCCATATAGATACTAATTTGGACTAAAAAAAAAAACATCCATAGATAATAATTATTATTATTAAAAATATCTCGACCCTCTATAAACAAATTAATGATAAAAAAACACCATAATAATAAAAATAAATAAATATATATATATATATATATATATATATACAGTATATATATATATATATATATATATATACTGTGGTGAGAGGGTTTAAAACTCTCACACACCAGTTGCTATTTTCTCCTTATGCTGGACAAACTGGCCAGGAGATAGGCCCACATATATTGTGACTGCTGACTGTTAAGCACAAGGAGTGCTGGAACATTTACTTTTATGTTTATTTGCTTATTTTCTGTTATGTGCCTGTGTGTATCCATGCCCATACTAAAGTGCAGGGTCTGCTACCATTAAAAGACACTGCTTTACCAAGTACCTTCCTGTCTAGAGTCCTCATTTCTATACCTCATGTCAGATTATATATATATATATATATATATATATATATGTATATTTATATATTTCATAGACAAAAAACCTAAACTCAAACTAAAAAAAGCAACAAAGTTCCGGTCATTAAGGCTGACGCCTTAATGGATGTGTTCCTTGCGCAATACAGATATGGTATGCCATCACATCCTTTGGTTAACAGCAGATTCAGCACTCTCACAGAGAGAGATTACTGTCACTCACAAAATGATGGAGCTGCAGGCATCAGTGAGGTCCGTGATGCAGGCATCTGTGTTAAAAAAAATTATTCAGAGATGCACACGCAGATCAGTACAATAGGTGAGTGCAATCATCTGAGAAAAAAAAAACAATAAGACACAGATGTGTAATGGAGTCTCCCCCCCCCCCCTCCCCAAAGCAACTAGACCTGGGATTTTAACAGCCAGCCTGGTTGCCAAATTACAGGGGACAAACGACTAAGGGGTCCCCTGTATTTAGCGCAACCAGCACTTTGCTCAACTGAGCCTGTCCTGGTTTTGGAATACAGGAGGCAAAAAGTGTAGTGGTCTCCTGTATTAACCATAACCAGCACTGGACCTTAGGTTTTTTTTAATTAAATTTGCAAAAATCTCAAAAAAACTTTTTACATGTTGTCATTAAGAACAAAAATGAATATATTCCATTTTGGAATAAGGCTGTAACATAACAAAATGTGGGAAAGTGAAGCGCTGTGAATACTTTCCGGATGCACTGTATAGTGTAGTACAAAGAAAGATGAAATAATATTTTCTATTACATGAAAACTAGAGGTTCCAACAAGCCTGCCCAGTATCCTGGTACTTGGAGAGCCACACATACCAGCATGCAGGGCACTACTGGCCGGCTGGTACCTGTAGCTCCACTGCATTAGAAAGATAAAAAGACATTAAACTCACACTGTGAAAATACAAGTTTATTAACACATACATGCACACTCACTACCTTACATACTCACCTAGTATCCCTTCATGCATCAAAACACAGATGCTTGCACGGATCAGTGTGATTCTTGCGGCAAGCACCTGTGATAAAAGACTCAGATCCATGGACGGATCAGTGAGATCCGTGCTTGCATATGTGTAAAAAAATTAATTAAATTTTTTGGGTTTTTTAAATGGTATGCCCCACCCCAACCAGCCCCGGGCTTTGGCGACCCAGTACTGGTTGTGCTAAATACCTGGGACAAATGACATAAGAGTCCCCTGTATTAAGCACAACCAGCACTGGGCTCTGATCTGGTCCTGATTCTGGAAGTACAGGGGAAATAATGTGTAGGGTTCCCCTGTAAATTCCAGAACCAGCACCAAACTTTTTCTAGCAGGGGGGTAATGCCACAGCCAGGGGTACCCTTTCACAGATGGCCAGCATGGCCATCCCACCTAACCCACATAAGACCTCCCACCGAATTATATACCTCACACTGGAAGCTTAGTCAGAGGTAATAGGTGTACAAGTTTTCACAGCTAGCCTGTAGAGAAGGTATAGGTGGTTCTCCAGTTGCTGTGGGATTGCGCATTCCAGCATGCCCAGCCTCAGTTTTGAGGGAATGCTAAAGCTGTGGCACAGTGTGTGGTTCAGCAGCACCTGAGGGGCCGCTTACTGCCCATAATTACTAAAATAGTTTTTATTCATGCAAGATTTAATAGAGTCAGAAAAAAACACAATCATTCTATTGCACAATTGGAAAATATATATGATGTTCAGCAAATAATGTGCATGAGGCTTTTGAAGTTGGGCTCTGGTATGGAGCCAACAATTCAGTAGTAATACAAGGTGAGCAATGTTCACAAGATAAAGTGCATAGTAGTATAAAGGAATCGGTATGTAATGCCAGCTGCTGTTTAGCCGCCGGATAAAATACAGACAGTGGCAGGCCAATGGGTCGAAATCCCGACAATTAAAGGTAAGTAAGCTAACCCTAACCCTCTCCCCCCTAACCCTCCTTTAGGGGTGCCTAACCCTAACCTGCCCCTTTAGTGCCTAACCCTAACCTCCCTCCAGGGGTTCCTAAACCTAACCCCCCCTCACCACACCCTAACCCTCTCGGGGGGGTGCATAACCCTAACCCCCCTTCCCCTAGTCTAACCCTAACCTTCCCCATGGGGGTGCCTGACCCTAAGTCCCCCCAGGGGTCCCTAAACCTAACCCCCCATCCTCGGGCTAAGTGTTATACTTACCCGTCCGAGGATGATCGGGATGGTGGGATAGGTGTTCCGGAGTTTGGATTAAGATAGGCATCAACATTTTGATGCCTATCTTAAGTTTCTTGTGAGCCAGGAGGAGACAGGATTTAGACTGGCGGCATCACGTCTGCCGGTCTATTAACTACATCTCAGTATAAATATTAAGCTCTAATATGGATCAAATAAAGTGCAAAAAATATATGAGTTGGGCACTAATATGACGTCGAGAGCTCAAAGGTAATTCAAACAAGATAGATAATATTCAACAGTAAAGTGCATAGATGTATAAATATTGAGCTCCAATATGGAGCAAATGCCGGCGAGAGTTCAATTTTAACAAAAAGTAATGGCCTGACAGGCACCCGTACCAAATTGCAGATGGAATTCAGCATGAATTTGCACACAGGGTAATTCCGGAATTTACCCTTTGTGTCTAACTGGACCGATGTCCTTCAGGTAAACTCAAAGATCCTCTCAATGGTTCCAAGGTGGCCTGCAGGGCTGTCTGACGCGTTTCGAGATGGGCTCTTTATCAAGGCCACTTGACATGCCCATTCTTGCCGATGCAGACCTCTTTGGCCAGATTTCATAGGTGAGGTCAGGGGTCGCATTCAAGTCCCACAGGTATGCCCAAACAGGTGGCTCCTAAAACTACTTTCAAATAGTCAGAATATCCCCATTAACTCTCTTTTCTAAAATATGCTCAAGGAGTTGCTGGTACTTGTTAGACAGTCTTGTCTATGGCCTGAAAGCAGGGGAAAAGAGATTTAGCAGTCATGGCCTCCAAAGTCTGAAAAATTAATTTCCCATAGAGGTCATACTGTATGTGTCTTTCAGTCTAGAGCTAAATTTGACAGCAATGAATACACATATTAAAAACAGAAGGTTCAGGATGAAAGGGCTAGCATATATCCCATTTTTCTTTTAGCCAGTAATTGGTTTTGCCTTAAATGATACCTATAGGAGGTTTTCCACTTGGTCTTTGCCATTTTCCAATAAAGAGACCACCTCCTTCAGTGGACTGTAATGGTGGTTGGACTCTCAATAGCACCTTACACCTTCACATGTTAAATGAAAGCAGAGGTTCCATACTACTGTATGTTATTGTGATCTTCATCTAAAAGGAGTCCACTGCATAATAGACTGGGACATATTAATCAGTCACCAAAAGTCTAAAACTCTCTACCCTGGCCAAGCTCGGATTATCCATAAATGAGCTAAAACCTGTTCTGACTCCATCCCATAGGAAATATCTCTACTTTTTATCTGGTGTTTCTTCCAGAAAAGTGGGACAGACAAAGCTATTAGAAAAATGAAGGCCTCACACCTGGGCTTTTGTATATTCCCTTACACTGCAAACAATCACAGAACCTATTGAGATTTGCATATCTAAAAGGTTGGGGAACATTCACTCAAAACAAGGCAGTGAGAGGCAAATGGTCCACAATGGAGCAGTAGGCATATATTAATGTGCTCATGTTACACCAGCCATGTTAGTCCTCAGAGTTTTAATTCTCATTCACCTACTGTATGGGAATTTGCAGTTTAAATTTGTCAGGATAACTGTGGCATCTTATCTGTACAGGATGGCATGCTCTTGTTCTCATTCACGAAAGCCCTAGGGATTAGGAAATAGGCCATCAAAAGGCTACTGACCTAACAACAATTGCATTCTGGGAAAACTAAATTAACTGGACAATTCTCCATCAACATCATCTGATTTTGGGCAATGTTGCATTAAATTAATATTTCAAACAATGGTTCAAACTAGAGATGTGTGCCGACCCCCATGTTTTGTGTTTTGTTTTTGGATCTGGATCTCCCCTGGTTTTGGATCTGGATTGGTTTAGCCAAAACCTCACCTCTGTGTTTTGTTTTCGGGTTTTGGTTTTGGATCTGGATTTTTTCTTAAAAAATAAAAAAAACCAGCTAAAATCACATAAAATGGGCCTTTTTTTGTTCCTACGCTATTAATAACCTCAAAAACATTCATTTCCACTAATTTCCAGTCTATTCGAATACCTCACAATATTATTTTTAGGCCAAAAGGTTGCACCGAGGTAGCTGGATGACTATGCTAAGCGACACAAGTGGGCTGCACAAACATGTGGCCCATCTAGGAGTGGCACTGCAGTGGCAGACAGGAAGCCAATCAGCGTTATGGTGCCCATTTGCATGTAGCACGGACCCGGGAGATCTGTGCTACTTGCATCTGTGTCATTGACACAGAGCACTGACGGGTCCGTGAGACCCGTCTGTGCTGCCGCGGTAAATAAAAAAAAAAACCTGTGTAAAAAGAAAGAAAAAAATGGAGTGCCCCCCCAAAAATTAAAAAGAGCAACCAGCCCTGCGCATTAGTGACCCAGTACTGGGTGTGCTTAAATACAGGGGACAACCGACGTAGGGGTCTCCCGTACTTAAGCACAACCAGCATCTGGTTGCCAAAATACGGGGGACAAATGAAGTAGGGGGTCCACCGTATTCTGCACAACCAGCACTGGGCTCTGATCCAGTCCTGGTTTTGGAAATACAGGGGAAAAAATGAGTAGGGTTCCCCTGTATGTTTCAGAACCAGCACCAAACTTTTTCTAGCGGGGGGCTGATGCCACAGCCAGGGGAGCCCTTTCACCAGGCCCCCCAGCCGCAGCATCAGCCCTGACCACTAGTCAGCCCAGGCCGGGGATCCCTGGAGAGCTGGGGGCCACCCCAATAAAGGGGTCCTCCTCTCCAGTGCATCCCAGGCCCAGGCTGATAGCCGGGGCTATCACCACCACCCCTGGTGACGGTGGGTGGTGGGTTAATAGAGTGGTTTAAATAAAGAATAGCAAACATTGTCTTTACAAGTAGAACTGCAGGTCCCAGCAAGCCTGCCCCGCATGCTGGTACTTGGAGAACTACAAGTACCAGCATGCAGGCCATTATGGACCCACTAATACCTGTAGTTCACCTGTAAAAAATGTTAATAAAAAACACAGGACACACACACCGTGACAGTATAAGTTTATTAAACATACATGGACTCACACATGTACACACACACATGCATGTACACAAACTCACCTATGTATCCCTGTAGCTATCGGTCCACTTCTCCAGTAAAGTATCCACAGGGGACCTGTGAAAAAAAAACTATACTCACCATCTCCTATGTGAGATTCTGTCCTCTTCGGTCCAAAGTAGGCATCCCATGGACTTGGCAAAAAAAAACAACAGAAAATAGCGAACCAGTAGAACAGTACTTCCTGAACGACAGTTTAGCGGTGGGATATCACCATGGTAACCCCAATGCTAAGTGATCATTGGCTGAGAGAGGTCATCCCTCGTCTCTCAGTCAATGAACTGCTCCCTCCATTGTAGTCAATGGAGAGCCGCAGGGTTATTAAAGTTTACCCTGCGGTTCCCATGATCAAATCCAACACTGCCTATTGCTCTATCAGCACTGGCACTCGGAACAGCAGTGGGCTATCCAGAGAAGAGGACATGGTCACACAGACAGGGAATGTGGGGCCCCATCTCCCCACCAAACAAACCATCGGTTCCTGACAATTTGGACAACTCCTCTGAAAGTGCCCAGGTTTGCCACACTAAAAGCACCCTTCTGGGATCACCTTCCACTCTGTGCCCACATCTTGTGCTGATTTTTTGCTGAGTATCGGCCTGACAACCTTCTCTGCTGGCTTGGCCTTATTTCCCATGGTGTAATATCTGTTAATGGCTACCAAAAGCTCCTCAAATGACTGCAGATTGCTCTGCTGAACTCATTTTTGCAGCTCCTGCTTTAGGTTCCACACACTATGGTTAATTGCCAGGATTTCCAGGATCCTATCTGGCAGTTTTCGATTGGGCTCTAACCGACTCTGGGTTAACTTTGCCAGATTGGCTAGCTGAACACATGTTGCAGACTCCCTTTGCAGCCCAGCACATTGCTCAGTTGACATGGAGGAGCAGCATTGGACCCGGGCCCCCACCTAGTCGCTACAGCAAGCCCGGGCCCGCTCCCCCTCCCCTTTCGGTGCCCCTGGCTATGGGTTAATACTTATAGGTTGTTTTACATATTTGGACGCCTATCAAATATATTGGGAATTATGTTTTGTATACTGTTTGAGATGTTAATAAGAGTACAATATATGTAGTAATCCTTGAAGTGTTTGTCTCTAAATTGTTTCAAACCGCGCCAGTGGTGTACGGTTCCTAGGTGATGGATTTAGTGCTGTGTGTTCATGTGGTATGCATCATTTGGAGGATCGTGCTGACGTGGCCTCGGATTTGCACATGGTGTAGGTGATGGGATATAAGAAGGTAAGCTGTTATGTTTATCATTTGCATCCTGAAGAGTTTGGTTATAAACTGGAACGTTGATGAATACAAAAAAAAAAAAAAACCTGAGTGCCGCAGGGAGAGTTGCAGGCAGAGTTGCAAGTACATAATTGTGGAAGGAATGGGTATGAAGTCCTGACGGCTGAATATCCGCCGGTTCATATCCAGACGCCAGCAGCCCGAAGGGAGAAGATCCTGGGCAGGTAAGTACTCTATCCCTACCCCTCTCCCACCCTAACCCTCCCTTAGTGGTGTCTAACGCTAACCTTACCCCCTAGTGCCGAAACCTAACTCCCCCCGGGGATGCCTAACCCTAACCCCCCTTACTGCACCCTAAACCGACCTCCCCCAGGGGGGTGCCTGACCCTAACCTCCCTCCGGGGGTGCCTAACCCTATCCTCCCCCCCAAAACCTAACCCTGATACACTCCCTAAACCTAATCCTTATATGTGAATGGTAAGAAGATCGAATGATAGTTCTACAGCCCATAAACTGTTATTATGAATATGCAAAGGGATGGATGTCTTCAGAGCTCTGTATTTTGCAGTACATCAACTTTAACCCTCTTCACCTTATTTTCACTATGGATAATTCTGTGCTGCCATGCTAAATTTTAATTAGTAATTTCTGCTATATTTTGTATTTATGTGCATTCTATACTAACATCTAACGCTGCATGTAACGCTGCATGTAACAATAATACTGAATTCAAACACTTTTTGAAGTGGAGGTGGAACAGGGAACAAATACAACACAGGGTGACTGCTACATGCTCTGGATGACATTAGGGCCAGGCCAGGTGCTAAGCCATGGTCCGGGGAAAAACTGTTCTACGTTGCAGAGCTGCAGTTAAATGGAAACAAATTAAAAGGAATTATTGTTCCATTATGCTTAAACTCATGGGAGTTATAAACACACCAAGGGGCCTATTTATGAAGACTCACATTTTAGCCCCAATAATCATAATTTCTTATAGGCACATATCACGGGAATAAGAAATTATTTTGGGGGGCTTTTTATTAACATTTTCATGCAGGAATGCAGGCTCCAATCATTTACACAATCAGTCAACAATACCCTCTGCTGTACAGTCACCATATTCTCTCTTGAACAGTCATGAGCATAGTCTCCAACTACCAGTGCACACAACAGTACCATCTGCTGTACAGTCACCAGTGCAGCCTCCAACTACCAGCGCAGACACCAGTACTCTCTACTGTACAATTATCATGGTGGTCTTCAACACCCAGTCTCCAGTTCTCATCACTGCTACAGCCTTCAGCACTGCCTGCTATATCCAGCCTTGCCTGCAGGTATCTTTGCAGTGTCAGCTTCCTCTAAAAAACAGTGTACCCAGTACTCAGTTCCATCTGCTGGTTTCCATGAAGGACCACTACCACATGTGGACCGCCTCCTCAGTACATCTGTACCAGAAGCAGCTCTGTTCTCTCTCTCATGAGGAGGAGCTTCATAAAGCCTTCAAGCTTCCTTCACTCCACTCACACTCCAGCCAACTCTACAATCCCTGAATCGAGTTCACCCAGTTCTAGTGCTCTGACAGCTTTGTGGACTGCTTTTGTAATCCTTAACAGGCGGAACTGAGTAGTTACCTCCAATATCTGTTACATTACCTCTTGTTAAATAACCCCGATGATCACAATTGTGGGATGAAAATAGGCCTCTAAATAACATCAACTAGAGGCCCAAACTTAATTGCTTTCAATGGGCTCCCTCTTGTCTAAAACCACCCCTGACTATTTGTGTGTAGATATTCAAGAGTACCGTAGGTCCTGGAAAGAATATACATGTTTAAATAGTAAATACAAGTCTAATGAATTGTACAGACATAATACACAAAACAAATTACAAGAACTAGTTTCCATATACAGTACATAGCTGTTTTTTCTGCCTTTCTTGGACTAAAGCTATCCATTATTGTCCACATAATTAAAAGCAACTAATTAAGCTTTTGTTAAATCTTTTATTAAATTGATTACCGTTTTTTAATTAAAACAATTGTTTCTTAGTAAGTACTGTGTGGAAATCAGTAAATTCCTGATCGCAATTGCGATTATGGGACATTAAAATTATACATGAGAAAAGCTGTTTCAGCTTAATCCACAAATTGAATTGATAAAGCAGACTGATGATCAAACGCAAAAAAATTGCATTGCAGTGACTGATTCAAAGGTAGATACTCCCTTGAATAATTAATGATCAACTGAATAAAGATGGCACCAAGAACAAATTCAATTACAACGTTTTCACCTTTCAGACTGAAGTTAGCAACACATGTTCAAAAATGAAAATGGAAGGTAGACAACAGTAGAACCATGATAACTACTTTCATCACTCTTTTCCATGTGGATGGAATGAGTTATTGCAAGTGTCATACTTACATCTTGGTATTAAATGGGCCTTTAAATACTTTATCTACAACTGTAATTAGTTAACTAAACTGGAACTTTAAGATAGCACATCACTGACAGCCAGAGGGGCATCTTTATAACAATCTGCATTTATAATGCAGATGTGATAAATAACACAGGTCTGGTGAAATTTAAGGTATTGAAAGCTTTTTTAATAATACTTTTATATTCTTAATTATACTCCTGTGTACATCAAGAAATAGTATATTAAAAAAAAATTACCACATCACATTTACCTATAAGGGAGTTACATACATTTTTAAGAAAAAACACGTTTAATTGTTTTTGACAAATTTATTGTGAAATACGAAGAAGTGTAGATGATATCACTGTGTTTTTGTCTTAATTACATAATAAAATAACAATAAAGTCAAACCATAATTATTGAAAAAATCGTTAATATCTTGTTTTTTTGTCTTCAAGCTTAGTTTTGTCGCTTTTCCCTTACAAGCTTTTTCTGTGTTGCCTCTGTGTATCATCCAGCAGTAGTCAGCCATCATGCTGACATCCCAACGACCCTGGTATCTTCTTTGTACATCTTTATCATCTTGGTGGAACCATTCACCCTGTTCTTCACTGTAGTGTAGTGTGTGTGTAGTGTGTACTGGGTGTGTGTATGTGGTGGTAGGCAGGGGTTAAAATGACCCAGCACAGGGCAAAACTGTGTTGCATCTGTTATATTTAGTTCCACCTTCGCCAGCTCACCTTGTAGTTGCAGTTGTTGTGTGTGTGCAATGTTCCTTTAGACAGTATGGGGTTTAGATCCTTTGTAAATTTCAGCTCCAGGCCCATGTGGACCTTAATCTGGCACTGGGTGGGGGGAAGTTTTATGACGAGAACTGAATTGCAACGTTCTCTACAACCGACTGAATTTAAGACAATGTTTTATAATAAATGTAGGCAGAATACATTTATTACTTTAAAGAATATGAAAAAAATGACTTATTCATAAATACACGTTTTGCAGAAAAATGTGATGTGATATGCAAAATCGGGAGTCATTTTCGTGTTCAGAAGCCAAAAATTTATAAGTATCACATACATTCCTTAAAAAAGCTTTTTCATCGCAGACCTGTGTAATTTTTGCGTAAATTCGCAACATGATACTAAAGATTTTCATGTGAATTTACTATTCTGCTCTAGCCAGGAGACGGGCCCTGTGAAAATATACTATGAAATAGGGCGCATTTAAAATTACAGTGCAGCATAAATCATGCAAAAAAAATGTGCATCCACAAGTACATTTCAAAATTAAACAGTAATAGAAAAAATATTTCACATAATAACATGCGCTCTGTGATTACCACATTTCCTTAATAAACCACCATAGTGTAGATAATTAAAAGATATATTCACACTAATGTTCTAACTGATAGTAAAGGTCAAACATTGACCATATAAGCACAGAATAGTTCCCACTCTTTGAGTTTCCACTTGTTTGAAGGTCTGTGGGAATAAACACAAATGTCTCCCTTTCCCTTGCATATAGGTTAGGGGAGACACAAGAAGCTAAATATAGTGCAGTTATCCTTTTAAAACGGGATATTTTAATACAAATTTGCACTCACAATATACAAAGATAAACAAGCATGCTAAAATACTCCAAACAGGCACAACAGCTTCACAGGATATAGTCACCGCAGTCCCAGAATAGATTAAAGGCAGGATGAATCAAGATGAATCAAGTTGCCGGACACAGGATCCACCATGCGGGTATTTCCGTAGAAACAAAAGTCCTTGGAACCTTGAACATACTGTAGAATGTGAGCCCATCCTGACGAAGAGCTGGAAGCAGTGTCAAAGAGTAAAGCTACTTGTAGGCATATGTGCCAAGATCTCAGTAAAGATGATGTTTCTCCTCATTCTGAGATCCAAACTTGGTGGGAAGATCCAAGCCAAAACCAAACCACTCATCTCTACTAAAACTGACATCTTCAGGTAAGTTTATCAAATTCCAACCACATAACCTCTTTTAGCTATTCCACCCAAATGCCATCTCTCTGAAGAGTCAACACCTAACTTTACCAATGTTTTCTTTCTACACCCACTGACCCCAAGCCAACATTGTTGTGTGACTAGAACATAAAGAAGAACCTGGCACGACCGATATACAATATGTAGCACTTATCCTTATGTATCAATATCTATTTCCCTATAGATTGTAAGCTTGCAAGAAGGGCCCCTAACCTCTTTGATTGTCTGTTAATAGCAGTCAAGTTTTATTACTTTTCTATTAATGTTTTGTTCTCAATTGTAAAGTGCAACAGAATATTCTGGTAATAAATAAACAAATTAATTAACTGCTGCAATCAGGGTCGTACCCAGAACCTTGTGGGCCCCACAGCAACATTTTGAAGAGGCCCCTCCCCAATGCTTCAAGAGAGACACCTCATTGGTGGTTGTTCATCATATGCCTCATAAAATTGCCCTAGTTCATTTCATACACTATACAATATTAGTGTCCTAGTTTATTTACGCCCCATGGTAGTGCCCTAGTTTGCTTTATGCCCCATAGAAGTGCCTTAGTTCACACGATACCACACAGTACCGCCAGTTCATATTATGCTGCTTTGCATTTCCCCCAGTTTACAATTTATGCCACATTGTTGTACTGCTAGTACACATTATTCCACACAGTGACTCCAGTTCACATTGTGGGCAGGGACCAACCAGCTCCTACCTGTGAGGGATATTTATTAATGTAGGAGTGTGGAAGATGGATCATATCAGTGTGGAGCTTTAATGAGAGGGAGAGAGAGATTACCCCCTTTACAGGCAAGGGGAATGGGCTGGACCCAATGTCTTAGCAGGCAAATTTGGGATCTTGGTAGACAATTAAATGATCTGGTTCCGAGGCCCCCTAAGCCTCTGGGCCCCATAGCAGTGGCACCCTTGCACCCACTAGAGCTATGTCTATGGCTGCAATCAGGGACATCTCAGAACACCTACGGAGAGGGAGCAGAGAACAGTTCCCAAAGACAAAAAAGAAAAGATGCTAGTCAGAAGACAAGAAGAGCCACCAGAAGAAAGAAAGAAGACAGAAGAGAAGAGAAAGAAGATGCTGTGGCAACCATGACAGAAGTAAGTCTCAAAACCTCAAGGAGTCGCTTACTAAAAGAGTTAATGCCTACCCCCTTGCTGCCAGGTGAAGACTTTGGGATAAAGCTTCTCCATGATTAAGAGAATGTGGCACTGGTCAAGCTGACAATCAGCAAGAAGTGACACTGACTTGGGAACGGTCGGCACAAGGGCCCCCTGTGCAAAAAAACTCCCTAGGGTGCCTTTCTGTGCCTCTGAGGGTTGGCTAAACTGGCAAGCTCCCAGTGGGACACCTATTCTTTATAAATACGACCAGAGTAATGGGTTTGCTTATTCAGGCACTAGGTCCAATGGCACGAGATTAAATTTAGCATTAGGTCATGCCACTTTTGAGTTAAAGTTGGGCAGTAGACCCATGCCGTCATTTAAAGTAGGGCACTGGGCCAATGCCTCAATAAGAGTTTGCATTAGGGCCGTGTCACATGCATATTTTGGGCATTAGACCAATGTGCCTACTGTCTCCCTATAAGGTGTGAATTGGTTTGCCCCTACATCATCTCCTGGCCCACCAAGGATTAAAATTTTTGTCTGCCATTTTCTCACCAAAATGGTAACCTGTGTAGTGGCTGTGTGGCACCATATGTTACAGTTAGTTACTGTATGTGAGTGTGAGTGTATTCTCACTGCCATTCATAGGAAGTAGTTAGGCTGCATCCCTGATAGCAGATAAAAGGAGAAGACCCCTTGACGATATGCTTTGCACTAGGCACAGTGACCTCTAGTGGCCATGGACAATCCTGTCATCCACAGATAGGTTTCCATAGTCAGGCCCCAATGAAAGCTAGGTTGTAGTGTAATTACATGTTTGAATCTTAATTATTTGTGTCTCAATGCATTGTTTTACCTCTATTGCCAGGGGGGGGTATATTGGTAGAACAATTGTTAGTGTAAGTTAGTCCACTATACCCTGTCACGAAACTAGGAACTTGTTTCTCTGTCACTCAACCCGAACTGGGTTGAGTGACAGAGACACCTGAACCAATGGATGGTTGAAAACTGGATGGTTTAATGTAGTTTCTACTCATACAGGAATATAGGTAATATATGAAGTTATAATATAGTGTAGAGATAATGCAACTAGAAGATACTGAATAAAGTTGTAGAACAAAAGTCTCTGAATAGTCTCTGGACTTGGAAAAGGATCTGTAGGAAGAACTGTAGACTTGGAAATGAATGAACTCGAAGAATTGGAGTTAGACTTCAGACTGGAATGATGAGGATGAGCTTGAAGAATTAAAATTAGATTCCGGACTGGAGTAATGAAGAATGAAACTAGAGTATTCGAGTTGACTCCGGACTGGAGTAATATGGAATTAACTTTGAATGTTGGAGTTGACTCCAGACTGGAGTAATGTGAAATGAACTTGAATATTGGAGTTGACTCCAGACTGGAGCAATATGGAATGAACTTGAAACTTGGAGTTGGCTCCGGACTGGAGCAATATGGAATGAACTTGAAACTTGGAGTTGGCTCCGGACAGGAGCCATATGGAGTGAACTTGGAACTTGGAGTTGGCTCCGGACTGGAGCAGAGTGGAACTTGGAACTTGGATCTGACTCCGGACTGGAGTAGAGTGGAATGGGTAACTTGGATCTGACTCCAGACTGGAGTAGAGTGGAACTTGGATCTGACTCCGGACTGGAGTAGCGTGGAACTTGGAAGCAGAAGTATCAGACTGGGAGCTCAGGAACATAGGTCATGCAGGAGCAATGGACATTGTTGCACTGGCAACTAGCATGGGTCACAGGATGGTCTTTTATACCAGCAGCCAGATGCAGATAGGCTGAGGCAAGCTGAGACTGCTGGTGACTGGATACACGGACACCACCTGACCCGGACCAAGATGGCCATGCCCATGGTCCGGAAGACCTGTGTACTAGCGCACCGTGCGCACATGGATCAGTGGCAGAGGAAGTCAGACAACAGCGGGGATGTTGCAGACGACTTCCTAGAGAAGGCCTAGAGTTGAGAATCACGCGGCCAGCAGCACCTCAGACCGCGATGGCACAGGCGCACAGGGATATGCAGGGTTCTCAGGTGGAGGTCTCTTACATGGTTTGTGACACACCCAGCATGTTGTTGTTATTGTTGTTGCTGCACTAAGGGCAGTTATTGTTGCAGGGCCTCTGTTATTTCTGTTATGTAGTTAAGCTGGCATGGGTGGTACACTACAGGTGGGAAGTGCCAGGAAGCATAGCCAGTATGTATGGGTTGTGTGTATAATTGCAGGGGCTGAGTCAGGGAGCAGTGAGACTACAATAAAGGGGACAAGAGTGACCCTGGCAAGTAAAGTCCATGTTTTGCCAGTCTGCCTGAAGCATGTGGGTGCCAGGAAAGACTGAGGCATCCCCATAAGCCAGTAGGGTTTTCAGGCAGGCAGTACTGGCACAGATTCACCTAAATATGCAGGTACATGGTGCCTGTGAGGACTTCCCCTGATCTGACTACAGAGGTGTCCTGCTCCTTGTGTATGTCTTTCTTGCCCCTGTGTTGCAGTTGTTTAATTAACTGGTCCTAACATTTGAAGTAAGACTGCGTTCCAGGACCGGCTGAACATCTCAACAGTCTAAAGGTATTAACGTGTGGGGAAAAGTAAGTGCCATGCTACACTTACAACCACCACACTTCCACACATCTCATAGATTCACATATCAGCTTACAAATACACAGGACATGCAGATTCTGAGTACAATTGTCCCCAGATACTGATGTAGGAGTAAGAGATGAGACAGTGAAGCTTGCACATGAAACAGACACTAGTTTAAAGATGCTTTGTCAGATAAGTCTTCCACTGAGTCTCACAGAGAGGGCTGACACAATAACTGCATAGGTATATAGAACATTACCCTACTGGGACCTTGTAACACATAGCATAACCCCATGAGCTCCAAACTGATAAGGAGAGGTAACTACAAATACCCAATAGCCATTGGACACTGCCCTGCCTAATTTTTGTTTACAGTATCTAATCTCTTCTTTATTAGAAGATACAAGATGGCAAAACCCTGGAGTGTTATTATTTCAAGGGTAAAGATGCCTAAATAGATGTGTCTAGATGAAACAAACCCAGTTATGCTTTATTTTATTCTTGCAAACATAAGCAGTCTATTGTCTATTTAAACTGCCTAAATAGGTAAGTTATTATGACCTGATAAGTTCTGCATGGGGATAGGGGGAAGGTTTCGGCCCTGATAAGTCAGGCGAAATGCATCAATCGCGGGGAGACGGATCCCCACACTGGTAAGGAAGCTATCCCTGTTCATCACACCAGCATTGTTAGCCTGCCCGTAGACTCCACTACTGCTTCATCAAAGCGATCGGACACAGGTAAATAGGAGCCGCCCAGCATTCTCCCATAGGTCTGATGGAAAGGGAGTACCAGACCTATTAGGAAACCCCAATCAGTGGATATGTCTACCTGAGACTGGGTGAGTACATGAACATTAAACTCAGCGCCCATCAGAAGATGGACAGATGAGTGGTGTAAAAGCAATTATGGTGGAATTTGAGCAGTGACATAATTTCAAATTGGATTAACCTGTGACTGTATACATAAGAGTTGAAAACTACCATTTGGAACTTTGTGTTTCTATTGTGGAATACTATCAATACCTATATATATTCTCTTAATGTCTCCTTTTTTATACATCCTTTTTTTTGGTATACTGTACCAATTGAAAATTTTTATTTAGAATATATTATGTGTTGTTTGTCAAATGTATACCGATATTAGGATTCACCTATAATTCTGTTAAAATACCTACCTCATATATAAACTATATGTACATTCATTAATTGAATAAATTATAAAATAAATGAATTATAGATTTTAATTCCATGTATGGATATGTTATTTTCACTGAACTTTACTGCTATTACACCCTAAAGAATATATGTATGGAATGTGCTTAAGGAAGTTACACATACATATATTTTCTTTTCTGAGATCAGAGGGCTTGGAGTACCTCTAAACTTCCTGAGCAGCAACCTACATAAATTGCTCACTAAGCTTGTATGAGCGCAGCCTAAACTCATTATACAGGTCATAAATCTCTTACTTGGCTGTACAAGGAGAATGAAAAATTACTCAGGTAAAGCATTCAAAACTTCAATTGTACAGTACGTCACACAAAAGGACAGCAAGCAGGGCAATGCTAGTATCACTCTGGTCTGGTAATTTGCGGGCAAACTGTAAGCGCCTTAGCATAGCCTGAGCACAGTTAATGATCTTGAACACTTGCAGGCAATTAGCAACAGTACATAAGGGAGTAAGCCAGAACAATTACTTTTTTTCACTTAAAATTCATTCTCTCCTCTTAAAGCTCTGCCCTGTCACTCTCTAAACAGTCCAATGGGAATTTCCTCCCATTCCTCATACCCCATTGTCTCTTTCAACTCTCTCTCTACTCCACCCCTCACTTCCTGTCCCCAACTCACACTTTTCTCAACTTCACCTCCAAAATTTACTCTATACGTTTTGACATGTCCTCACATCATCCCCTCTCATCTCATCTTCTGCCTTCACTGTGATTACCCCATACCACTCCCACTTACCTCTATGGACAGGATCTCAATGTTTCCCTCACCACTACCATAATCCCATCTCTTTACAAATCCACTCTCTCCTCCTTCCACCTGGTTTCTGCAAATGAAGTATGCACCCTTCTCTCCCCCCAATGCCCTCGACCATATCATCTACTCAGCTCCCTCATAACTAATGCTGCATACACACGGAATGATTTTCCTGCACTATATGAACGATAACGATATCATTGAATGATATATCGTTCATATTGTTAATTTTTAGGCAGTGAATGATCAACCAACGACCAACGATGCACGTTCCTGCATGGAAGATAAAGATATCTTTCATCGTCCATGCATGCAGGCCAACTTGGACGATATCGTCAATTTTCCCTATTCAGAGATGTGGCAGGATGACTCACTGAAAGATATCTTTGAAAGATCTTTGAACGATCTATGAACGATATCTTTGAAAGATATCTTTCAAGTCGTTGGTGGTACAGATCGTACCGTGTGTATGCAACTTTATGGTGCATACACACAGTCACAGTTTTCTTTAGATCTGAACGATAACGATTTAAAAAATCATTCAATCGTTCATATTTGAAGGAAACTCTGACATATCTGACATGTCTGAATGATGAATGCTGAACAATGCGCGTTCCCGATGGTCAGATAACAATATCTGACAACTGATGTGTTTGCAGTCAGATATTGATGATTCCATTCATTTTAATGCAGTCAAAAATCGTTCGTAGCTCAAATCGTTCAAATCGTTGGTCAAATCGTTCAATCATTCATCTGACGCATCTGACAAATCCCACCGTGAGTATGCACCTTAAATCTGCATACACACGTAAAGATTTTCTGTCCAACCATCCAACTAGTTGATTGGTTGGAATGAAAATCTGGTAACGTATGAAAGCAAATGACAATCAGCAGTTTGCTCCCAAACGCCGGAAAATGGACAAAAACTGTTGTTTGAACAAATTGTTTAGAGCAAACATTTAACAAACTTGTCTGACAACCATTTTCATCTGTTTTCTGGCATTTAGAAACAAATTGCTGATCATCAGGTACTCCCATACGTTACCAGATTTTCATTCCAACCAATCAACTAGTTGGATGGTTGGACAGAAAATCTTTACGTGCGTATGCAGCTTAAGGCATTCCAACTTGCTCACCACCTCAACATATCCAACTTCTGTTACCTTCCCTGTTCATACTCAAAATTAACATCTTTCTCTCTCTTCTCCCTCTCTCTCTTGTTAGAACCATATCTCTTTCATTCCCTTTGCTTTAAGGTTTCTTAGGCAGGTAGTTAAAACCATTGCACCTCCTTCCTCACCTCTCACTCCCTCCTTGTCCCACTTCAATCTGACTTTCACTCTCTCCACTCCGCAGAAACAGCCCTCACCAAAATCATCATTGATCTTTCTACTGCTATGTCTAATACTGCATACGCATGGAACAACTTGAACAACCATAGATATCGTTGATAGATTTCCCTCCAACTTTCTGTAGTGCAGGGCAAACGATTTTGGTTGTACACACTGATAGATATCTATGATAGATATTGATATCTATGATAGATATTTCAGTGAAGCTATCTTTATACAGGCAAATCTTTACAAAATTGTCCAAGTTGGCCTGAATGCATTGATGACCATAGATATCATTATCGTTCATGTGGGAACGCACATCGTTGGTCGTTGTCAGGTTGGTGACTGCAAAAAAGTGAACGATATGAACAATAACGATATGAACGATAACAATATGAATGATACCGTTCAAATCACTCATAAAAGTCATACCGTGTGTACGCACCATTAGGGTCACTTCTTATCTTTCTGGACCTCTCTACTGCCTTTGATATCATGATCACCATCTTCCTCGCAAATCCTGTTGAAAGGGATGTGCACCTGCGCTGCTTCCCTCCAGCATGTGATAGGTGGCACTGAGCCATGAGCCATTGTTCACTCGGACCTGCCAGAGCTCAGTAAGACAGGCCTGAACTCTACCATGCACAGCGTCTCTACGTGTCTTTACTCCATGGCTTTCCATGAAGACAGATGGACCCAGGAGACTCTCACAGTACAGAACTGCCCAGAGGCAGCCACATAGCTGGACTGAAAGTATACTATACCGCCACTGTTATAGTACAATATCTACCATCCGCCAGGGTATTAGTCATTACCATGTCTGGTGCACTACAAGACCCAGCAACACCCTGGGTCTTGTAGTGCGCCAGACATGGCAGTGACTAACACACACATATATATATATATATATATATATATATATATATATATAATATAAATCGATAGATATTATAGCTGAAGTACCTGACATTGTGATGTTGTGCAAACCCATCCAGTGGAAGGCCCAGAACAGGCTCACTGGGTCAAATTTCTGCCCAGTGCACGCCACTGTGAGTTCCGACCAGGACCCCAACCACTCCATTAGGCGTTCCAGACCAACTGCTACCCCTCTGTGAAGTTTTCATCCAAATCTATACAGTGGAAGACTTAGAACAGGATCCCTAGGTCAAAGTTCTGTCCAGTGTACACCAATCGGAGGTCCTACCACGACCTCATGTCTTCTGGTATTCAGTGGTATCACTCTGTGACATTTTTGTACAAATCCATCCAGATGAAGGCCCAGAACAGGCTCCCCGGGTCAAAGTTCTGCCCAGTGTACACCAATGGGAGGTCCAAGACCCTAACTCCCCTAAAACCTGGCCAGGATCCAACTGGACTACCTCGCATTGGTTTCATCTCAGTCGGTGCAGGGGTGTCCAAGTGCATAACTGGACAGACAAACAAACAAACAGACCAATTCTTTTTAAATATAAGATTTGTCGCTGTTCCGCATTGTCGCGTTGTCGCTATGTGGTCTAATAGCTTACTTTTTCGGTACTAAACAACTATATAAGATTTGGCAGCTTTACTTTGAGAGCTGTGCCTACAAACAAACAAACTTCTTCTTTTATATACATATAAATATTTATCTTGACATAAAAAGAGGAATACTCTGGACTGTATGTAGTCATTTGCAGACTATTTTAGTACTTGTAACTAGAAATATTATCAGTTTACTGTCACCACACTTCCCATAAAATGTGTTGTAAAGAATTTGAAATAAAAAAACATGAAAGTACGGTTGAAGCTAAAAGTTATGTCAGTTGCTTAAGAATTTGGTCTAAAAACACTTTTAGTTAATAATTTTAATAAATAACATTTTCTATACAAAAAATGTATGAGGAGGACATGTACTGTATGCAAACGATTGCATAGGAAATGTGATTTTGCTCATAACAACCAATTGTTATTTTATAGTATAAAGTACATTTCTTGTACTGCAATTTTAATAAATGACCCCCACAGCTTTCATATTCTATCTGATTATAGCTCAGCTGGATCATCCCTAATGTCAGGCAAAAAAAATAAAAAGACATTTGCACATCTTAAATTATATTATGGTTTGTCCAGGTGTAGATTTTCACCTAAGGTATATGCTGCATTGTAACTAAACAACAGAAGTAAGAGATGATATATTGTAATAGCTTTAATCAAAAGATGATTTACTATAACTAGATACATTATGACATAACCAGGGGTGCATTAACCATAGATCTCTTCGTTTTATGTTTTCATGCTTTCTTAGTGGGAAACTGGCAAAATTTAAGTATGCTGAATGCATTGTTTTTTAAAGAAATATAAATATTTTTTGTATTTAATATTTTTTTCTGGTTTATGTTATATATCTTCCCTAGGCTGATCCGTCTCTCTCCCTCATGCTGCTCATCTCGCTCCTGCCATTTCCCATCCCAGCTCCCAGCAAGTGCACTGTTGCTCACCTCGTCCCTGCTGCTACTGTAGCTTAGAACTGGGGTGGGCCCCGTGTGCTGGCTGTCTGCCACAACTGAATGATCAGACCCTGCTGAGAGTGGGAGGGTATATAGAAGACTTGAATTTTAGCATAAAAAGACAGATTCAGAAGTGAAAGTTAAATGTAGAATGTAGAATTATGTTTACAATACATGAAATTGTAAAATACAGTAAATATATAAGATTATGCAGACATGCAGGTTTGAAAAGAAGTACAATTAACCTGAATACTGTATCTGGATAACATATACATAGATGTCTAGTAATGCTGTGCAATGTATTGCTGTAATATGGGAGAGTAGGTTACTTAAATATGGGGGCCATATAACCAATTGTTGTATGTTAAGTGTGGATGATTATAGCTGGAATGCGTTGCAGAGGGGAATTTTTGTAGTTTGGCAGTGATGCTCTAATGGTGGGGTTATTGCTGGGGGGTATTGCTGTAATGTAGTGTCGATTTCTGATTGCTGTAGTATGTATGTTGCGATTAATGGCTAGCCAATCACAAATGTATTCTGTTGTGATTGACTAGAAGTGAAGAGAGGCACAGGGCATGTAAGTCATAGGCTTTATTGGATTGATAAAAAAAAATATCTTCCTTGCCAAACGTTCATTGTCTGCAGAACCACTCTGTCAATCCCTTCTTTTGTTACCGGTCTTCTACCGTATTCAATATAAAATACGTACACTCATACATAAAGCTATTACCAAAGCACACCAACATACATCTCTTCACTTATCTCAAAATATCTTCCAACCCAACCTCTCTGCTCTGCACAAGATCTGCGTCTCTCATCCATACGCATTACTTGTTCCCATGCACTCTTACAGGAATTTTTTCGGGCTGCACCCACCCTGCGGAATTCCCTCCCACGCACAATAAGACTTTCCGCTAGTCTCCAAAACTCACCTTTTCAGACACGCTTCCAGAACTGCTCCCATAACTTTCATAGCTTCCCTATCTAACAGCCTTCTTACAGTATACACATATCATCACTTATTTATTTCTTCAATTTCACATCCTCCTAACCATATGCTAACTTTCCTGTGTGACTGGATCATACAGCTCACCAATAACCTCTGCAATCTGGCTGGACCAATTTGCAGTATGTAGCACCTATCCTTGTGTATCAACACCTATTTCCCTATAGATTGCAAGCTTGCGAACAGGGTCTTCTTACCTTTATGTCTGTATGTTACTACCCAGTTTTGTTCTATTAATGTTGTTTCCATTTGTAAAACGCAACGGAATATGCTGCGCTATATAAAAACCACCATAAGTTGTCATTGAAATCTTTCAGTGCAATATTTTTTGTACGACTTCATTTATATGTTTATTAATGTGCTTATTTCTATTGCAACCATTTATGTATCCTTAATCACATGTTGAACTTATTAGTAAACTATTTCATCTTTTCTTGACTCAGAATTAATTATCAATTGATGGTTAAAATAACAAGGGATCTAGCTTTTGTTAATTTCACAATATTCCAAACATCACAAAGAGATAAGCGCAGCACTTTTTTCTATATTTATTATTGTTAATTAGGTTGGTCCCTAATAAGTGCAGCTGCTATCAAAGACATAGGCCCTCATTCAGAGGCGCTTGCAAGAAGCGAGCGCTCGTTCTGAATGAGGGCAACTGCTTGTATTTTTAAGTGCGGCCTCCTGGTCGCTAGCTAAGCTGTGGGTTACCACAGACTGGCGTCACTAGGCGGGTGCGGGGGGTGCGGGCCGCACTGGTGTGACACCATCTGAGAGGGTGACACCAAAATAGCATAGCTGCTCTGCTATTTTGGTGTCACCCCTACGGTTGGTGTCACAGTGAAGTCAAGACACGGAGACAGGCAGGGACAGACTGTGGGCTGCCCCAGTAGCTGCAGGAGCGCTGGGGAAGCCCCCTGTCTTGAGAGAACAGGAGGCAGTAACGCGCCCAAGATAGGCAAAAAGGGGGTGTGGCTTCGCGGGTAGAAGCCACGCTCCCTCCCGGGATGCAAAGGGACATAGAACATCCGCACCAGGTGTCATTAAGGTTAGTGACGCATCTGTTACCACCCACAGCTTTAGCGACCGACCAGGTTGATGGTCGCGATGGTCAAGACCCCTAAGGTTGGGCCTCGGCAACTGCAAGCCCCAGGGAGCTTCCTGCCCCGCCACGCCTAAAAAAAGGGTCCAAAAATGGTTGATCAACATCGACAGCCGGCCATTTTGTAGTGAGCTCCGGAGCGAGAGAATTTCTCTCTAGCTCCGGGGCTGGCGCACGCGCAGTGCGGCCGCTGCACGTGCGTGCAGGTCCTAAGCATCGACCCGGTTGCGAGCGCTCAGCACTTGCGACCTGGTCTGAATGAGGGCCATAGTTTTTTCCCCATCTAATCCACAGTACGCAAAAAATTATCACAATTGCAGGTAGATTCATGTGTCTGCAGTACAAGGGCCGGAGCTGCGCTTCCAGAATTTGTGTTCCGCTGTGGAACGCATACTGGAAACTCCCGGCTCCTGTGTCCCCTCGTACAGTCTCTGCTGACAGGCAATATCCACCCCCTGCCTCTGTGTCATCTCTCCCTCCCCTTCCAGTAATGTCCGCCGCCTGTGCAGTGTGACTGTGCACCAGCGTGATGCCAGCCAAATACAGAGTAGTGGCACGTGGTGTCAGCAGCCAGTCCCCGGCAGATGGCGCAGTCTCCCTGCTGCTGCCCTGAACTCAGCCCATTTAGGAAGAGAGCAGTGAACCAGTCCCCAGCGTTTGGTGCAGTCTCCCAGCTGCTGCCCTGCACTCACTTCTCCCCAGGAAGAAAGCAGTGAACCACTGGCCAGAACCTGGGATCTGCATAGAGGACTTCTTCCCGGTGAGTCCCTTCTCACTACGACTCCTGTCCCTGCTTCTCACTACTCCTCCCATCCTGCCCCCTGCAGTGCTTCCCACTACTTCTATCCTGAACCCCTGCTTCCCACTACTCCTCCTATCCGACCCCCCTGCTTCCCACTACTCCTCCTATCCTGCCCCCCTGCTTCCCACTACTCCTCCTATCCTGCCCCCTGCTTCTCACTACTACTCCCATCCTGCCCCCTGCTTCATGCTACTCCTCCCATCTTGCCCCCTGCTTCCCACTACTACTCCCATCCTGCCCCCTGCTTCCCACTACTCCTCCTATCCTGCCCCCTGCTTCCCACTACTCCTCCTATCCTGCCCCCTGCTTCCCACTACTCCTCCTATCCTGCCTCCCTGCTTCCCACTACTCCTCCTATCCTGCCCCCTGCTTCTCACTACTACTCCCACTGCCCCCTGCTTCATGCTACTCCTCCCATCTTGCCCCCTGCTTCCCACTACTACTCCCATCCTGCCCCCTGCTTCCCACTACTCCTCCTATCCTGCCCCCTGCTTCCCACTACTCCTCCTATCCTGCCCCCTGCTTTCCACTACTACTCCCATCATGCCCCCTGCTTCCCACTACTACTCCCATCCTGCCCCCAGTGGCCTTGGAGTGTATGGAGTTTGTGCACCAAGTGCTGGCTCTGTTGGGGGGTAATAGGCTAACCAACCCTACCCCCTGGCAGAGTGGCGTCCCTCCCCGCGGTGTCACCCGGTGTGGCTATGCTGCGGGTGCCCTGGAATGGGGGCGTGGCCTCACCCGATCCCTATCCCCCGTAGTCCTGTTCTTAATACTACTGGGTGGGTGCAGGGGGTGCTGAATGCCTTGTGTTGCAGTGCCGGCTCCCTCACGGTGTCAGGAGTCGGGTGCTGCACTTAATACTACAGTGCAGCACCCGGCGCCTGTCACTGTGGAGAAGTGTCAGTCTGCACCTTGGTGTTACCCCTCAGCGGGTGATACCCGGGTGCGGCACGCACCCCCTTGTGATGCTACTTCCCTGGCCCACCGTAGCCACTAGCCCCACCTACAAAACATACCTATAACCCATCCTACCCTCCAGCCCAGTGACATACAGTACCCTCCCCCTCCCTGGGAGCGTACTGTACTCTGTACATACTCTGACCACCACACCCCCAGCCCCGGTTACATACACTATCCACCCTATGACACCCCTACCCTAATAGCTACGGACATACACTCCTTACCCTACCTTCCCTCGACCCCCTAGACACAGCCCCCCCAACCCAGGGACATAAGTTATCCACACTATCGAGGCCAATTTGCTTGTGTCATTTTTTTTTCTGTGGGGGCTAATGTTTTTTTCTTTCATTTTCCTGTGGGGGCTAAGGTCTTTTATATTTTCCTGTGGGGGCTAATGTCTTTTATATTTTCCTGTGGGGGCTAATGTCTTTTATATTTCGCTGTGGGGACTAAAGTGCTTTTTTTATTTCCTGTTTTGGTCAATGTGTTTGTTTTTTTTGTTTTTTTCCTGTGGGAGCCAACATGGTTTATTTTTTTTCTTGTGGGGGCCAATTTGCTTGTTTTCTGTGGGGGCCAATGTGTTTTATTGTTTTCTGTGTTAGCCAATGTGTTTTCTATTTTCTGTGGGGGCTAATGTATGTGTTTTATCTCTTGTGAGGGGCCAATGTGTTTATTTTTTTCTTGTACAATGTTTTTCGTCTGCGAATGCGGTTGAGTTGCACTGTGCATGCTTTGTGCAGCGTTGCAGTGCAGGCACATGCAGTATACTAAAAATTTGTTTTTTTGCATTACTACGCAGCTACAGGGGTTTGGCTAAGAAGGTGCAGATGTAACGTAGTATGGGTGTGTTGATGACGTTGCTTGTGTACAGTATAGAGACACTAAATTGCTCACATTATAGGCAATAGTCAGATGAGAGAGAGAGAGTTTTTTTTTTTCCCGGTAGCACTTTGAAGTTTTATTGTTTTTTTGTTTTTTTGTTTTTTTGGGGAGGGGGGCACCAACACTTATCTTGCCTTCGGGCAACTGGGATGAAGTTACGCCACTGAGTCCTGCTTCATGCTACTCCTCCCATCTTGCCCCCTGCTTCCCACTACTACTCCCATCCTGCCCCCTGCTTCCCACTACTCCTCCTATCCTGCCCCCTGCTTCCCACTACTCCTCCTATCCTGCCCCCTGCTTTCCACTACTACTCCCATCATGCCCCCTGCTTCCCACTACTACTCCCATCCTGCCCCCAGTGGCCTTGGAGTGTATGGAGTTTGTGCACCAAGTGCTGGCTCTGTTGGGGGGTAATAGGCTAACCAACCCTACCCCCTGGCAGAGTGGCGTCCCTCCCCGCAGTGTCACCCGGTGTGGCTATGCTGCGGGTGCCCTGGAATGGGGGCGTGGCCTCACCCGATCCCTATCCCCCGTAGTCCTGTTCTTAATACTACTGGGTGGGTGCAGGGGGTGCTGAATGCCTTGTGTTGCAGTGCCGGCTCCCTCACGGTGTCAGGAGTCGGGTGCTGCACTTAATACTACAGTGCAGCACCCGGCGCCTGTCACTGTGGAGAAGTGTCAGTCTGCACCTTGGTGTTACCCCTCAGCGGGTGATACCCGGGTGCGGCACGCACCCCCTTGTGATGCTACTTCCCTGGCCCACCGTAGCCACTAGCCCCACCTACAAAACATACCTATAACCCATCCTACCCTCCAGCCCAGTGACATACAGTACCCTCCCCCTCCCTGGGAGCGTACTGTACTCTGTACATACTCTGACCACCACACCCCCAGCCCCGGTTACATACACTATCCACCCTATGACACCCCTACCCTAATAGCTACGGACATACACTCCTTACCCTACCTTCCCTCGACCCCCTAGACACAGCCCCCCCAACCCAGGGACATAAGTTATCCACACTATCAAGGCCAATTTGCTTGTGTCATTTTTTTTTCTGTGGGGGCTAATGTTTTTTTCTTTCATTTTCCTGTGGGGGCTAAGGTCTTTTATATTTTCCTGTGGGGGCTAATGTCTTTTATATTTTCCTGTGGGGGCTAATGTCTTTTATATTTCGCTGTGGGGACTAAAGTGCTTTTTTTATTTCCTGTTTTGGTCAATGTGTTTGTTTTTTTTGTTTTTTTCCTGTGGGAGCCAACATGGTTTATTTTTTTTCTTGTGGGGGCCAATTTGCTTGTTTTCTGTGGGGGCCAATGTGTTTTATTGTTTTCTGTGTTAGCCAATGTGTTTTCTATTTTCTGTGGGGGCTAATGTATGTGTTTTATCTCTTGTGAGGGGCCAATGTGTTTATTTTTTTCTTGTACAATGTTTTTCGTCTGCGAATGCGGTTGAGTTGCACTGTGCATGCTTTGTGCAGCGTTGCAGTGCAGGCACATGCAGTATACTAAAAATTTGTTTTTTTGCATTACTACGCAGCTACAGGGGTTTGGCTAAGAAGGTGCAGATGTAACGTAGTATGGGTGTGTTGATGACGTTGCTTGTGTACAGTATAGAGACACTAAATTGCTCACATTATAGGCAATAGTCAGATGAGAGAGAGAGAGTTTTTTTTTTTCCCGGTAGCACTTTGAAGTTTTATTGTTTTTTTGTTTTTTTGTTTTTTTGGGGAGGGGGGCACCAACACTTATCTTGCCTTCGGGCAACTGGGATGAAGTTACGCCACTGAGTCCTGCTGCTGAGTTCCCCCCTAAGACAGCTGTTTGCTACAGTTACATAAAAAATGTACTGTAAATTCTGTGCTGGAAAAGAATATATAACTGTACTTTAGGGATAATATATATTTTGCTAATGAAATCATTGCTCTTCACAGGATAACAATATGGTGAAATTACCCTGCGCGCTGACTGGCATGGGAACAAAGAGAAAGTGAGATTCCAACTGAGCAATTTGTGACAGATTTATTTTTTACATAGCATAGACTGATGAAAATGGCACTTAATGGAAAACTATCATCAAAGCAGAATTTAGCAGTTTATTCCACTGGAAAATCTTATAGTTATGATTATATTTAGTTTTGTTGAAAGTTTGCTGCACTTTAAAATATTGCTATTGCTCTTTGTGGATACCTTTAAGTAACAGATTGATCATCATCATTGACAGCCAGTTCAGCATTGTTTCCCTGAACTAGCTGCTATTGCAGTTACACCCAATTCAACAGTCACCGGGTACTAGATAGTGTACTATCTGCGAGATGCCAAATGTGACCACATTGTACAAACAAAAATATAATATAGAGTACGGCTTCAAATAACTTGAAAAGCATTAATAATGTCTCAGGTGAGTGCCGTGGATTCTAGTGGTGGAATCCAATTGCTAGGAATGTGCATTGCAAGTTTCATGGGACACCGCTATGAGGACGCAATTTACTGTTCCGCAGTGGTAAATCGCATTCATCTTAGATCCGCTTGTAAGTTGTAACTCGCTGCCCTGTTCTTTTATTTTAACTACCTCTCACTCTTGTCCCACTAACCACCTGAGGCATTCCCTACGAGACCCAATCAGACTATTTGCTGTCTTCAAAACTTGAAGTGATCACTAAAATCCTCTTTAAATGGAACATACCCTACTCCCATCTATACTACTCTGGTACACTAATGCTACTAACCCAATCTGTACTGGGAGCCACATTTGCAGAGCCCTCCCTACCCTGGGTTTTCACAACTACACGTACACAGCACATAAACTAAAATACTGTTCTTTCTTTTTCTCTTCTGTCAGCCTCAATTAGAAATGTCCATGAATACAGCGTTTTCAAAGGTACAAAGGATTAATAAATCATCATGATTAAGCAAAGCGATGTCAGAGAGGACAGAAATATTTGAACAACATTGAATGTAGTGAATGTATGGCTTTATTTTTCTGTAGCACGCAATCGCCCCTTGTAATTACTCATATATATGTAGATGTGGTTTACCTATCTGTATTTAAGTTCTAACACAAATTAGGGTAAATGTACATTTGCACATGGCAAGCATAACAATTGGCAGATCCACAAGTCAATTTGTTTATGTTAAAGATTAATGTTCTGACACTTGTGTTTAGGATCAATTCATTTTCTGCCTATCAGACATAGGACTTGCTTTGAAAAGAAGTCTTTTATTTTAGAAAAAGCGAAGTTGCGGACACAAAATCATTGTTGTTAGAGGCATTTTTCAGATCACTTTGGTTTTAAAATCAATTGGCATATGTTGCTTAAATATTCTTTGCTTCCGTCGAAAGGGAATTAATATTCTTCAAACTCTTAAATAAACAAAATTCATGTGAAAGTTTCTGTGCAGAAACTAAGTGATAACATATTCTGCTACAAGCTAGATGCTACCCTGACAGCCTCCTTACTGGAGGGGTGCATGCTATGCATTTCACCGCAGGACCCGAATTGTTTGTCTGACATGACTAAAATACATGCTCTCTGTAATGTGCTGTTATTAAGGTACCAACAATGGAGGCATGTGTGTTCAGACTTGTGAGAACTGTCTACCTATTGTTGCTGACTATAATTCATTTTATAGAAGACAGTATATCTCCCACCCATTGGGTCCATCTGCTTTGTCCACAAGCTGCTTGCCTTCTGCCCAAACCGAGCAGCTGTCTCATGCCTTCAAGTGAGCATGTGTGAGCTCCTGGAGCTAAACATATACATAAAGGGGAAGGAGAAAATGCACAAATATAAAATTCTCAGGCAATGTTGATAAACTGTAGCTTGAAATGTGGCTTTTTATTTCTCTTTATAACCTTATGCTGTATGTTTTAAGCCACTCAGTGTTTATTATGATGCCCAATTGTTACAATACAAAACCAACAAAACTTCAAGGTAATACAAAATCTATACTATATGTAATAAAATGTGTTGCAGACGATCAATGCCCACAGAATTTGTTTTAAACTATGCAGAGAGGGATTGCCATCCTGGTGCAGTTTTAAATCTAAGTTGGTGTTGAATCTATTTGTATTTATCCTTACTGACTTTAGTTATTGCCCTGTCATTTCCAGTAAAGCATACAAAGTTACAAACATACATACTGTAAATAGACTACTTATAATTTACTAATGTAAATTGTAGCTACAAATAATAGACAAAGAGGCATTTATGATAGCAAATGCACTGAAAATAAGTTGCTCTAACCCAGGGGTGGGGAACCTTTTTTCAGCCGAGGGCCATTTTGATATATATAATATTATTTGCGGGCCTGGTGCAGGCCACACCCCCTCCGTGTGATGTCACACAGGGGTGGGGCCACAATTGCCGGTGATTATAGCAATGCTCGCAGTATCCTGAGGATGCTCCGGGGAGCTGTAAGGGCAGCGGTGTGACCGTCTCAGGTGTCCTAAGGACGCTCCAGGCAGACTGCTGCATAGATTTTGACTTCAGGGTGCCATTCTAGGCACTCTGCTAGCCAGATGAGGCTAGCAGGAAAAAGCTCCAAGGGACAGGCCAAATGATTCCGGGGGCCTTATATGGCCCCCGGGCCTGAGGCTCCCCATCCCTGCTCTAACCGATAGTAGCCGTTTACAAGATGTCATTTTTTTGTGTATTTTAGAAAACAAAGGACATTACTGATTAGTTGCTAAGGGCCAGAAAGTGTCAGATAACTGCCCTCACTGCAATAGTAACCTGTATGTTTTTCAAAATATTTTTTTTTTTTTTCAGAATTAGGCCCACAGTGTGGTATGGCTATTTCCTAGGATGCCAAGCAAAAGGTAAACTACATTTACTCCCACTGTTAAGATTCTGCCCTCCATCCCAGTACTGCAGGAAGGCCAACAACTGACATTGACTTGTGAATCCAAAGGAAAAGCTGTTGAGTTATCTCCCTCATTTGTTTACTGGGTGGAGGCTAATTGAAACCCACTAAGGGTGGGATATACATTGCATTGGATTTATTGTTATTTATTTATCTAACCTATATATTTTTTAAATTCTTCTTATACTCTAGTATGCATCAGTGATGCGCGCCAACTACTGAGGATCATTAATTGATATAGCCATATATTACAAAATGATGGCAGGTAATTTGTTTAATAAAATAAAACAATTCAGAGCTAAATGGAATTTACAGAAATCCATTGTACAATCCCCCAAAAAAGGCAACATCAAAGTGGGTTCACAGCTTAATTAAGATTGTCATTTGGTATAGTCCTTATTTTTATCAGACATTTTAAATAATTGCGTTATGTAGTGTATACAATAATCCAGAAAAAAAATTAATAATGGCTGTCATTTTAATTAACATTTATTGTGTGCTTTATTGTCATTAAACTCTTTCAATTAAGGTTATGATTGTGGGTATAATTAATTGTGTCCCTTTATTCACAGCAAACACTTATAATAGATTTCTCATCAGGAAGCATATGATAATCCTCAGAATTCAATTATGGCTAAATAATTGATACACAGAACATACATTGTATTGTTTACCATATACATTCTTTATCAAATAACTTCTGTTATAATTATATATTCATTCCTCCATTTGTTTGACAAAAGTTACTGGGTATAATCGACTTAAATATATCTTATTGTGCTTAATGATGCTGTTCGGAACTCCACGTTGTACATATTATTGCATGTATGTTTAATGTGAGTACTCTTATTCAGCGACAACTGTATATATCGATATTCACAGCAGATGAGATCTGATTACTATAACTTATGAGATATTCCCTTCTGCTCCACGGAAGGATTCTGCCCTCCCTGAGCTCACCTGCGCCACGGTTTGACAAGTGTACCGCCCCAGCCAAACTCCCCAGCAGCAGAAATAAGGGATTTATTAGTGGGGACTCGCATTAGGTTGCTAAGCAGTGCTCTGTGTGGCAGAATTTCAACCTTACACATTGGTACATTTAATTGTGTATAAGGGACATATTTTTTAACAAATTCACTCAGCCCCCAAAAATGAAGAATACTTATTGCCGCATATAAATTCTGAATAAAAATACCACATACAGTGGATGTTGTTTGCTAAGGGCTACTGGACCGTATTCAGAGCATTATATTTCAGAATTGTTCCTGCTGGTGCTATAACTCAAAAGCATGTATAATTTTGAAGATAAGACAATACATAATACATTTCTGGTATAAAAAAAATATAATAAAAGCAACACAATTCTGACTTCAATGGAAATCAGCTGGGATGCAAAATGGCCACCAACTCTAAGGTAGGAGAAAAAAAGAGAATAATACTGCTTGCAGTAAATACATATGGAACAAAATGTATTTTTATTCAATTTGCCTACTAATTCATGGCATTATTTTATACAGCGGCACAACGGATAGCATTGCTGGGTCACTGCGATAGGGTCATGAGTTTGATTTTAAACATGCCTCTATCTGTGTGGAATTTTGTATGTTCTTAAAGTGGGCTTTCTGTGGGTGCTCTAGTTTACTCTAAGCGGCATATTCAATTGGGTGTGAGACTACAAACACAGCTGTGGCAACCAATTTCTGATTATCGCAGCTATGCACACTACAGATTATCACGCTATCCAATTGAAAAAAAATTAAGAGCAATCATTTTTTTTCACAAAAATCTGTTTGAAAAATAGAAAAAAATAAGGAGGCGTGTACCCCCCAAAAAACCATCAAATATAGATTAGATAACATTATAGATGTCTATTACTGTCCCCAAGAAAAAATATTTAGCAATTCTAAAATGATTCGTATGGCCGATATGTGCATTTTTTAATAGCAGTGAAAACTGATGGCAAGCATATTTTGTCATTAAAATAAATGCTGTTAAATTTGGGGTGTATTAAAATGTCTGTTATACCCCTTTTACACCGACCTAAAATTCCCGGGTTGATGCACATCAATCCTGGATTTTTGTTGGTGTATATGGATCCACCCGGGTCCGGGGATCCAACTCGGGTATTTTGCAGGGATGGCCATGGGTCTTTCCCGTGGCACCCTGCAGTGTAAATGACGCAATCTGGGTCACGATGACTTCACTGGCACTTGGAGATGACATCATCTCCAACCGGCCACTGCAACGCCGGAAGAGCTGGGACACTGCAGACCCGGCTCCAGTGTGAACGGCACCGACTCGGGAATATCCTCGGTCCGCACCGCAGTCTGAAAGGGGTTTGTTCCGGGTCTGATCCAGATTGGAACCCTGTTCCATCCTCCAGGTCAGACCCAGAACTTTGGTATAAAAGAGGTATTAGATGATATTTTTGTAATTTGAAGCCATTTTAAAAAATTTTTAAAAACACCTGCAACTCCCACCTGCAATGTTTAAAACACCTGACCCATACCCACCCCTTATACATGTCTTTTTAACTCATTAATCTGCATTTTTCAGAATTTCACTCCAGTAAAGACAAGTAATTATTACCCTAATTAAGCTAATTAAAAACTTCTAATTGCCTAATTAATCATTAAACAAGGTGTCCTAGGGGTTCTGAACCAAACCCCGACATTTGTACCATAAACATGTTCCCCAACTTTGCACCTGCTCTGAAGCTGCAAGAACAAAGCTGCGTTAATTCTTACAGAATCTACCACAGCTAAAATTTTTGCAGCAAATTGAATAGGAAAAACCCCATGCCTGGATGAAATTTCTAACGCCGCGGGGAAAAAAGACCAGCAGACAGGGCTGCCATCAGGGGGGACTGCTGGGCCTGGAGTCCCGAGCCCGGACACTCTGGGGGCCTGTCTGCTCCTCCTAACGCCTGTCCACTACTTCCCCCACTAAACTTACATTCACTGACAGACTCGGCCGGGGGTCAGCGGCCACCTGCGCCCACTATGTCATCTCCCTATCTCTCCAACCGCCCGCCGCTGCTGCCGTGTATATGGCTGGCTGTGGGAGGCAGGAAGAGTGGATGCTCCCAGCCTGCTATGTGCTGCTAGCCTATAACACAATCGAGCAGCCGGGAGCATCCTCTCTGCCTGCCTCCCACAGGCAGCCATAAACACGGCAGCAAGGGCGAGCGGTTGGAGAGGTAGATGTACTACCTCTACTACTGAATTTAAAGTACATACTAGATGTACTTTAAATTCAATTAAAATCAAACTGAACTTTTACCTTATGTTAAAACTAAGATTTTAATAAAATGAAACACTTTATGAAGAACTTCTGACTGCATAACTTTATTTAAAGGGAGCATTCCACACAGGTTTGAGCCCTGAAGCATAACAACAATCTGTCAATCAACACGTAACCTGAGGTTGGTCACCTCCTATACCTATAGCCGCTCCCACCACAAGAATAATAGGTGCTTAGAGCGCTTGAGCACACAAAGACGGTTGATCCATAATATTAGGGCAGCCCAGTTGGTGTAATGTTTAGCATTACTGCCTCACAGCACTGAGGTTGTGGGTTTGATTCCCATTATGGCCCTAACTGCGTGGAGTTGGTATATTCTCCTTGAGCTTGCTTGGGTTTCCTCCGGGTGCTCCACTACACTACAAACGTATGCTGGTTGGTTAATTGGCTCCCAAACAGTGTGTATATGATAGGGAATATAGATTGTAAGCTCCACTGGGGCAGTGACTGATATGATTGGCCAGATAGTCTCTGTAAAGTGCTGCATAATATGTGTGCTCTATATAAATAACTGGTAATAAATAAATATTATTAATAATAATATGGAGGGAAATATATATTCTTATATAAATGATTGTATATATACCGAGGAAAATATTTTTGAAAAAAATGCTAATTTAGGACTGCTTTGTATGCAGAATAAAACTTATAATTAATAAATGTGGTAAAACATTATTATTTTAAACTGTCAAATGATGTTATGAATATGGTATTATTACTGATTAATTCTTCCTTATAAATGGTAACGAAATGATTTTGCGTAATCAAAATAATTATGCCGGCCCCTTCAACTTACAAAAAATGACTCCTGATATATTTGAAATACAGTATGACTTCTACCTAAAAACTTTGAAGTGGAAGACTCAGACATGGCTGTTGTTTAAAATAAAATTGTGAATATCTGCTAGTCCGTAGCAACATCTGTTTTATATGGAATCAAAATGGAGCCTACAATTAAATTTTCTGTGGCTACAGACATTGCTGGAAGTGTTAGTTACTCACGGCATATCTCACAAAAGTCAGCAATAGTATTATCTGTGTCTTCCAACTGCCGATTTTGGGTAAAAGTATTAAAAATTAATACAATAATCTGAGGTATCAAGCACAATTATTTTAATTATGTAAAAAAAATTGTATAATCATTTTGAGTGGAATTACCATTCAAAGTAGGTGTGTTTTTAAATAAAGTACGTAATCTAGACATGGCTCAAAGCCCCAAATGAGAAATCGAAAGGAACATGAACCGCTCCAGAGGAGCACCTGACAGAAAATTAATAAATCTCTGGTAAACGTGACTACTTGAGCTGTCTCTTAAGGGGCACATCCACTAGACGATCTACTCCCTGTCCAATCTCTAAACGATTTTCCCTTTATTTTTTCCCTTGAAATTTCATCTTTTAGTCTGAACGATTTGCAAACGATTTTCAAACTATCTGCTCAGCCAATCATAGCCTGTATTTTTTGCATTTCCATATGTGTAATCCATCTTTCATTTAGATTAAGTTGAAACCGTATTTAGGCCCGTATACAATTAGAGGTGAAAAGCCGCGATCGGCAAAAAGTTTTTACCGATGCACAATTTTCGCCTGTTTTTAAAATATCACCGTATTCAATTCCAGGACTTTTTCGCCTAGGCAAAAAATCCATAGGCAAAAACAGGCAAAAAAGTTTCTCCAGCAAAAGACAGGGGAAAAGAAGTGCAAAATCCATATTTTGGGGTACAAATGGAGGGACTTTGTTCAGAACCCTTGGTTGCGACCCCTAATGACTAATTAGGCAAAAAAATATAAAAATGTATCTTAATTCACCCCAGAAAAGCCATGTCATTTTTGGGGTGAAAATCTAAAATGTATTTGAAAATTGGGGTAAAGTAGTGGGATAGGTATTTTGGGGACCTCTATGGATGGGACAGGTGTTTTTAGGATTGCAGGAGGCTGCAGCAGGTGTATTTTTAGAATTTTTTATTCGGCACTTTACAAACCCCAAAATATGCTAGTATCTATTTACATGTACCCCCAATTTAACTACAGCAATTATTTAAAAAAAAAAACATTGCTTAATATAATTCTTCCACACTTATGAAAATATGCATATAACAGCACTTTGACTCAAAATAAGATCCGTAATTACTTTTATTATGGCTTTTAATACACTTCTATATTGATTCCCTGTGTGAGTTAGGCTTTATTGGGAGTACAGACTGATTTCCCCCAAAAAATTTGCTGCATTCGCCCATATGCGTTTTCACCTGTTTTTACAATTGAATAGGGCGAAAAGCGGGTGCGCGCATTGAGTAAGCAGGTGAAAACAATTCGCTTTTCGCCAAGCTCGGCTTTTCGCAGATAATTGAATCCGCCCCTTAGTAGGAAAAATACATTTATTAAAAAAAATATTGAGTTTGGGGTACTAGATATTTACTTTAGTACATAGAGAAATGGATAAAGGCCGGCTCGAGGCATGTTCTACCAGTGCAGTGGAACAGGGGCGCCACCTCATAGAGGACGCACCCCTCCCAGCCATTCCCGATTTCAGCAGGACAGTCCCGCTTTTCGGCACTGCCCAGCTGTTCCACCCGTGGGACGAAGTGGCTCTGGATGTTGGGCACCTCCACTGCCGCAGCTGTGCGGCGGTGCCGGCCCATGGCATACGCGCACGCAGGGGGGGTTTCTGAGTACCTAGAAACCCAGCCTGGCCGCAGCTCCATCACCATGCAGCTAAACAAAATTTTTATTTATTTTTTTATTAAAAGGAGCTGCCGGAGTTCAGGCAACTGTGGCTGCGGCTGGAGCTGGGCTGGCTGACTGTAGGGGGAGCTGTTGCGGCAGCGCGCAGCTCCTCCTAGGATGGATGGGGCATTGACTGAAAGAGGGCCAGGCTTTGAGCGGCCGCCGTTTGACTGCATACCTGGCGCTTTCTCCTGGACCTGGAGCCCAGGTGAAGTTATGTGGGGGGTGCCCAGTGGGAGAGGAGCAGCCGGCGGGGGTTTACTGTCAGCGTGTGGGAGGGAGGGGGGTTGCCAGTGGGGGTGTTTAATAACTGACACTGTGAAAGATGTGTGTGTGTGTATGTATGTGTGTCAGTGTCTGTGTTGGTGTGTGTGTCTGAGTGTAGTCTTTGTGAGTGTCTGTCTAGGTTAGAGTGTGTGTGTGTGTGTGTGTGTGTGTGTGTGTGTGTGTGTGTGTGTGTGTGTGTGTGTGTGTGTGTGTGTGTGTGTGTGTGTGTGTCTGCGTCATTGTGTGTGAGACTGTCCATCATCCAAATATATGTATATATATGTATATATATATATATATATATACTGTGTATGTGTCTGTATATATCTATATATATATATATATATTTATATATACACTGTGTGTATGTATATATATATATATATATATATTGATATATTTATATACATATATATATATATATACACAGTGTATACATATATATATATATATATATATATCCACAGTTCTGCTGGCACTCTGAACTATGCTGTGACACCTTGATCCTGTGCCAGAATCCAATATCATACACCCCCAAAAACCAAACGGCACTAAGACACTGGTGTAAAGAACAATAGATTTTATTGTAAAAAGATCAACAGTTTGTGTGGTCCTGACGACAAGCTATTGTTCTTTACACCAGTGTCCTAGTGCTGTTTGTTTTTTGGAGCTATATATATATATATATATATTATTTGTGGTTAGATTTTTTATTTCGGATTTGGAAACCCCCCTTTCAAATTCCTGCGTTTGCCACTGCATGGGAAGAAGAATGGATGCCGCACGCATGCACGCGGCATCCATTCAGTGCAGGGAGAGAGCTGGTGGAAGCCCAAGCCCAGCTACTGACGTAGTGCTGGGCTCGCCCCCAGCCTGACGTTAAATGGGAGGCGTGCCATACGTGCACGCTCCCAAATAGTGTCATTTAGGGGGGGGCTATGGTAATTAGGCCATGCCCCCTTTTCAGCCCTGAAATGGATGCAATGTTGTGTAAGCTGCACTTTTAGACAATGGAAGGGAGGTGGCTTGTTCACTCTTTATTTCTTCATATTTTTATTACATTATGACAGGCGAGATACAAACAGGATGTCATAACCATGTATTTTCTTCACTAATACAGTAAGGATGGTTTTCTATACAGTTTGGCCAACTGGGGTTTAATATATAACATATGTGTATTCTTTCCATATATTAATATAGAGATTGTGGCTTGACACATTGTTGTTTTAAAACATGCACTTTGACGTGTGCTGTAGCCTATGGTAAATGCATGGTTTGATCAGATAATAGGTTAATAAATCTCCCCCATGATCTCCTGTTTGAAAAATAAGACTTACGTCATCTAAATGTGAATCACTGGGCTGTACTTATTATTTCATTTGTACCACAAATCTCTCTACACACATCATTTTACAATAATAGTAAATAGAATAAAAAGTGGCACGAATCAGGATCAAGACAATAATGGGTCCAAGGCATATATCTCGTTTGAGTGTCCCAATACCTGTTTACAAAGCACAAGGGGTAACTTGCAACTGATCTCAAAATTAAATTTTATTACGTTTTCTAAAGAGAATCCACAAGATGTAAAATAAATATTTTTGCTATGTCTCCCTTGGTGCATATTATGCTATTTGAATATTTGTCATATACTATATATCAGTAGAATCTGATTGGCTATGGGCAACATCTCCACTTCTAAAAACCCGCACTTTAGTAAATATACGCCTAAGAAGGCAAAATTACACTATTGCATCGGTCAATCCCAGTACTGCTCAAAATTGGTTTAAAGAAATTAAAGTTGCATGTGAATGTACAGCAATACAAAGGATGGGAAAATAATAATGAACACTGGGCCTGATTCAGACCGCTCGCAAGCGGGTCGATGTTGGGACATTGCGTACGTGCAGCGTGTGCAAGCCCCGGAGCTAGTGAGAAATTCACTCGCTCCAGGGCTCGCTACAAACGGTGCGGCTGTCGATGTTGATCGACAGCTTGCCCCGTTTTGTAGGCGGGGAGGGGGGTGGCTGTTCAAATGGAGGCGTTCCCGAAGGAACGCCTGTCGTTTGAGGGCGGCCCTACTGATATCACGAGTGCGAGCGGCCAGGTGGCCGTTTTTTTTTTAAAAAGTTGCCGCCCTGATTCACAGCGAGTGCTCACTTTTTGCGAGCGGCTCTGAATCAGGTCCACTGTGTTTTAGCAAATAAGCAGACTGAGAGATAATGTTAAATTTGTCTGGATTGTTAGGTGAAATTATGCAGCAAAATGACCATACATCTAAAATCACCAGAATTCCAGCGGAGACAAAAAAAATGTATCACTAATGGAAGGTGTCTGGTTGAAAGTACTGTCTGTCATATGTCTAATAAGCAGATAAAAAGGACACATACTGAGACAAATCACATTGCCTATCACTTAGAACTTAGCTCTATTTCCCTTTGTAGTGAAACACTGGAGCATTTTTTTATATAAAGCATATAAGGATAAATGAAGTTGCTCATGTTTTACAGTATTTTCCTTTTTAGTATTTATCTTTAAAGTCCATTAGGCATACTTACTTACTCTCACTGGAAGACTTATGTATACCTGTGTATCCCTAGGTAATCCTAGAAGAGCGGACTACCATTACCCATGCCACCCACTGTCTTATCAGAGTGGACATGTGCAATAACATTGCAGGTACAGTACCCACAATGTAGGCTTTCACCATTGCGATGGCCGCAAAAGTATAGCTTTAGTATAGTATGGTGTAGTGCATGCACAATGTGAGAGACAGAGGAGATGAGGGGATCAATCACTCTTCATACTCCAGGTACACTTTCAATAGGTTATGCTTTGCTGTATTCTATGTGTAGCACTCTGGTCTGCCTGGTACTTTAAGACCAGGACCCCCTGTCGCTGTGAATGGGCTTACCAAAGATGGCGACGCCCTCAAGGACTTCCCCAAGATGGCAACCAAAGAGAAAATAAAGCCTGCACTGCTCCATCTGGGAGTAAAGCAGGGAGCAGTAACTCAACAGGGTCGGAGCCTGTGCGGAGCTGGTGCCGGCGGGAGGCTATAAAAGACCCGACAGTACCTTGGTGCCAAACGGGTTCCTCAGAGCAACAGATGGAGAGAGAAGCCAGAAGGCTGACTGCAGCCGGCTCTGTCGTGCGCATGCCCAGTGGGCAAACATCGACCCGGTTGCGAGCACTCAGCATTTGCGACTGGGTCTGAATCAGGCCCAGAGTGAGTTGGTAAATAAAGCATTACACCCGCACACTGTATGGCAAGCCGCACTTAAGCACCAGCAGTATTATCCCTACACTCTGCATTCAGGAGCACAATCTTTATTATTGGTGCAGATATAAGGGACAGAGGCCCTGATTCAGAGCCTGACGCTCTGAAAGAGCGCTCGCTCTGAATCAGGGTGTTTTTGTTTTTTTTTGGTGCGGCCTCCTGGCCGCTCGCATAGCTGTGTGTGACCACCCACAGCTATTGCGAGCGGCCAGGATGATGGTCGCGATGGTCAAGACCATCGCAACCATTGGGCTTGCGACGAGACCCTTGTGGTAGGGTCTCGTGGTCGCAAGCCCCAGAGAGCTTCTGGTTCTAATAGAACGCCTCCGTTTGTGAAGCCACCCCAACGCCACGCCTCCAGAACGGTGCGAGCTGTTGATCAAAATTGACAGCCGCCCCCTTTTGGTGCGAGACCCGGAGCGACGGAGCGCCCGTCGCTAGCCGGCTCTCGCCCATGTGCACGTCGGAGCCGGCTCCGGCGTGCGCATGCGCAGTGGCTTAACATCAACCCGCTCACGAGCGCATAACGCTCGTGAGCGGGTATGAATCAGGCCCAGAGGATTTACGTGCACCTTAGCTAAAGAGAAAGAACAGCAGTAGAACTGACAGGGAAAGTTAAGCTATATGCCAAACTTTAAGTGAGCTTCAATCACATTCGGGGGAGGAGCAGAATCACCAGGGAGGAATTCATTAGTAACCCAGGAAGTTATACTGGAGTAAAGGCCCCATACATCAGCAATTGATTGCAGCAATCATGCAATTTGCAATCGATTGTGTATAAAAATCTTTCCCTCTTTCAATCGATTGTGGCAATTCTGCAATCTGCAATTGATTGAAAACAGGAAAGATTTTTATACACAATCGATTGCAAATTGCACGATTGCTGCAATCAATTACTGATGTATGGGGGCCTTTACTTGTAGGAAACATTGAATCCTAATTAAAGGAGAGTGGATAACAGAGTATCAGAGGAAGGAAAGGATACTTTTTATAACCAATATTGTATTCAGTACATTTGGAGGACAGCATAGACTAGTTATATTGGATTGCTACTACAATCTATATGGCTTCTGGGAAACAGCCTATTTTAGCTGTATGAAATGGCACTGGCTTAATTTCTATAGACCTACATGTAAATATTATGAACCTTGTCAGTATATTTGTAAACAATTAACTTTAGCACTTAAGGAGTACAGCTTGAACTATAATAATATATAGACTTCCTTTACTCTATGCTAAGTGCTACTGGGTTTAAGCTTCAACGCTTTGGACATTTATGGACCCAATTTTGCCTGCTATATTCATAGACATTTAAAGCAGAGACTTACGGCAAAGTAAAGATTCAACAGTAGGGTAATTTTATGGTAATTGAATGTTCCGTTTGCACATGGAAATAACTGTATAAATGTTATTGCTGATGTAGCATTATCCAAGTTAAACGTAAATATATGACTTATATAAAGTGTTAACCCTAAATTGAGTGGAGCGTAGTCCTTACCTTTAGGGATTGGAAGAGCGCCACCGCTGGAGTCCTGTGAACCTGAGGAAAGAATATAACAAGTGGTTGGTCTGTTATATGCATTTTATATAAACAATGTGTTACTAATTCATATATGCAACATACAGTGGTGATGAAAATTGCGGACACTTTTTGAAATTTGAATGTTTTTCGACTTTGCTTATAAAAACTGTTACACTTCATGCAGTGCAATGATTCATATATCATATGAAAGGAAATGTAATGCTGAATTCAACACAATAAACAGAGGTCAAATATTTGCATTACAAGGGAAGTTATGCAGTGAGAACAACACTTAGGGTGAAAATCTCTGTGTACTTATGATGTTACTGTCCTATCAGTATTTCGTTGGGTATCCTTTATTTTTCAAGACAGCAGCACAGCGACGTGGCATTGAGCCAACCAATGTTTGGAGCTCTTCCATCTTTATTATGTGGTGCTATGAGACAATTATACCCTCAATTAATTGTCATTTATTGGATGGATGCCTCAGATGTACCAGTTTTTCAAACGGAACCACAAATGTTCTATGGGGTTCAGGTCTGGGCGGTTTCCTGGCCATCCCAGCACCTGCATGTCATTCTCCGTGAACCCCTTTTTGCATATCCATGCAGTGTGGCAGGGAGCAAAATCCCGCTGGAAAAAAATGGGGCATTATCTGGAAGAAGATCCCTGATAGAAGGTAGAAGTTTTGGTTGTAGGATGGTGTCAATGTACTTTCTGCTGTTCAGTGCCCCATCTATGACATAAAGGCGGCCTACAGAATCTGCTGTCATACATGCCCATATCATAACACTTGTAGGATTCTTTGTTGTCGCTTGAATGCAATCTGTATGTACCTCTTTCCCGTTGCGACGTCTCACATATTTTCTCCCATCACCGCCAAATATCGATACCTTAGTTTCGTCACTCCATATCACTTGTTTCCACTGACCTTCTGTCCATGCAATGTGTTCTTTTGCCCACTGTATTCTTTTCTGCCGCTGCTTTTTATTCAGCAATGTCTTTTTTCGGGGAATCCTACCAATTAGGCCAAGCTCTGTTAGTCTTCTCCATACCGTTCTTGCACTGACAAAAACACCAGTTGCACTCAGTTCACTGCTAATGGCCGCAGATGACATCCATGTGTTCCTGACCCAAATTTGTTTTCTTATCCTATCATCAACAGCTGTTGTGCACTTTTTCCGTCCTTTTCCTTCTTTGTTTTGTATAGATTGTGTTTCATGATAACGTAAACAAACTTTTGTACTCCTGATGTTGTCACATTCCCACCAACTTCTCTCGCAATTGCTGTATACGAAAGACCATTTTCACATAACACCACAATCCTGGATTGTTTCCTGGGTGACCATTCTGGGTGACCAGTCACCACTTTGCCTGGATGACATTGTTGTATTTATTTTTTACACCATCAATAGCACTAAACAATACACACAAACATCCAACCGTAATTGCACTTCAGTAACCAACTTTATTCTGCAAAATGAAGCAGCCAATCTGACCTTTCCCACTTTTGAACATGACCTTGCACCTGCTCATAAACGACAGCTGATTGGTCCTCAGAACGACGATTCCGATTAGCTGGTAGTAGTCAATCCGCTTCTTGAATCTCATGCATCTGTGCTTCTTTCTCTGACTGAAATTAGCATAACTTCCCTTGTAATGCAAAGATTTGACCTCTGTTTATTGTGTTGAATTCAGCATTAAATTTCCTTTCATTTGATATATGAATCATTGCACTGCGTGAAGTGAAACCATTTTTATAAGCATTCAAAGTTGAAAAACATTCAAATTTCAAAATGTGTTCACAATTTTGGCCACCACTGTACATTACAGTAACTATTATTTGGATGTCCTAAGCCTTTCCATTATTACAAGCTTAGGTGGAGGCACATACCATAGTACAGAGTTAGTAACCTTTTAAAAGTATAGTAAGTGTTACATGTAGTAGGGTGGGGAGAAGTGGCATATGTGAGAATATGCCACTGTGTTACAGTACTTTACTATTTGTTGATATTGAAGTGCATATAAAGTAGAGATGAGCGGGTCCGGTTTCCAGATATCCGAACCCACCCGAATTTAGCAGAACCGAGTCGGATCCAAGCAGGCTCGGAGTTTCCCGCCTGACTTGGATATCAAAACCGAGGCAAAACCATAGAGTCTGAAATCGAGCGGTTCGCGAGCTTTCGTCTCTATGGTATATAAGGGACCATGCGACAGACGCCATTTCACTCCGGCTGTGGAGACTGAACAGGGAGGGTGGGTAGTGTAGGGCTGGGAGAGGTGCTGGTGCTGTCTGCTGTGTCCTGGGCTTGTGACTGCTGATCCATTCTGGGCTGGTGCCTGTGACAGTTGTCACTGTGCTGTCTGTGTCCATCTTGGCTGTTGCTGATCAATCTTGGCTGTTTGTGCTTTCTGCTATGTCCTGGGCTGGCATTTTTCTTGTCTGCTGTGTCCATCTGGGCTGTTGCAGAACTGTAGATACATCTGGGCTGGTGCTGTGTCCATCTGGGCCCAAGTTCTGGACTCAAAAAAAAAAATATATATAGTCAAAAAAAAAAATCAATCAAAGTGTCTTTTATATTTTTCAGTGCGTGCGTGTTAGGCTTAACCGCAGTACCGCACAAGATCCAGCCAGCATCGCAAGTTGCAACCTAGTGCTGCCGACTCCAGTCATGATCAATCTGTGCTCTGGGCCCAAGGTCTGGAGCATTAAAAAAATTTAAATCAATTGTAATTTTTTCTAATAATTGTCTGTGTGTCTGTACATGTTAGGCTTAGCCATACAAGATCCAGCCAGCAATGCAAGTTGCAACCTAGTGCTGCCCCACTCCAGTCGTGATCAATCACTGCTCTGGGCCCAAGTTCTTGAGCATAAAAAAATTTAAATCAATTGTCTTTTTTTTTTGTCTAATATTTTTTGTGTGTGTATACAACTGCACATGTGTGAATTTTGTAACCGCACCTTGGCTACACTATTGGTGCTTGTGACACTGCTTCAAGACCGCAGAAAATATGGAGGTCTGTCACATGACAGGAGAGCAAGGCCAAGAACCACATGTTGTAGCTGCCGCCAGCAGTGCAGTGTAGAGACTGATATAATGCAGCACAATGGCTCCTGAGTGAGCAAGTAGCAGTTCCCAGATAGGAAGCTCCTAGATCAGTGATTCCCAACCTCGGTCCTCAAGGCACACTAACAGTCCTGGTTTTAGTGATATCCATGCTTAAGCACAGATGGTTAAATAAAAATAACTGAGGTACTAATTAAGTCATCTGTGCTCAAGTATGGCTATCCATAAAATCTGGACTGTTAGTGTGCCTTGAGGACCGTGGTTGGGAACCCCTGTCCTAGATGAATGCTCTGGGGTTAATAGAGAGCTCGATAGGCACTTTATGTACTGAAAAAGGGGACAGTAACTCACCCTGCCCCTGGATACACAATAGAGATTCAGTACAGCCTGATGCAGAAACTTCAGGTTCCACAAAATGGCCTACAGTATATGCTGGATTCCAGGGACCAAGAAGCTCAGACAGGATGATCAGCCACTTCAGCAAAGCCCCAATATGCACAACAATCAGGTTACAGCCGCAGGGAGAGGCAGAGGAGCCTCTATCATTGCCTCCCAGAACCCAAACCGCCAATAGTGAGTTTTGTAGACTGGCTGGAGCAGCACAAAACACTTGAGGGTGGTTTTGCAAAACCAAAACATCAATCCAGATCCAAAACCAAAACATGGGGGTCAGTGTACATCTCTACTCGTATGTATTACTATTTAGAGAATCCTTCTATCTCACCAATAAAAGGACCAAGCGCAAAAAATAAGACTTATCCGTATTTTGAATAGTGGATTTCTCATAACAAATTATATATAATACTGTATGTTCAGAGACTTTGTTCTTTATCTATAATACCATATTAACTTTGTGCCTCTTCTGAGATGATGCTATTTTCTTCCTGCTCCAAAATGAGATCTCATTTAAGGAACAGTGTAACCACACTTCCATTATAGCAAAGTATGCTACAGTGCCCTGTAATGAGACTTGTTTAATGCATTTCATATCATAGTGCAGAAACCCTTCAGTAGTTTGTGTAGTAGTGTTTTGTATGTTGAAAAAGCTTTGCTAAAATGTAATTCTGATTGACAGGATAAATGCTAAATGACTTCTTGCTTTAATATGTTGTTATTTCTAACACTTAAAATAACATTATGACTTGAACAAGTGCCATTTATTTTAAGTGTTATAAATCACTGATTTATTTTCATTCACAAATGTGTAATCAGATTACATGGCAGCTTCAAAGCCTCTCTGCACTCGTACATGCTTTTATTGATTATTATTTTTGAGGTATGTTGCAGTTGTTTTTCAGACCTATTACTTTCGATCTGAAGATGGTAATATATGGGATACACAGTAGTTCATTTTGAGATGCACATCGGCACGGACAATGGAGTTTATATATACTGTGTGGGACACACATGCTTAAAAAAGATGCACATAAAAATAATTTATAGTTTTGGATGCATCGGTTGGACACCTCTCATTACAGGACTGATACTAATCTGCATACGCACCTGTATACACCTTACAATCAGCATGCAAATGCTGCAGTCATCACCAGAGCCGTAACAAGTGCTTTGAGCGCCCTGTGCTGGCTCTGCCCCCTTTGTGCATGACGTCATGAGAGCGAACATAAGGATGCGGGGCCGCCCCCACTCGGAGCTGCAGCAGCACCCGGAAGTCTTCAAGACGCTACAGACAGCACTGCCACAGCGATACTGGCTGCAGAATACCATTCCAGGTACCCTGCAGCCAGAAGCAGGCGCTGTGGGGTGACGACAGTGCTGCCCACAGTGCCCTACTCTCTGGGTGGCCGCACACCCCTAGTTACGGCCCTGGTCATCACTATCATTGGCATTTATGCATACCCTATGTTGGGTGAAGGAGATACGGAATACACACAGCTTACACATGACTTACAGTGGTGAGTAATTCTGGCAACGCCCCTGTGACACACCCAGGTGACGGTCCTCTTCTGTGCATATTAGGGGTGTGCACCGGCCACTTTTCGTGTTTTGTGTTTTGGTTTTGGATCTGGATCTTTCTTCGTGTTTTGGATCTGGATTGGTTTTGCCAAAACCACCCTTCCGTGTTTTGGGTTCTGGGTTTTGTGTTTTGGATCTGTATTTTTTTGAAAAAAAGCATAAAAACAGCTAAAATCACAGAATTTGTAGGTTTTTCTGCTCCTATGCTATTATTAACCTCAATAACCTTAATTTCCACTCATTTCCAGTCTATTCTGAACACCTCACACCTCACAATAGTGTTTTTATGTCCAAAAGGTTGCACCGAGGTAGCTGGATGACTATGCTAAGCGACACGAGTGGGCGGCACAAACACGTGACCCATCTAGGCGTGAAACTGCAGTGGCAGACAGGATGGCAGTTTGAAAAACTAGGCCCCAAACAGTACATAATGCAAAGAAAAAAAAGAGGTGCAAGATGGAATTGTCCTTGGGCCCTCCCACCCACCCTTATGTTGTATAAACAGGACATGCACACTTTAACAAACCAATCATTTCAGCGCCAGGGTCTGCCACACAACTGTGGCTGAAATGATTGGTTCGTTTGGGCCCCCACAAAACAAGCTGGCAATTAATCTGTCCCTGCACAAACTGGCTCTACGGAGGCAAGATGTCATCCACATCCTCCTCATCCACCGATTCCTCACCCTCTTCAGTGTGTACATCCTCATCCTCACAGAGTATTAATTCGTCCCCGCTGGAACCACAGGTCCCTCTGTACGTTCTGGAGGCTGGTCTCCCTGGAAGAGTTGATAATTCATTTTATGAACATCATCTTCTCCACATTTTGTGGAAGCAACCTCCTACGCCTTTCGCTGACAAGGTTCCCGGCTGCACTAAACACTCTTTCGGAGTACACACTGGAGGGGGGGCAACTCAGGTAAAATAGAGCCAGTTTGTACAGGGACCTCCAAATTGCTTCTTTTTCCTGCCAGTACAGGTACGGACTGTCTGACATGCCTACTTGGATGCTGTCACCGATGTAATCCTTTAACAGACAGACGCACGCTTGTCGCTGCTGCTTTGAGGATGCAAGTGCGGCTACAGCCCACACAATTCACAAAGACAGAAAAAAAAAAGAATATTTTTATTGTTTGTGGAGCATACTTTGAGGGTTACACCACCCTTTAACAGACAGACGCACGCTTGTCGCTGCTGCTTTGAGGATGCAAGTGCGGCTACAGCCCACACAATTCACAAAGACAGAAAAAAGAAGAAGAATATTTTTATTGTTTGTGTAGCACACTTTGAGGGTGTCACCACCCTTTAACAGACAGACGCACGCTTGTCGCTGCTGCTTTAAGGATGCAGGTGCGGCTACAGCCCACACATTTCACAAAGACCAAAAAAAAAAGAACAATATTTTAATTGTTTGTGTAGCACACTTTGAGGGTGTCACCACCCTTTAACAGACAGACGCACGCTTGTCGCTGCTGCTTTAAGGATGCAGGTGCGGCTACAGCCCACACAATTCACAAAGACAGAAAAAAGAAGAAGAATATTTTTATTGTTTGTGTAGCACACTTTGAGGGTGTCACCACCCTTTAACAGACAGACGCACGCTTGTCGCTGGTGCTTTAAGGGTGCAGGTGCGGCTACAGCCCACACATTTCACAAAGACCGAAAAAAAAAGAACAATATTTTTATTGTTTGTGTAGCACACTTTGAGGGTGTCACCACCCTTTAACAGACAGACGCACGCTTGTCGCTGCTGCTTTGAGGATGCAAGTGCGGCTACATCGCACACAAGTCACAAACACATAAAAAAAATAGTTTTTTATTTTTTGGAGCACTTTGAGAGTTACACCACCCTTTAACAGACAGACGCATGCTTGTCGCTGCTGCTTTGAGGATGCAAGTGCGGCTACAGCCCACACAATTCACAAAGACAGAAAAAAAAAGAACAATATTTTAATTGATTGTGTAGCACACTTTGAGAGTGTCACCACCCTTTAACAGACAGATGCACGCTTGTCGCTGCTGCTTTAAGGATGCAGGTGCGGCTACAGCCCACACAATTCACAAAGACAGAAAAAAGAAGAAGAATATTTTTATTGTTTGTGTAGCACACTTTGAGGGTGTCACCACCCTTTAACAGACAGACGCACGCTTGTCACTGCTGCTTTGAGGATGCAAGTGCGGCTACAGCCCACACAATTCACAAAGACAGAAAAAAGAAGAAGAATATTTTTATTGTTTGTGTAGCACACTTTGAGGGTGTCACCACCCTTTAACAGACAGACGCACGCTTGTCGCTGCTGCTTTAAGGATGCAGGTGTGGCTACAGCCCACACATTTCACAAAGACCAAAAAAAAAAGAACAATATTTTAATTGTTTGTGTAGCACACATTGAGGGTGTCACCACCCTTTAACAGACAGACGCACGCTTGTCGCTGCTGCTTTAAGGATGCAGGTGCAGCTACAGCCCACACAATTCACAAAGACAGAAAAAAGAAGAAGAATATTTTTATTGTTTGTGTAGCACACTTTGAGGGCGTCACCACCCTTTAACAGACAGACGCACACTTGTCGCTGCTGCTTTGAGGATGCAAGTGCGGCTACATCGCACACAAGTCACAAACACATTAAAAAAATAGTTTTTTATTTTTTGGAGCACTTTGAGAGTTACACCACCCTTTAACAGACAGACGCATGCTTGTCGCTGCTGCTTTGAGGATGCAAGTGCGGCTACAGCCCACACAATTCACAAAGACAGAAAAAAAAAGAACAATATTTTAATTGTTTGTGTAACACACTTTGAGGGTGTCACCACCCTTTAACAGACAGACGCACGCTTGTCGCTGCTGCTTTAAGGATGCAGGTGCGGCTACAGCCCACACAATTCACAAAGACAGAAAAAAGAAGAAGAATATTTTTATTGTTTGTGTAGCACACTTTGAGGGTGTCACCACCCTTTAACAGACAGACGCATGCTTGTCGCTGCTGCTTTGAGGATGCAAGTGCGGCTACATCGCACACAAGTCACAAACACATTAAAAAAATAGTTTTTTATTTTTTGGAGCACTTTGAGAGTTACACCACCCTTTAACAGACAGGCGCACGCTTGTCGCTGCTGCTTTGAGGATGCAAGTGCGGCTACAGCCCACACAATTCACAAAGACAGAAAAAAAAGAACAATATTTTTATTGTTTGTGTAGCACACTTTGAGGGTGTCACCACCCTTTAACAGACAGACGCATGCTTGTCGCTGCTGCTTTAAGGATGCAGGTGCGGCTACAGCCCACACATTTCACAAAGACCGAAAAAAAAAGAACAATATTTTTATTGTTTGTGTAGCACACTTTGAGGGTGTCACCACCCTTTAACAGACAGATGCACGCTTGTCGCTGCTGCTTTGAGGACAGTATCATATGCAGTGACAGTAGACTTGTCAGAAATTGTTGGCACGTCCTTCAGTCCGGACAAGATGTCCAAACAGCCCTTGACTTATGACACAGGCGCACGCTTGGCGCTGCTACTATGTTGATGCACGTGCGGCTACATCGCACACAAGTCACAAACACATTAAAAAAATAGTTTTTTATTTTTTGGAGCACTTTGAGGGTTACACCACCCTTTAACAGACAGACGCACGCTTGTCGCTGCTGCTTTGAGGATGCAAGTGCGGCTACAGCCCACACAATTCACAAAGACAGAAAAAAGAAGAAGAATATTTTTATTGTTTGTGTAGCACACTTTGAGGGTGTCACCACCCTTTAACAGACAGACGCACGCTTGTCGCTGCTGCTTTGAGGATGCAAGTGCGGCTACAGCCCACACAATTCACAAAGACCGAAAAAAAAAGAACAATATTTTTATTGTTTGTGTAGCACACTTTGAGGGTGTCACCACCCTTTAACAGACAGACGCACGCTTGTCGCTGCTGCTTTGAGGATGCAAGTGCGGCTACATCGCACACAAATCACAAACACATTAAAAATATAGTTTTTTATTTTTTGGAGCACTTTGAGAGTTACACCACCCTTTAACAGACAGACGCACGCTTGTCGCTGCTGCTTTGAGGATGCAAGTGCGGCTACAGCCCACACAATTCACAAAGACAGAAAAAAAAAGAACAATATTTTTATTGTTTGTGTAGCACACTTTGAGGGTGTCACCACCCTTTAACAGACAGACGCACGCTTGTCGCTGCTGCTTTAAGGGTGCAGGTGCGGCTACAGCCCACACATTTCACAAAGACCGAAAAAAAAAGAACAATATTTTTATTGTTTGTGTAGCACACTTTGAGGGTGTCACCACCCTTTAACAGACAGACGCACGCTTGTCGCTGCTTCTTTGAGGATGCAGGAATGGAATGGAATGGAATCTAGACGGGATTTGGAACCGGGGACACACTACCTCCATCAATTGTCTAAATCCCACTGCACTAATGGCGGATACCAGAGGCACGTCTAACACCAACATAGCAGTCAAGGCCTCAGTTATACGTTTTGCTTCAGGATGACTGCTGTCGTACTTCATCCTCATCGCTAGGGACTGTTGGAGGGTCAATTGTTTAGTAAAAGTAGTGATGTTCCTACTTCCTCTCTGGGATGATGAACAACTCCCAGCAGCAGCAATAGCACTAGGAGGAAGTGGTTCTTGATGTTTCCCTATTTTATTTTTATCGGAGAAAGTTTGGTCCTCCATTTATGTTATATTGATATATACGTGCGGCTAAAGCGCACACAAACACAGAAAATATTTTTTTATTTTTGCTGGAGAGTAGTGCCCTTTGTGGGTTACACCACCCTTTAAGAAATGAGCCAGCCGGCTCTTTACTTATGGGACATAGGCGCACGCTTGGCACTGCTCCTTTGTTGATGCACGTGCAGCCACAGTGCACACAAGTCACAAACACAGAAAATAATTTTTTTTTTGGTTTGGAGTGTACTTTGGGGGTTACAGCACCCTTTAACGGTCAAGCCAGCTGGCCCTTTACTTATGACACAGGCGCACGCTTGGCACTACTTTGTTGATGCACGTGCGGCTACTGCGCACACAATTCACAAACACAGAAAATAATTTTTTTTTTGGTTTGGACTGGAGTGTACTTTCGGGGGTTACAGCACCCTTAACGGTCAAGCCAGCCGGCCCTTTACTTATGACACAGGCGCACGCTTGGCACTACTTTGTTGATGCACGTGCGGCTACTGCGCACACAATTCACAAACACAGAAAATATTTTTTTTTTTGGTTTGGACTGGAGTGTACTTTGGGGGTTACAGCACCCTTTAACGGTCAAGCCAGCCGGCCCTTTACTTATGACACAGGCGCACGTTTGGCACTACTTTGTTGATTCACGTGCGGCTACTGCGCACACAATTCACAAACACAGAAAATATTTTTTTTTTTGGTTTGGACTGGAGTGTACTTTCGGGGGTTACAGCACCCTTAACAGTCAAGCCAGCCGGCCCTTTACTTATGACACAGGCACACGCTTGGCACTACTTTGTTGATGCACGTGCGGCTACTGCGCACACAATTCACAAACACAGAAAATAATTTTTCTTTTGGTTTGGACTGGAGTGTTCTTTCGGGGGTTACAGCACCCTTAACGGTCAAGCCAGCCGGCCCTTTACTTATGACACAGGCGCACGCTTGGCACTACTTTGTTGATGCACGTGCGGCTACTGCGCACACAATTCACAAACACAGAAAATATTTTTTTTTTTGGTTTGGACTGGAGTGTACTTTCGGGGGTTACAGCACCCTTTAACGGTCAAGCCAGCCGGCCCTTTACTTATGACACAGGCGCACGCTTGGCACTACTTTGTTGATGCACGTGCGGCTACTGCGCACACAATTCACAAACACAGAAAATAATTTTTTTTTTGGTTTGGACTGGAGTGTACTTTCGGGGTTACAGCACCCTTAACGGTCAAGCCAGCCGGCCCTTTACTTATGACACAGGCGCACGCTTGGCACTACTTTGTTGATGCACGTGCGGCTACTGCGCACACAATTCACAAACACAGAAAATAATTTTTTTTTTGGTTTGGACTGGAGTGTACTTTCGGGGTTACAGCACCCTTAACGGTCAAGCCAGCCGGCCCTTTACTTATGACACAGGCGCACGCTTGGCACTACTTTGTTGATGCACGTGCGGCTACTGCGCACACAATTCACAAACACAGAAAATATATTATTTTTTTAGCACTTGGGGGGAGCACCCCTGATGGACAGAGCACCCCCTGGACAACACTACAGCACCCCTTTAGGACTGGGACACTGCACAGGACTTTGGAGTGGACACAGCCCCTATGGAGAACTGACTGCACAACACAGTCCAGCCAGCCCCTATGGACTTTGAAGTAGTGGACACAGCCCCTATTAACAACAGCAGCACAGCACAACACAGCCAGCCCCTATGGACTTTGAAGTAGTGGACAACAGCAGCACTACACTACACTACACTACACAGCCCTAACTCCCACCCTCTCTCTTCACTGTCCACAGCCGAGTGAGAAAATGGCGCCGACGCGGGTACCTTATATAGGATCCAAAACCCGCGAGACTCGGAAGGCGGGATGATGACGTTTTGCCTCGATTTCAGATCCGAGTCTGGCGGGAAAAGTCGAGCCTGACTCGGATCGGGGGGGCTCGGGGGGGTTCGGATTTCAGAAATCCGAACCCGCTCACCCCTAGTGCATATACCCATTTGACACCAAGATAGACTCATTTCCCGTTCAGCAAGAAATTGCAAATATCCACCTGTGTATACACAAAGATGCGTAAGCAGCACGCTGTATATACTAGGGATGAGCGGGTTCGGTTCCCTGAGAACCGAACCCACCCGAACTTCGGGGATCCGGGGCGATCCGAGCCCAAGCTCGGATCTCCCTGTCTGCCCCGGATCCCTCTCCCGAGGCAAAACCTCGAGATCTGCTGTCGGATCTCGAGGTTTTGCCTCGAGCGGCCATTTAAAAAAAAATGCCTTTGCCTTTAATGGGCAAAGTGCTGATTGGCTGACAGAGCCGTCTGTCACGGCTCTCAGCCAATCAGCATTATGGTGCTCATTTGCATGTAGCACGGACTCGTGAGATCCGTGCTACATGCATCTGTGTGATTGACAGTGACACAGAGCACAGATGGGTCAGTGAGACCCGTCTGTGCTGCTGTGTATTTCAATGACACAGATGCACGCACGGACCAGGAGATCCGTGCTACTTGCATCTGTGTCATTGACACAGAGCACTAACGGGTCCGTGAGACCCGTCTGTGCTGCTGTGGTAAATAAAAAAAAAAAAACCTGTGTAAAAAGAGAAAAAAATGGCGTGCCCCCCCCCCAAAAAAAGAGCAACCAGCCCCGGGCATTAGTGACCCAGTGCTGGGTGTGCTTAAATACAGGGGACAAACGACATAGGGGTCCCCTGTACTTAAACACAACCAGCACCGGGCTAGTCAGAACCAGAGCTGGTTGCCAAAATACGGGGGACAAACGACGTAGGGGTCCCCCGTATTCTGCGCAACCAGCTCTGGGCTCTGATCCGGTCCTGGTTCTGGAAATACAGGGGAAAAAAATGAGTAGGGTTCCCCTGTATGTTCCAGAACCAGCACTGGACTTTTTCTAGCGGGGGGCTGATGCCACAGCCAGGGGAGCCCTTTCACCGGGCCCCCCAGCCGCAGCATCAGCCCTGACCGCTAGTCAGCCCAGGCCGGGGATCCCTGGAGAGCTGGGGACCCCCCCAATAAAGGGGTCACCCTCTCCAGGGCACCCCAGGCCCAGGCTGATAGCCCGGGGCTATCCCCGCCACCCCTGGTGGCGGTGGGTGGCGGGTTGATTGTGTGGTGTGGTGTAAATAAAGAATATCAAACATTGTCTTTACAAGTAGAACTGCAAGTCCCAGCAAGCCTGCCCCGCATGCTGGTACTTGGAGAACCACAAGTACCAGCATGCAGGGCATTAAGGGCCCACTAGTACCTGTAGTTCACCTGTAAAAAAATGTTTAAAAAAAACACAGGACACACACACCGTGACAGTATAAGTTTATTAAACATACATACACACACACACACACACACACACACATGTACACATACTCACCTATGTAACCCTGTAGCATCGGTCCACTTGTCCGGTAAAGTATCCATAGGGGACCTGTGAAAAAAAACATACTCACCATCTCCTATGCGAGGTTCTGTCCTCTTCGTTCCAAAGTAGGCATCCCCGGACTTGGCAAAAAAAAAAAACGAAAACGCGATCCACGAACTTAGTACCGTTCTATAGAACGGTACTTCCCGAATGAGAGCTTAGCGGCGGGGTATCACCATGGAAACCCCGCTGCTAAGCGTTCATTGGCTGAGAGAGGCCATCTCCCGTCTCTCAGCCAATGAACGGCTCCCTCCATTGTAGTCAATGCTGGGAGCCGCAAGGTTATTAAAGTTTACCCTGCGGTTCCCACCATTGACTACAATGGAGGGAGCCGTTCATTGGCTGAGAGACGGGAGATGACCTCTCTCAGCCAATGAACGCTTAGCAGCGGGGTTTCCATGGTGATACCCCGCCGCTAAGCTCTCATTCGGGAAGTACCGTTCTATAGAACGGTACTAAGTTCGTGGATCGCGTTTTCGTTTTTTTTTTTTTGCCAAGTCCGGGGATGCCTACTTTGGAACGAAGAGGACAGAACCTCGCATAGGAGATGGTGAGTATGTTTTTTTTCACAGGTCCCCTAGGGATACTTTACCGGACAAGTGGACCGATGCTACAGGTTACATAGGTGAGTATGTGTACATGTGTGTGTGTGTATGTATGTTTAATAAACTTATACTGTCACGGTGTGTGTGTCCTGTGTTTTTTTAAACATTTTTTTTACAGGTGAACTACAGGTACTAGTGGGCCCTTAATGCCCTGCATGCTGGTACTTGTGGTTCTCCAAGTACCAGCATGCGGGGCAGGCTAGCTGGGACTTGCAGTTCTACTTGTAAAGACAATGTTTGATATTCTTTATTTACACCACACCACACAATCAACCCGCCACCCACCGCCACCAGGGGTGGCGGGGATAGCCCCGGGCTATCAGCCTGGGCCTGGGGTGCCCTGGAGAGGGTGACCCCTTTATTGGGGGGGTCCCCAGCTCTCCAGGGATCCCCGGCCTGGGCTGACTAGCGGTCAGGGTTGATGCTGCGGCTGGGGGGCCCGGTGAAAGGGCTCCCCTGGCTGTGGCATCAGCCCCCCGCTAGAAAAAGTCCAGTGCTGGTTCTGGAACATACAGGGGAACCCTACTCATTTTTTGTCCCCTATATTTCCAGAACCAGGACCGGATCAGAGCCCAGAGCTGGTTGCGCAGAATACAGGGGACCCCTACGTCGTTTGTCCCCCGTATTTTGGCAACCAGCGCTGGTTCTGACTAGCCCGGTGCTGGTTGTGCTTAAGTACAGGGGACCCCTACGTCGTTTGTCCCCTGTATTTAAGCACACCCAGCACTGGGTTACTAATGCCGGGGGCTGGTTGCTCTTTTTTGGGGGGGTGCACGCCATTTTTTTCTTTTTTTACACAGGTTTTTTTTTTTTTTTTTTTACCACAGCAGCACAGACGGGTCTCACGGACCTGTCATTGCTCTGTGCCAATCACACAGATGCATGTAGCACGGATCTCCCGGGTTCGTGCTACATGCAAATGGGCACCATAACGCTGATTGGCTTCCTGTCTGCCACTGCAGTGCCACTCCTAGATGGGCCACGTGTTTGTGCCGCCCCCTTGTGTCGCTTAGCATAGTCATCCAGCTTCCTTGGTACAACCTTTTGGCCTAAAAACAATATTGTGAGGTGTGAGGTGTTCAGAATAGAGTGGAAATGAGTGGAAATTAATGTTATTGGGGTTATTAATAGCGTAGGAACAAAAAAAGGCCCATTTATGTGATTTTAGCGTTTTTTTTTTATTTTTTAAGAAAAAATCCAGATCCAAAACACAAAACCCAGAACCCAAAACACGGAAGGGTGGTTTTGGCAAAACCAATCCAGATCCAAAACACGAAGAAAGATCCAGATCCAAAACCAAAACACAAAACACGAAAAGTGTCCGGTGCACACCCCTAGTATATACATGCACAGTATGCAAAACATTGCTTGATTGGTGCAACTCTGAATCATGCCCTAAACGTCCAGCTCTCCTCCAGCAGCATATGCTCCAGGTCTTCAGGCATGAATCCTATACGTCATTAACATAAGAAAAATATATCCTATAATACAGACGTAGGTATATTCATTTTACTGTTTGAATGAACATGGTAAGATATGAACAAGACATGACAAAACAAGACAACGTTTTTATGATGGCCACCAGCCTAATGATGGGTCTTACCTGTCCCTCTTTGGTATAATTTTGCTTGCCACCTCCAGGATTCTCCACTATGTCATTGGTAGGCTATGCTCCTGAGGAAGCTGGGTGGTTATAGCCCAGTGAAAAGTGTTGAGCTCATTTTACTGGACCCCTGTGATCTGTTGGATTTATATTGGACTACACATCTCTCCGTGGAACTATTTGCAGCGTTTAAGGACACCTGGTGGACTTTATCTCAGCCCATGATTCTGCACAATAGAATGCTAAGGGGACTGCTTTGGATATACAGATCCATGGAATGGTAATACCTTGCTCAGTGGCAGAACATGTGAATGGTGGGCCCAGGTGCAAAGATTTGCTTTGGGACCCCCTTCTCCGCCCTACTCCAAGTTCGAAGTGCAGTGGGTGACAGAGAGAGGTAGAGGGTGACAGGAAGAGGCAAGAGGTAGACAAAGAGAGGCAAGAAGGTAACAATAACAGGCAGTGTGTGACAGGGAGAGGGAAGAGGCAATGGGTGACAAGGAGAGGGTGATAGGGAGAAGCAGTGGGTGACAGGGAGAGGTGACAGGGAGAGGGAAGAGGCAGTGGGTGACAGGGGAGAGGGTGAGAGGTGACAGGGAGAAGCAGTGGGTGACAGAGAGGGGAGAGGGTGACAGGGATGGATGAAAGGGAGAGGGGATAGGCAGTGGGTGACAAGGAGAGAGTGATAGGTAGAGGTGACAGGGAAAAGCAGTGGGTGAGAGGGAGAGGGTGAAAGGGAGAGGTGACAGTTAGTGGGCGAGAGGGTGACAGGGAGAGGGGAGAGGCAGTGGGTGACAGGGAGATGTAGTGGGTGCCTGACACACTGTAGTACCTCCCACATTATACCACCTGTAGTGCCCACACATAATGCTACACTGTAGTCCCAACACATTATAGTCCCCACACATTATGCCACCTGTAGCGCCCACACATTATGCCACCTGTAGTGCCCACACATTATGCCACCTCTAGTGCCCACACATTATGCTACACTGTAGTCCCCACACATTATGCCACCTCTAGTGCCCACACATTATGCTACACTGTAGTCCCCACGCATTATGCCACCTAGAGTGCCCACACATTATGCTACACTGTATTCCCCACACATTATGCCACCTGTAGTGCCCACACAGTGTACTCACCATCAGCATCCACAGGCAGCCAGCAGAGCAGCAGTCACAGCCTCACAATGAGTCACACCCATGAGGCTGCGCTGCTGCAGGGTCAGAGGAGCATGTGATGAGCTCCTCCAATCAGAGCTCAGCACATACTCCTCTGACCCCACTGCAGAGACTACTGGGAGTTATTACCCAGTAGTGCACTGCAGTGCTGAGCCTGATAGCACGGTCCCCTGCGTATAACCGACGGCCGCATCAGTCACAGCCTTGAAGACTGCACAGCAAGCAGCTGCACTGCACCTGCCATGCAGGCAGTGTGGACCCCTGTATTGCGGTGAGCCCTGGTGCAATGCATCGGCTGCACCGTCGGTAGTTCCTCCCCTGAACTTGCTACTTAATTGATATTTTCTTAATATATTATATATAATTTTATATCTCTGGTGATTGATTGAATATATACCTTACCATTGACTATATTTACATTGAGAATATTAATAAATATGTAATGTTTTATTTTTAAACCGTCCATCATCCAATTGTTGTTTCTCTAGCGCTGGTAGATCCATTATCCGTCACTGAAAGCCATTTCGTGACAACACTCTCTCCTCTGAGGGACTGATTCCATCAAAAATATATTTTTGGATAGTTGATAATGCGCTCATTGTCTCATCAGTGATCTTATAATGAGGGGGGGGGGAAATATTTTATTATTATGTGATGAGCATGTTTGATAAAGGAGGTGTCTAAGAATAGGTATGCAGTCCCAAATTTATAGCTACATATATATATATATATATATCTAATTATATATATATATGAATTGGTTAGAGGAAAATTCAATATGTATCCTTGTTAATAGGCTAAATATTCGAAAGGATGTATGAGTCAACTCCTGCAATACTTTATAAGGCAACTAAGACTTATTCAAGACAAAACACTCTAATAAGCAGGGCGCTAATTAAAATATCTATTATATCAGACAGCAGCGTCTTAATCATTTTAGTTCTACCTGACCCAGTTTATATTGTGCATATAGTTAAATTACGGCAACACCTGTTTCTATTCATTTTTGGTAACTAAATAAGACTTATTATAGTGAAAAACTATCCCTTCATTTGTATGAACTTAATGTAACCCCTGGACCTTACTGCCATCCGTCCAGGTAGACTGGGACCCAAAAACTGAATGATTGTTGTGGCAGATTAGACGGGTGTCATCCCGTGCTGCCAGATCCGGACACTACACCTTTTCGGCATGCCACAGGAGCAAGGGTGGATGAAGTGATGCCAGAGCCCACCAACCACAGAGGACCTCACTCAGAGTCGGTCGTAGCGGCCTCACGGTCATACGGGCTACGGCCGCAAAATCATAAACGGAAGCGATCATACGGCTGGTCTATCGTAAGCAAAGTGACGCCCATTCGTTAGCACTGCACCTCCTCTAGCTACCGACTGATCTGATCGAACGAACGAGACAGTCGTAGTCAGGTGCTGTCAGGCGCTGTATGCTAATTATGTTGTGATGGTTGCGGCCGTATGTGTTGTATTGATGGTCACATGTCATGTTTACATGGACTATTGAACAGCTTGTTATTAGCTTGTTGTCAATTATCTAATTAAGAGTGTTTAACTCTTGCTGTTCTTTTTAAGCAGTTTTTTTTAATGTGTCGATAAACTTTATTGTTTTTTTTGTGGGGGTTTTCCCCGCTCTCGTTTTTTTTTTTAAATTCTAAAACAAAGTAATGTTTATTATCTGTGAATGTACTGTTGCTAATTGTGTTAACTTTAAAAATGCATGTGCATTTTGCGTTAGGCTCATTTGCACTCTTATGTTTGCAACTGCACACTGCGTGTTTTATCCTTATTTTTCGGGTCACATGATTAAAGGATTGTCCAATAGTGTTTTTTTTTTAGGAAACTGAGTAAATATTTTAGCCAATCATCTTTATTTTACCCCATGTATATTTCATGTTTTCTGTAAAATCTGCCATTGCCATCATGAGAGCAACGGCCTTTACCCGTCGGGAATTATTGATCCTGGTAAATATTTTGGACAGGCGGCTTACAAACGCCCAGCCTCCCATTTCCAACCGCTTAAAGCGTGCGGCCTATGCGGAGGTGAGGAGAGCCCTTCGCCATGCCAGATTTCGACGCAATGTAGCGCAACTAGAGAGGCGGTGGTCCGATTTGTGCCGCCGGTCGCCAGTCCTTTTGGCTAATTTGCAGGCGCGATTACGCAGACGTAAGTATGCGTTTGTATAAATGTTAAAATTAGTGGACTGTTAAAAATGTCTGTTCCTTTTCCAATTATTTTATTAAATGTAAACAAACCCTCCTGTATGTTGTCCCTATTGTCCTGAATGTGTAAAGTGTACTTGTATTGTATAGCCGAAAGTGAAAACTAAACTTAGATTTTTTTATTATCTTTAAATTTTAGAACCACAGCGGAGACAGAGAAGGGCCCGCAGATTTGGCCGCAATGCAGGTCCCAACCAGCAGCCCTCCCCCTCACCTTCCCCATCCGCTCAACCCAGCCCTCCCTCCCCACCACCATACTCCCCCAGTAACCCTCCCTCCCTCTTCCAAAACTCCCCTAGTATTCCTCCCTCCCCTGCCCACTCATCCCAAATCACCACTCCCGTGCCCGAGTCCTCAACCCAAATATCCCCTCCCTTGGATTATTTTCAGTCCATTTCCCCTCCCACCATTCCACCAACTCCAACTCTATCACCATCTCCATCTCCAGCACCATCTCCATCGGGTGCTTCCTTGCCAGGCTCTGATGGTATGGTTGCTTCCTTGCCAGGCTCTGATGGTATGTGTTTTTTAATATTATGTTTTTTGCCTTTTTTTTTTAGTGTTGTTGTTATCCATGTTTTTTTTTTAATAATTTGGCTGTGTGTTTGTTTTCATTTTTACAGTATGGGTGTCATAATCATTGCGCAGTAATCCTGTTACTCAATATTTTGTGGTTATGTTTTGTACCTGGGCCCAAAATTGTATGCCTTTTGGGGTTTACAAAATGCTTTTTTTTTTGTAAAAATTGATTACATTTTGATTTGTATTTTAGATTTAAATAAAACATATCACAGAACTTGGGAAGGTGATAGGAACCAGACTAACCTTGTTAATGTTGTGTACACTGTGTTTAAAATGTACTAAGATTAGGAAAAGTTATGTTAGCCATAGCAAACAAACACATTGTAGTTTTGGATTATCAAGAACATTCTAGAAGTGAATACGTGCAGTGTGTTTTAAGGATTATGATTATGCCACATAGTTAGGGTTTCAAAGTGTTTTTACACCATAAAAGTTTCGACATAATAATAATGTTGTGTGGAGTAAACTTTAGAACATACCCTAACATCATTGTGTCTACCCATTGTTTGGGACATTGAATAATGTTTAATGTTAAAATGTGGGTAATTTTTTAGATGTTTTTAACCTACAAATACATTTTTCAGTCCACAGATCTAACCACCATACTTGATGGAATACGAGAGGAGCTCACTCGAACAAGTGGCCATCTATTGGAGGCCTACTGCTGTCTACAGCGGATTGTGGGGAGTCTGGAGCGGTTTTAGTTTTTTGTTCCCTTTGTACATTTCAAAATGTTTACATTTCCAGTAAAGTTTTTGTTCTAAAAACATTTGTCCTCTTTTTTCATAAAAATTAAATGGTGTAATTCTGCATTTCAAATACTTTGTTAACAAAGCTGGGTGCCTTTCCATAGTGTAACTAATACAAAAAAATTTATTTTAACCTTAAGAACATTTGCACTAATGTTTTTATTGTTTTTTGTTTGGGGTTGCCCTACATTATTCACCTCAAAATGGGTTTCAAAATACATTTACACCAAACCTTTTTTTTGGTAAAACATTTATTAAGTAACAAACATGTTGCCAACATGCTTTTACTTGTAAAAAGCGTTTCATCACAGAATCACACAAAAAAATGGCCTCAGGTTTTTCTCAAATAAAATATCTTGCTTAGTCAGACATAAACAACAAAAGCTAAACTCAAACATAATATTTCTTTTTTAACAGACAAAATAAAAAAATGTAATCAAAATTAACTAAACATGTGGTGGTATATCCGGAAAAATTATGTTAGTTGTCCAAAAACAGTACAGGGTATTGCCAATGGGCTCCATTAGTTTTTCAGTTTCGGAAAGTGTTTTGATTTTTGAGAAGAAAAAAAAATTAGGTTCACCTTAAAATACAATTGCTCTAAGTTTAAAATTAAAAATAAACTAAAAAACTATTACCTAAAAAATCTTGAAACCACAGAATCGCATCTGCCCCCCCCCCCCCCCCGACAGCATCACACCTTCCTCTGGGGGGCCATCCTCTGGCAAGGCATCCTCTGGCTGCATGGGTACTCGACTCCTTATTGCAATGTTGTGTAAAATCCCACACAGGACCACAATGCGAGAAACCATATCCGGCAAGTACATGAGTGCACCACCAGAGTGATGGAGACACCGGAACCGGCCCTTTAAAAGGCCGATACAGCGCTCCACCACCTGCCTGGTGGCAGTAAATGTGGCATTATATTGAGTTTGTGGCCTTGGTGTGGGATTCAAATAAGGAGTCAGCAGCCAGGGCGTGCAAGATTATCCACTGTCACCTGATGGAAATGGGACACCAAAAGATCCATAAATTGTCAATGAAAACACTATTACTATAGCTACATACTGGATTTATACTTACCAAGAAGCCACATGTCACCAGCTTGCAGTGTGCTTAATTTTGGCCAAATCCCTGAATGCTGGATCATGTATGCATCATATCATATGCAGCCTGGAAATTTGGCATTCAGGGAGAGGATCTGGAGGGAGGCATCACATAGCACCATTACATTTAGTGAATGGAAATGTTTATGGTTCCTATAGATATGTTCCCTGCATGCAGGGGGCTGAAGTGCTATGTGAGTGCCATCCACTACCCCTATGACATGTGGAAAGCCTGCAATCTCAAAAAACTTCTGTTTTAGCACATCAAGGGCTTCCGTATCCAAAGGCATACAAATAAAATGTGCTATATGATTGAAGAATGCATCTAGCACACGCCTCAGGACAGCATAAAACACTTTATTATTAAATACGACAAACTTTTAGGTTTTTAAAAATAGACACTTACCTGAATCCAGTACAAACTGGACTGTTAAACACCTAAAACAAAACAATATAACATGACAATAATTGTTTGAATAATGTCCTTTTTTTTGGTTTTAAATTCCTAAAAATAAAAAAACAGCTTGCAGTAGGCTGGCACACTTACTGGAGTCTGCAAAGAACGTTGTTATTTTGTTCCTCCAAAAACACATCCACCCAAACACACAAAGTAACCGGGTTTGTTAAATTTATGGACAAACAAAAATTTAAAAAAAAAACACCCCCCCCAAAAAAAAACAAAAAAAATGGAACCCCCCCAAAAAAACAAATAAAAAACCCACCCCCAAAAAAACCCAACAAACAATGGAACCCCCCCAAAAAAACAAATAAAAAACCCACCCCCCCCAAAAAAAAAAAAATCAACAAAAAATGGAACCCCCCCAAAAAAAACAAATAAAAAAACCCACCCCCCAAAAAACAAAAACAAAACAAAACACAAGCACCACTCAAACAACACACACAAGCACCACTCAAACAACACACACAAGCACCACTCAAACAACACACACAAGCACCACTCAACACACACAAGCACCACTCAACACACACAAGCACCACTCAAACAATACACACAAGCACCACTCAAACAACACACACAAGCACCACTCAAACAACACACAAGCACCACTCAAACAACTTCAAACACTGTAAACACTAGCAATCCCTTCCTGCACCACAAATCACTCCAACTACAACCCACAAGTAAGGGAACATTTGGCTTTGCCTTAAATAAGGCCAAAAAAAACACAATGATTGAAAAATGCAGGCAAGGTGTGCATTGAACGGAGGCAAATAGGGATGCACGGGTAACCAATCCAGGGATGCGCTCACATCTCGGACAACCCACCCAGTGATTACGGAATGCAGACAAGGTGTGCATTGTACGTAGGCAAATAGGGATGCATGGGTAACCAATCCAGGGATGCGCTCACATCTATAAAATAGTCATCAAAAGCACTATTCTTCATGCTCTCTCACAAGTTTTGAAAATGGCAAGCGAGGAGCATGGTGGGCAGAGGACAAATGAGGCAGGTAAGTGTTAAACACATTTTTTTAAAAACACAATAACAGTTCATATCTTCCAAAAATGCATTTTTTAATTTATCAAAATTAAAAAATATTGTAGGTGCTGGGAATCCAAGGCCCAGAAATCCCCCATTTTCAAGGCTAGAGCTTGAGACATTGGTGACCATGACAATGGATAACCTTGTCCATGCCCCATGAAATATGGGGGCTGGAGCCAAAGACAGGATTTGGGAGGAGATATCCAGGGCTGTTAATGCTGTGGGGACAACCCAAAGAACCATGAAAGTCGTCAAAAAAAGGTAAGAAAATGATATTGTGAGTGTACTGAAGTCAAAAGCGAGATCTTAATTAAATAAAGTAACCCTTAAAAATGCCAAGTCACATTGTCAGATGGACTGATTTCAAATACCAGCTGAAGAGGAAGCTACGGAGTAGGGTGGACCATGCTGTGGGGACAGGTGGTGGTCCCCATCCCTGAGGAGCTAACCTTGACGAGGTTGGAGACGTTGGCTCAGGGGTATGTGACAGAAGAGGAGTTAGTTGGCGTGTCCACTATGGACACTGACATGGCCGACTTCAACGCTCCACATGTGCAAGAATGTAAATATGTTTTGGACTCAAAAAAGTATAAAGCTAAAACGTGTATGTATTTTTTTATTATAAAAAAAACAAATGTTTTTTTTTTCCAGACTCAGAGGAGGTAGTGCCTGCTCTTGAGGTCAGGTCTGGGTCCAGCACAGATGGAGACTCTGCAGGGGAGGATCCAAGTGCTCCATCTGGGGACCCTGTGGAGACTACTCCAGGGCAACAATCGGAACGAGCAGTGCCTCTCCTCACCAGGTTGGTCTCCCAAACTCAGGAGAACAGATGTGTTCTTCTGAGGATGGAGACCACTCTGGTGAGGGTGGTGGTGGCCCTGGAGACCATTGCTGGGGCCATAGATCGTTGGGCCAATACCCAGAAGCAGGCAAACCCACCTGCCATGATGGAGCGAGACTCCCTTCCTCCCAGGACCACCACCTTTGGCAGCCCAACAGCCACCCCCACAAGTATGGAGAGCCCTATGCCTAGGCCTGAGGAAATACCATCTACCTCTGGCCAGGCCAGTCGGCAGGTTACACGCCAGTCGGCTGTCTGTAGCTTACCTCTTCCTCCGAGCCGGCCCAAACAACGCAAGTAGCCCTGGATATCTCCTCCCTCACCTCTTGTCCAGTCCCCATATTTCTTGTCACCAATGTCTCAAGCTCTTTTTTTATTTTTTTTATTTTAATTTTAGAATTGTGTTTTTTATTTTTTATTTTTATTTTAGTCAAATATTGCCCTAACAATTGTAACTATAATTGTGATTAAAGGCTAATTTCCTAAAAAAAACAAAATTTTATTAACAAAATGTCTATATTTAACTATATCAATGTATACATGTTTTAAAAAGTATGGTATCTGAAAAGGCTGCTACACAAAACACAATGCTATATGTTTTAAAAAATGCCCCCAAAAAATAAGTTAAAAAAGCACAAATAAACAGTTGGGTTATGAATTCCCTAATGCACACGCAAGTGAAATCATTTACAAGGTAATTAGTAGTGTTAATAGTTACAATGCACCAATCTTAGCTGCTTGGTTTGTGTGGTTCCTCTTAGAAACATCACAAGTAACATCGGATTAACGATTGTACTGTTGTGGCTTACGGACGCTTCTTGCCTACCTTAGCCTGGACGATCATCCTGTTCGTAGAGTGACGTTGTCATGCATCCGCAATTCATGGTCGTACGAAGCAGATAATTTATGCACTCACCTAAAATGCCTGGAAACGCTGAAGAACGCCTCCGTTTGCAGACCAACACCCCTGTATACACCCACAAATGGACTTTCCTGTCAATCAACTTTCGCAAGCCACTTCTGTTTCGGAAGCCCTACGACCGACAGTATTTTGCATCGGTAGAGCTCGTATGCACATGCGCACAGCTAGCCATGCGCAGGCGCAGAAAGAAAAACCTCGAATGCGTATGACCGTGCGGCCGCTATGACCGACTCTGAATGAGGTCCAGAGAGCTTTGTGCCACAGGAAATGTAGAAGCAGAACCGTACTAAAAAATAATATAAACACACAATATTTTTTGTGATACTATATGTGTCTTTTTCTCCTAAATCTATCATACTGTACTCTCTGCAGAGGATCCACCCATCATATCCTGTGATAGGATTGTTGACATACAATGCACAGTGAGTCCTTACTATAAGTAAGCGGAATACCATTGGGGTGAGCCACACCCCGAATTTCACACCTGTGGGTGTATATACTGTATGAAGGTTTTGTCCTTTGGCTAAATACAAACGTTTATACCACTATTGTGCTATATTTCTGTTGTTTCTTTTTATATCTTTGAGCAAGAACAATCCACTCATTGAGGAGGCCACTATACATTTTCCATAGTTTATGGTATCATTATACCTTTTAAATAAAAGTTTATGGAGAGTTTTCTTCTTCCTTCTTCTATTATTGTTGTCTTATATTTTTGACCCTGGGTTCAACTTGGATACACTCATCTTTAGGAGTGACATTGCTCACCCTGGCCGGGATGTACTAAATGGAAAATGCGGTAAAACCACATTTTCGGGGTTCTACCGCAATTTCCATATGTATCATCGGCTAGCCACCAGGGCTCCGATGCGGACGGTAACACCACATCATGCTGGAAAGAGGGATCCTTCCCAGCATGCCCCGCGGCCACCACGTCACTCTGCGCAGATGGACTCCCAAGTCATAAATCCAGAAGTCAATGATGCAGCACAGAACACAAAGGACAACTGTTATCGGAAGAGCTGTCCTTTGCGCTACTGATCGCATATGTAAGTACACCAGATGCTGACCAAGCCTTCCCGGCGAAACGCGCGTCCTGTGACAGCATTCAGCTCCAGATCTCACACACACTGCAACCCAGCACAGTCGACTTTCACACAGGTATCCTTTACTATCGCTCAGACGCGCTCTCTCATCTGAGTCCTTAGTCTGTGACTCCCCCTGCAATGTCCAGCTGGTACCAGGGCTCAGACGCAGCTACATCTCAGAAAGCAGAAGTGCTTTACTGTTGTTTCTTCTGAGGCAACGCAACTGTCACTCTCTCATTCCCAGTTCGATTGACTGGGAACAGTAGAAGTGACTCAGTGCGTATCTCTCACCTCAGACCATGCTCTTTTCAACAGAACACTTATATACTTACCTTCCAGACATTTTCCACTGAGGTACATTCCGCACTGGTTTGCCCTTAGACGGCACTTTGTTCTGGAATTAGCCTGTTACGTTTTACCTGTGTCCTAATATTGACACTTATTTAACAGCACTGGAAGAGTTTAACTGCAATTGGAATCAGTGTCTATCAGATTGACTGATTTCCAACATATTAATCATTTATTTATCTCATGTCAGTCAGAGTATTTGTTTGCTGTGTGTGGTGTCTTTGTGTCCATTGTGGACTTTAATAGTAGATACAGGACCTTAGAGATCCATCTAATTTAAGTATTTATGTTCGCCATTTTTCTTTTATCATGCATATATCCACTGGTTAATAACAATAGATATTTTTCTATACATTGTATACCATTTCTTCTCTCTTTCCACACCGACTAGTGTGTGTTAGACTTAGAAATTGGTCTTTATCTGATAAATTTCTTTACACTATACCTCTGGCTCTTTATGCATGAAATACAATTATTATGTATCACCTTGATTTTTTCTAATTTTTTGATCACAGTATCAACATGCTGATATATATTTAAGTGTGAAATTTCATATTGAAGAGAATTCCTTTTAGTAAATTTACTCATTAAAAGCTAAGTTTTAATAATTTTCTACTTATTATCTTTATATATTGTCTTAAGAGTGCGCCTACAAAGACATATTTGTCTTTTCTTTAGTTTTTGTTCTTTACAATAACTTTCCTATATGGGAACCACTCATTGGCTGACAGAGGCGGAGGCTCGCCTCTCAGCCAATGAACGCTTTGCCCATGCATTTCTATGGGAAATGCCGTGGCTGAGCCCTCATTCACATAGTACTGTACCTTCCTTAGAGGACAGTACGTATTCGTGGCCTCCAGTTTTCTTAATTTTTTTGTTTTCTAAAGATGTTGTGAGTATGCTTTTCTTTTTTTTATAGGTGTCATGGACAGGGCCGCAGAGAGCTGGCTCAGGGAAGGGGGTGTGGGCTAATCGAGGGAGGAGTGTTCACACCCCCTTAGAGAAAGAAAACCTGTTTGCAGTGCGGCGAAGCGGTGCTGTGTGCCGTGAAGTGGGGTGCTGTGAGCCCCTCAGTCCCGCAAAAATACAGGGGAATCGCCCCTCCCCACAGACAGAGGAGACAGCTGCTTCTGCTGAGCAGCAGCGACCAGTCTCCCGCTGCAGTCGAGCACACAGCAGCATGTGCTGGGCTGCTGTCAGATAAGAGGGAGGAGGAGGCGGCATTGAACCTGGGCCCCTGCCGGGCCATTGTAGCTGGGTAATTAGTACCCACTCTCCCAGGTAATTAGTACCCAGTCCCATTCCCTCTCTGTGCCCCTGGTCGTGGATGCTACATGGACAAGTGGGCATGAATGACTCAGAGATCCCCGGCCTGTGCTGACCAGCGGTAAGGTGGTAATGCTTTGCCCGGGGGACACGTGAAAGGATCCCCCAGCTGTGGCATTAGACCCCCACTAGAAAGATTCTAGTGCTGATTGTGGAAAACACGTGGGGACCCCTACTTATTTTGTCCCCCGTATTTCCAGAACCAGGACTGTTGGTTGATGAAAATACAAGGGAACGCTATGTTTTTTCCCCTGTATTTTCACAATCAGGACCGGCTCAGAAAAACCCAGTGCTGGTTGTGCTTTTAAGGGGGGACCCCACTTAGTTTATTTTTTTACATTTTACTTTTTTTTTATTTTAAACACAGAAGCCTTCACGGATCTCACTGATCTGTGAAGGCTTCTGTGTAACTTGTACCTTGTAATGAAAGTCACATTACAAGGTCCAAGTTTTGATACAAGAAAACTCACACAGACTCGCACAATGTAATAGCCTTGAACTCAAAAGTTCACAGGCAATTACATTTGCAGAGTTGTGGGACAAACTCAGACCTTTAAATGTGCGAGGAGGTCGGAAGTTGTCCCGTAGAAAAAAACTCGGACCCTATTACATATACATCCTTATCCTCAATCCTGGAGATGTACTGTCCAGGTATTGCTGGCTTGAGAGAGCCCATGGAACTTTTGCTGTGAGTAAAGGTTTAATTGTATTGCAGTGTGTTGTTGGGTGGATAAATTGTTATAGGGACTTTTCTATCTATGGGGCCTATTCACCATAACTAAAAATAATCTGGAGGTAATTAGGTTTAGAACCTGCATGGAGTTCTACCTAATTACCGGAGGAATTTGTCATTCCTCCTCTCCATAAGTATCTATTCCGAAAAGCTGTCATTTTTGCGATGACAGCTTTTCGGGAAATAGATACTTTTCCCTGCCTGCTCTAACTTACAGCAGCTGTAATCAGTGCTGCACATGCGCCGTTACATCTGTAAAAGCAGCGCATGAGCCTACAGCTGCGGTAATTCTGTCCCCCCCAACCCCCCCTCCCCCATCTGCTCACATCCCACCTGTCCCCCACTTACCTGGCCGCTGCAGCCGTCTCAGGCTCTGTCTGCTGTGCTGACACTGCACTCTCCCGGCAGAACACAGTAAAGTTAGAAACAAAAAAAAACTTTTTTTTTTTTCAAAACTTTACTGTGTTCTGCAGGGAGAGCACAGTGTCAGCACAGCATACGGTGCCTGAGAAATGACCAGAGTGACGGAGGGAGCCAGCAGAGGACCTGCCCAGCTGACAGCAGGTAAGTGTAACCTGCTATACGCCACCTGACAGTGGCGAATGGTAACACCTTCAAATTCCGAAAATACATAATTTTCGGAAATTTGATGAATAGCCTAATTTCCATATCCGAAATTAACACAGGCGGACTTAACCAGGAGAAATCAGTGATATCTCCTGTGTTAAATGTCTTCATGAATACTAAAATAACGGTAATTAAGGAAAATGTCCTTAAAAACGTTATTTTAGTGATGATGAATAGGCCCCTTTATATTTTATAAATGAGAGCTTCTGTTTGTTTGCTTGTTTGTCTGATTGCCATAAACTCTAGAACTAATGAACCGATTACCTGCTGTTCAGTGACCCGTTATGTGCGGTGATTGGTGGAGCTCCCTGTCATCTGGTGAGGCAGTCACTGAAGAGAACAGTGAGCTCAGTACAAGTCCCGAGAGGTGGTTGCTGTTGCTGTGCGGGAGGTGAGAGCTGGGGGTAGATGTATGAACCGCCGAAGCGGCATCAGCGCACATTACGTGCGCTGATACCACTTATCCCCCATGTATGATTGGGGGTTTGGGCGGTAAATAACGGGCGCTATGCGATCGGCAAGGCTATGTATGAACGGTCCCACAGCAGCTATCGCTATCAACAGCTGCACCCTGGCATTGCCCTACCCCCACAGCAGGGACAGCGCTGTCCCCACTGCGGCGGCTGCCGGCTCCGGGGCTGCACACGGGATCTCGCAATACATGCGAGATCGCACACATGCTTAGTGGGGCCGGCCGTGACTGAGACACAGCGCATCACACTAGGCTGGCGTGCTGTGGTCTCTAGCAGGGATCGCCGGAGGGGGGAGTTATCACTTCCCCGCTCCGGCAGATGACATGTTAATACATCTCCTTGTTAGTGTTTCCTGCTTCGCCTCTGTAAAGAGGTGAAGCAGGAAGCGTTATAGTGGCACATTAAGTGCAGTTATAATACATCTGCCCCCAGGAATCCAAGTGGCAGAGATCACCAGAGTGCAGCCCACTGAGGGAGGGAGCCGGCTGTCTAGGAAGAGAAAGATCACCTACAGTACATCCACCTGAGCGGAGCCAGTTTCTGCAGCTAGTCTAATATATATAATTCAAGACATGCACAGAGCCTCCAACATGTCTCTTTCCACCTGGTACAAAATGATCTGCTCCTGCAATTACCACTTCATTTACTATTACATTCACTTGTGTTGAATTGATTTATTAACTACTGTAGATAGCTTTTTCAACACAGGTGGCTGCAATCATAATAAATGAAGTGAGAGGTCCAGAAGCAAAGCATTTTGTACCTGGTGGAAGGGGTTATGATGGAGGGTCTGCAACTTGTAAATAATACCCCTTTTCCACCTAAATTCCGGGTCTGACCCGGAGTTGGAACAAAGTTCCTATCCGGATCAGACCCGGAATTTTGCCGGCGCTGACTCGGGATATTCCCGAATCAGCGCCGCTCACACCGCAGTCGGGTCTGCATAGACCCGGCTTTTGCGGAGTGAAAGTGGACGCTTGGAGATGACGTCATCTCCAAGCGCCACTGAAGCCGGACCAATCGGCCGGCTAGCAGCGCACTCCAGGTCTTCGTGACCCGGAGTGCGCTGTTCCCATAGCAGGGTTTCACGGGCTACGCCCGTGTTAAACCCTGCTAGTTACCTGGGTTGGATTGCCGGGTCACTTGACCCGGCGATCCAACCCTCTGCCCTTTTACACCAGGGAGCTGCCCGGGTTAACCCTTCAAAAACCCGGGTTTTAGCTCCGGTGTAAAAGGGGTATTAAACAGGTAGCAGTTTTTATTCCACCATATGACCTTTGACTCTGATTGTGCATGTCTGCTGCTGCGAGGTTGTCAACTCCAGGAGACAGTTATACAGTTACCTCAAGACAATTACATTTAGTTATGTAATGAGCTACAGCTGGAATGAAGCAATCTGAAAACAATGCTGTGATGAAGTATATGGCACTCTGAGAAATTGCACCTCCTTTTGCTGTTTTGGAATTATGTACTCATTATTATGTATACAGCAAGTGCAGATTGCAGTAAGACTGAGTGGACGTGGCACGTGAAGCATATTACTGTATGAGCTACATTTCAACATTGAATTAAACGCACTCCCTCTGTATATAATGAATCTACTATTTGTTGTAATGTTTCCCATTGCCTAATAAACTGAGAGAAAGCAGTTTAAAATAATATAAAATAAATTATTTTTTCACATGAACAAATAGTTTATAGTCACAGCTAAAATAAACGATAACGCAACTTGCAGTGCTATGCTGATTTTTTTTTTTTTTTTTAGATTGATTGCAATTCCCTCTTTTTGATTAATTTGATCATGCTGCTAATTGTGTGCAGCTGTGCTGCAGAGAGTCCATCAGACTTTCAGATGAGGATTTATCAATGTCTATGGTTGCTAAACTTGCAGTTGGTACCTGACTTGTACAAATAATTCTTAGTTCAATAAACTGATCTCATGTTTTTTTGTACAGTTTTCCACCGAGGAGACTTTTTACATAATATCCTACACAAAAGAAAAGATTCCACTGCCATTTCAAGATTGAGGAACACATATAAAACAACACATAGGGGCCTATATAGGAGCAGAACGACCCTATTACTGATGGTAAGCAGTAGCACATTGCCAACCCCCCCCCCTCCTTACTTACTCCTTGGTGGGCTCCGAGGGTGCAGTAGCCAAGGAGAGGGGGAGGCTGTTGGTGTTTGCATGTCATCCCCAGGCCAGGCAGAGTGTAGGGGCAGCCCTGGAGTCCTTTTTGAGCAGTAGGAAGAGTGGAGTGGTAGCTATGGGGTCCTGGTTGGGTGGCAGACAGAGTGGAGGGGCAGCCCTGGGGTCCTGGTCGGGTGGCAGACAGAGTGGCGGGGCAGCCCTGGGGTCTTGGTCGGGTGGCAGGCAGAGTGGAGGAGCAGCCCTGGGGTCTTGGTCGGATGGCAGGCAGAGTGGAGGGGCAGCCCTGGGGTCCTGGTCGGGTGGCAGGCAGAGTGGAGGGGCATAATTGGGGTTCTGATCAGGCAGCAGAAAGAGTGGAGGGGCAGCCCTGGGGTCATCTCTCCGCTCCACTATGTCTGTGATTGTGCTGGGGACTGAGTTGTTGACCAGTGGCTCACTGCAGGAATCTACTCCCTCTGCCTCCTGGCACTCTGCGTGACAGCATAGTTGGCATAATGGGCCGGCCAGCCATGAGCCTATGTATTAATAATCGTGGAACTGCCGTGGTTATTAAGGATCCATTTTGAGGCTGTACTAAGGGAAACTCACAGGGACAGCGGTTGCAGCCTCCATAGGCTTAAAGCAGTTTAGGCTTTTAAGCAATCTGAAAAGGTGTAAACAAACAGGGTCAAAGTCCAAAGGGCTGTGCCTTTCGTAGTTTGGTACGTAGTGGTCAGATCGTAGTTCCCTATTGACAATAATGGGGACCGCGATCTGCAGCACTGATTAGCTCTCTGTCGGTGATTTCTGTGAAATATCCTGCATTGTGCGATTAGCACATAACAGCAACTTATTATGCAGAAATTGCAGTTTCTACATAATTTTATGAAAAAAAAGCTTGATAAATAGGCTCCATGGTCTGCTACACCTAATAACTTTTCACTTTGACATTTTAAAAGATATGTTATATTGTTACATTTTTAATGCTCATTTTGAAATGTGATGTAACATAAAAAAGTACTGGCAGGTTCATTTTGAGAAGGGCTCTTTCTTTGGTAGTCATGTAGTCCATGTTACGACAAGACCCACTTGGATGTGCAACATATAAATGTAAAAGGGGCAATCATAGCAACCTACTGGTCTGTCTTAAAATTAATAACCCCTCAGTTATACCTCATACTTACTGTTAATAATTACCCAATACTGCGACCATAAAGATTTGGGAGTCTATGTACTAAGCCTTGGAGAGACCGAGAGAAAGTATTAACCAATCAGCTCCTAACTGATATTTTTCACACAGCCTGTAAAGTGATAGTTATTAGCTGATGGGTTGGCAGAGCCGTAACTAGACTTGTTGGTGCCCTGTGCCAGAAAGAGCATTGGCGCCCCCCTCATTTTTCAAAGGGACATAATGCACCCAAAAAAGGGCCATGGCTTCATGGGGAAGGGCCAGGGAAGAGATAGGAGAGGCCTGGAGATGCTGGGGATGAAATAAGAGGAAGCTACAAGCAAAAATGATAATAAACAGAAATTTGACAGGCCCAAACAGCGCCCCCTGACCTGTGGTGCCCTGTGCGATGGCACCGGCCGCACTACCCTAGCTAGCAAAAAACCAAAGGAAGCCTTAAGGTGCCTACACACAGCGATTTTTTACCTGATTTGGCCAATTTCGACGAATCGTGATGACAAATAGTGTAAAATATGGCCAAATCGTGAGTTTCTACTCACGATCACGATGCCAATGTGCGTCCCCGCTCGTCATATTGAGATCTGCCATGCTGTAGGGCAGATTTGCCAATCTGGGACACAATGCACTGGATGCACGATAGATCTTAAGTCAGATTAGACATTATTTTACTCCAAATCGTGTGTAGGACTGCCGGGGAGCTACCGGGGGAGAGTTCAGTGGAAATCGCACACATCATAGGATTGTGAGCACCTCGCTATGTGTGTAGGCACCTTTAACCTTCAATTACTTCCTGACTCTCAAAATACAATCTCAACCTAATTTAATCAGTTATTGTAAAGTCAAGTAGCTTAAACTGAAACCTTACTGGCCCAATAACTCTAGGGGGATGTGTAATAAGCTCTGAAAACTGATAAAGTGGACAGTGTTAAACTGTCAGCCACTCAGCTCCCAACTGTCATGCCACAGGCTGTGTTTGAAAAATGAAAAATGACAGTTAGCAGCTGATTGGCTGGTGGTTTATCACTCTCCATTTTATCACTTTTCAGAGCTTAGTACATCTGGCCCTCAGAACACAAAGACTGAACTTTATTAAACAAAAATATACTATCGCTACACTGCTGCTGCTTTTATACTTTGATATGAAACAAAACTGGTTGGCCTTAATATTCTTCTGTTCCATACTGGTACATTTGTATGTATTTTCCAACCACCAATAATTTTGCCAACAGCAAAAAGTAAGACAATGTATTGAACATAAGTAAGAAAAAGAATTGGTACACTTGTCACACAATACCAGAATACAGATGTTTAACTCAGATTATATTAAAATTACAAGGATTAAGGCCTATTTTATCTCAATGCATTTTTTTCAGTAGTAGATACATTTTGACATGGAATATTAAAAACTCAATAAAGATGCTGATTGTCAGTACTTTTCAGGTGACATTTCAGTTTCTCTTAGATTTTCAATTTTGCCATTAAAAATATATATTTCAGTGGTGGCAGTACTGTTCATGTGTAGAATTTTAAACACTGTTTTCCAAAGTTCTAGAATTTTGGACAAATCTATATTAAAATAACTTTGTTAACTGCAGCCACAAAAACATGTCATACGGTATATTGTAGTTATTCTACACAATATGTAATCGTCATTTTTTTATTTTTTTAAAGGGCATGTATATGGCAGGAGTCAGTTGACCAACAGATAACCTTCAACCCGAGTGCACCATGGCAATTAAACTCAAAGATCTTCCAGTTAATGTAGTGCACAGTCTCTGCATATCACAGAGTCTCTGGACACAAGGCAGTCATTCATGGCAAGGTGATTTCATGGTTCCAAAGAAAACCTCTCAACCTCTTTTGTGTTTCGTTTATTTAACATTTTGTTCAGGCAATTTCACTTTGCTTATACCTTCAGTTCTGGATATCAACTGCCCTTTTGAGACAGCCATCAGAGTAAGAAAAGCATTTTTGACAAAAACCCTCTGAGGGTCCTTTTACTTTACTGTCCTGTAGCCGCTGTCTTTTCAGATGTATAGACTGCAGTTAATAATGTACTATTAAACCCAATAAAAGTCAGCAGAATCCAAACAAAGCCACATACTGACAGGATATCATCCGTTGAGAATGTCCCACAAAAATACAGACATAAAAGAAAAAAAAAATATTAAAAATGAACAATAAAGTCCACATTTTACTTACTGTATTCTATTTATTGCATGAATAAACTGTCCTAGTTTATTACAATAAATCTGGGGCACTATATTATGTTCTCCTGTTATTCAGTATCTAGCATACTGATTTAGGCCCTCATTCAGAGCCACTCGCTAGCGGCAGTACGCTCGTTCCGAGCGATGTTCGCACATCTGCGCATGCGTACGGATCGTTATACGCATGCGCGAACCAGTCAGTGCGGCCGAAATTCATGTGCTCGCAATATAGCGAATGCCTGCTATTTTGAGTGACAGAATGAGGCGTATGTGGGTGGTAACAGGGGAAGGTGCTTGAAAATGGGGAGTGGAGATCAGAACGCAGGCGTGCTTAAAGGTCAAAACGGGCGTTTTATGGGTGTGCATAATTAATACAGCAGCATCATTGACCACGTCACTGGGTTATTTTCTAGGCAGAACTGCTCGCAAAATTGTGGTAGCAAAAACCAACCACAAGAATAGCGAGCAGTTCATACGCTGGTCGATGTACTCGATTAATCTAATAAATAGCGGACATGACGTATGGTGCGTGCGGCCAGGGGGCGTTTTTAACAAATAAACGAGCGTATGTTTTGCTCGCTCATTCAAACTTAGAGGTGGGAACAGACTGCAATTTGCGAACTGATCATTTGAATAGCCACCCCTTGTTTTTGAACGAGCGAGCGCAAATAGCGAACGGCTCTGAATCAGGCCCTTAGTACGTTGATTGGACTGCATACTTTTTAGCTTATCTATTATTATAAAATTGGAACATGAACATCTTAATTAGGTCATCATACACATTTGCGTGATAGCCTAATTGCTGCTGTGACACGTGCACATCAAATCTAATATGCACAGCACGCGCCTCAGCTCCCACTGCGTGTGACGTGCACATTAGGTGTGATGTACATGTGTGTGCCACAGTGACGGGAGAGAAGAGGACCGGGAACAGGGGAAAAAGTATAACGGGACGCGAGAAGGAGGGGATGGAAGGAATGGGTGGCGCCAGGGAAGAAAGGTGGCAGGGACAGGGGAAGACGCTAAAGGGGTGGAGCAGCTGAGGTGACAGGTTCCATTTATTTACTAGTATATACTTACAGTACTAGATATCCTGATGAAAGAACATCAACTAAAGTTCTGAAACGTTCATATAACAACTAGCGGGTTTGTCTACTTATTTCCAAGACGTCACGAGTGTCACCTGAAATGCAGAGTTACATTTTCCCTCACGTGTGTACGTTAACCAGGACGACACTGGACGCATCTTATCACCTTTGCAGCAAGGGAGTGCCAGCTATCCCTACAATTATCTATCAATATATGCTGTGTGCCAAATGCCGGGGGCAGGACTGCTCACCCGGACCAGCAGCGCGTTATGAGTGATGTAGTCACTCCCTCAATGCAGTGCCCATTACCATAGTGACTAAAAAACTACCAGAAATTTGTATAGGGACGTATACAAGGATACATAATACTGCCACCTAGTGGCAAACAGTAAAGATACACAGATAAAAAATAATTTTCATTAAATGAGATTAGTAAGACATAGTGAGTCATAACTTAAATATATAATGTTAATAACTGCGCTTAATCATATAGTAAAATAATACCACCCAATCTACAAAGCGCAATCCTACTTTACAGTTTATTATAATCTACGCAGTCCAGAGCTATATATTATCACCTAGAGGCTAAAAGAGACATAAATATACGAGGGCCTTTTTACCAGGAATATATTCCCTCGATAATATATAGTCATAATGTGTTAATAGTAGCTACTCATGGATAAATATATTAGCCTCTGGATTGAATAGAATAAAGGACTTATCTAATGGCCAGGGGCGTTTCTAGAGATGATGGGGCCCGTGTGCAATCTCCGACACGGGCCCCCTCCTCTCCGCCCGGCAGTCGGCAGTGCACTGAGCTGTGCATGGCCAGCACCAGAGTTATAGACTCTGGGCACAAGAGTCCGAATTACGGGTTCCTTCATCACCAGCTGATATCAAACAATTATATATCTACAGATTGCAATATTTTACCCAATTTCCATCTTAATCTTGACTACACAATGTTACAGTCAGACCACGAGAATACAACACACACTAAACCTATCTCTCTCAGACAGTGCTATTGTTAAAGCACATGGTGGATCGTATGAACGAGCTACAGTCTCCATTAAACACATGTGAATAGACAAAGACTACACCATATCATCCACTGTATGCTAACACAGACTTATGAATTCCCTTACCAAACTACAAACTTATTACATACAATCTATATAAGCTAAGAACAGGTTAAATCAAACTAATTATAAATATCATATAGGCTAACTACTGTACAGTTTACTTAGCCATATTCCAGGTGTATTTAGTTCCATCTTGGCAGTCTTCTGGGGAGAAGTCTGCTGTCCTTCGTATCTCTCTGCAAGTGTGTGTCTGCTGTGTCCTTGCAAGCATGTATCCACAGTGTGAATGCCATACTCCTCCCCCTTACCTGTGAGGTGTGGTCAGAAAGGGAATATCCTATTGGTCAACTGGAACTACTGTTCACTTTAAACTTGGGCTATTGTTCTAAGCTTTCCTGTGTGAGGCTAGCTATCTGTGAACTGTCTATATATGGCTATATGTAAACAACTGCTAATTAGCTTGTATTGTGAGAGGGTTTCTGTGTTACCTATAAGCTCTGGGAAAATTATCACATTTCATTTATATATTTTGGTTTTAGCTGTATAAGGAATTAATATTCTATATTTTGTGATTATTATACTATATGTTGATTTTTATATACACACTGTAACACTTGCCTTTTTAGCTGTTGGGATTTTCACTGCTATCGGTCTTCCGGCATCGGGATTTCAATGACCAAACATAGGTCCGGGGGTATTTCATACCGATCCCCTGCTTAGGAGGTGGTCTATTTATAACTTCTATTTTCTCCAGAGTTTGCTCAATTTACTGTCGCGTTAGCAGATACGATTCCAGGTAAATGCCCGTATTGTATTCCTGTCTATGGAAAGTACTTGAGAGTTTGCCCGATAGTGTATTGGTATCTATTTGTGTTTTCATCCATGTTTTGCAGAGATATTAATGTTTTGTCACACGTGTTTGCCTTTAGTAAATCTCTGTCTTTGAAAATCAGGGGAAACTCTCACAGGAATACTAACTCAGCCAGACACAATTCTTAGTTAATTTGGCCCCTAGATGGGGGCCAACTGCCAGCCCATCACCAACCACTCAGGCTATCCAAACTGCCCTCCCAATGACTCACAAGAAGCCCACCTAGAACAGTGGTGCCACTGATCCCAGTAGTGTAGAATCAGCCTAACCCATGTATTAGCAGGCAGAGCACCTCAAGGTCTAAAGCAAGACAGCCACTGCTACAGTACTTTCACGCAACAATAAAGCCAACAACCAACAAAATAATAATAAAAGGGAGGGTGGGAATGTCTGAAGAAGCAAGACACCTCCCACTTTAGGAAACAATAGTATAAAGAACAAGCCACACCCCAAACACACCCTTGAAATTCTGATAGACCAGAGTAAAAACATGCCATAATCCAAACCCCAGCCAAGAGCACCCGCTGTTAAATGTATGCTGACCCATCCTAGAGTTTTAATTCCACCAGGCATATTAATGTCTTCTAACAACAATTAAAAGTTATTTCTACGTAACAAGGAGAGCATTTAAATTTGACAAAAAACGATATTTAATAGCACAAAACATACATATCTAAAAGTTCCTTTGAAGAAATATACACAGCAGCACAAGAGTACACTCTTACATAATCTACTGCATGCTCTAGTAACAATTCCATTTTCCGTACATATACTGTATATATATATATATATATATATATATATGTATATATATATATATATATATACATACATACATACATACACACAGGTATATATACTTTACTATTCAGAAAAAGAAAAGTCCATAATGCATAAACCCCAGTGGGAGTAGCCAATTTATATTCTCGTAAGTATTAAAAGTTCAGAAAGCTCTAAAGTTCTGATTTAACCCTTGTCTCCAACATCTAGATGCCAGCTATAGTAAGTACTCGGCCTCCCTTTAATTTTGTCTGCAGTTACACAGTTCCAATCAGCAGCACACAGTTCCAGACAGCAGACCACAGTATAAGGCGGTATTAGAAGAAACTACAAAGTCTTAGGAGGAATATTATCATCCCCTTTCTTAGGATCTTACCTCTTCCACTGTTAGAATCCGAATAGGCTGTGTGTTCCCCATTCACATAATATTATAGGGGACACTGAGTTTGTAAGGTGATGTCACTCATCAGGATGGAGTCTCCTTAGACTTTTAATATCTCCGGCTGGTAGACAGGAGTTGTGAATGAAGACGGCTATTCACAGGTGGCTACATACAGATGGGGGGTCCCGTATCCTTGACGCGTTTCTCTGCTATAAAGGGTCGCGGTTTCTTCAGAAGGAAGGACAGCTATGGTTCTTGTGGTGCTCCTGTTAGTTATTTAAAGGACCATTGTCAAATCCACAGGTCTCATTAATTGCACGCACCTGTATCTAGGTAATGAGTGTAAATAACTAAAATCTGTTTCTAGCATTGCTAATGCTGGACATACACTATACAATTATCTGTCAGATATCTGTCAAATCTGGCTGGTTGGAATGAAAATCTGGTAATGTATGAGAACAAATGACAATTGACCACTTGCTCAGAAACACTGGAAAACAGACCAAAATGATAGTTCAGATGAATTGTTAAAACACATGAATTTAGCCCATTTGAACAATTGTTGTTTTGTCCATTTTCCAATGTTTAAGACCATACAGTATGATTGACTATCATTTGCTCCCATACATTACCAGGTTTTCATTCCAACCAGCCAGATTGGACAGATATCTGACAGATAATTGTATAGTGTATGCATTAGCAATGCTACAGGCCAAATCAATAGCCACATTGCAGTGCTGAGAGTGCCAAACCAGCCTAGGAATGACATTTGACTAGAAACAAAGACAAGCAGCATAACAGACAATCTCTCAAAATCCCTCATGATAGTCAACCACAACTCCAAGGAGGAGATCCGTCAAATCATTACCACCAAGTGTGTTATTTGAAAGTGGGGTACCAAAGAAGTCCACATGTTGTGACAAACAATTAAAAAGGGGTATACCAATGCATCGCATTCCATCCCAATCAACAATCAAAATGTAATTCAGGAAATTCAACAAAATCCAAAGCCAACCGAGGCCTGGTCGCAAAAAAAACATGTGGCCAATGAACCAAATAAATGTGGAATCAATTGAAACCCCATGAAAATAATTGACAATCTTAGTAATAAAGAACTCACAAAGAACTTAATGAAAAGCAACAAAAACTCACCACACCCACAGCAAAAACAGCCCAAACAGAAAAGGAGGTAAATGTCATAACTTGACCTGAGGCAAAGCACAAAAAAACCTACCAGGGAGCATAAAGTAGTAAGTTAATTAAAACCAGGAGGGAAAAAACAAAATTCCTCACGGACCCCCACCAAAGGTGACAAGTGGCTAAGCCTCAAGTTAGGACATACATTTAGAATAACAAAATCTAATGTAATGGTTATAAGCATTAGATATCCAATGCCCAAGTGCATAAATCCCTGGAATGGACACGCCGCCAGCTGCAGCCGATGTTGCTCCGTCACTCCAATGAATGAGTGTCAAACGCTGAGGACAAATCAAGTGATGAAATACAGCTTTTAAAGACTCCAAATCCGATATCTAATAACCAGGAACCAGTCTTGATGTGACAACCAAGCCCCTGCAACATTAGGACTGAGCAGCAGGTTACTAGAACATATCCAAACATCACTGCAGCTATTCAGAGAAACACAACGACCTCTTCCCAACTGATCATCCTGGAATGCTGTATTTCACAATAAAGAGTCATTCACAAAAACAGGGGAAACAAGCAAAAGGTAACACGCCGTCTGAATTCACTAGAATATGGCCCCAAGAAAGGCCATATCGAAACCCACACAGAAAAGCAATGTCTTGTAAGGGTCAACACAAAGTAAGTCTGAAATGTCTAGCAGATAGGGAAGCATGCGCAAGTCAATGGGGTGCCTAGAATAAGAGAAGAAGGGGTAACCTGAGCCCACCCTTTTAACACCTTCGGTAACACAAAAGCTTTTTATAAAATCAAATTCACCCTACAAATAGAGAAAAAAAGAAATGCCCACTAACGAATGGCACACAACTGGCCTAGACTTTCCCATTAAATACATCTTCCAAACAAAGGAGAGGATTAACTTATGACAACTCAAACCTTTATTACTGCCACTCAGACCAGGCCAACTGATATGACCCATAAGTCCTGGGTGCAAGCGCACAATGGGCTAAGCCATACATTCTGGCCTGATAGCCTACCAGACATAAGAGGGACACACCTCACCAATTAATTTGGCATTGTATGCAAGCTTGCAAAACCTACCCCAGGCAAACCTAACTACATTGATAGTGATACCATTAACCACCCCTGCACACTCCTATGGCGTAATGTAAAAAAAATGTAATGTAAAAAAAAATCCTGCCCACAGGAATCACCACATGAAATTAAAAAGGGCTAGCAAAGATTGCACTTGCTGCAAAGTAACTGTTCCGATGCCAAAGCACAAACAATAGTGTTGCAAAGCGTAGACACCTTCTCAGCCAGAAATCAACAACATCCCTCTCAGGTATCAATCTTAATACCCAAGTAAGACAAGATACATGTCAGACTTTTCATTTTATTGCTGGTGATGGGAACACTTGGAAATAACACCTAGACATAAAAGAGAAGCTGCGCACAATAGGGAGGACTTGAAGGACCTACTAACAAATGCATCAAGATAGTGCACAATCCCAGATTCCTTCGTACCAACAGAGAAAGATGTATTAACCAGAGTGAATAAAACCAGTAGGCGCTAATTATTCCTGTCTATTATTGGTAAATAGCAGAAACTAATTGGTTAACTGCTGTTACAAATGAAGTCTCTGCAGACTAAACTAGATATTGAAATAGTGAAAGGATTTGTATAGGAACTGCGCTTAACCAATTAGTAGATATTTAAATCATCCCATACACAGACAATTTAAATCACAATTAACATAATTTATTAAAATATACACATATAATGTTGCATGGGTCCCAGCAAAAATAAATAAAAAATAATGCACAATTAAAAGAGAGTAAATATTTTGCAATGACTGCAATAATAAAATGTAGCCTTTAAATATCCAATTCTCTGCTGAGAAATACTGCTGTTATTCCAACTTATAATAATGTAACAGTCTGTTGATGAATTGTGTCAATGTCCGTATTATAAATATGTAAAGATACAGTTTCTCACCCTGATGTCTCCTTTAGTAGCCCATTAAGCATGGAACATGCAGACAAGGTAGCTTATTCGGATGGTAGTGTCCGATCAGGGTCACCGGACCCTCAGCTTCCAACAGCAGTCCCCGCGCTCACGCTGTGTCCGCACAGCGAGACCGATGTCTCTGCCATATGTGAGGCTGCGGGTGCAGGGGGGGAAGCTGGGCAGCCTATAGCTGGTCACTTGGAAGATTCCGGCAATGTCCAATATGAGTCCTCAGAATGTCGACTATCTGCTCCTTGCTCACACTGTGGGCCTGATTCAGACCCGCTCGCAAATGCTATGCGCTCGCAAGCGTGTAGATAGTGGGGCATTGGAGCTCACTACAAATGGGGCGGCTGTCGATGTTGATCGACAGCTCGCCCCGTTTTGTAGGCGGGGAGGGGGGGTAGCTGGCCAAATGGAGGCGTTCCCCAAGAAGCTCACTGGGGCTTGCGGGAACAAGACCCTACCATAAGGGTCTCATCGCAAGCCCGATGGTCGCGATTGTCGCGACCTTCATGACCATCACCTGGCCGCTCGCAAAAGCTGTGGCTGGTCACCCACAGCTATGCGAGTGGCCAGGAGGCTAGTTTTAAAAAAAAAAGCGGCCATCCTGATTAAGAGTGAGCGCTCGCTTTTTGCGAGCGGCTCTGAATCAGGTCCTGTGTCCACACAGCAAGGCCGGCGTTTATGACGTGTGAAGAGCTGTAAATGCAGAGAAGGACAATTGTGCAGCTGAAGTTATCCCAGGAGAGATGAAAGGCTGTAGCCACAGTCACCCAAAAGAAGTGGCTGTGGTAGTTGGTATACGGCGGTGTTTGCAGATGATAGCTGGATCCCTGCTATTTGAGATATTGGCAGGTTCTCCATTCTACCTCGTTTCTTCACCCTTAGGTAATTTCGTTAGAGCAGGTAATTTCGTCCTCTAATGAAATTACCTAAGGGTGAAGAAATACGTTAGAAAGGGGTGAAGAAACGCGTTGTCTGAGTATGGGATGATTCCTATACACAGCAGTTCCTATACATATCCTTTCACTGTACCAACAGAGACACCAATATGAAAAGTTTCAAAACATGCGCAGGACACAGAGGAATTTACTGTATGGACTAACGCATATCTACAGAAAGCCCTCAGCCAACCGTAATTCCATATCTAAATTATTACCTCCATTGGATCAAGATAAAAAGGAAGGTAAATATTAACTACTAAAAAGAGGCACATATATTCATTATTAATTGAAAGGGCCACATAATATATATATGGCCCCTATCAAATAAATATTTCTTAATTGACAGAGGGCCTGATTCAGCACGGATAGCAGCTGCGTAACTGCACGCAATGAAGCTGCGAAAAGATGCTAATGACTGCCACCGCTCAGCCAGCATAGAGACACCCACTACTGCCTTCTTACATTTGTAATACCTCCCAGTCCTGCGTATTACATCGTTAACATTGGAGAACATCGGCCCCTCACGCACAATACATCGAGTCTGATCTGTTTCAGAATTTGCAAGTCTCGTCGCGTGCCTGAAATGGAGGGGGGTCGCTGTATCCGGTGGCAGGCGCATGCGCAGACACAGTTTTTTCCGAAAAATACAGGGAGAAGTGTGCGGAGATGATTCGCAGGGACAAAGCTTTATCACAAGCTCTCTCCCTGCAAGGGAAATTTCATAAATCCCTGTCATATTTCATAAATTCGTCTTGCGAATTTAGAGGGGAATTCAATTAGAGGCGAAAAGCCAAATTCGCCTGTTTTTTTGTGGATATTTTTGCCTAAAAAAAAATTTGCCAAATTCAATTCCAGGACAATTTCGCCTAAGTGGAAACAATTCTCCAAAAATGATTCTCCAATCAATAGCTGGTGAAAAGAAATGCAAAATCTTTATTTTGGGGTGCAAATGTGGGGAAACAACTCAGACCCCTTGGAACAGCACCCCAAAAGACAAATTTGCAAAAAAAAACAAAAACCTAAGAGCACCCCAAAAAAGACGTCATTTTTGGGGTGAAAATTTAAAAAGGGGGGGGATAAACATAAAAGTAGCGAAATAGACTTCTTGGGGGTCCCCAAGTATGGGTCAGGTGTTTTTGGGATTGCAGGTGCATGCAGCAGGTGGATTTTTCACGTTTTTTAAAAGTTCACTTTAGAGACATAAAAACATGCTAACACCCATTTTCAAGCACCCCAAATTTGACAGGAATACTTATTTTCACCAAAAAATACAGCTTTATGCCATTCTTCACCACTTTTACAAAGACGCTAATAGCAAGCAATTTACACAACTTAAGTACCCAAAATAGTCTTATTAGGGCTATTAGTACACATCTATATTGATTCCCTAGGTTAATATATCTTTTTCTGAGGTACAGACTGATTTCCCAAATTCTTTCAGTACTTTTCGCCTGTTCCTCATTCGCCTATTTCCGTTTTTTTGCAAAACCTCACTTGTTTTTGGATTTAAAAAGCAAAATAAAAAACAAATTGATAAAAACAGCTAAAATCATATAATTTGGGTGTGTTTTTGTTCCTACAATATTATTAACCTCAATAACTTAATTTCTAATCATTGCCAGTCAGTTATGTCCACCTTATATTCCAGGGTCGGAGACCCAGGAATTTAATCCCGGGATGACCCTTTCATACAGGGAAGGGAAGGGTTGTTTAGCAAGTTACCGGGTAAAAGTGAATTACCTAGTAATTTCATTCTCAGTGTGAAAGGGGTATAAGCATCAGGTTCTAAAACCCAGCAGTTCTGATCGTGTCTATGCCCAAAATACTGTTAGTATAAGCATTAATCTTTACAATTTTGAGCATAAACACGTTCAATAACATTAAATACATATACGGTATATGTATATATATATATATATATATATATATATATATATATTGTATATATATGAGATGAGCGTTCTACCAGGCTCATCGAAGATTTTTCAGAAGGTTGATTCAAACTCAGTGTAATTGGAGAGAATAGGGTCAGCCTTCTCCCATAGCGGTGAAACCCAGTCCAGGGCTTGACTGGTTAACAAAGATATTATGTATGCTCGAGTTCTGGCAGTGGGAAAGTTTGCTGCCTGCAACTCAAAGTGGATCTGATTCAAAAAACCTCGGCAGAACTTTGGATTCCCGTCGAACTTGCTGGGAGGAGAAAGTTGAAGACGGAATACTGGAGTAGGATTACTACGCTGGAGGTCCGTCCTAGATGTTCCAGAGAGAAGAGTTTGAATATTGTCCAAACGAGTAGAGATTTCTTGGATGTATTGCATCAACTGCATCTGGGCAGACTCCTGTCTTCCCAGATGATTCAACACGTCCTGTGTGGAACTAGATCCAGGGCCCTGAGTACCAGACAGGTCCATGTGGCCAGTATAAACTGTCAAGGACTGAGGAACTTGGAGTTGTGTACCCAAACTGGGGTGTTGAACAGAGACACCTGGATCAGTAGATGGTTTGAAACTGGACGGTTTAATATAATTTCTGCTCATGCAGTCGAAATAAAAGAAGATTGTAGTATAAGATGAAATACTAGAGTCTTCAGAGCAGAGATAATGCAACTAGAAGATGCAGAATAAAATTGTAGGATAAAGGACCTCATTCAGAGTCAGTCGTAAGCGGTCGCTCGGGCCTTATGCCTAACAATCGAGAATTGGGAATAAAAAACAATCGTTCGGCCGGGCGATCGCAACCAAAGTGACGCCCATACATGAACAAAGCACCTCCTCTAGCTAACGAGTGATAGCAGCTAGCGATCGAGTCGATCGTTGTCAGTTGTTGTCTGTCGCCGTATGTTAATTTTATTCTGATGGTTGCGGCCGCTTGATGCACACATGTCATGTTTCCATGCGCTATCCATCAGCTTGTTACTAGCTTGTTGACAATTATGTAATTAGTGTTCGAAAGTGGTTTTTTTTTTTAACTCCCTTTCAATTGGTTTTAAAACTTTATTGTTCAAATGTCATTCCGTTCATGCTGATGTTTTTCTGCTAGTGCGTTTGTTTAAATAAACTATTTTAAACCTGGTTTTTGGATTACAAATGTTGTGTTGTTGTTAACTGTATGTTTATGATAACATTATGGATGTTAGTTTGTGTAATTTAGCATATTTTAATTTGCATGCGCACATAAAGGGCTTTAGCCAATCCTAGTTGCTATCATTAATGTTGAGTTTTGGTCACATGAATAATGCTTTGTCCAATAGAAATTAGTTTTTGAAAATTATGGATTTTTTTAAGCCAATCATTTTTCATGATAGCCATTTATAATTGTGGTTTAATGTAAAATCTGCCATTGCCATCATGAGAGTCACAGCATTCACACATGCGGAACTGTTAGTGCTGGTTTAAGGGATGGACAAGCGCCTGGGCCATCTTGTACCCCCTATCCGAAATTCAGTAAAAAGGCAGGCTTACACAGTGGTCCGCCGCCAGCTGCGTGCGCTTGGATATCGGTGCAATATTGCTCAACTCGAGCACCTGTGGTCGGACCTCTGGCGGCGTTCGCCACAGGTCTTGTTGAGTCTGTGGGCACAAATATGCCGGAGTAAGTATGCATTTACGTTTTTTTGGTTATTATATTTGATCCATGTTTTTTTTTTAAAGTGTTTTTTAAAACAAGTTGTACTGTATGTTGTACCTGTTGTTCAGTTTGTGGTAACTACTTTCCATAAATGTTTTTTTTTTATTTTTTGTGGTTTTCTTGGATATTAACTGTTATATATATTTTTTTTGTTATTGTTTAATTAAAATTTGGACTTGGTCATTTTTCTATTCTTAGGACAGCAGCATAGACGGAGACAGACACAGCGCAGCAGATGCAATGCTGTGGAAAATTCCCCTCCTAACCCCTCCCCTTTCCAACCCATCTCTCCCTCCCCGCCCCCATACTCCCCAAGGAACCCTCCCTCCCTGGGCCAAAACTCCAAAAATGGCCCTCCCCTGCCCACTCATCCCAAAATTCCCCTCCTGACCAAGGCTCTACAGGGCAAATCATTCCCCCCAAAGATTTAAATGGCCACCTACTCCGGATGGAGGAGCAGCCATCTTCGCGCCGACATATTTATGGTATTTTGTTTTTAATTAATTATGTAGAATACAACTGTCTTCATATTTACAGGATGTCTGTGTGTACATGTTTTGTTTTTTTTTAAATACATTTTTTTTTTTTTTTTTTTTTAAAAGGCCTTGTTGCGTGTTGTGGTTTTTTGTCCAATAAGTTTTTTTGGTGTCTATTCTAGGTAGCATTTCTTGGTCACAAATGTCTACATAGTTGGCTTTAAGGTTACTTAGCCATTAACCCTTATTTCCTTTTGTAAAAACTTTAAAAAAAAATTTATTTTCCAAAAAGCAAAAAAAATTCATATGTTCAACATTAATCCCTGTGGTCTCCTCTAAATAGTAGTCTGTCCTTTATGCCGTTCAATGTTTATGCTCCATAAAATGTAATTTTTAGAAATTTACAACTCCAAAAAATTTTTTTTTCTAAAGTTTGGTCAATGTGTATTTTTTTCCCCTTTTTTTTTAGGCCAAACAAATACAAATTAAATTTGGTTTATATATTTGATGGTTGTCCAAAAAAAACCATTAATACATTTTCACAAAATACATGACCTGTATGTATTTGCTAGGCCTACAAATGTGCCTGCTTTTTTTTCAATACAATTTTTGGTGTATACATCAACTTAATTTTGTCCCACACACTTTGTAGGGCATAAAATAAACTGAAATTGTTCAATGTTTGTGACTCAATATTTTGACCAATAATTAATTTTTACAATTTTCTACTCTACAGATCCACAGATGCTTTTCGCATTTCTGCAGGACGAACTGGGTAATCTGGCAGAAACAATAGCCAATGCTCAAAATAGCATTGGCAAAATATTACAGGCATTGGACCTTGCCGGAGTTTAATTTTTTTTTATTTTTTTTGTGTGTGTTTTCTAATAAATTTTGGAGAAGTAACATATTTTGTTGTCCTTTTTTTTAGTCAGGATCTGTCTAATCCAGGCGTATAAATGGGTTTTGGCCTTAATGCTTTTTAAAAAACGTAGTTATTAAATAAAAAATGTTTTTAAATGGTAACATTGATTTGATATGTATTTTTGTTAACAAAATATTGATGGAGCATTTTCTAAAATATCATACTTTAGAAAACATTGTAAGGCATAAACAATAATAGTGTAAAGTAAATCAAAAACATTTGGCAACAAAAATACATCGGGCAAATATATGGACATTCAGTTACTCACTTTAAGAAAGCTTGTTTAATGTGTTGTATTGTTTTTAAATTTGAAAATGAAAAAAAAAATGTATCAGAAAATACAATAAGGCCCAAAAAAACAAATAAATCTCATGCCACAGAAATGTTTCAGGGACATGCTGTATGTGTTATGGTTAATATTGGCTTACACAAAATTAAAAAATTGCTAATATTTTTAAAACAAAATTCCTTTATTTTATCCAAAACACAGCAAGAAACATGATAACGAGGTTACATTAAAAAACAAACACTTGGTGTACACAATGAAAAACTTTTGAGAAAACAAAATCAAAAACTGTACAAAAAGGAGAAACACATGGTTGTTCAAGCCAGCAAAAGGGTTGTTGTTTATCCAAGCATAGACAAGGGCATTCACAATGTGCTATTTTTGTTTGTTGGTTGTTGTAAATGTGGTAGGGTATAGGGAAATAAAAAGAAAAGAACAAAATTAATAACATGTTGAAAATTAAAAACTCCCTAAAGTCAAAACAGAGAATCAATGACGAATATGACAGTTAGTTAATATTTTAAACAAAATCATTTGGCAATACATAACAAAAAAAGAGCAACAACATCATTGCGTCTGGCCCCCCTGGACAGTCTCACACAACCTACCTCGTGGGGCCATCCTCAGCCAAGGCATCCTCTGGCTACATGGGTACTCAACTCCTTATGGCGATGTTATGAAAACTCCCACCCAGGATCACGATATGTGAAACCATAACCGGCGAATACATTAGGGCACCACCAGAGTGGTGGAGACATCTGAACCGACCCTTCAATAGACCAATACAGCATTCCACCACCTGCCTGGTGGCAGTAAACACAACATTATATTGGGTTTGTGGCCCTGGTGTGGGGGTCAAAAAAGGAGTCAGCAGCCAGGGCGTGCAAGGATATCCACTGTTGCCTGTAGGGAAGGAGATTACTAAAACAAATAAAAGTTTAACTTACCCAGAAGCCACACGTCACCAGCTTGCAGTGTTGTTAATTTTGGCCAAATCCCTGAATGTTGGATCACATATGCATCATGAGAGCTGCCAGGAAATGTTGTATTCAGGGAGAGGATCTGGAGGGAGGCATCACATAGCACCATCACATTCATGGAATGGTAATGTTTACGGTTGCGATAGATGTGTTCCTTTCGTGCTGGAGGCTGAAGTGCTATGTGAGTGCCAGCCACTACCCCTATGACATGTGGAAAGCCAGCAATCTCAAAAAGTTGCTGCTTTACCACAAGGGTTTCCTGATCCAAAGGCATACTAATATATTGTGTAATATTTTTTAAAAAAGCATTCATCACACGCCTCAGGATCCTGGAGAATGATGGCTGTGATATGCCACCCACCAGACCCACAGTGGTCTGGAAGGACTCTGAGGTGCAGAAATGTAACACCGCCAGCAACTGTGTCAGTGGTGATATTGATGTAGGAATGTGTATTTGACTTTCTAGATCATTCTTTATTATTGAAAGAGTGTCTAGGATAATGGTGGGTGGTAGCCGGTAAGTAGTTAACACCTCATCATCAGGCATTCCAAAAAGGGTGACCCATGTTTGAAATATCTTGGGCCTTGCACGCCTCCTATGCCTACAATGAGGAGGACCAGGTTGGATAGGTGGTTGAAGCAAGGTGAGGGTTAACTCACCCACATCTCTCTGAAATGTGGGTTCATAGAAATTAGTAGGACTGATGAGACAAACAAACAAACACATAAATCACTTAACTTTTTCAGAATCAATCAGAATCTTATAGGGTTGGGTAGGGCCATCTTTCCAAAAACCTACATGTTTTTTTTTGTTAGTAAAAAAAAAATATATATTTTCTGTAAATGCATTAAATGATGTCGGTGCACTAAACATTATTTAAATTTTAAGTTACACATTTTTGAAGTTTTAAAAACAAATTTTTTAATGACTTTAGAAACCCAAAAATTAAACTAAAAAAAAATTAATAATTTACCTCAGACCACAATAAAGTGGGCTGGAACAATCCTCAAAACGCCAAAAAACACACTCCAAAACTACATTAGGGAAATAAAGATTAAAAATTTATTTAAAAAATAAATTATAAATGAAAAAAAAAAACACTAATGGCAGCAGGACTCTGATACACTTACCTCCGACCACACTAAAGTGGGCAGGAATATTCCTAAAAAAAAATAATTAAAAAACAAGATAAAAAACTTAAATAAAAAAACATTCATGACTCAAATACATTTACCTGACTCGCAAGCCGATGATGTTTTGTACAAATAACCCAAGACACTCCAACAAACCTCCAACAAACTCCAGCAAACTCCAACAACTAACAGCCACCAACAACGCACAAGTAATGGACCATTTAGGCGGCCCTTAAACAGGGATGTAACACAGCAGAAAATTGAACAATTAAGGTTAGGTGTGCAATTTGCGCAGGGAAACAGGGATGGACACAACATGGATGCACGCACAACCAATCCAATGATGCGCTCACATCTCATTAAAGCCCACAATTAAGGTTAGGTGTGCAATTTGTGCAGGGAAACAGGGATGGACACAACATGGATGCACGCACAACCAATCCAAAGTTGCGCTCACATGTATAAAAATGTCTCAAAAACACACTAGTACTCATGCTTTCTCAAAATTGACCATGGAGACAGAGAAGCATGGAAGCCAGAGTCAGCCATTAGAAAGTAAGTTTTTTGACCAATAATGACCAATTTCTTAAAAGTTGTATGTTAAAAAAAGACAAACAGTTTTTAAAAAAAAATTACATGTAGGTGGACAACAGCAAGAAAGGAGGGATGAGGAGGAGCCAGGCCCAAGCAGAAGAAGGGCCAGAAACCCTCCCTTTTCGAGGGCAGAGATGGAGGCCTTGGTGACTATGTGCATGGACAATATTGTTCATGCACCCAGAAATATGAGGGCTGGACAAAAGGACAGGTTCTGGGAGGAGATAGACAGGGCTGTTAATCATGTTGGGACGACACACAGAACCAATATTGTTGTGCATAAAAGGTATATATTTGCTAGTGTGAATGTTGGTTTATAAATGTTTTTAGAAATGTTGAAGGAAAGACATGACTAAATTAACACTAAACATTGCCAGATGGACAGACTTCAAATATCGGCTGAAGAGAAAGCTAGGAAGTAGGGCGGACCATGCCAGGGGAACAGGTGGTGGTCCCATCCCTGAGGAGCTGACCTTAACAGCTGTGGAGGAGCAGGCTCAGGGGTGTATAGAGGAAGAGTAGTTAGTTGGCGTGTTCAATATGGACACTGACATGGCCGACTTTAACGCTTCACATGGCAGAGAAGGTAAATAACTATGAAAAAAATATATATCTCAGAAACATTTGCCTAACAAATCTTTTTCTTTACAGACCCCAAGGAGGAAGTGCCTGAGGTGATGGCTGGATTCAGCACATATGAAGGCTCTGCAGGGGATGATCCAATATTTCCTTCTGGGGACCCTGTGGAGCCCACTCTAGGGTCACCACCTGCCCCAGCAGGGTCTCTCCTCACCAAGTTGGTCGACCAAACTCAGGAGAATAATTCTGTTCTCCTGAGGATGGAGACCACTCTGGTGAGGATAGATGGCAGATTGCTGAGGGTGGCGGAGGCCCTGGAGACGTGCTGTTAGAGCCGAAAGCTCTCTGGGGTTTGCGGCAATGAGACCCTACCACAAGGGTCACCCACAGCTATGCGAACGGCCAGGAGGCCGTTCAAAAAAAACAGAAGGCCGGCCCTGATTCAGAGCGAGCACTCTGTCAGAGCGTCCGGCTCTGAATCAGGCCCTGTGTCCGTTGGAAAGAAAGACCCAACGTATGACTTAAACCTTATATCTTAAATCTTGCATTTACTCTCTTCAGCTTGTCCACATATCTGTAGGTAAGTGGACAGTGGGTACAACGGCATTTTGGAGGCCACTGATTAAGTTTTTTAATGTCCCTGTACAGGTTGGGAATTGATTTTCTAGTGAAGTGGAATCTTGATGGGATCTGGTAGCGAGGATACAGGACCTCAATTATCTGTCTAAAACCCACTGCATTATTGGTGGATATTGGATGCACATTTAATACCAGCATAGATGTTATGGCATCAGTGATCCGCTATGCAACTGGATGACTGCTGTCATACTAGCTTCCTCTTGCAAAGGATTGTTTAACAGTCAATTGTTTTTTTAAGTACTACTAGTAGTCTTCCTGTTTTCCTTCTGGGATGAAATCCACTCACAGCAGCAGCAGCATGCATAGCGCTCAAGGATTCTTCTGAGACAAGGACTGATGTGAATAATTTAAATATGTTTGTAAATGCTTTCCTTCCTCCCCTCCCCTCCTTCCTCATGAATTTGCTTCAGAATCAAAAGATGAAATTAAATTTACCACTAATCAAATCTTCCTTTCCCTGCCTTCAACTACATACATACTCCAACTCCCTGAGGCCTTTTGAATAATAAAAACATTTGTTTCCTGATGTGCCATGTTGGACTGCCACTGCTGCTGCAATCTTTGACATGCGGTTGCTGAATATCAAAAATGTCCAGAAATGTTTATGGCCACAGATAGCATCTCCTGAATGCCCCTTTAATTAGTAAAAAAATATTCTGAACCACCAAGTTGATTTTGTGGGCAAAACATGGGACATATTGTTCACTCATGCTCTCCCCTCCTCCCTCATAAATTTGCTTCAGAATCAAAAAATTAACTTACATTTACTACCAATCAACCCTTCCTTAACCTCCCTTCAACTACATACATACTCCAACTACCTCAGGCCTTTTGATTAATGAAAACATATGTTTCATTATGTGCCATGTTGGAAGTTGAACTGTCACGTGTTTGTGCCACTTAGCTTAGTTAGCCAGCTAGCTTGGTACAAGTTTTGGGTCTAAACCAGATGAAAACAATATTGTAAAGAGGTCAAAATTGACTGGAAATGAGTGGAAATTAATGTTCTTGAGGTAAATAATACTGTAGGAACAAAACAAAAAAAACTATGTGATTTTAGCAGTTTTTATAAATTTTTGAAAACATCCAAAACCAAAACACGCAAGGGGCGGTTTTGGCAAAATTAAATCAAGATCCAAAACAAGAGGAAATACAAATCCAAAACCAAACACGGGGTCGGTGCACATCACTATTCTAAACGCAGAGGCAGAATCAATATATCTCTGACACAAGGGTGCTCAGCCATCGCATTGGATCCACACCGAGAACATCATAAAAGATTTATAAGACACAAAGCAACACCCTGGAGTTTTCTTAGGGTCCACTCCAACAGGGTAAGGTACCAAATCAGCTAAAGGTGGCTTAGGAAAGGGCCTAATCATATGTCCCAGTTGCACCACCTTGAACACTGTCTCCCGCAAAATGTCAGGAAATTCCATAAGACATAAGGATCGAGGAACTACAGTGGTCCATCTCTGCAAGTTGAAATCATGCACTACTCTCGATGCAGAGGAGGAACCGCTGGCCAATCCATCATGCCTATGCCCTTTGCGCGATGGGTCAAGCAGCTTCAAACAGCACCTGCAGTTTGCTTCAATTGTGCACACCACTCTACTTCAAACACCACCTGCAGTCTGCCTTCAGTGTGCATAGCACCCACTTTCAAATATCATCTGCAGCATGCATCAATAGTGAACAGCACTCAGCTTCACACAACACCTGCAGTCTGTCTTCAGTGTTTAAATAGCAGTAGCGGCAGCTTGTCCATGCTGTACTACCTATATTCCAGTCCTCCTGCATATTTACTTTGTCATGCTGCTGACACTAAAGCAGTTCCTCCTCTGCATCGAGAGTAGTGCATGATTTCAACTTGCTGAGTTACTCAGTCTGCTGCCTCTTGAGGACATCCAGATACCTGTTTCTGCAAATCATATTTAATCATAGTCACAGTGACCTACATGTGGAAAAGCTTCATCAAGCCCTCAGACTTCGTACACTCTCCCACAAGGGTAGCTGGCCTCAGGGGTTCCTATCGAAATAACGAAGGCATTAAGGTAATACTCTTCAACCCCAACACATTCCAGATATTAGGAAAGGTTCCTGGACTGCACACCCTGAATATATATAATGGGAGATGCTACCTGTTGAGACTATTATTGCATGCATGGCCGATGGACAATATCGCTATCGTCCATACATGCCCGCGCATCGCTGGTCATTGGTAGGTTGGTAGGGACCAAAAAATTAATGATTTGACAGACAACGATATGAACAATATCGTTATCATTCAAATCGCTCATTTATATCGCTACGTGTGTAGGCATCATTAGCCCCTCCACATTCCTTCTTGAATATCAATTTTAGAAATTTTTTCAACAATACAGTAAACAATAACATCTGATGAATGTGGTACGTTAAAATCAGTAGTGTATAGAATCAGCTCATTATATACAATAGTCAAAAGAAAGAAATTATAATTAAAGTGCACCTGAAATTTTCTCTGGTTTTTCTGTTATACAGAAAAAAAAATTGAATAAAAATTTGGCGTTAAAAATAAAAATCTTAAGAATATTCTTACACATTCCAGTAATACCCCTCAGTCGCCCCACATTCCAGTAGTACCCCTCAGTCCCCCCACATTAAAGTAATATCCCTCAGACCCCCCACATTCCAGTAATATCCCTCAGTCCCCCCACATTCCAGTAATACCCCTCAGTCCCCCCACATTCCAGTAATATCCCTCAGTCCCTACACATTCCAGTCATATACCTCAGCCCTTCTGCATTAGTGTAATACCTCTAAACCGCTCGACATTACAGCAATCTAATAATTTACACATGTAATAAAATACTTTTTAAACTGTAACTATGGATTTGCCTTTTGGAGTATATGAACCGGTGTATGGCATCATGGAAGCATATAGGCACTGATTCTACGTCTGATGCATCCAAGGATGCTTTCCCGTCTGGCTGTGGATGCCTGACTACTACATTATGGTAATGCGAGAATCCGCCTGTGTAAACTAAAAGTAGGTGAAACTGCATGTGACTGCCTATCCCACGCATTGTTCTTAAGTCTAGAGCCACAGCAGTCATCAATAGTACACCCATGCCGGGTGCAAAGGATCAGTCTGAAACAGATGTCCTATCTCCATTCGCACAATGTGAATGAGCACTGAAGTCGACCGTCATGCCCACGACTCTCCAATGAGACGGATTAGATCATGTGATCGCATGATCATCTGAAATCCACAAGAACCGCTCGCATTGCGACTTGCATCCAAATATTTACATATTGTGTACAGAGGAGGGATATGAAAACAATAATCAAAATTATATATATTTCACTGTTGCTTTCATACCTGTAGGACTCAAAGTGCCTGACCGCACTCCTCATCCTCGCCTACGACTACCAGTGGACATTAAAATAAATAAACCCAAAATTTCTATACATCCCAGCGCCCTTTCACCCCAGTGCCCCGGGCACGTGCCCCACTTGCCCCACCTTTGTTACGCCACTGTTGCCTACCATATACATCAGCACAAAATTGTAGAGATGTAGACTGTCTCCATCTCAGAAAATACTCATAAATCCCCTCCACCTGTGTGCACCCCTGGTTTCCTAGATGTAGGTAACATGATTTGGGTACAGATTGAGTGGTTGACTCTTGTTTGGGAGCAAAGCAAAAAAAAATCAAGAGCAAGTAACTGCACCATGTTGACCAGGTTGCACTGCAGGTTGGGTAGATGTAAAATGTGCAGAGATTTCAATTTGGGAGAGGTGTGTACAAACGCAAATCTAAATTGCAGTGTAAAATAAATTCTGTCCAGCTTTTGTGGGCTACATGCAATAGCAGTAAGTATATTTGCAGAGAATGAAAACAAAACGTTACCCTTTGCATTGCAGCATGGGTTTCCAGTGCAGAGTTACCAGCTTTTTATTATTTGCTTCCAAGTTAGCATCAGCCTTTAAATGTGGGAAGCAAAGGACAGTTCTGAGTCAAGCTATATAGTGAGCATGAGGGGTAGGATTTATTTTCACACGGTCAACTGAAATTCTAGTTGTCAGACCAGATACAGCTCTAAGGAGGTGTATCCAGTAGTGAAGGGCTGGTGCAAAGATACATAATGATGTAACCATCTCCAGTTGATATTACTTCTTATTTTAGCATCTTGTCTATATTTTACAGTACAACAAGTCATGGCCTTCTATTCACCCCACTTGTTTGCTATTTCCATTTGCCCAACTGTAGGAAAGAAGATTCCCTTTTAACTTTGAAAGGGGTAAAAAATGGAAGTGGAGGTCTTTGTATTTAACTTTCACATTTATTAATAACTGTCACAACATATTATTTCTTGTGCATATGACTCTTCATTACATATTATAATGTGTACAAGTATGTCTATGTGATTTTAGATTTACACTACACACAGTGCCAAGCCATATCTCTATGCTATTGTTATACATAAGTATATACACTTGTGCAACCAATGAATGCCTGGTGCAAATATTACTATTGTTGATTTGGGCACACCTTGAGTTAAGTGCAATACATTTAATTGTGAATATTCTTCTGTCAAACTTGCCTGGGTGACACAAACCTTAATGATAAAATTGCTTAGTTGAGCGTGGTATGATATGTCGACAGTGATAATGTGGACATAATGACCCCAAGTGTTGACATATTGTCCCTAGTGGGCCAGCGGTCACTGACCTTGCTCCCGATGGTTGCAATGAGTCCAACATGGCTTCAACGTTCCTGAGTTCATGTGATTGCGACTTCTGGGTCTGAGCTGAGATCCTCGGGCATTCCGATTAGTATTTCTCTCCTATCCCTAACCCTAATACCTACCCCTAACCCTAACCTTCCCTCTAGTGCAGGGGTCTTCAACCTTGGCCTCCAGCTGCTGTGGAACTACACATCCCAGCATGCACTGCCATAGTTTTAGCATGCTGTTATATCAAAAAGGTGGCAGTGCATGCTGGGATGTGTAGTTCCACAGCAGCTGGAGAGCCAAGGTTGAAGACCCCTGCTCTAGTGCCTAACCCCCCCCCCCCCACGCAGCCTTAGCCCTAACCTTCCACCGCTCGCAGCCAAACCCTAATGTCAATATTCTGACAATGTTGAAATTTCATCTGTTGACCTTCTGAAAATGTCAGCACATTGCCCTGTCGAAATTTATACAAGGTTGACATGATAAGTAACTGTGACTGTTGACCTTGCTATTGTCGACCTTTTGACTACATCCTATTTAGTCAACTAGTTTATCAGGTATAGTAATGTACAAATTTCTGAAGTCACAGTATAGGAAATTTTATTTCACTCTGTATTTGTACATTTTACACAATGTAGCTCATTTATTAAAAGTATATTGAAAATGTGCACTAAACAAAAGCACCCAATCAGCAATTAGATTTTTTTCTGTTTAAATGAAAGTGATTGGCTACGGTTTTGTGAAAATGGAGGCACCTAAATGCAATATTACTAAAACGAGCCCTGTGGCTTTTATATTTCAGATTGGATTATAGTGTATTTTAATGTCAGCTTTCCATAAAATCTGCCTGTCAATTTACATGATCTAAATAAGTTGAAGACATGGTACTAATTAAAATTACTAGGGCAATATGTAAAGAAAATGCCTCTAGTTATAATTTTACCATAAATTATAATAAAAGTGAAACATAAGTGCTACCACAGACCTTTGCAGTTGTTGCAACTGTAAATGTTAATAGTTTTAATGACTGTAATTAAAATTGCAAATCTCAATCTGTTTTTTAAGTCATGGAAATGAGTCTCTAGATAATAGCCCTGTTTAACATCTCTTCTACCCTGAATTGGAAGGTCTCAATATCAGCCGTACTTACATTGTACAATCAGAGCTCATCACCAAGGCTTTGAAGTACTTTGTGCAATCAAAATGTTACTCGTTTATAAAGCCATCAAGGAAAGTGTTTGAGTTTAGCTGCAGTACAGTGAGGTTATCAGCTGGAAAAAGCATCAGGTCATATATGTACATGTATATTTGTATTTGTATTTTAATAATACATTAAATTCATGTAAGAATTCTCCAGCTTCTATCTCACATTTTAAACATTGTTAAATTAGACAGTGATGTGTCTTGCCATTTTGCTGCATTATTATTATTATTATTATTATTATTATTATTATTATTATTATCTTTTATTTATATGGCGTCATATGAAAGCAGATCTTGCATATACACATCTGCCAACAGTATGCAGTCGGGAACGCCGACGGTCTAAGTACCGACCGTCGGCATCCCGACTGTCTAATCCCGGCAAGTGTCTATTGACAGGTGTCGAAATCCCAACGCCTGTCATTAGACCTACACCAGGAGCCTGACACCCGGCTTACCGAACGAAGGTAAGCCGGGCGCCGACAGCCGCGGGGGGAGGGGGGAGGGTTAGGTTAGGAGCTCCCGGGGGGGTCTTAGGGTTAGGCACCCCCCCGGGAGGTTAGGGTTAAGCTAGGGGAAGGGGGGTTAGGGTTAGGCACCCCCGGGGGGAGGTTAGGGTTAGGCACCCCCCTGGGAGACTTATGGTTAGGCTGCGGGGAAGGAGGGGTTAGGGTTAGGCACTTGGGGGGGGGTTAGGGTTAGGCACCGCTAAGGGAGGGTTAGGGTTAGGGGGGAGGTTAGGTTAGGCAATAGGAAAAATACTTACCTTCACTGCCGGGCTTCCGCTGTCGGGATTTGAACCATGCGGCTGGCGGTAAATCATACTGATTCCCTGCCAACAATTTCAGGCATCATCATCTTGTATTTGGTAATTCTGAAATTCTGAAACTAATTCACTTTAACTCAGGGTGGTTATCGATTAAACATATCAATGGAGAGTGTGTAGAATGATGAATTGAAGATATGAAATCAGAACGACCCTAGAAAGAAATATGGATGTAAATGATATAAAATTCAGCTGTTCTGCAGAGTGTAAGGCAATCATTATGAACATTATGAATGATAATTATATCGTTCAACGATATATCGTTCATATCATTCAATTTTATGCAGTGAATGACCAACGATGCGCATTCCCGCATGAACGATAACGATGATCGTTCGTACATGCAGGCCAATCTGGACGATATAGTCAACTTTACCTGTTCAGAGATGTAGAAGGATGACTTCACTGAAAGATATCTTTCAAGTCGTTGGTGGTACAGATCGTACCGTGTGTACCCAGAATAACTGTATTGCAAACTATAGAATATACTGACTGCCAGTAAAGTGAGATAAAGAGCAGAATTTGATTAAGGCCCTAAGCTGGGTACACACTTGTTGAGATATTGTAAGTTCAGACAACAAATAATATATCGCTAGCGCATCAGCCGTTGTGTACACCCGATATGTCTGTGAACGACGTATTAGGTTGGCCCTGCACCACACCCGACGCCGATATATCATCTAGATATATCGGTACAGCTGTCTGTGTGTACAGACGTCCCACCGAACACCCATACATTCAGGAACTGCCAACACTGAAATGACAGCTTAGTTGTGATGTCTGGCCAGACATATTGAGTGGCCAATTAGTAAGTGTGTATAGCTTACCAAATTGGCCACTCTGGCGGCGCGATGGCCAGTAAACCACTGGGTCGGGTAAGTGTGTAACCAGCTTTAGACTAGATTTCGGTTTAGGGCCCCAAGTTCACTCATATAAAATGGTTATACTGGAGTTCCTCTTTTTCTGTTTTTCCCTGTTTAAATATTTTATATTAAATTGACCATCACTTGCACACAAATGCCCCTTCTCCACTATATTAAAAATGGTACAATAAAGACCTTGGTGACTTGTGCATCTCTGGATTGTAAATTTTTTAGACATCACTACAGCTTTTATTATTGTTTAACTTATGTTACATATTGCATCTGGCATCATTCATGTGCTACAAGTGTACCTGCTTCTGTATACATTTGATCTATTCTGTATATAAAGTCTTTAAAAAAAGGGTTAGAGTAATCTGGGCCCCTCCATACCCACTGGGCCCTAGGCAGAAGCCTAGATTGCTTAATGGATAATCTTACTCTTGTTAAATTTAACATATAAAATAAACCAATAACAAGTCAAATTATTTAATCTTCCTGAAAAAGTAGGGACTTGACAATATTGAACAGTGACAGAGGTTTAGATATGGATTTTTATATTAAAGCTATGCAATGCAACCGGCTTATTCAGATTTAATATTTTGCAAAGAGCATGGGTGTTATATATAGAAGGGTAAATGCACAATGCAGGTTATGCATGCTTACTGATACATTCCCTAGACCTCTGCTCCTTGGCAGAGCAAGAAATAAAAAAATCTTCACTTTGCTGAGCAATCAATGTAAGTCTGATAAATAACTCTGCATGTGTCAAACGCCCTGGAGAATTTTTCATTTTAAGGCATCTCTCCTGCACACCATGTCCATGTCAGACTATAAGATGTTCATCTATCAAATGTGGAGTGCTGTAGGCAAAAGGGCCCTGGGGTTTCTGATGCTGCTCTTTTTCTCTGGCCGTGCTGGAAAAAAGTTATTGTAAGCCAATGTCTCTGGAGCTTGCAAAGATATTATCCATTTATAACTATGACCATGATTCAGGAGTGTCATGACCACCTCAAATCCAAGAAATGGTATCCTAGCTACATCATGTCTAATTTTACACTGACTCCAGGATGACATTTGGTCTGTCATTATTAATTTCTGAGTTTGTGACAAGGATAAAAGTTTAGCAGTTCAAAAAAGTAACAGTGTATCTCAACAGACAAATGCATACATACAGTGCACATGGACGGTTCTCAAGACTCTTTATAATCAACAATTCATTAGATAGCCTGTTTAGGGCCCTTAACCTATGAAAATACATGTTTTACTAGTGGTTATTATTTTAATTCATATTAAGGCATGTTAAAGGATATGAGAATGGTAATATTGGTTTCAATACCCACTAACGTTTGTGACTGCGGACGGGAGAATTTGTATTGCAAAGCAGTTTATGGATGTTGTCCGCTCCATTTACTTGTATTCGCCAGAAGTGAACACTTGGGCAGTCAGTGGGCTCCGCTGGACCCTTTGTTTGTAAATGTACAGTAAGTATATGTTACCACCGCATGTCAAATAGAATAACTTTTGTAATGTAGTATAAAAGGCATTTATCACAAGCCATGAGAAAAGACATGAGGACATTTATCAAACCTTGGAGAGAGATAAAGGGGGAGATATATAAAAGATTGGAGAGCGATAAAGTGGAGATAAAGTACCAATCAATCAGCCCCTGACACTTTACAGGTTGTGTTTGAAAAATGACAGGGGCTGATTAGTTGGTACTTCATCACTCTCCACTTTATCGCGGTTTGATACTGTACATCTCCCCCATAAAGTCTGAGTCAGACGCAAAGCGGCTGCAGGTGCAGATGGCCCCAGCAGTCAGCACGCTAATGTGTGTAACCACATTGCGTCATGCGTACAGTCACACCACCCATTGTTTTTTCATCTGCAACTGCAGGCGTTGTCATTAGTTTAGGCATTTACACCAGCTTCATGTTGGGTGCAAAAGATCAGTCAGAAGCAGGTGTCCCTTCATCATATGCATGTCTCCGATTGGCATGGATATCTGGGTACTCCCACAAAACGGATCTCTTGCATGCGTTCGCAAGCTAGCCATCCAGTTGACACCCAAAAATGCGCATTTTGCAGATAGTGAGAAGCAGCCGCTCACAGAGCCTCCACCAATGTGCGTATGTATGCGTTATCATGGTGCATCACATGTGCGGTTTGCATAAATCACTTCATGCATGGCTTGCATCCAAATCAGAATCAGTCCCAGTAATGACAAATATGTTTACAGCATTTTTCTCCCCCTCAGAAAGACAATTGTACTCCCATGACTATGAGGTTTATCCGGACTATAGATAGACAGTAAAAAGGTCGACAATGTCAAGATATACACCAGATGTTAGACAGACAATACGTCGACAAGGACAAAAGGTCGACACATTAAAGGTCAACATGGAATAAGGTCGACATGTACAAATGGTCGACAGTGTCAAAAGGTCATGCCAAATACGGGTGCCACAGGGCAGCAACAGTGCCACCCCTTAGGCCCTGGGCAGTGACACCACCCGCACACCCCTAGATATGACATTGGCCATAACTACCAGGGGAGTAGCTGTTAAAGGGTCCCATGTATATACCTCATGCTGATGGGTCCTGCTGCCATTTGTGGCGTCTCAGGATTGTCGGGAGCTGAATGAGCTGGGTGATTGCTATCACTGGAAAAAATTAGAAGCCCCATAATGCCATGTGGCAATCCAGTCATCTGGGGCTCAAAATTAAGTTACACTCATGATGGAAGGAGGCACTGGCCTTCCCTTTGTCTTGGAGCTTAAAGTTAAGAACAGTAGATAGCAGAACAAGAAGTGGATTTTGTAAGTGAGGGGGGGAGATGGAAAGAAAGAGGAGGGCATGGAAAGGCAGTTCTGTTATGGGACCCACAACGTTGTAGTTACATTGCTGGTTTCACAACCCTGGCTAGTTTTTCACCTTTTGCCTTGAGACTTACCCCTGTCAACTGTCCCATGGAACTGTATGTGTAATTCGCCTGGGAGATCTCTCCTGATCATGCTGGCTGCAACACTTCTGTGTATGCATTTGGACTGTGCTCTCCTTTCCACATTGATTATTCACCTGGGTCCTTTCCTGTCTGTGAACACTGTTAAGGGGCCTATCCATTAGCAGATAACTAATTTTCAAGGGACATCTTTTGTCTTTCATTGCTCAGAAAAACATCTGCTAATGGATAGGCCCCTTTAGTCTTGATTGGAATTGCAAGTGTAGTTCTGTCTGTCAGTACTGCAGATATGTTTGCTCACTCTGCATGTTGTGTGCCCTCTACCTCTCAGAAGGCTACTGCCAGACCACCTGAATGTGTCCACCAATTCCTGCAAGACCTATGGTATAAACATCCTCCTCTGATAGCATTCAGGGCCTGAACATCTTGTTACTTCCCATGATGTACAGATTGTGCTATATCTGTCTCTCTGTGTACAAGTGTATCCCAAGCTCCTGCTGACAGCAACCCCTAGTGCATCTGGAAATCCTGCTGGTTCCCAGACCAGTTTATGCAGTAATCCTGCTGGCAGCATACCTGGCATATCTAGAAATCCAGCTGGTTTCCAGACCAGTTCATAAAGTAATCCTGCTAACAGCTGTACCTGGTGTATCCAGAAATCCTGTTGGTTCCCAGACCATTTCATCTAGTAATCCTGCTAACAGCTATGCCTGGCGTATCCAGAAATCCTGCTGGTTCCCAGACCAGTTCATCTAGTAATCCTGCTAACAGCTATACCTGGTGTATCCAGAAATCCTGCTGGTTCCCAGACCAGTTCATTCAGCAATCCTGCTAATAGGTACACTTGGCGCATCCGGAAGTCCTGCTGGTTCCCAGACCAGTTCATTCAGCAATCCTGCTAATAGCTATATCTGGTGCATCTGGTAATCCTGCTGGTTCCCAGACCAGTTCAGTCAGTAATCTTGCTAATAGCTATACCTAGCACATCCGGAAATTCTACTGGTTCACAGTCAAATTCTGCAAGCCTACCTACTGGTATTCCGTCCAGCTTGGCAAGCCTTCCTGCCAGTCCCAGTCCGGTTCCTCCAAGTTACCTATTGATTCTCAGTCCAATTCTGCAAGCCTACCTACTGGTACCCCTTCCGGTTCAGCAAGCCTTCCTGCGGGTCCCAGTTTGGTTCCTCCAAGTTTTCTACTGGTTCCACTCCAACGTTACAAGTTTCCTGTTCCTGTCATTTATCATCAAAGGCAGTTCTCACTGCCATACAATTCTTATGCAAATAGAGCTATTTACCTCATCCATGGTTCCAGTCAAGCCGGTCTCCACTGAATCCAGTTCAACACCTGAGTCAGATAACTCTCAGACACCAACCATGACAGCTGGTGTGAGCTATTATTTATGCACTATACAGATATTTAGCACCTTGCTTCCTAGGCATTACAGTGGCATTAGACTTTTGCATGGGAATTATGACATATAGGGCCGGAGGCAGAGTTGGAAATAAATTGGGTCCTGTCGTTGCTCCAAAGAAACGTGCAAGGTAAGAATGTGTATATTCACCTATACTGTATGCAAAGTTGTACACACCTTGCACTGCGCCCCCCCATGTGTACAATTGAATTGCTACTAGTTATTATCATCTGCGCTTACTTACACCTATCCTGTACTAAGTGCAAAAGATACACATCCAAACATTCCCATATTAATTTACTTCCATTACGTGGCTAGCAGCTGCTTCATTACACTTTCAACTGTACTTTGCCTATGTTAGAAAACCCAGTCATAATATACACAACGATTTCTGTTACTCTATTTAATGCAATGAATAAATTGTAAATTAAAATAGCATTAAAAATCTATTTAAATACAGAAAAATAATATTATATACATTTTTATTAATAGATATATTGTACATGAGTCTGTGGGTTTTATAGTTACCATATACTTCAATAGAAAGGCAGGGTCTTTTAACAGCAATAATAAGACATTCTTGTCATGCATACAGTATAGGAGAGACGGGATCCAATACACCTTTCATACAAAGGGCCTGATTCATTACGGACTGCTATAGCGATCGCTGCTGCGATTATGCACGCAGGTTTTCTGCAAAAATATGCTAATGAATGCAATCTCAAAGCCGTCGCACAGCCAGCAAAGAGACGGCCACTACATATACAGTACTGTGCAAAAATTTTAGGCAGATGTGGAAAAAATGCTGCAAAGTAATAATGCTTTCAAAAAAAGAAGTGTGAATAGTTTATTTTTATCAATTAACAAAAAGCAAAGTGAATGAACAGACGAGAAAGCTAAATCAAATCAATATTTGATGTGACCACCCTTTGCCTTTAAAAAAGCATCAATTCTTCTAGGTACACTTGCACACAGTTTTTTAAAGTAACATCTTGGAGAACTAACCACAGATCTTCTGTGGATGTAGGCTTGCTCAAATCCTTCTGTCTCTTCATGTAATCCCAGACAGACTCAATGATGTTGAGATTAGGGGCTTTGTGGGGGCCATATCATCACTTCCAGGACTCCTTGTTCTTCTTTACACTGAAGATAGCTCTTAATGACATTGGCTGTATGTTTGGAGTCGTTGTCCTACTGCAGAATAAATTTGGAGCCAATCAGATGCCTCCCTGATGGTATGATGGATACGTACGTGTCTTTATTTCTCAGCGTGGAGGACACCACTAATTCTGACCAAATCCCCAACTCCATTTGCTGAAATTCAGCCCCAAACTTGCAAGGAACCTCCACCATGCTTCACTGTTGCCTGCAGACACTCATTATTGTACCGCTCTCGGGAACATCGAGTGACATCAGCCCCTCATGCACAATTACAACAGCTGTGACCTTACTCAGAAATTGCTAACCTAATCGTACGCATTAAGTACTCAAGCTGCGTATACCGCCGCAGTGGCTAATTTATGCACGCCCATGCAAGGGCATCAAACGGACAGGCACGCCTGCATTTCTCCTACCACTCCCACGTCACCATCCCCAGGCGCTAACATCCTGTCCCTTGATCTGTGATGGCTTTGTATCTGCGTAGGTGATCGCAGTGCAATCGCAATGTCAACTCACGCACGGGCACTGAAATGCATACGCATGCGCAGTATGCACCATCGGACGATCTGCGTACGCTGTTGCAGTTGCAATCCGTAATAAGTCAGGCCCAAAAGTCATACATCTAACTTGTTCTCTGTTTTAAAATATAAATCATCAAAGATCACGGTTTTAGCACTGAGTAATAATATATTTTATTTTCTACTATATAGATACATTTAACACTTTTAAACAGTTTTCTGAAAACTATCCATATATCTTTCAACTGGTAACTTTCATGTGCAGTTTTCCAACAAGACACAAATAAGCACACATATAAACCCACATAAGTGAGCAATTATATTGATGGAAGAATTGTGTAACATGTGACAAATCGCAGACATGAGGCCTGTGATCAAGGGGAGAAATGTTGCTGTATATTTGCTGTCATATTGCTGCAGATAGTCTTGAAATGATAACTGGTTATCTCAGTAGACATTCTACAGGTCAGCGCTGTAAAATCAGCTCTCATTTGCTGGCAGGGATGTTATATTAAAGTCATTTTTGCTCGTCTGTGGGTCAGTAGACTAGTACAGAATTGATAAAGACGAAGAAAGCAAGGGTATTTTCTTTCAGTACACATTCTTTACAACCTAGACATTCTTTAGAACTCTCAGTATATACTTCTGTTCAATTCGTAACTGTATTCCTGTAGAATCCTGTCTCCAGCCATATATCATCTTTAGGCAGAAATTAATGTGTGTAGAAAGGTACTTTAAAGGTGATGCTACAGTAGCTCGTTGTAGATTGCTATTTTTGGTACAGTCCCAATACTAGAAATTGGTAATAAGCCTTCAAGCACATGCCAACTGAAATTTAAATTAAAATATACTTATTTAAATAAAGTTGCTAAAAAAAATATTACCTTCCTTCAGAGGTAACTTTAATGAGGAAACCTGTTTTCAACAATTTCTGGATGCTTGAATTTATCTGAAATATTTTGAATTTTTTTTAAACCGGTCAGAGAGAGTTTTCTATTACCCCTCTGTACCAAACTTAGAGGCTTGTGTCTGCCTTCTATTTGCCTGGCAATTGTAAAGCGGGGAAGTGGCCAAAATGCAAATCATATAATCAAGCCACACAGACCTCCCGAGTGAAGTGGTGAAGGGGGTGGCAGCAAGGGTGTCCGGGAGAGCCGCTCAAGATTCAGGAGTCTCCCAGACATTCTGGGAGAGTAGGCAAATATGTATTCAGCAGCACTTCCCTTATCACTCCAGCCAGTTTACTTGTTAGAGCATAAGCACACATTGATACACATAAAGGAGTATTTCAGGGGTTAAAGTGGGCCGTACTGGAGCACAACTGTGTTCCGTTGGTAGGCGGAACTAGGGAATCGGTATGTAATGCCGGCTGTCGGGATGCCTCCTGTCAAAATACCGACAGCGGCATCCCGAAGGTTGGTATCCAGACAGTGGTTGGGTAAGTATACTTACCCCCCCCCTTCTCCCCCTAACCCTCCCTTCTTGTAGCCTAACCCTAACCCTCCCCAGACTCTAACCCCCCGCTAGTGCCTAAACCTAAGTCTCCCCCCTTGTGCCTAAACCTAACCCTCCCCCGTTAGTGCCTAACCATAACCCCCTCCAGTGGTGCCTAACCCTAACCCTCCCCCAAAAAACCTAACACTAACCCCGCTGCACTGCCTAACCTTCCCCCCCCCAGGGACTAACACTAAGGGCGCCCCAGACTTACCTTGTTCGGGCTGGTGTTCTTCTGCGCCGAGATTAAGATAGGCATCGGTATTTCGACGCCTATCTTAAGTCCTTGCCGGCATTCCCCCGTCGGGATTTAGATTCGCATAACTACATCCTGGAACTAGTTATTTGTATCTCTTGGTTGAACCTTTGTTGTATGAAGATGACATTTTATTCCTATGCAAACAGGTGGCTCCTATATACATACTGAATACTGGATAAACACACTGTCTGCAGGGAGAGGCTCAATTTCTTCAGAGGTCCCTCATTGCGGAGAAGCCACCATAATAGTTAGAAAAGACTCAAGCACAGGGGATACATAGGGGTTGCAAATAAAACATGGTGCACCCAAGTGACAAAGACTTGTTTGTGGGGATCCCATAAAAAAATTCAGAGGGGTGGCAGAAAAATAATTAACATTTGAGTTGAGATCTATCAAATCTTGGAGAGAGATAAAGTGGAGAGAGATAACTAGCCAATCAGCTCCTAAGTGTCATATATCTAGCACAGCCTGTAAAGTTACAGTTAGGAGCTGATTGGTTGGTACTTTATTTATCACCACTTTATCTCTCTCCAAGATCTGATAAATCTCCCTCATAGATTTTAAAGACATTATAGCTCATCGTAAACTGTATAGAGGACGATTTCACAAACATCAATATACACAGAATATGGATGAAACATGCCAAACTGTCACATTGGTTGATTTAATTAGATTTATCACAATATATGAAAAACTGTACCACTTTCTGTACATTATGAGGATATAATTGTAGATTACATCATATATCTGTAGCAATTGACATAGGATAGTACGTTAATCCTTATAATAGATGAGTTTTCACTTACAAAAAAACACCCATAGAAATAATAAAGCAGCACGCTGACACACAAATATATACTGCATACTGTCAATGCATACAGAACCATTAGTGGACAAAGCCATAGGCAGGTATTATCTTGCACATAATCCTTACCTTTCTTTTTCTATTTAGGTTACAAAATTAGAAGTGATTTGAATCTAAAGAAATTGCATGTTTTTCATTCAATAATGAATACAAGGTCAAGAGTCATATACAGCTATTTCAGACTATTTTTCTTAGAAATGGCTAAATTAAATTAAAATATGATTTAATGGAGGTGGTTTTACTGATAATGCATGTTACCAAGACATTTGTTACCAAGAAATAGAATCTGAAAAATAAGTACTATTTCAATATATAGATAGATAGGAGAGGCAGTTGTCTATGAAGGAGGCTTGGAGTTGAAAATATATTTTTATCATTATTATTATTTATTAATACTAATATAAACATAATATATATATAGCCTGTGCAAATTCTGCAAACCTCTACTCTTCTACTCTCCCGGAATGCTCAGAAGACTGAAGACAGAGGAGCATAGGCCAGTCTCCAGCATGCTGATCCCTGCTGCTGACTTCCCAAGTGAAGTGGGCGAGCCGGAAGGCTTGATGATGTAATTCGCATAATCATGGCCCTGCCCCCTCTCCCACTTTACAACTCTAGGAATCCCAGAGGGGGCATCTTAGATGTTGGAAGGTATGAAGTTCTACTGTACATGAAATCGTAATTTAGGATTAAGGTAAACTCATAGCGCACCTGTTACTTTAGTGAATGTTACCACTCTGATCACAGGCAGAGGGCTCACCATAATGAAGGGGTTTTCCACCTTCAGACAGAATTTATTGGTTTGTACTTGTTGTCTTGCAACATTTGCTAATTATATTGCTTTTCTTTAACGTTTACCTGTGTTCTATTCTAGTGGACTCCGGTTCTCCGGGTACATCTTTAAAGATCCATGGGTAAAAACACGCTCTGTGCCCCGAGGAAAGGAGTTGGTAAACACTGTCTTAGGGAGTGGTTTGTTCATGTGTCAATGTCATTTTTGGTGTCATATTAGGTGATCCCCAGCAGTATCAAAACCTGGCATAGAGTTCAAGCACTTCAACCACAATCAGCTATGCAAATTCGTATCTCATTTGTGCCGGTGTGACTAGGGGAGAGATGTATCCAACCTTTGAGAGAGATAAAGTGGAGAGAGATAAAGTACCAACCAACCAGCTCCTGTCACTTTACAGGCTGTGTTTGAAAAATGACAGTTAGGAGCTGATTGGTTGGTACCTTATCTCTGCCCACTTTATGTCTCTTCAAGGTTTGTTACATCTCCCCCTAGGTTTCATTAAGGGTTTTTTAAGCAAGATGCCCATGTTGGTGGAGGAACAGAAGTGTTTACTGGCCACTGCGAAGAGTTAGACTGAGCAATGGCTGATTCATTTTTAGGAGTCTTTACTGATTGCAGAGGGGCGCACAATAAAAATACTTGATATTTCAACCTGCTCATCACTGGCAAAGATTAGGTCTTGTCCTATATCTTTAATTGGGTTCCTATTGCACCTTCTAGTTGCACATTACTATTTATGAGCTCCTGAAGATTGTCATACTAATCCGCATAAAAACCAATAACAACTACTGATGACTACTTTATCTGCACAAAAGGTACCCAAGGCAATAGATACCTTGGTATGGTCGGCCCAGACTTATTGGGCCTACTCCTAGCCTATAGAAGGTTTGCATTGACATTGACACTTTCCAGGTGTACTGGTGGTACATGGTTGTAAATGTAATGTAGTGGTGGCTATTCGCATAATGTAGCAGCTGGTGGGACTATTATGAATTTATTATGGGGTCTCTATTAAATATATGGGCTATTTACTATGGGATCAGTGGGGGCGATAAATATATTAAAAAGACTAATAATACAATGAGTGTTCTCTGCATTAATTGTGGAAGATATTAATTTAATGATATGGGTTGGTTGGAAGGAAGGAGGGATATTTATTAAATGTGAATGCTATTAATGTAATGTAATTTCTGGTTGGGGGGAAGAAGCTTACAGTTTTCAGTTATTTCTCCATACTCCAGGATTAGAGAATAGTATTTACACCATTCCCAAACTCAACTCAACGTTTTAGGATCAGGCAACGAAACTTAAAATATCACCATCAGCAAATATATGTTATTTAAACCTAAAAGAACATACAAGAGAGAGCAGCACAGTCTGCCAACTGCCCCAAGTCGGTCACAATTTTGCCCTTGCTGCATTAGATAGCCTGCGTCTGTCAACAATTCTTATCCTGTTGAAATATGGAGAAGGAGTAGTCAGGTAACATCAGCATATAATTTAGCAGAGTCTTCCAAAATGCCATTCAGCTTAATAATAATAATAATGCTAGTAAAGGGACCTGACATATGCCAGGTCACTACGGTCCATTCCTTCTGAGCCCATTCAGACTTCTCCCCCTCGCTGTTCTGCCCTCTGCTCAGTCCCACCTTGCCCAATCTGTCCGTTGCTCTGCTCTGTCCAACCCCCTCTCTGCCCTCTCCTCCACATCATCCTGACATGACTGCTGCTCTGCCCTTCTCTGCTCCCAATGCACACACTCTGCCTCCATCTCACCCACTCCCTCCACAAAATTTTTAGTTATTTTCATATTCTCATTGCATATTGGTCCAGAGATATTGCAATCTGTTACATTTAATGGGGCAGATGTATGAAGCTCTGGAAAGTGATAAAGTGCAGAGTGATAAACGGCCAACCAATCAGCTCACAACTGTCATGTTACAAGCTGTGTTTGAAAAATGACAGGTGGGAACGGATTGGTTGGTCGTTTATCACTCTGCACTTTATCACTTACCACAGCTTCATACATCTACCCCAATATCACTTATCAAACTTATATTTTCCTATGGATTATACATTTGCAAACAGGATCCCCCTACTTTGTATGTTAATAACAATAATTGTTTTATTATTTTTGTTCCTAATAGTAAAGGGATTCAAAGTATACTGGTGTGGTACCCTGAATATAATTTTTTTGTGATGTGATGGTAATTGGATTACAGGCCCTGAACTTACCATCTGCTGGTGCATCAGGAAGGAATTGTCCCAACTCTTCTCTTCTACTGTACTTCTCCACTTCTCCTTTCAAACAAAAAGCAGAGAGGCAAGGATTTTTCCCCCATAGGCAGACAATAATCATACAAGAAATTATGTCAAAATAAAGTAATACCTTTTCATCACCAATGAGGCCAAGGTGGGACACGTCTTTCTCAAATAGCAAAATATAGCAATGGTTTTATGACACCTGTAACATCTCAGCAAAGGTTAGGCTTCTCCTCCAAAAGTGGGCACTGTTGGCATATGAACATGAAAGCTTGTCTATGGGACTGCAAGTCTCAGCAATACTCTAATGGAATCAGAATATACTCTATCATTCTTCTGCCTGCATTTTCTCAATATGTATGCTCTGCTCCACCACCTCAGTGCAAAAATGTAGGTAAAGATGGCCACAACTTCTGCTACAATACAGATGGATATTGTCCTTGCCCCTTGGGCATTTGCACTCTTCTACACCCCAAAATGTCTGCTCTTTCCTTCTTTGCATTCACAAACTAGTATAATGCATCTCCACAGACACACCAGTCGTCACAGCATGCTGCTAACCACAACCTTCTCTATCCCAGACCGCTCCTCAGCTCAGTCCATTGCATATGCACCCAGCTTTTTGTTTCCTCCCAGGCATGCTGGGAAATACACTTGCAGAATCTATCACAAATCCTCCATGGCTCCCACCAGTCAGCAAGTGGCATCATCAGATGTAATACACCTCGAGTGCAGGGTATCACGCTGGTATTACATAAGTAAATGTTATTGATTTTAATATTAATCACAGAAGATAGGACAGGGATACCAAATATGTTAACTTACCTAAGACCAAGGAGTTGTAGGGGAAAAAAAGGCTTATCAATTGTACGGCTGTCACTCTGCAAACATGAATATAAAAACATGCCGTTAACAGACAAGATGTCCTAAGTGGAACGAGAGAGTAGGACAGTGCAAGCCCTCAGCACAGGTGCAATACCTATGCCGTACCCCTCTCCTCACCATCTCTAAATAATGCCATAATGACCCTTCCAACATCACAGTGCCATACTAATTCCATATCTCTACACCCTACTATACTACTAACCTGTCCTGTGGCATACAAACTCTTACCCCACCTCTGCACCATGCCACGCTGCCTGCCAATCTCTCCACAGTCTCATACTGAGAAGCTCCCCATCTCTGCCATGTGCTATACTAACCTTCCCCCAACTCTACCCCATTTGCCATACTGACATGCCTGTCAAAAACGCACAACTCTTCTACGCACCAATACATACTGACTTCCAACATTCACTGCACTGTGCCATAACTCCTCTCCTACCTCTACAACATGCCATACCTCTACCCCAGCTATGCACTGTGCCATACATCTCCACACTGTATCCTATCATACATGGACCCATGTGTGCACCATGCCATAACTCCACACTCCCCTCTTCACCACCCTGTACAGTGATTAATCACAACCTCCATCTCTGCATCGAGTCATACCTCTCCAGAGTGCCAGACCCTCCAACATGACCCCTTCCATAAGGTACAAAATGCTCTGCTCCTGGACTTCAATCTTAATTTTGATTGCAGTCACCTGTGCTGAAACACCTTTCTTATCAATTTATTAGTTCACCACAGGTGACTGTAATCATAAATTAAGAAGTAAGTCTAGGAACAGAAAATTTGTACCTGATGGAATGGGTCATGTTGGAGGGTCTGGAGTGCTATACCACATCACCCGCCATCAGTAACAGAAGCCTGTCTCCATATATAACTCCATATATAATCACTTTAGCTCCACCTACTTACACTTCTGTAATTAGCAGTCATTAGTCAGCAATGAAAGTGAGGTTTGACTTCGTTTTTTCTTTAATATATTAATTAACAAAGATACATTGTTAGTAACACTCTTCTTCTCATGAAAGATTCTATGATTTTCTATTTAGATCACAGGTCCCTTCCGTCCCACCGACTTAAGTGCCCCATGTGACCTAAAACCTTAATCCAGGTCTGTGCCTTTGTAAAAGAAACCCAAGGCCTGATAACTCAGCAATTCCAGGTATGATTTCACTGAGATTTCCTTGCACAATGGGATATGACAATTATTAATATTGGACATTGCTTTAGTAAAATTGTTTCATGCTTCTTAATGCTGTGTTCAGCCTTCCTTGGTGATGTCCTTACTCAAAATTTGGAGCACTACCTCAGTAGTGACAATAAAAACTGATCTGGCTAAACGCTTGTTGAGAAATTTGGCAAGCTTTAAGCGAACATTCCTATAGAACTCCTTTGTACTGTTAGAGAATGCTTTGACTCCCTATAATGCTGCATGAAACATTGAGATTAACTCAAGGTGAAAGAAAATTGTGTGTGTAGAAATGCATTATGTTATGGACTGGTAGCAGCAAAGCAAGCTTAATAGGCTTGAAAATGCATGTGCATAAACTGAATGCCCATATTTAAGAGGCCTAATTGTAGAGGAAATTCTGCTAGCACTTGGCTGGGTGCTTGAGTTGAAATAGTGATATTGTATATGATGAACTGATTAGTCTTTAAATTGCCCCTTACCAGTACACATTGGAGGCAATCATTTTGAGGGCTTAAACAATAATTATAGACCGCAGCTTATCAGTTCCATAGGAGCTAGTGACATCACTGATACATGAAGTGCGTCACTTCTAAATAATGTCACTAGTTTGTCATGAGTCTTGCTGTTTATGCTGTGTATAAGCAATGGGAACATTGAAATTGTAATTAATTGAGAAGAGCGTAGAAGTGAAAGTGAATTTAGGAATGTGCAATGGCTGATATTGAGTGAAGTTTAGGGGAGATTGACAAAAGAAGAAGGAGATATAAATAAACATGTGAATCAAAAATAGAAAATAGACAAGGGATATAGGCCCTCATTCAGAGGCGGTCGGAGGATGCAAGCGGTCGCTCAGAAACTGGGCGGCCGCTTGCATCCTGACCGGCCGCCTCTGTTTTGGTCGTTAGGCTGTGGGTTTACACCCACAGCTCTAACGACCGCTAGGGTGATGGTCGCGATGGTCATAGACCATCGCGACCATCGGGGCTTACAATGAGACCCTAGGGTAGGGTCTCACTTGTCGTAAGCCCCGGAGAGCTTGGGGCCTCCCCCAAACGGCAGGCATTCCCATGGGAACGCCTCTGTTTGGGCTGCCACCCCCCCGGGACGCCTTCCAAACGGGGTGAGCTGTCAATCAACATCGACAGCAGCGCCAGTCGTAGCGGGTCTCACGCATGCGCACGAAGGAGCCGGCTCCCTCATGCGCATGGGCACTGGACAAACATCGAGGCGGCCGTGCGGTCGTAGACCGTACAGCCGCCTCTGAATGAAGCCCATAATGTAATAAGGTAAGATTTTGCTGAAAGCTAAGGGCTCTTACACACAACAGTTTTGTCAGTCCGGTTTCTCAGGTTTTGTTCCGTGGATCAGTCACTTTCACAAGCAACGGTTTTGTGTCGTGTGTGATGTTAATGCTGTGTGTTTTTAAACTTTAAAACTGAAGACCATTGGCAGTTTTCCTAGTCAGTGGTTATCATGGCTGTAACATGGAGACCGTGCCAAGTTTGTGCCGTGTTTGTGCAGTGTGAAAGCCCTAATGTATTTGTAACTTCCACTGAAATGAAACAACGAAAAAAACCTGTCCGTTTTTTTTGCTGGAGAAACAAATTGGTCGTGTGTGAAATAGCCACTCGGCTGAAAAATAAATAAGGACAATCAGGTTGTCAATCTCAAATCATATTCCAAGTGCCTTGTCGATATTCAGCCATGAAGTGACTCTGTGGTGTCAGTAGTTGTATTTAGAAGCAGTAATCTCATTCATTGTGCATCAGTCCATAAAGTGGTCACTTCCATTGAGTTAAAGGTGCATTGACATCTTAAAGATGTTAACATTTGCCCATTCTGACAGACTGTCACAACAGTACAATTGGCAAAGGTCCTGTACACATACAGTATATAGTAGTTTATTTTTTACAGGAATATATATTTAATAAATACAAATATTATTCGACTGATTCTTATTATTTTATAGTTTTCATTGCCTTAGTTGTCAAATTCATCACATTTAAAATCATTAATCATTTTGTTTACCTTCACTGTAATGCCAACCTTGCTGCATATCATTGTGTCATCTACCAAATGACACATTTTCCTTACAGACCATTTGTAATGACACTTTAAAAAGATATTAAAGATTGCAGCTTACAGCACTGTTCCCCAAGGCATCCCACTTACAATCATTTCTAGTATGACTGCACTAAGCCTTCTGCAGCTCTGCCATCTATCCTTCACCTAATATATAATCTATTCACCCAACGGAGAATATAGTAGTGGAAACTGAATATTAGCATTTATATTGTGACACCCTCTGAAGTCAATGAATGAATAAACTACAGGAGTTTTCTCCCTAATTTATTGTATTAAATGAATAAAACTACTTTTTATATACTCATGTATGCTATTGATGCATGTCCCCATTGAGGAGTTCATTGCATACTTGCCTATCCTCCCGGGACCTGCGGGAGGCTCACGATTTTTCGGGTGACCTCCCGCACCCCCGGAAGAGTAGCCATTTGTCCCGCATTCCGTCCACTTCCTAGTGAAGTGGCCAGAATGGGGAGATATATTCCCGGGGACGGCGGCTTTGTGAGTAGGGGGCAGGGTCTGATTATTGTGAATTGTGTCATTTGGCCCCGCCTTCTATTTAAATGATTGCACCCCCAACTCCACCCCTCTGCTTTACCTCCCCGGGCTTCTCCCGTGAAGGAAAATTTAGAAGTATCATTATCCTGCCGCAACCGAAATGAACGCAAACCTTATATTTTTTTAAGGTCATGACACATTATAATATTATGACTCAGCATAGCTCATTGTCGCATTTAGTCCTCCAGGACAATGCAGTCTGCTTTTGGTAACTTTCATGGGCGTATCTATATTAGGCGCTGGTTATGCGGTCCACATGGGTCCCTGGGTCCTGGAGGGCCCATATTGCATACCCCGCACCCATGAAATATACTTACTTCTCTGGAGTTCAGTGCCTCATGCTGCAAAAATCAATAGAAAAAATGGTGCAGCCGCAATTTTCTCAAAGATTTGTACATGCACAGCATAGATATTAGCACAGTGCCGCTATTATGTTGACCTGTGCATGTGCAGTAGACTTTGGCACATGGTCTACTTTGCAATTGCGTTGGCGTTAGGAAGGGAGGCCTGCATGGAGGCTACACACAGGACCCCCTGTTCTCGTAAACAACCCCTGGTATCATTCCCAATAAATGTCAGAATTTTGTAGATATTGTATGCGAACATTCATGAACAGTAACAAATTACTGACAAGCAAAAGTTATATGGTTGAATATAACCATATTTTATATATATATCAGGTGCATAAATATTGGGACAATGACAGAATTTTCATATTTTGGCCTCTATTCACCACCACAATGGCTTTGAAATTAAATAAACAAGATGTGCTTTAACTGCAGACTTTCAGATTTAATTTGAGGGTAATTACATCCAAATCAGGTGAACGGTGTAGGAATTACAACGGTTTCTATATGTGCCTCCCACTTTTTAAGGGGCCAAAAGTAATGGGACTATCAACTCAAAAGCTATTTCATGGACAGGTGTGGGCTATTCCCTCGTTATTTCATTATCAATTAAGCAGGTAAAAGGTCTGGAGTTGATTCTAGGTGTCACATTTGTATTTGGAATCAGTTGCTGTTGACTCTCAATATGAGATCCAAAGAGCTGTCACTATCAGTGAAGCAAGCCATCATTAGGTTGAAAAATCAAAACAAACCCATCATAGAGATAGCAAAAACATTAGGTGTGGCCAAATCAACTGTTTGGAACATTCTTAAAAAGAAAGAACGCAGGCAGAGCTCAGCAACACCAAAACACCCGAAAGACCACGGAAAACAAGAAGTGGGCTATTCCCTCGTTAATAAGAAGAATTATTTTCCTGGTGAAGAAAAACCCCTTCACAACAGTTGGCCAAATCAAGAACACTCTCCAGGAGGTAGGTGTATATGTGTCAAAGTCAACAATCAAGAGAAGACTTCACAAGAGTGAATATAGAGGGTTCACCACAAGATCTAAACCATTGGTGAACCTCAAAAACAGGAAGACCAGATTAGAGTTTGCCAAACAACATCTAAAAAAGCCATTACAGTTCTGGAACAACATCCTATGGACAGATGAGACAAAGATCAACTTGTACCAGAGTGATGGGAAGAGAAGAGTATGGAGAAGGAAACAAACTGCTCATGATCCAAAACATGCGAAGCATGGTGGTGGTAGTGTCATGGCGTGGGCATGTATGGCTGCCAATGGAACTGGTTCCCTTGTATTTATTGATGAAGTGACTGCTGACAAAAGCAGTAGAATGAATTCTGAAGTCTTTCGGGCAATATTATACTGTATGCGCATATTCAGTCAAATGTTTCAGAACTCATTGGACGGCGCTTCACAGTGCAGATGGACAATGACCCGAAGCATACTGCAACCAAAGAGTTTTTTAAGGCTAAAAAGTGGAATGTTATGCAATGGCCAAGTCAATCCCCTGACCTGAATCGGATTGAGCATGCATTTCACTTGATGAAGACAAAACTGAAGGGAAAATGCCCCAAGAACAAGCAGGAACTGAAGACATTTGCAGTAGAGGCCTGGCAGAGCATCACCAGGGATGAAACCCAGTGTCTGTGATGTCTATGCGCAGGGGCGTATCTACCCATTGGCCAGAATGGCACTTGCCAGGGGCACCGACCAAAGGGGGGGCGCCGCCCGGCAGTGCCACCAGTAGCCAAGGGGTGGACAAGTCCCTCGGCCCCACAAGTGTAGGGCAGACCGCAGTGAGAGCGGTCTGCCCTACACCGTTTACAAACAGACAGCCGCCAGCGGCGGCTGTGTGTTTGTAATAGCAGCCAGCTAATAAGTCATACAGACTCTCATTAGCTGCTGCGTCGTCTGTGGAGGGAGCCGGGTGGAACTCACTCATGAGCTCCATATTCCGGCTCCCCCCGCAGCATGTGACGGGAGATACGTCATACGTCATGACATCTCTCCCATGCAGGAGAAGAGCGGGCCGGGACTCTGACAGTGGCGGTCGCGTCAGGAGCGGGGACCAGGTAAGTTAAATTTTTTTTTGTTCTTTGTGTGTGTGTGTAAGCCTGGCACTACAGGGGGGGGGCACTGAAATAAGGGGTGTCCGCTACTGAAGCACTTTATAGGGGGGTGCCCGCTACTGTATTGGGGTGGCCACTACTGGGGTCAATTTATGGGGGGTGGCCACTACTGGGGTCAATTTATGGGGGGTGGCCACTACTGGGAGCACTGTATAGGGGTGGCCACTACTGGGGGCACGGTATAGGGGGTCTACAACTGGGTGCACTGTATAGGGGACTACTACTGGGGCTACTACTGGGGGCACTGTTTAGAGGGGCTACTACTGGGGGCAATGTATAGGGGGGACTACTACTGGGTACTATTGCTGGGGTCACTGTATAGGGGGGACTACTACTACTGGGTACTATTACTGGGGGCACTGTATAGGGGGGACTACTACTGGGTACTATTACTGGGGGCACTGTATAGGGGACTACTACTGGGGTCTACTACTGTTGGCACTGTATAGGGGGGAATACTACTGGGGGCAATGCAGCATATGGGGGATTACTAATGTGGGCACTGTATAGGGGGGGCTACTACTGGGGGCAATGCAGCATTGGGGGGATTACTACTGGGGGCACAGCATAAGGGGGGTAGGCAGGGCAGTTTCTAGGGTTTGAGGCTCCCAGTGCGAGCAGTCAAAATGCGCCCCCCCCCCCTCGAAGCAGTAATATTGTGGAGTGGGCGTGGCCTCATCGTGAGGGGGTGTGGTATCACAGTAAGGGAGTGTGATCTTGAAAGACCAGGTTAGCTAACCTGTCAGAGGCAAAGCGCTGAAAAATATATGTAGCTAACCAAAAGACAGCATGCGCGCGCTCAAAAAATGGGTTGTGGCCTAGCTGTCTGTGTGCATGCCTTTGGTGTGACATTTGCAGAAGTATGACCTTGTATCACACTCGTTTTTAATCGCGTTGGGAGCGAACCCAGCACATTGAAAATAAAAGCCAGATCCCCATAAAATACACTGCAACAAACCACTTCCACATAAAATATATTGGAAAAGCCAGAGGCACATAAACTACATTTAAAACCACATCCACCTCAAATACATTATTAAATCCAGAACCACATAAAACACATTGAAAAAACAAGGTTCACATAATACACACTTCATTCCAGCCCCCTCCCTTGCCATTCAATCCCGACAGGTCTTAGGCTCCCCCACCACTGGCTCTCAGGCAAAAGTGCCCATTGTGCAGTTCCCCCTGTATTTATGCCCCTTATGCAGTGCCCACAGTGGTAGTGCAACTTATGCAGAGCCCACAGTAGTGGTGCCCTTTATACAGTGCACTCAGTAGTAGTGCCCCCAGGAGTCGTGCCCCCTATGCCGTGCCACCATTAGTAGTGCCCCCTGTAGTCATGCCCAGGGCCGGATTAATAATGGGGCTGATGGAGCTACAGCTCCAGGCCCAGCATCAGAATAGGCCCAATGCCTTCTGATGTGTGTGTGCGCTGCTGCAGAAAGGATTTTTTCTTTCATTCTGCAGCAGCCTGAGGGCCGACCACGCCCCCCCTTCGGCCTCGCATAATGCAAACCACCCAACCCCCCCTCTCCTCCAGCACCGCTGCAACACTGGACCACCGGTGAAGAAGCTAACCATAATGGACTGGAGCACTATGGAGGACTGTGCTTTCTAATGCCCTCCCAGCGCTAGTAATTGGCAGCAGCGGAGCCTTCACGTCATGTGACGTCACTGCGTGTGACGTCACATAGCTGCTGCCCGCCACTGCCACCGCACCGCGTCTTCGTGCAGCCCGTCCCAGGCAGTGCACTGACCACCGGCACCACCACCGTCACATGCTCTCAGCTCCTCCGTTTAGGGCGGCTGGTGACTCCGTGATAGCAGCAGCACTGGGTGTGATCCCCCAAAAGGTGAGCTGCCTGCTTTTCATTTTTCTGGCCAAACTGCCGCTGCTGTTGTAGTACTATATGTATTGATATGTATGTATATCAATCATATACATAATAGAATTTTATTGAATATTAAAATATATATATGTGTATGTATGTATGTATGTATGAATATATATATACAATGTGTGTGTGTGTGTGTGTGTGTGTGTGTGTGTGTGTGTGTGTGTGTGTGTGTGTGTGTGTGTGTATTTATACTGTGTGTGTTTTTATATATATATATATATATATATATATCACTGTGTGTGTATATTATATATATGTGTATATACTGTGTGTGGACTACACCCATTCCAGGGCCATAAGGAGGGCAGTGCGGTCGGTGCCTTTGCATAGGACGGGGTGCCCAGGGGACAGAACCAGCCATACTCACCTGCCACCACAGCCCGTGCCAGTCTCTGTATTCCCGTCTCCCCCACTGTATTGGAACCGTGGGATATGTACTGCTGCTCAGAGTGTCCTTAGGACACCCCAAGCAGCACCCTAGTTACCTGGTGAAGTGGCACGGGACGCAGGGTTATAGGTTATGATGGACTGGCACTCTGGTACGGGGCTACTCATTTCTATAAAGTGACACTAATGCTGGCCATACACGGTGCGATGCACCGTGTAGTGTGACTGCCGATCTGTCAGCAGACGGGTCGTGCTGTCACTGCCGGCAATCGTGCGGTCCCTGCTGACCGCACGGTATGCCGGCTCCCCCCTCCACCATTTGAATGGGATCGTACATCGCATCCCAGGTCAGATGGTTTTGCAGGAAGACCTGGGGATGCGATGTACGACCCTACGGGAGCGCGCAGAACGATATCAGGTACGATATCGTGCCCATACATGGCACGATATAGCACCTATAACGTGCCGTTCTGTCGGATTGGCACATATATCGTGCCGTGTATGTGGGCCTTTACACACTGCATAATCTGGTGACTGACCACCCGATACAGTATGTCGTTCACCGGCACCATTGACCTTGCAGGCATCGGCAGCTGGGTCGCTTCACCGTCCCTGCATGCATGGACAACGGAAGTGCGCAAAGTGGGTACATACTAAACAATGTGCCCAATATGTCTGCCCAATCCGTGGGATTGGGCAGGCATATCGTCTAGTGCAGCGGTTCCCAAACTGTGCGCCGTGGCACCCTGGGGTGCCTCAAGACGCTTGCAGTGGTGCCTCAGGTTAGTGGTCCACCACCATATCATATTATTTATGGTCAAAGTAATGTAAATATGTGGACAAACAGAAGTGCATACCTTTCCCCCACCACATAACTGAGCCTGGATGACAGGTAAGTACAATTTACTTCACTTTACTTAATTATTTTCTGAATTTCTGAATAACAGACTTAATGTTAGGGGTGCCACGAAAACATTTCTGATACTCTAGGGTGCCATGATTCAAAAAAGTTTGGAAACCTCTGGTCTAGTGTGTAGTACCCACCTTTACACTACCCCTGCCAACCCAGCTGACTTCAGCTGTGACCTGAGGTCTTACAGTGCAGAGGCGGACTTCCTTCCCATAGGAAGGATCGGGCCTCCAGGAACCAACGCCATCGGAAGAGGTTGTTGCTTACCACACATAAACTAAAGTTTTCTGAATACTAGGCGTCCTAATAATAATGGGCTTGTTACAGAAAACATGCAGAAACTAGCGTTTCCACATGTGTAAAAGGTCTATAAGGGATAATGAATAGGCCCCTAAACACAAACCACACCTCTAGTTATGCACCAACATCAATAGTCACACTGCACAGCGCGGGTCACCCCCCCGGTAGCAGCACACAATAGGCCCTAAATAAATGTCAGCTCCAGGCCCATTTGGACCTTAATCTGGCACTGGTCATGCCCCCATCAGTAATACCCCCAATAGTAATGGTCCCTGTTGTAGTGCCCCAGTAGTAGTGTCCCCAGTTGTATTGCCTGAAATAGTAATGCCCCCTGTAATAGTGTCCCCAGTATTAATGCCCCCGTATTAGTCCCCCCAATAGTAATGCTTTCTTTGTACTAGTGCCCAAAGTAGTAAAGCCCCAAGTAGTAGTGCCCCCAGTAGTAGTGCCCCTGGGCCCTGAGTAATACCCCCAGTAGTGGTACCTCCTAAGCAATGCCCCTAGTAGAAGTGCCCCCCGAGTAATGTCCCCAGTAGTCGTGCCCAGTAGTGGTGTCTCCCCCAGCAGAAGTGCCCCCAGAGTAATGTCCCCAGGCTGCTTGCACATAAAAAAAAAAAACAGTAATACTTACCTTCAGCCCCGCTCCGGCGTCCGCTCCACTCAGCTGCTCCTCTGCACTATGGGAAAGACGTCATGACGTCCTCCCATAGTGCACGCTGGGGGAGCTGGGAGCCGGAAGCCGGAGCCTCCGTCTCTCCGGCTGCTCTGCTCTGCTCTGCCGGGCGCCCGCTGGTAACTGAATGTCAGCGGGCGCCCGGCAGTTTACTAGGCTGTTTCTGCTGCAGAGGTCGGAGGCGGCGCGCCCTGTGCGATTGCACGGGTCGCCTGCCCCTAGAAACGGCCCTGGGGGTAGGGGGGCGCCAGTATATTACATTGCCAGGGGCGCTTGGATCCCTAGATACACCCCTGTGTTCCAGACTTCAGGCTGTAATTGACTGCAAAGGATTTGCAACAAAAAAGTTAAAGTTTGATTTAGGATTGTTTAGTTTGTCCCATTACTTTTGGCCCCTTAAAAAGTGGGAGGCACATATAGAAACCGTTGTAATTCCTACACCGTTCACCTGATTTGGATGTAATTACCCTCAAATTAAATCTGAAAGTCTGCAGTTAAAGCACATCTTGTTTGTTTAATTTCAAAGCCATTGTGGTGGTGAATAGAGGCCAAAATATGACAATTCTGTCAATGTCCCAATATTTATGCACCTGACTGTATGTTGATTACATGTTATATTTGTAATACTGTGTGTTCCAAATAAAAAAATTACCATTTATATAATTCAGGATTAGGATGGTGTTTGGACCAAAAGGACCATAAAAGCCAGTCATAAAACAGATTAGCAGACCTTCTATTTAAAAGATAATGAACATTGTTAAAAGTTGTCACTTTTTGCAGATCAGTCTGTGACTAAAAAGCTACACAGATTCTAGTCATCTCCCAAAAAGCAGAGGAATGTGAGTTTTCCATTTCTGCTTTTTTCGTTGAGGAAACTATTTTGAAATTGTATTTCTGTGTATCATTTTGTTATCTATTTCCATTGTGACTTTCTATGACATTTAAACTCTAATAATGTTGTATCTTTATGTTCTTAAATGATTCATATATGGCATAATAGGCATATATATAAATATATATATATATATATGTATATATATATATAGCAGCACAGATGGTGTAATGGCTAGCATTACTGCCTCACAGCACTGAGGTTGTGGTTTCGATTTCCACTACGGCCCCAAATGTGTGGAGTTTGTATATTCTCCCTGTGCTTTCCTGGGTTGCCTCCGGGTGCTCCAGTTTCATCCCACATTCCAATAATATACTGGTAGGTAAATTGCCCCCCAACAAAAAGTAACCCTAGTGTGTATGTGTGTGTGTGCATGTGGTAGAGAGCATAGATTGTAAGCGCCACTGAGGCAGGTACTGATGTGAGTGGCCAAATATTAAAGCGCTGCAGATATGTGTGCGCTATATAAATAACTGGTAATAAATAAATAATACATTTTAGTCAATGAAGATAAGTAAGTAGCGTAAACATGAGGAAATACCATTTGGCCCCTTGCAGGCTTGCTTCGCTCTCCATGCTGCGGGCACGGTGGCTCGCTTTGCTCGCCACCTGGATATATTCCCCCTCCATGCCCACTTGGATGGTAGGGAATGATGTTGGACACTGGCTGATCTTTACGCTACTTACGTATCTTCACTGACAAAGATGAGGAAGTACCAAAATGACTGTCATTAGGAAAGTTTCCTACTATATCAGATTAGCAAAAGACAAAAACAGCTCAGTTTTAAACTACATTTTTTATTTAGGATGACTACTAAAATATGTAACTAAAACAAATGTGACATAAATATTTAGGTTTCTTAAAATTCAGGAACGAGGAGTTATGTTTTTATTTTCAGCAACTAGACATAAAAGTGGTGCAATACGAGTAAGAACATGAAATGAATGATACTGTAGGAAGCACTTTCCAAGTGGTGCAGTAGAATAATTGTAAACACATCTGTCCATAATATCAGGGAAAACTTCCAGATCCTCCAACATGACCCGTTCCATTAGGTACAATATGCTCTGATCCTGGACTTCCCTCTTAATTTATGATTGCAGCCGCCTGTATTGAAACACCTGTCTCATCAATTACCTAGCTCACACAGGTGGCTGCAATCATACATTAGGTAGAAAGTCCAGGAACAGAGCATTTTGCACCTAATGGAATGGGTCATATTGGAGGGTAGGAACTTCTAGATTTTACAAATTGCTTCCTGGTAATATTCAGATTTGTTAGTGATGGCAATCTATACAGTACAGATCACTTTCATTTCTATTGGTTGAATAATTTAATCTTTATTGAAAATTAACATTTAAAATGTAATTCGGCATTTTCTCTTGAGATTTGGCTTATTAATGCTTCGTTAAACCTTTTAGTACCACGGGTACAACTAAAAAATCCCAGCAGCTATAGTACAGCTATAAATTCTTCATTTAAAAGGGAGAATCCCAGCTTTAGAAACGTTGGGGTAGATATATGAAGCAGTTAAAATAGTGGAGAAGTGTGCTAGTGGAGAAGTTGCCCATGGGAACCAATCAGCTTTGAGGTTGCATATTTCAAGTACATTCTATAAAATAATAGGTAATAGGCTGACTGGTTGCCATGGGTATCTTCTCCACTGGCACACTTCTTCACTCTTGTCACTGCTTCATACATCGACCCCACTGTGACAGGATGGAGCCACCATGCATAGACAGTCAGCTTATTGGGCCAAAAGCTAATATGCAAATTTCTATTAATAGTAGAACATAGATGTACTGGGCACTGCTGGGTTGGGTATATTCTGTTGAGCTGGTTTTTCTGACACAGCAGAGCAAGGTAGGGTCCTTATACAGTTAGGCCTCTTATTTCTTATTTGCATTGTAAAGTGCAGGCTCGAGAAATGTATGAGTAGTGTGGCAACACAAGGGCCAATGTGTGTTTTTTTTTCCTATGGGAGGGCATATTTTCTTCATTTGATAGTATTCATTATAAACATAGTTGGGGGGTTCCAAAAATTCTATCACAGGGTGCAAATACACCTGGGGCTTACCCTGGCATTGTGGCCAACATTTTCTTGAGCCAAGACAACTTACTGCAACCTATTTGCCTACTCTGTTATATTTTAATCTTTTTTCAGACCTAACTGTTGTCTCAGTGATAACCTCAACGATGCATGGCAACCAATTACTCTACATGCTGTAGACCGGAAGATCCTGGTGGCTTTTGTGCATTAGACTTTCAGTTTTTGTTGTCTAGTGTGTATCAGATATTTTGTATCTGGTGGCTAGTGTGTATAGGACCTCTTGATTCTGGTGGCTAGTGTGTATAGGACTTCTTGTTTCTGGTGGCTAGCTTGCATAGGACCCCTTGGTTCTGGTGGTTAGTGTATATAGGACCTCTTGTTTCTGGTGGTTAGTGTGTATAATACATCTTCTGTGTTTATAGGACCTCTTGTTCCTGGTGGATAGTGTGTATCAAACTTCTTGTTTCTGATGGCTAGTGTGTATAGGACCTCTTGTATCTGGTGATTAGTGTGTATAGGACCACTTGTTTCTGGTGGCTAGTATGTATAGGACCACTTGTTTCTGGTAGCTAGTGTGTATAGGACCACTTGTTTCTGGTGGCTAGCGTGTATAGGACCTCTTGTTTTTTGTTGTGGAGTAGGATTCAGTTTCTGGTGGCTACTTTGTATCAGACCTAGGTTGGTATGTATCAATTCTCAGATGAAAATTGCGATACATTTTGTCATCTTTTGCCTGCATACCGGCATCTGTGATCGCCAGTATGCAGGTACACTTACTTGCCAGGACATCTCTTCCGATAAGAGCTGTCTCTTGCAATGTGAAGACATCTGGGTTAATGACCCAGGAGTCCTATTGCACATGTGCGCCCATAAGCTTGTGCATGCACAATCCTCTGGGGGATGGAGAAGGATCTGGGCAATTCTGCCAAAAGAAGCGTATAGGCTTCTCTAGGAAACAAAATCTATAGATGACAGAAACTACAGAAAGTTTTGCTTTCCGGAGCTTGCTCCATACGGGCACATCGCAGCCCCATAGAATTCTATAGCTCCATAGGCTTGCTGTGCCTCAGGTCTTCAGCAGATATCTCTGATATCTGCTGCTGACCCTTTTTAATACATAGTGTAATCCAAGCGTATTGTGTTTTTTATTATTCATACAATCACTAGTGGCTAGAAGACCTCACACACACACACACACACATTGTTAAATACTGTCTGCACCTTCCCACCATCTGTGATGTAACATGCTGTGCTGGACAGGAGTGTGAAGAGAGGAAACACGCATTACCTGCTTCAGAGATTCAGTACACAGTTTAACAGTATTAGGCAGTAAAATAAATGAGCCTCTCAGTGTGTTATTAGCTCATGTGTTGCTTCCCTAATGGTCAATACATATACAGTGTTTACTTATGAGGCACTTCATCATAAGGGCAATTAAATATGAATTTTGACTCTTGTGTATTAAAATATTAAGCAGACAATTTATAATACCTGGAGAAGACCTTCAACAGTAGAATGATACATCTATTTATTCACATTTATTCTATTACATTTACTCAAAGGATTTATAGTGAAGAGTTTTCAATGTGATTTAAATAAAATGTAAACAGCAGAGATAAACAGAGTCAGTGAGCATGTTAATGAATACATAGTCTGTCAGATTACTCTGGTAAGCATGTCATCAGCTTAAACATGAATTAAAGAAAAATGACCTAATATGGCAGAATATGTTGTTGTTTGCTACATATGTAAATGTTTCTATACATTGACTGGATTCGATATGCTCAATTGTTTATACTCTAGTCAACTAGATGGTCTCAGTGTAATGTTGCACTGATCCCCTAATCAGTTCCTGCTGTGTTTTTTAATACAAACTCAAACTCCCTACTTTCATTCTGTATTGATAGTTCTAAAAATCTTTATATAAAAATAAACTTATTTTAATTTAATTATTTAAACAGTACTGTAGGTAAAAATAACTTTTGCGGTAAACAGGGCTTTTGTCTGCTTGGTGCTATTCACAGAACGGGTTACCGTGGAGAAGTGCATTACTTCTCCAGCTGTACCCCCGCTTCGTGGCTCTCTTCGCCTCTCGTGTTTGTTCAGATTCGCCATCTCAGTATAGTGTAATCTGAACTGCATTGTGAAATGGGCAGGGAAGTTGCTTACCTCCCTGTCTGCTGCCCGCCACCTAGGGCTGGCTCCGCCCCCTTGATGTCCCAGCAGCAACTGCAGCCTCCCCTGTGCTCAGCCACTGGCACATGCACAAGAAAGACCTGCCTTCACCCCCAGGCTACTCAGCCCAGACCGCAGCCGAAGACAGGATCGCTGGAGCCCTGGATAACGGATCACATCGCCGGAAAGGTAATAATACATTATGTGATATGATCGGGGTAGGGGGTCCCTCTCCTGGGGTAGATGGACACCTCCTTACACACAGCAGCCAGGAATTAGCAGTCCAGTCATGGATTTTTGTGCAAGCTGGACGGCACCAGTATTTATTGTGCAAAATCAATAATCAAATAAACAAACATAAAATAAACCCTAGCCCGTTTGGGCTCTAACTAAACAGTAAGTTTCCTCACTAACCGAACAATAAAATAAGTTCACGTCCACAGTAACTTCTGGTTTGTAGCAAACAGTGTCTCAGAGCAAGCTAACCTGCGGGCCTGCTCTCCCAGGTACGAGACACTCAGCCACAAGTAAACCTAGCTTATCAGAGCCATTTCCAGGTGCAAGCCCTATTGACCTGCTACCAGGCTGAAAGGTCCAACACCCGGAGTGGTCTGTGGATGGAGCCCTCCCTCTCCTCACATCCACACCCCCAAGACCCATTCTGGCTTTTCACAAAAGCCAACATTTCTAGTCTGCTTTGTCCAACAGACTTCTCCTGGGGTTTTTAAAACACATAGGACAGGAATCTGGGACAGATATAGCAATCATTCCACACTTCTCCATTGCTTCTATCACAATTAATTGCTACTTAACAAAGCTATGTATCGCATCGAATCGATGCGATGTATAGTGAAAAGTAGCAATTCAGTTTTCATTTACTTTATGAATAGACTCCAAAGTGGACAGAGATAAAGTACCAACCAATAAGCTCCTGTCACTTTACAGGCTGTGTTTGAAAAATGACAGCTAGGAGGTAATTGGTTGGTACTTTATCTCTGTCTGCTTTATCTCTTTTCAAGGCTTAAAGCATAGGCCCCATAGTCACCACTGGGAGAACCTGAGTACATTATTTCTGTCTATTTCTTGGATCCACTTGTGAAAATTCTGTAGAATTAACTCTAGGTGAATAAAGAAATCCCTACTTGCCGTTGAAATGTTAAGAACACAACTCATTGTTACGTTATATTAATATACTGCGTAACCTTATGGCAATAGGAAACTTTTTCAGTGCTTTCAAGTCCCTTTGCTCCTGGAGTATGTTGCTGTTGCTGTAGTGGAAAGTATGGATTAGATCTCTTGCTCTTTCCATCCAGCAAGAATAAACGATTTCTAATAATGATCATCAAAAAAAGAATAATTATCGTGTTACAGATATGTTTGTTTCATATGAATCTCATCTATTATTACTAAGGGCCCAATTCAGAGTTTTACGCTATGCTGATACCGCAGTTGGTCGAAGTTTTTATTAGAGATGTGCGGTTTGGTTTCCGTGGAAACCAAATACAACTGACCTTAAGGGTTCTGAGTCGACATGAGACCCATCTCGGTTCTTCCCACCATGCTCTATCCCAAAACGAGGCAAAATGTCATCTTCCCATCGTCGGATCTCGTTTAATTTGGATTGTATATTAAAGTCTCTCCGTTACGATCGAGTGCCATTTCACACAGGAGACCGGAGGGAGCGGGTGTGAGACTGGGCTGCAGCACTGTGAAGAACTAAAAAACGCCATTAGGAGTGGACTGAGCACTGTGTTAATGCATACAGAGGCACTTTGTCATTAAAAAAAAGCAATTAGGAGCATTATGTCAAAGGGCCACTGTAGACTGTGGGCTGCAGCACTGTGAGGCACCATGTTGTGTGTTTAGGGCCAGGTACTAAAAAAAAATGCCTTAGGAGCACTGTATTACTTAATGGGGCACTGCATCATTAAAGTTCAGAGCCAGGCACTAAGTTAAAAATACTGTGCTGTGTGTTCAGGCACTGTGTTAAATAAAAATGCCAATAAAACTGTTGTGTGTTCAGGCACTGTGTTAAAAAAATAACGTCATTACGGTGCCATTACTAGTAGCACTGTGAGGCACTGTGTTGTGTGTTCATGCATTGTTTAAAAAAATAATGTCATTAGGGTGCCATTACTAAGAGTTCTGTGAATCACTGTGTTGTTTTTTCAGGCACTATGTTAAAAAATAAATAAAACAATGTGTTGTGTGTTTAGGCACTGTGTTAGTTTTTTTTTTAAATAAATCTGTTGTGTATTCAGGCACTGTGTTAAAAAGTAACATCATTAGGGTGCTATTACTAGGAGCGCTGTTAGGCGCTATATTGTGTGTTCAGGCACTGTGTTAAAAAAATTAAAATTAAAATAAAACACTGTGTTGTGTGTTCAGACACTGTGTTAAAAAAATAATGTAATTAGGGTTGCATTACTAAGAGCACTGTCAGTCGATATGGATCAGTCGATGGAAAAGCAGAAGCAGCAACCCAGTAGTAGAGGAAAGAAGATTTAAGAAAATGCCTCTGAAATCTAAACAATATTCACAATTGTATAGAAAACATCACCTCTAATATAAAAAAGGGAAAATTTACTGCTGAGAAACGTAAAATTGACAAAATGTACACTCCTACCGTGACTCAATCTAATACACTAAAGGGCATATTCAATTGGGCGCGAAGTTTAGCGAGGAAAAAAACTTGCGCCCCTCACGCTCAATTTTGGATTACCGGCGGTATGCTCCCGAAACCCGTGGTATCCAATTAAAAGAAAGTGGTCGCAGGGTTTTCAGCTCTGAAAACCCTGCGCCGCGTAAAAAAAAAAGAATTCTGCACTTACCTGCCCAGGGTTCTCCGGTGGTCTCCGCGGCTACCGGTGGCCTCCCCTCTATCTTCTCACTGGATAGGGGGCTGCTGGCAGGCTCCATGGACTGGTGGGAGAGGCAAGGGCTTCTGGGAGATGTAGTTCTCCCAGTGCCCAATCCGGGGGGTGGGTGCACACAGGCACTGGGGGGGCACACAAACTGGGGGTCACAAACACACACTCATGCACACGCAAACTCACTCATACACACTTACAAACAATAACAAACACTCACACACACTGACATACTCACCCTGCCGCAGGAGACCCGGCTTCCAGCTCTGGATGAAGAAGACAGCGCTGCAGAAGGTAAGTAATTAAGGACTAATTAAGCTAATTGGAAACTTCCAATTGCTTAATTAGTCCTCAGGGTGGGTAGCATCGGGGCGCCAGAGCAAGTCCCGGTGATTTTTCCTAAAGTTAACGATTTTAGGAAAAAACACACTTGCTTAGGTGGTGCGAGAATATAAACCTCCCGGCGTGTTAAAAAAGGAAAAAAAAAAACGCACCTATATGAATAGCAAAACCCCGCACCTGCAGGAAAAACATCGCAGGTGCGGTTTTTTTGCTATTCTCACAGCCAAATGAATATGGGGTAAATTTACTAAGATGGGAGTTCTATTAAGAAGTGATGTTGCCTATAGCAACCAATCAGATTCTACTCATTTATCTAGCACCTTCTAGAATATAATACCTGGAATCTGATAGGTTGCTATGGGCAACATCACTTCTTAATAGAATTCCCATCTTAGTAAATTTAGTTTACCCCTAAGAATCAATTGAATGGTGGAGTATTTTTTTATTGACAATGCACATATCAGTACAGGAAGCAGCTGAGCCCCTTGTGGAGGCGGGGAAACTCATCAAGGGGTCTTTTGAAGACCATTTACAGCTTACTAGCTGGTTGTTTGGTCCTGTATGGAGGTGATGTCAGCAATTTTAAACAGCATACCTTCTGAAGAGCTGCAATATAGGGGATTGCAGCTGGGAGGATAAATCTTATTTGCTTTGTATCACACAGAGGACTGTCTATTAGAGATGAGCGGGTTCGGTTCTCTGAGAACTGAATCCACCCGAACATAGAGGATCCGAGCAGGATCCGAGTACAGCTTGGGTTTTCCTGCCTAACTCGGAATCCAAAACGAGGAAAAACATTGGATTCTCACGTGTTTTGGATTCTATAAAGGTCCCGGTGATTGATGCCATTTTCACTCCGGCTGTGGATAATGTACAGACAACAGACGTGCTCTGTGCTGCTCTGTCTGTTCAAGGGTGCATTGTGGTTGGGCTGGGGCAGCAGTACATAAAGGGGGGTGCTGCTGTGTCACTGTTGTCCTGTCAATCAAGGGGCTGCTGTGTTGTCCATAAAGGGCCTGGGGCTGCAGTACATAAAGGGGTGCTCAGTCAATTCAGGGGTGCTCTTCCATGTAAAAAAAAATTAAAAAGTTAATTAAAATTAATGATTATCATTCCACAAAAAATAAAAATATATTTTTTTACGTGTGTGTGTGTGTGCTAGTTACGCTATGATCGTTTGGTGACACTGTCAGCCAGACCGCAGTTTATCATCCACATTTTGTGACACTATTAGTTGTAGCGCAGTGTGTTATTCTTTTCTTATTCATAAAAAATATTGTGACACTGTAGGTCAATGATACCGCAGTTTCATATTTAAAATTGGAACAAAATTATGTTTGTGCTGTACCCCACTTCATTCGTGTTTGTTGATATGGTGAACGATCAGTTGAAAGGAGAGCAGGAACCACATACTAGTGCTGGAGCTGATGCCAGTGCCACCAGTCATGATGATACTAGTCCATCTCTACATCATCTACTAAAGCCAATGCCCAAGAGCATATGGGCTTAAGCCAGGGCATCTAAAATCAAAGAACCAATCTTTTACAGTGGAAAAAAAAAACATCAAAGGGAAAGTTAGCTGCAGAAAGACATAAAATTGGCAATATGCCTTTCACCACATGAAGTGGCAAGGAAAGGCTAAGGCCTTGGCCTTTATTTATGACTGGTGGTTCTGCCTCTTATGATGAATTAAGCACAAGTGAACATGCTGACATAGAAATAGAGGATGCTTCTGTGGAAGTGCAGCAGGATAAGGAGGATATTTGTGTAGCTGATGCAGGTAAAGGATGTTGATGATGAGGATGTTGATGATGATGATGTTGTTGATGAGGATGTTGTTTGTGTAAATCAGGTACCAGTGGAAGAAACGGTTGTTGTCCATGATAAGGAAAAGCTCATTGTCATGTCTGGGCATAAAACAAAAAAATCCACTTCTTCTTATGTGTGGAATTATTTCTACCCAAATCTGGATTACAATTGTCAAGCCATCTGTACCCTTTGTAAAGTCAGAATAAGTAGAGATAGGAACCTTAACCATCTAGGAACCTCCTGTAACATCATCTGCAGCGCATCCATCAAAAAGGTTTTTTCAAAATTCAGAAATTTCAGCTAAAAAAGTATCAACAAACAGTTTAGCATCAGCTAACTCCCTTCTCTCTGCTAGATCCAAGCACCTGCCATCTTCATCACCAACACCTACATCAAAAATATCCTCAGTCATGAAGCAATTGGTTTGTTTGGGCACCCAGAAGACAATCTACCAATGGGCTGCTGACATTGCTGGCAATGATCTCTATGTGCACAAACTGACTATACAGAGGGAAGATGTTGTCGCCATCATCATCCAATTCCTCACTCTCATCAGTGTCTACATCATCTTTCTTCACACCATATTAATTTGTCCCTGTTAGAATCCACCATTACAGATGCTTCTGTAATTTGGATGTATTTGCCAGTAAATGTCTTCCTCAGGGAATTTGTAGTTCATTTTTATGAATATCATCTTTTCCACATTTAGCCTCCTACGCCGATCGCTGACAAGGTTCCTGGCTGTGCTGAAAACGCTTTCTGAGTACACACTGGAGGGTGGGCAACTCTAGTAAAGTAAAGCCAGCTTGTGCAAGGACCTCCAAATTGCCTATTTTTCCTGCTAGTAGTCAAACGAACTGTCTGACATGCCTATTTGGATGCTATCATTTAAAATAGTCCTCAACCATTCTTTGAATGGTGACCGTATCAGGAGTCATGGTAGAGGTCTCATTAATTTAATTGTAGGCAATTCTTTTAGACCTGACCAGATGTCAAAACTTGCTTGTGTTGACTCACCTGCATCACCAGTGGGTCTTTTGGGAAAGTTTAGTTTTTCCCTGGCAGCTGCACCTGCTGGAGAAACTGAAGGAGGAGCCATCGCTGTATCACGTGCCACTTGAGCTAACAAATTGCTTACCAATAGGTCTTTGCATCTCTTCAGATCTGTCAGGACTGTGACTATTTCAGTACATAAAGATAGACTACTTTTGCCAAAGTTCCATTGTGGTCATTGGAGGAGCTATCCTGCTTGCTGGCATGCTTCTCATTCAGGGGATAGAGTGTTAAAGTGATCATCTGTTTCCCAGGTGTCGTCAGGTTGTGGGATTCCTAGATTGCTCAATATTTCAAACCTGATTCCATTTGGGTCACATGTTCTGAAACTTCCTATGGATCACAGACCTCTAGTATAAAGCCTGTTACTAACTGAGGCTCAGTGTCTGTGCAATGTTGCTTTCAGGTCTTTTCTTGGACTCCTGCCAGATCCCCGCTGTGCCTGTGGATCACTGTGGACTTTGTTATATTCCAGATGAACTTCTGATGCCAGTTATCGGCTGCACTACAGAGCCCAGCATCCCTATTGTCTAAGTATTGCTTTGCTCCATCATTGTGCTTTCATCATTTTGCTGCACTTTATCTGTTGTCTTTTCATTCCTGTGGATATTGAACTCATCCTTGTTACAGTTGTCAACTGCACCATTACAGTGTCATCTCCGTATCACGGGGATCAACCCCGCTCCGAACTCTAGCCACACCACAGGGCTCAACCCTGCTACAATCTTCTCAGCATCACAGGGCTCAACCCCGCTCTGTACTCTAGCCACACCACAGGGCTCAACCCTGCTACAATCTTCTCCGCATCACGGGGCTCAACCCCGCTCCGTACTCTAGCCACGTTGCAGGCCTCAACCCTATTCCGGAATTCCATCACATCACAGGGTTCAACCTTGCTTCAATCTTCTCTGCATTACGGGGCTCAACCCCACTATGAACTCTAGCCACCCCGCAGGGCTCAACCCTGTTATGGAATCTCATTGCCTTATAGGGCTTAACCCTGCTCCATCTTCACTATACCACAAGGTTCAAGTTTGCTTCATCTCTCACTGCACTATAGGGCTCGGCCCTGTCCCGGAACTATATTATTCTGCAGCGCTCGCTCTGCTCCAGATTTCCATTATTACAGGGTTCTACCCTGGCCAAGGTCCTCAATGCCATCCTGAGGTGTTACCCTCATACTGGACTGTGGGTTCTCTATAACATTAGTTCTTATATATTAAAGACTGCATATATATTTGGGGATTCTCTCCTATATCTATTTATTGCATATATGAATCTTTGTGCTGTTTGAGACTTTATATGAGACCTTGCTGATTATAATTCTTTTGTGAATAAATTCTATTTTACTTTTATCCTGTGCTACTGAGTTTCATGGAAAGGTCATTCCTAAGACCACCCCAGTTTATTGTGCCTAGTAGGCCTGCCTCCCTCCAGGAGTCTCAAGTGTCGGCAGCCGTGACAAGATCTGTGTCCATTGGGAGGAAAGTCACGACATATTACTTAAACCTAGGATTGAGCATGGTCACCAAAATGTATTGATCCAATTGGAAGGTCCTGACAACCCTTGGTTCATAGTGAAGTGAATAAAGGATTTGATCTACAAGTCCAACGTACTTTGCAAAATCGCTTTTTTTAAGCTCCTCCTTCAGTTTCTCTACTTGCTTTTCCAACAGACTAATTATGGGAATTACCTGACTCAAGCTGGCAGTATCTGAACTCACTTCAAAGGGGACTATTTCAAAGGGTTTCAGCACTCTGCACAACATGGAAAGTATTTTCCACTGAGCTTGAGTAAGGTGCATTCCAACTCCTCTTCCTACGTCATAGTTTGCTGTGTAGCTTTAGATGGCTTTTTGCTGTTCCTCCATCCGCTGAAGCATGTAAAGGGTGGATTTCTGCCTTGTAACTACCTCATGCTTCAATTGGTGGCAGGGCAAATTCAACATTTCTTGCAGGTGCTGCAATCTTCTACATGCGCCTGCTGAATGGTGAAAATGTCCAGAAATGATTCATGCCAGAGAGAGCATCTTCTGCATGGCCCTGTGGGTTTTTAAAAACAAATTGCACCACCAAGTTGATTGCGTGAGAAAAACATAGGACATGTTGGAATTCACCCAACTGTAATGCTTTCACAATATTAGTTGCGTTGTCAGAAATTACGAATCCCCAGGAGAGTCCAAGCAGGGTAATCAATTTTGCAATGACTTCCATGAGTTTTTCTAAAAGGTTGTTAGCAATACAGTATGCCTCTTAGTGAAACTGGTGATACACAGAGTAGCCTGCCTCTGAATGAGTTGCTGTTTCTTAGATGCTGCTGGTGGTGGTGCAGCTGAAGGCCATACACCCACCCAGTGGGCTGTTACAGTCATATAATCTTGAGTTTGCTCTGTTCTGTTTGTCCACATATCTGTGGTTAAGTAGGCAGTGGGTACAACTGCATTTTGGAGGATACTAATTAATTTTTTTTAACGTCCCTGTACAGGCTGGGAATTGCTTTTCTAGTGAAGTAGAATCTAGATGGGATTTTAGTAGTGGGGACACAGTACCTCAATTAACTGTCTAAAACTAAAACCCACTGCATTATTCATGGATATTGGATGCACATCTAATACCAGCATAGATATTATGGCGTCGTTGATACGCTGTGCAACTGGGTGACTGCTGTCATACTTGCTCCCCCTTGCAAAGGATTGTTTAACAGTCAATTGTTTTTTTAAACTACTACTGGGATGAAGATCCACTCCCAGGAGCAGCAGCAGCAGGCGTAGCGCTCAAGGATTCTTCTAGGGCAAGTACTGATGTGAATTATTTAATATGTTTTGTAAATGCCTTCTCCCCTCCTCCCTCATAAATTTGCTTCGGAATCAAAAAATTCAATAAAATTTACTACTAATCAACCTTTCCTTTCCCTGCCTTCAACTACATACATACTCCAACTCCGTCAGGCCTCTTGAATAATAAAAGCATTTGTTTCCTGATGTACCATGTTGGAAGTTGAACTGCCACAGCCGCTGAAATCTTCTACATGTGGTTGCTGAATGCCAAATATGTCCAAACATTACATACAGTGCGTAAAACAGGCTAAGGTAATCTGAGGCATGCCATCCGTTGTTGGCAAGTAACTTCCAGTAGGCCCGGCAAACATCACGGATGCTGGGAGTTCTAGTCTAGCTGGAGAGCTACAGGCTGCTTTCCTCTGATGTAAACAGCAAGTCTTGGATCCATTATCCCTAACAACCTAAAATATCTGTTTACAGTGTGTACTAACAGCACCTCCACAAGTAAAGCCACCACACTTCTATTAGTTGTATAAAAAAATCTCCTCTAGATCATAATGTCTTTCATGAATTGAAGAATTTGTTCCTACATTGATCTTCTCTCATACATTTTTTTAAGAATCAAAATATAAATAAATTAAAAATTAATCAATTCTTCCATCCTTTCCCTGACTTTAGGCCTTAAAAATATTCCAACTCCCTTGGGCCTCTGACCTAGTTTTTGATTTATGAAAACATTCTTGGTTTTTAAATTTCCTATGGGTTTTATAGATTATTAAACTGCCAAATTGTCTACCACTGCAGTACCACTCTGTGCCATGTTGGAAGCTGAACTCCCACATGTTAGTGTTGCCCACTGCTGTCATATAGCTTAGTCAGGCAGTTAGTTGGATGCAACCTTCCAGCCTAAACTGGATGAAATCAATATTGTGAGCTGTGAGGTGGTCAAGATTGACTGGAAACAAGTGGAAATTAATGTTATTGAGGTTAATAATACTGTAGGAACAAAAACAGGCCCAAATTATGTGATTTTAGCTGTTTTTATGATTTATTAGAAAAATATACAGATCCAAAACCAAAACACGCAAAGATGGTTTTGCCAAAACCAAATTCAGATCCAAAACTCGAAGGAGATACAAAACCAAAACCAAAATATGGGGGTCGGCGCACATCCCTAGTCTAAATACTGGTATACAGTATGTGCTGAAGATATCCATCATTGTATTTTCATATGGCATGGCCAGGTATGGACACTGAAATGGTTTTGTAATACTGTAAACCATTTTTCTAATGAATCCACTAACGCTAGGATTAATGTGGACATTGAATTACTAACAAGTTTCAGTACTTTTACTTACTAGTCCTATGCTCACTACTAAACAGTGACTTTATCTAACAATCTCATTACTTTCCTGTGCATTGACAATTTATTCTATAATGACTCTGATGGTTATTGATATATTTTGTATGTGATTTTATTATCAGTTCTGGACAATATTAAAGCTATTTTTATTTAAAAAAAATTCTGACATCCAGCGCTTCCATTTTACTGTTTTATTACAGCGCATGCGTCTAAGTCGCACGTCACATGTATCCTGGTGCCTCTGTGATGTTGCACACAGGTAGGATGTAGTTGCAGAGTTATTGACAGCTAATGGCTGTTTGTGTTGTAAGGGGTGGTTAACGGAGGGGTGGTCAGAAAAACACGGGCGTGATTTATGAGAGTCATATCCAGTGACTGCATCTTTCAACACAGTTTCACTGGTTCCAGCGTCTCAGTTCCGTCACCCATTCTCCGTGCCATAGACTTTTTCAAAAAGCCGATGATCGACTGGTCTGCAACCGATGTTGTGATGTTTTGCGCAGATGCTGCAACTTTTTACGCAAATTCTGTGATTGTAAAGCCACAGGTGGGAACCTCAATACATCTCCCGGCGGCTGCGACATTTCCATATATTCGCATAGCAGCTGCATAAAATGTCGTGGTCATGACGGGATTAGCATAACTCTCAATCAGGCCCTTTATACACAACGATGAGGAGATAGCAGACATGCATAATAGAAGTTCCATTTACACCTCTGTTGTAATTTAAAACAGCTCAATAATACACAGACTCTCCTGTGAGGTTTGGATCGTGTATTGCTAGGTAGGTGGTAACAGCTGGTGAGAGAATAGCATACAACTAATTGTTGCTTCCTTGAAGGTCATGTATTCATTTTCTAAAGGTAAAGTGTGGAACAGGAATAAGATGAAGTCAACTGTGCTGTCTATATAATTAGGCATCATAAAATACCTTTATGCAGTTAGAGGCTGCTCTCTGCAGACAATGCCCATTAAAATTTGTTATACCTACAGAATATATATGCTAATTGCATAGCTGACAAGATCAAGCCTCTGATTTTGTTAGTTGAGTAAGTAAATAAAATGTTGAGAAATTTTTTTGTCAAGAAAGCTTCACGTAAATAATTAGGATATGAACATTGCATAAATAAAGGTCTGCTATGTTTGCCTAGGCAACCATGGATCAGTAATAAGAATTGAAAATAATGATATTGTGAGAGGTAAGTGATCTGATTTTACCTTCAAAATACAAATAACAATAATAATAGATAATTCTTCCAGCACAGGACTAATCCACTGAAATACTGGAGAAAACCCCAATGGGCCCCTCTACTGTGGATCAAAACTGCTCCTGATGTTCTAGAGGATGAAGTTATAGGGCAATCTAGCTGAGCTAATTAGTGCCAGCCATCTACTGGTTGGCCACACCTTCTATTTTATGTTAGAGATGTGCAGGCTCGGTTTTCTGAAAACCGAGCCCACCCAAACTTCCTCGATCCTAGTGGATCTAAGCACCGGCTCAGGAGTTACCGCATTGCTCGGATTCCAAAACGACGCAAAACGTCATCATCCCGGAGTCGGATTCTTGCAGGTTTTGAATTCTATATAAGTCCCTCCCGCGGTGATTTGGCTGTCATTTCACACTGACTCCAGTCTATGGTAACATGTCCAGTGGCTGCTGCTGAGCTGTGCCCACTGCAGTCCCTGTGTCCAGTGGCTGCTGCTGTGTCCATCCACTCCCTGTGTCCACTGGCTACTGTACTATGTCCATCCTCTCCACCTCCAGTAGCTGCTGCAATGCTGTGTCCATTCCAGTCCAGTGACTGCTGTGCTGCTGTGTCCATCCTCTCCACCTCCAGTGGCGGTTGCTGTGCTGTGTCCACTCCAGTCCTATTAGTGTTAAACACTGTTAATATTGGGTGAGCTAGATTTACAGTATAGGTAGGTAGCAAATAATTTTTATTATTTTTTATAGTGCAGGAATTATTATAGTATTATTACTAGTCTGACTGTCACACAGTGGTGCTGAACTGTGACTATGCAGGCCATACCCCACTGCGATATAATTAGTGTGGATCCGCAGTTGTCAATTTTAGAAAAAAAATAAATAAAAATAACGTTAAAAATTGTTTTGTTTTCGTGTACACAACATCTGTGCGTTGTTCCCTAGTGCATTTGTTCACCTGCATAAAATAGCGCTGTCTCTCCACACAGTGTGAGCTGAGCTGCAAATTAAAGTAAAACATTTTTTTTAGTTCTATTGTTGTTTGTACTACGTCTGTGTGCTGTCCCCCAGTGCATTTTTGTTCATGTACATATAAGCACTGTGACTGCACGCAGTGTCAGCATAGCTGCAAATTTAAAAAATCGAAAAAAAATATTTTCTTCTATTGTTTGAAAAACCACACTGAGTATACTATAAGGTGCAGCTTGTGGGGCCAGAGAAGGAAGAGCAACTGTTGGCAGTTATACAGTGCCTGGAACGGGATCGGTATGAAATACCACCGGCACCAGTGAAGATCCCGACAGCAGCTAAGGTAAGTACTAACTAACTTTCCCCCTCCTAACCCTCCCTTAGGGGTGCCTAACCCTAACCTCCCCCCAAGTTCCTAACCCCCCCTGTAAATGCCTAAACCATAACCCGCCCTTCCCTGCAGCCTAACCCTAAGTCTCCCGGGGGGTGCCTAACCCTAACCTACCCCATTCCCCTAGCCTATCCCTCCCGGGGGGGGGTGTCTAACCGTAAGTCCCCCCTGGGAGCCACTAACCTAACCCTCAACCCCGCTGCTGTTGTCCGTGCCCGGCTTACCCTCAAACGGTATGCCAGGTGTCGATCTCCTGGCATAGGTAAAATGACAGGCATCGGGATTTCGACACCTGTCATTAGACCCTTGCCGGGATGCCGACAGTCGGCATTTAGACCGTCGGCATCCCGACTGCATACCCCTGGAACAGCACCCTGCAGCAACTACAGCTGCTCAGAGCATTAAAAGACCCTCCGGGAATGCACCATGCAGTCTGTAGAGCCACCCGGAACATCCTTCGGATGCTCCAGGCAGTGCTCTTCATCCTGGTGTCATTGGCTCTGACCCCTTGGAGTGATGTCATGACATCACATGTTAAAAGGTGGGTTGGCAGTAGAGACGTATGAAGAGAAAAGAGGACCCATGTGCAGGCTCTGTCCGGGTCCCCTTCTCTCTAGCCATTGGCACAAGTGAGTAAACTCTGGCCCTGTGCCAGAGGCGTATCTATAATGGGTGCAGGGTGTGCGCATGCGCAGTAAACTCTGATTACAGGAAGAGCAGAGTGGGCCCTTGACGTGCAATGCTCATGGGCCTCCTCCTCTCTTAATACGCCCCTGCTCTGGGAAATGCAGAGATGTTCACCTGGGATTTACTTTTTCTGCAGATTGTAGAGAAAATGTCCTGGCACCATTTTCCACGTGATGTGTGTCGCTGCTGGGGAACCCTGGACAGGTAAGTATTGAAGAACATGGGTGGAGCATGTGCAGCGTAGACCCCCCTGGACCCAGGTGCCCATGTGCACCACTCACGAAGCACCCATTATAGATACATTACTTGGTGGAAGCATAGTGTAGAAAATTGCTCTGTTACTGCACAGGGACTACAATTATACACAAACCTGATCTTGTTTGAGCTGCACAGACTATAGATGACTGCTAGAGAGAAGACATAAAGTACCTCATTCAGAGACGGTCATTGCGGCTGCTCGGTCGTAAGGTAAAAGGGGCCGGATATGCAAATGAAGCGCTCGCAAGTTGCTTCGTTAAGTTGGGATCGTTAGCTGGCCGAGCAAGAGGAGGATGCGGCCGTAAGACTAAACATACGCCCCCTTCTCGTTCGCAATACACGTCATCTCCAGCCATATAAGGATTAATCGAGACCATCGGGAACCATCGGAGCTAGTCGTAGAGCTTAAGGTAGACCATACCCTCTCTTAAGCACTACGATCAAGTCAGTGTAAAAACCTCCCATGTCACATGTGCCATGACACTACTTAGTTAATTATGCACTCCCATAAAACGCCGTTTGCATAGTCAGGCACACCTGCGTTCGGATCTCCACTCCCCCGTTCACAAGCACCTTCCCCTGTTACCACCCACAAACTCCTCATCCTGTCACTCAAACTAACGACCTGGCCAAGTTGAAGGAGAGAGAAATTTCTGATCGTAATAGCTAGTTTGCGCACGTGCATTGCAAATTTTATGCATGCGCAGTTTAGCGAACATCGGTGGCGTGCGACCGAGCGGCCGCAACGACCGACTCTCAATGAGGTCCAAATACTCTAGTGAGAAAGTATCTGCTACACTATCTGTGTCAGCTTCTGAATGGAGAATTTCAAAGGCAGCAACTGTTTTATGAGAAAATGTGTAAAGTCTTAAGTATTAGCATGTCCAGAAAATATCCAGGGATCCATTAGCCAGAGCTAGATAAAGGTACAGATATGCCTAGCTATGTTGGCGATTCGCACCACGCATAGTGCAAGACGTGCGCTCACAAGCGCATACACACACTGTGTACACGGACATGCCTCCATGGCACAATGCGTACACACGTTTGTGACGCAATCACCCACAATGTAGCTGGGCACATCTGTAGCTGTCCAAGGACCACAGAATAAGGACCATAGAATAGAATAGAATAGAATAGAATAAGAACAATTTATTGTTGTCACTACAACATTAAAAAATGCATAAGTGAAATTTACAATGCAGTACACTTACAACTCACGTAAAAAGTTAAAATACACAGTATTAAAGATTCAGACTAACAATTAGAGAAGGAAAGAAACTGTTCCGCAACCTGCTGGTATGGCATCCAAGACACCTATAATGTTTCTTGGAGGGCAACAATGGGAAAAGCGAGTGGCATGGATGACTAGAATCAGATTTAGCTATACTTCTCCTAGAAAAAATATCATCCAATTTAGGCAGAGATTGGCCAATAATTCTCTCTGCAGTTTTAACAACCCTGTACAAAGAACTACGATCAGAACACTTGCAATTCCCATACCACACTGTAATAGCATAATCCAAAAGACTCTGCATCACACAGCGGTAGAAATTTACAAGCATTGGCTTCGATAAACCCACTGCTCGAAGTCTTCATAGAATGAAAAGGCATTGCTGGGCCTTACCAACCACAGCTGCAATGTGGGAGGACCATGATAAATCCTCAGTAAAATTAATACCTAAAAACTTAATCCCACTAACCATGTTTACCTTCTCGCCATTCAGAAACAACAGCTGTGGAGTGGTTTTCCTAGATCTTCTAAAATCTATAACCACCTCCATAGTTTTCTTACTATTTAACGATAAATTGTTATTATGCCCCCATTTAACCAACTGCCTTAGCTCCTCCCTATAACTGTCCTCCTTTTCCTTACTAATCAGACCCACAAGCATGGTATGGTCTGCAAATTTTACAATTAAGTTGGACTCCATATAAGTAATACAGTCTTATATAATGAATATAGCAAGGGAGCTTAAAACACATCCTTGATGGACTCCTGTGTTCAGTACAAGCTCAGACGAAACAGTAGTACCCATCCTAACTGAGGGCGATTAGTCAAAAAATCTCAAAGTTTGGCAATTAGCACCGCTGGTACAACGGTGTTGAAGGCAGAGCTATAGTCCACAAACAAAAATATTACATAAGAGTCCTTGTTCTCCAAATGACAAAGAACCTCATGAAGAACCGTAAGAGCAGCATCCTCCGTGGATCTGTTTGACCTATACGCAAACTGGTGAAAATCAAAACCCACCGGTATGCCAGTCCTGAGGTGGCCCAAAACAGCTCTATCAAAACACTTAATCAATAACAATGTGAGGGCAATTGGGCGATAGTTATTCAGGCCCATTACTGTTGTAGATTTAGGGACAGGAATAATTGTAGACACTTTAAAACACTGCAGAACAAAACACTGAAAAAAATAAAACTTTGTAAAAATGCCTGCTAACTGATCAGCACACACCCGCAAAACTCTAACTGGAATTAAATCCGGACCTTGTGCCTTACTAGCATCAGTTCTACGTAGGCAAAGCCTTACCTCAGACTCAGATAATTTCAAAGGACTATCTGATGGGGGATCACATATTTTTACTACAGGGATGAAGTTAGCCTCCTCAAACTTTGGCATAAAATGTATTAAATTCATCTGCTGAGGAGCCATCTTTCTTAAAGGTACAGGAATTTGAGCCTTTATAGTCAGTTAAATGCTTAATCCCTTGCCACCTTGACCTAGCATCACCAAATTCTCTAAAATGACTTTCAATTTTATTTGAATATGCCTCATTAGCCAAACGAATACCCTTTTTGACTGGGCAATCTTATAAGCAGTACTATGTTTTGCCCTAAATGCCCTATCCCTGGATCTTAATAGAGACCAGACCTCACTATTCATCCATGGCTTCTCGTTTGGAAATAGTCGAATTACCTTTTTCCTAGTTACGCTCTCTATACAACAATTGAGGTACATCAAGACCATAGAAGCCAATAAATCTATTTTGATACTTGAGTCCACCTTTGCCTCCTCAGTAAACAAGTCCCAGTCAAAACATTCAAGGCAGCCCTGAAAACTTAATAGAGCCCCCTCAGGCCAAACAGTGACATTCCTAGTAACCAGCCTAGACCTTTTAATCACTGGAATATACTTTGAGACCAAGAGTACGGAGGAATGATCCGATTGCGCAATATGGGGGCACAAGATGGACTTATAAGCGTCACTGATGTTTGTGTAAATGTGGTTGAGCGTGTTATCACCATGTTTAGGTACTCCCACATTCTGTACAAACTTCAAGAGTACAGATTTTAAATTAGCCTGATTAAAATGCCCGGCAACAATGATTGCACAATCCGAATGGGCAGTCTGCTGTTTGGATATAGCAGCAAATATGGTGTCCAAAGCTATAGTGACAATCGCTTGAGGTGGAATGTAAACTGTGGCCACGAGAACTGTAGAAAACTCAGAGGCAGATAAAATGGCCTACACCTTAACAGCATAAATTCCAAATCAGCCGAACTCACATCTGAACACCAGTTGTTATGTATGTAAATACAAAGGTCACCACCTTTTTTCTTGCCGGATTCTAATGTCCTATCGACTCTAAACAAAGCTATCCCAGGCAATTCAAAGGGGCAAACAGGATCATTCATTCCCAACCAAGTTTCTGTAAATATCAATAAGGAGCAATTATTCAATGGCTGATGGCAGTCAATTCTCTGCCTGATTTCATCCATCTTATTTGAAAGGGATCTTACATTGGATAAAAACACACCAGGCAGGGATGGTTTAAATGGCTGATTCCTCAGTTTTGCTAGGGTACCAGCCCTCTTCCCTCTCTTTTGCCTCCTCAGCCTCCGTGGGTGCCGCCAGCGCTGTTGATGAACCTGCTACCAGGTCTGCCTCTGCTCCCAATTCCTGGCCCAGCCCCGGTTCTCCTTTCTACTGCTGCCCCAGCCGCGGTGTTTATGGCTCCATCCACCTTCCCGAAAGCCGGCACTGGGGACAGCAGAGTACACGTCCTCTGATGCAATGACCCCGGCGACCCCAATATCATCACTCTGGGACACATCATCTAGGGGACGGCTGCCAAACGGATGATGCACGGCGCCAGTCCCAGCTCCGCCCGCTCCTCCAGCATCAGAAGATCGCGGCAGGCATACTGAATCCGCCCCGAGCAGCCTGGACCGCAACAAACAGCCACAGTAGCTGGAGACCAGGCACCAACAGCCCCAGCCAACCCCCCTAGACTACAGCATAAGTGTAAGCGTTGCAGCCGCTGTGACTATGTGCGCCGCTATCTTTTTTTAGTCAAGAAGTAGTAATCGAAAAGTCATGATTCAAGCATAGGAAAGCCAGGAAGGTACAGTATACAGAATGCTGGTTCACAGAAACATGCATAATAATATGGTAATTTGCTGTTCACTATTGATCTAAACCTGTGGTAACAAGCTTCAGGTGCTGACAACTCGGGTATCGAGCAGAGTTTTATGCGTGTAATACCTGGGTAAGGCTCAGTGGTAATGGGTATCCCGGGTCACCCGACCCGGGTCCCGTTCACAAAATAGAGACAGCCACATTTCCTGGCACTTGGAGATTATGTAATCTCCAAGCACAGGCAGATGTAAACCCTGTCAATATCCTGGGTCCAGCCTGCGGTGTAAATGGGATTCAAGCCATTGTGACATGGCTTGAAACCCGTTTTCACAACTCCCAAGTAGATAATAGATGCTAGCCCGTACTTCAGGATTGACCCAGAACTGAGGCGCTGAGTCTAACATGCTGGCGGTATTCACCAAAGACCCCCACAAGGAGGTTTGGACTTAGGACTCAGATTAGGTTCCCTAGTAGCTGGTGTACTCTGGACTGGATTGGAGAATGATGAAGGCAACAAGCCAGGTTAGAACCAAATGGACAAGATGGTACCAGGGATCAGGCAATATTGGGTCAGGAATGGAGTCAAGGTCAGAACCAGAATACTAAGTGCAGTACCAGGGAGAAGACAGAGTCAGGTCACAAACAAGCTAAGGGCCAGAAAGAGCAGATGGAAACACTGAGGTAAGAATGCTGGAGTAAGGTAATGGAGCCTATACTCTGGCACAGGAGTGCACCCTGCAAGTCGGCATTCACACCCCTAGGGGGAGCCACCTGCACTCACAGCCACATCAACCCACTGTCGATCCAGACCCCAGTGCTGCCGAACCCAGTAAGTAACGCCCAGTGTCCAGTACACTGTGACACCCGTGTTCAGTGTCCTGATCTGAACACGGGATTATGGTGGGAAATCGGTATTATTGACTCATACCTATTGTCCACAGCTGCTGTATTCTGCAGTATTGATTCTCCAGCTTGTTAAACCACAAGCACCAGTAAGCACCACTAAGCCCATCCAGTTAATGGCTGCCAGTGTAAGAAGAAACATGTACTTTAACATAGCTGTAGTACAAGTATATTAAACAAAGGTCCTACATACCTTAATTGAATTCAACACTCACCATAGTTCACCACAAGAATCTAAAATAAAAACTGTTTTCTTTCAATTATAGTCTAATGGGTACTTCTTTATTTCTAATCAAATTGTAAAAAAAACAAAACCGTAACAGGCAAAGCTGGCCTGATTGCTACAAGCCGCCAGCGCTAAATGTCTGTGACTTGATATGACCAGTAATGCCATTGGCTACTGAAGCAATCAGTTTTTAGATGATAGTATCAGTGATTGTCTGATCATGCATTGAAGAATGCTGGCAGAGTGACTAATACTGCTACCAGTCCATTCAGCACACAGGATTCATACTGTAGCAGGCAGGTCAAGTCACTGTTTTTTTTTTATGTTTCTGCTATTACAGAGGAACTGCTGTCAGATGTCATTGTTATAGCAGAAAACCGCTCAGTCTACTGTATATGGCCTGGTGTTGGTTTCCATTACAGTAAAGGAACCCCATGTTTTTTATTTTTAGTGAAAACCAAAGGCCTGATTCATTATGGATCGCAACTGCGATCGCAGCTGCGATAACGCACACAGTCCTGCTGCGAAAATATGCTAATAACTGCGGTCGCTATGTCGTCGCAGCCCTTACTCACATCCGTAATACTGTGCAAGTATGCAAAACCAACGGTAACATCGGAGCCTCACGCACAACTGCACAAGGTCAGACCTTACTCAGAAATTGCTAACCTCAACGCACGCAGTGAGAGCTCAAGCTGCGTATGTCATCGCAGAGGCTAATTTATGCCCACCCCTGTAATGGCGTTCAAACGCTCTGACACTCCTGCGTTTCACCGACCACCACCCCCAAATGCTCACTTCCTGTCAATCGCTCTGCGATGGGTCTGCTTGGTGTCCGCGATCGCTGTGTGATCACACTGGTGTCTTCGCATACACACACTGGGATGCATACACATGCGCAGTACACAACAATCGGCCGTCTGCGTGAGTAATTGCAGTTGCAATCCGTAATGAATCAGGCCCCTAGTCCACTCCCAAGCTGTGTAGTTTTGGTGCAGCATAAAATACTTAAGGAGAGTTAAGTTGCATGACTTCTTAGTTATTTATTTAGTATTATTATTATTTATCCAAACAGCTTGGAATGGGGAGGAGGTCTCCAAGCTAAGCTCTTTGATGGGGCTGGAGAATACAAATGATGGAAAATGTAAAACTGGTTTAAATTCCAATCAAATTTCACCAATTTGATTTCCTGAAACGAGTGTGGAAAAATTTGTCAATGTTCAGAATGTTGACACCTAAATGTCGTCATGTTCTGACATTCAGAATGTAGACGTGGACGGAAGGTTGACATTTCACAGTGATCCTAACCCTAACCCTCAACACAGCCTATCCCTAACCCTGCGTCACGTCCCGGGATTTTAGACCCTCTTATCTCAGCTAACGGTGTTACTTCCCTGACTGTCTGTCTCCACAGACCAGTCATCTCAGGATGCTCCTGTTTATTCCACTTCAGTAATATGTTCCTGTTGTATGTGGGCAGCCATCTTGCCTGAGGTCAGCTGACACCATTGCAGCCACTCACGTAGACTTACTTCTCATAGAACTCTTGTTTCCAATCCAAGTGCAGTGAGTCCTATATAAACCTTTCCCAGGCACCTGCGCTTTGCCAGTTCATCTAGTCTTCTGGGATATCTGCCTCCAGTATCTGCATAAACCTGAGCAGCTTCCAACACTGATAAAAACACTTACAGCTCCACTCTGCAAATCTGTGCAATTCCTGTATTGATGTTTTACCCTGTTACAGCACTTAACTACTTTTTCAGCTTGATGCTTCTCTAGGTTTCCCTGCTGCAATCAACTCCTATCCATCACACCTGTATGCTGTCTGTCTCCTGCAACAAGTTCTGCATATCAGCTCCAGTTTACAGCTTCACCCTGCTGTTCACACACTGCAGATTCTCACTCCATCCCTATTCACTCTGTGTGAGCACCTACAGCCTGCACTTCTGTATTCACTGCTCTTGTTGCCAGTGTCACTACCTTCTGTCTACAGTCAGCACATCTACTATCAGCCTGGATCAATGCTTCTGTTACCAGTGCCCTGCAATCCTGCTTGTCTCACCACTAGTTCCTGGTCCTGGGTCAGCAGCTCCATCTGCGGACTTCCTTTTGCCTGTCGCTCGCTAAATGCATCAAGTATTCCTGATTCCTATTTGCACTGTGCTAATGCTGTCCTGTAGTGCGCAGCCTTCTATATACCAGTGCCCTCCTGCCTGCATTCTCTGAAGACCTGCTGCAAGCCTTGTTCTTTTGTCTATGTATTATTGAGTGTGTATATATATATATATATATATTTATCTTCAAGTTATTACGTTTTATCATGTGATGTCATCGCAATCCATCCAGTGGAAGGCCCAGAACAGGTTCCACTGGTCAAAATTCTACCCGGCGCACTCTGCCGTGAGGTCCGGCCGGGACCCCAACCACTCCATTAGGCACCCCAGACCATTTGCCATCCCTCTGTTAAGTTTTCTTCCAAATCCATCCATTGGAGGTCACAGAACAGGCTCCCTGGGTCAAAGTACTGCCCAGCATCCCTGGGTCAAAGTTCTGCCCAGCGTGAACCAACTGAGACCTCAAACCCCTAGTATGTCTTCTGGGATCCAATGTTACCACTCTGTGAAGTTCTCATCCATATCCATCCAGTGGAAGATTCAGAACCACCCTAAAACCTGGCCAGGATCCAACTATACCACCTCACATTTGTTTTATCCCAATCAGTGCAGGGGTGTCCGAATGCATAACTGGACAGACAAACAAACAGACCAATGAAATTTATAAATAAGATTACCAGATTAAAGATGGCTACCGAGATCCTCTATCTATAAGAGTATGGAAAAACTAAGATGGCCACCAGGACTTCACTATAATCCAGCTTCTGATCTACGCATATGCGCAGTTATGTTTCTGAAGCTACCACTATGGATACCGGAAACCAGAAGTCCAACACCAATACTAGAAATGATGCTGGTATCTGTGTTGCATTTTTTATATGTATAGGACAACTACAGTATCTTAACATCTTTAACGAGTTGGTGGATGCTGTGATTGGATGAAATACTGGAACTGAAAGCGAGGCTCCGATATGAAACCTGTGTGTATTATACGTTAATGAAATACACTTTACCGCTAAGGACATTATGTTTTAGGACTTTTATTAATATACAGTATATGCTCTTGTTATTTGGGATTTGTATTTTATGGGTGCATTATGTTGTTTGTTTATGATATTTATGGACCATGAACTTTGATACAAAAACTGGAAGTGGACACTTTCGATTCTGTTTTCTGTATACAATGTGTTAATTGTTTGATATGTTCGAATATAAAAAGGCCTCAGGTTGCATGGTAATTTATTCGTCTCCCTCATGAAGTCCAGAATTTGATGTAAAGGATGAAACGCATTGGGGCTGATTCCATTTGGAACTCCTTTTCCTCTAAATCCAGATAAGCGACTTAATTTTATCTTTAATGTATGCAGATTTAATGTTGTAGTTTGCTGTAAATAAATTGTGTTCAAAATGTAATATGCTAAATGTAATATTTATGTTCTCCCATGTTAGAGCTGTGAAAGCCTATGGAATGAGGAGTTGCTGGTAACAGTTGTGGATGAGCAAGGGAAAAATATTTTTTGGGGGAAACAGACACTTATGTCACCTATATACACTGTGGCCACAGGTTAAAATAAAACATGTAAATGCAGTCCAGCTTCAAACAGCCATTTAGTTAGTCCGTTAATAAGCAGCAGCGGATTAGTAAAAATATAGTATCAATCCGTATGCACAGTCAGTTGGCTCTTATAGATACAATGTTAGTGTAATCCAAAATACACTGAGCCAGTACCGGAGAATTGGATGCAGTGTGAAAATAAATAGAAATAACAGTGCGGCTGGAGTCTCACATGAATGAGCGGCTGCGGTGAACCTGTATTAATACTGGAGCTGGTAGATGGAACCGTGGTAGCTGGTTACCACTGCTGACCGGTGGTCACAGTCAGGATCCCTATAGAATGGCATGCTGCTGTGAATGGAAAGGCCTCGCCTGTACCTGGGCGTTGTTGACTGCTGCGGCTCACCTTTGCTCCCGATGACCTGCCACACTGCAATACGGTGCCGCTTGTTAGCAGTTGTATTAAAAAATAGGCTGCTTGCAAGAAAGCGTGTCAGTTGTGTCCTGAATAGCGATGGAGCAGGGGTATAACACCTCTAAGGAAACAGAAACGTGTTAGGTGTTATACCCCTGCTCGATCGCTATTCACGGTTCCAAGCCAGGTCAGACCCTGAATTTATCCCATTTCCACTGCAGTGCCAACTCGGGAATATCCCGGATCGGCACCATTCACACTGCACAGGGGTGCAGTGCCGGCGCTTGGAGATGATGTCATCAGCAAGCGCCGGAAACTCCAGATCTCCCCTGAACACCAGACTGGAGCGGACAGGCGACCAGGAGAAGGGGTCTTTTCCAGGGGAAGGTGTCATTTGGAAGCTGTCTGTGATAGCTGTCACTGAGGAGGGAGAGATTACAGCCTCCCATATGAAGCGGGGATGGGGTAAAAATCTTAACGGTCCGAAACAATAAGGCTGTAATTTCTAACTCCCTGATGACTGCTGTCAGAGAAAGCTTCCGAATGCCAGCCAATCACCATGTGGTAAACTGGTCATGGGTCGGATGACACGGGTTACCCATTTACACTGAGTTTGACCCGGGTTTTACCCGGTAAAACCATGCTCGAAACCCATAAAGAAATGCCGGGTCAATTGACCCGGGATTTTTTCCTAGGACCCTTTTCCACTAAGCAGTGACCCGGGTTGACACGGCAATAACAAAGGTTTGTGCTGCAGTAAAAAAGGGGTATAACTAATCGGCCGTTTGAAGCTGGACTGCCATTACATGTTTTATTTTAACCTATGGCCGCAGTGTACAGTATATATGTGTCTTCCTTTTGGTGTTGTTTGCTGCTTGTTCTATTTTATTTTATGTTTTTCATGCTTTTATTTATATGTGCTTGATCATTATGTTTTAGTATCTGTCCCGACGGGGTCACATATATTCTTGATTTTCTTTATTTACAACTTCCATTGAGATATTAAATTATTGGTTTTTGGAATTTATATGTGCTCCCAGTTTCCTCTTTTTCTTCTATCTTTCTTAGGGATTAGCCACCCTTATCTCATGATCTCTTATTACCAGACCTATTACTGAAGCCCCAACAGTAGTTTATTTGTTGTTTGATTTTCACTTCTGTCACCTGTATGATTATTTCACAAGCATTTCATTTTTTGGATCTGTTCTTTGCTAAGCATAAAACATTTATAACACATGTGCACTTCTTTATATGGGGTTATGAATCATAATGTTAATGAGGTTCTAACAGCACACACATGCACACCCATGGCATTGACTTCAGGACTTCAGAGAGAAGTCCAGTTTACTTTCTACTCTACTCTACGAAGTCCCTGGGGAATGGGCGGCGAGGGGGTCAAAGGCTAGGGGTTGTGTTTTCAGACAAGATATTTCCCCGGGCTGAGCAATTCTGTTGCCTTTCTAAAGTAGACTTAAGTTTACTCAGATAGGGAATGACTACGGCCATCACAAATGGTGATCTGATGCTGCATGTTCAGGTACAGTACTTGGATCTGTGATTTGTGAGGATACAGGGTTCTCCTATCATCCAGACACCGAGCAGATGAAACCGAAGTAATGGTTTATATTTCGCCACGCACAGAAATTGATAATACATAGAGACAAGAGGTAAATTTAGTGAAAAGACAATATGGAGGTAGCAGTCCAGATAGAGCCAGTCCCTGTAGAGCAGGGGTGGCCAACCAGTCAGAGGCAAAGAGACCAACAATATCTGTAGGTATGTCAAAGAGCTGAGATCATGCGCAAGCCAAAGGTGCACATACAAAAAGGGGCATGACCAGCTAGGTTACTCCCTTGGTATGATGTTTATAGGAGCATGTAAATCACTTTGGAGGTAACTATTAAAGGAAAAGAAAAAGCCAGAACAATATTATCAGATCCACATAAAATACACTGAAAAAGCCACATACACAAGTAATACACTGAAAAAGCTACATCCACAAAAAGTACATAAAGAAAAGATTCACATAATACAATCCAACCCTCCATGTGTCACTTCATCCTTCCATGTGTCACTCCAGTCCCCCTCATGTGTCACTTCCGCTGCCTCTCATGTGTCACTTCAGCCCTCAATTTGTCACTCCAGCAGCCACTCATGTATCACAACAGCAGACCCCCGTGTGTCACTCCAGCAACCCCCATTGTGTTACGCCAGCAACCCCCCAAGTGCCACTTCAGTAGCCCCCGATATGTCACTCCAGCAGACCCTCTTGTGTCACTCCAGCCCACCCCCCACTCTCTCCCTGGGTCACTCCAGTCCAACCACCTTCTCCCACACTCCCTTCCACTCCATGGGCTACTCCAGCTCCCCCATGTCACAAATAAAATAAAATGAAAAAACAAATAATAAAAACCCACAGCTCTTACCCTGTTGTGATGGTCTGTGTCATGTAGGTAGGCTCCGGTGTCTGCGACCACATCCTCCTCGTGGCTGCAGGTTCAAGGTTTAAGTTGAGCTCCACCTCCTGTTTTCGGTGTGATGTAGCAGGGCTGAGTGTACCAGTGCGGTCACTCACCCTGCTACTAGGCATCCTCACCCTCCACGCCTGGATGGTGGGGGTGCCTTGGGGCAACGGGAGCCTCGGGCATCAGAGTGGGGTGGGATCCGGAGAGATCCCAGCCTCGTTCGAGCATGTGGCAGGGCCCATCCGCAAGCTGGCCGGTGGGTCAGGATCGGTCGTGATCCCACCCCCCATCCGGCGCAGCGGACGTGGAGGTAGCAGCGGATTGCCGCCGCTACTCCACGGGCATGATGGCAAGTCTGAATCCTGGTGGATTCAGACTCAGCCAATCAGCACGTGCCCCTTTGAATGTGGCGCCGACTGTGAACCAATCAGGGCTCACAGATCGGCAGCCAGCAGGGGATGGCCACGGCAAGCCAATCGTAGCTTGCCGCGTCATCACCCCGCCCCCTGGCGCCGGCTTGAATTAGCTGGCGCGAGGAGAGGATGGGGAGTGCGACGGCCGGGATGGAGCGGGGAAGAGCTCCCGAAGACAGGAGAACGAAGACACCGGATGAAGAGCTGCAGACCGGCGCCCACCAGGAGTGAAGACGGAGAAGGCGCCGGAGGCCCTGGGGCAGCAGTGTGCGACGCAAAAGAGCTAGCCCCGGCCACTGCTGCCCAGGTGAAGACTGCAGGAAGCCCGGAGGTGGCGGAAGTTGTTCCACCTCCGGCGAATACCACCCGGAGGATGGGCCAGGCTCATGTCAGCCAAAGGCCCCAGGATTGGTAAGTCTTTTATACCTCCCTAGACCACCAGGAGTCAGCGCTAGGCCGTGGGTTTTGTAATTCGGCGCTAGGCCGTGGGTCATAGTAATTCGGCGGTAGGCCGTGTCTCATTGTAATTCGGCGCTAGGCCGTGGGTACTGTAATCCGGCGCTAGGCCGTGTCTCATTGTAATTCAGCGCCTGGCCGTGGGTATTGTAATTCGGCGCTAGGCCGTGGGTCATAGTAATTCGGCGCTAGGCCGGGGGGACTGTAATTCGGCGCTAGGCCGTGTCTCATTGTAATTCGGCGCTAGGCCATGGGTACTGTAATTCGGTGCTAGGCCGTGTCTCATTGTAATTCGGCGCTAGGCCGTGGGTCATGTTAATTTGGCGCTAGGTCGAAGGAGTTGTTGCTGTCGGCGATAGGCCGTGATCATTGAAATGCGGCGCTAGGCCTTGGACAAGGAACAGTCAGGCTAGGCCGCAGGTAGGCAAGGGCATAAGGCCCCAGAGGCATTGTTCGGAAATTGGCCAGACGGTCAGGCCCCCATCAAAGGTAGACCGGGCTGGGACCAGGACGTTATCCCCCTCAGTCAGGCCCCCATTAAAGGTAGGCTGTTGGTAAGTCGCTGTATCCCCCACAGTCAGGCCCCCATTAAAGGTAGGCAGTGGTAAGGCATCTGTTATTGTATTGGGTCCTGTGCGGGCTCTTGCTGTTGTGTTCATCTACAGGTGCTGAGATCAGGACTCATCCAGCAAAGGGACAAGATTATTTTCGGTGAGCGTAATTGTTTTGTGTGCTGTTTGTGTTGTGTGTCACCCAACTTCCCTTTTCCCTGTCGGGCGTTTTCATTCGGGGTACACCCTTGTGCTTGGCACGTAGGTGTAGCCAGTCTGAGGCCTAAAGTGCCAATGATGACCATCCACTGATCCCAGTGGAGGTCACCCCGCCTCAGCACCTTGTTCTTTTCCAGGGCCAGGAGTGGAAACCCAGTTCGACTATCCGCGTCCGACCTATGTTCCAGGACCGTCGACGGGAGCGCCCTCGGCGACCTGAAGGTGAGAGTCTGGGAGTCAGGAGGTAAGTGTCCGAGTCCACCGGCACCGCAGCCGAGGTTTCACACTTACAATTCAGTGGGACCCCCTCCCCCACCTCTTACAGTGACATCACCACATCGCCCATACATGCCTCTGGAGCGGAGTAGACTGCTGCAATAAAGGACGAGCCTCCCCATATCAGCTGCATGCCTATCAGAGGAGGCAGTAAGTGTCAGTCAGGGGAGCCAAATCAGAACAATGGAAGAGACACATGTGGCTCAAGAGCCACAGGTTGGCCACCACTGCTGTAGAGGATGTAGCTCCACAACAATTCCATGCAGGCATTAAGACAAATAGGGGTCTATTTACTAAGCAGGAGACAGAGTGAAAAGTGATAAGATACCAGCAATCCGCTCCTAACTGCCATCTCAAAGGCTGTGTTTGAAAAATGACATTTGGGAGCTAATTGGCTGGCACCTTATCACTTTTCACTCCGTCTCATAACATTGCTTAGTAAATAGACTCCATAGCTCCACACAGGAAAAACTATCCTGATTCCACACAGCAATGACAGCAAATTAGTAAACACAGGAATATGAATACTTCCATATAAAGGTTTACGATGTATAAGTCCACATAGGAGAAACTATCACTGATTCCACACAATGGTGATAATGGATTAGTCCACACAGGAGCACAAATACTTCTACACAGGAGTTTCCAATGTAAAAGTCCACACAGGACTGGTGATGCATGTCACTAAACACCTTGTTTGATAGAATATCACCCCTTTGCCAAAGTCAGTGACAAACATGAGGAGCTGCCCCTGGGTGATCTCCTTTAAAACCAATTTCCCACAGTGCTTGTGACCACCCAGGGGAGTTGCACCATTTCCTAATTGGTCCTTTATTCTGTTCTTCCCTCCTACCTCCCCCAGATGTAATTTTCCTGATGACTACATGCTGGGTTGGCTCTGAGTTGCCGGTTAAAGTCAAGAGAGGAACAAAGTGAAGCAATTAGCAGAAACAATGACAGAGTAATTGGCTTAAGTCCTGGGTGTCCCCTGTGGAGGTGGAATTTACCCCATGAGGTGCTTTTTCAAGGAGAAGTTTTTTTCAGAATTACTTCCTATGTGGGTAGGTCAGGATAACAAATGGATACAACAGGCATATGGACAAAGAAACATAAGGGCTAAAAATTATCACACATTTAATTCCTCACAGCAATGATGGCAGGAGTCATCTTTTGTCCTCAGACACCTCCTGCTGCATTAGCATAGAGGGCGGTATGCACTATGATGAAAATTGCGGTCAAATCTCCTAAAATGCAGATTTTGTGAAGTTTAGCCGCATTTCCCATATGCATCCAAGCACCAGTAAATGAGATGTCTACGCCTAATAAAAGCCTATTATTGGCAGACTTACCCGTGTGGGATCCAATAGGATTATCTTATTGGAAGAGCTGTCCTTTGCTTAAATGATCAGTTACTAAATGCCGGTATGCATGTGATCATTGCTAGGATGCCCACAGTATGCCCAAAGATGCACCAGCGATGCTAACTTAGTATAACTCTGAATCAGACATACTTGGAGAGTTGAAAACCAATGTTTGGCTTGTGTGTTTGATCGTGTTTGTCGTGTCCCTTAATGCCGCCACCAATTTATTATTATATTGGTCAATGCAATTTGACATTATTTAAAATGCCAGCATTGCTGTCCGCATGTCACATCTTCAATGGGGCTGCTACTAGCCTACCCAAAATCAGGGCCATCTTCATGTATGGGCTGCGGCCAGTGCCCGTGCCTTGCTACTAAAGCGATCAGATGTGGGGAGCTACCAGCCAAAACGTGGGGCCCCTGGTCAACTGCCCACTTTGACCATACATAATAAAGGCCCTGCATGGGAGTAATATTGTATTATGCAGGCTTGGGAAATGACCAGTAGCGTCCCTCCCCACGGTGTCACCCAGTGCTGGGAGGGACAATATCCGCGCAGCGACAAAAAGGGGGTGTGTCCATGTGAAAATGGTCATGGTCTCATGGGAAGGGGCGTGGCCTCATGGCAAAACCCCCGTGGTCCACTCCCGTTATTGCAATGGGGCAGGGGGGGTGCCGGAGGTGCGGACTGCCCTGTGTGCAGTGCCGGCCGGCTCCTCTACAGTTGTCAGATGCTGAGTGCTGCACCTAATTATACAGTGCAGCACCCGGCTCCTGTCACTGAGAGGGAGACCGCACCTTGGTGTCACCCCCTCGGCGGGTGACACCTGGGTGCGGCCCGCATCCCTTGCACCCCCCTTGTGGCGCCACTGGAACTGACATCACAGCTCATTCACATATATTTCATGCGTTTTGGTAAAAGCATGAAAGATTCACCTTAAAAGAAGAGAGTATTCTCCATTCATGTAAAGTGTTACTGTTCGCTGGGACCTCTGCAAATGCTGTAACTATACATTTAATTTATTTTTTTGCCAAGTAATTAATCGTGGAAGGGTTACATTGTAATGACAGCAATATAGAGTATGCAAGTAAGTATAAATTAGCACAGGAAAAAGTTTCTCAGTTTACTCATCAATTTTATTGATAAGCAATTACAAGGTAACAATTTCCAGTCACAAATATAGCAGTCTGGGCTGGCTTTGTATTTGATTTTTGCAAAGGGGATCTATAAGAAACTGTATGTAGAGATATTTATTACACCACACAGTGTTCAACATTAATTATACAGGTAGGTGAAGAGTTTATCATGTGAACAAGAGGAGAGACTTTAATAGTGCAAGGTGATTTATTGTTATACTCACAGTTTATGTGCCATGAAATTTTTACGATGGTGCTGTGAAGCATTTTCATTTGTCTGGTATAATCAGCACTGCCTATCTGCTTCTGATTGGCTGACTGCACATAGGGTCTTTCTACATTGATGAGTATATGATGTTGTGGGTCTTTGCTACTTTCATTCATGCAGGAGAAGGAATACTGTCTGTATTTTAAAGTATTTTTGTATTTAAATTTAACCTAAAAGTTAATGCACTTTTAGGTGAAAATGTTTTAGTTGTGACCGTTTGTGTGTAAGTGTATCTGAGTGGTGAGTTCTTACCAGTGACCTATAATTTGCCAATATAACCTACATGTTAATAATATCTCTTCCCATATAAACTCTCTCTACTAAGCTTTCCCACTACCTGATTATGCTGCTTGCTTACATTGATATTGGAGCTTATGTAATAGCTTGCGACTTCCAGCCACTGACAGACATGTATTTTAGTGTTTAGTGTGATAGAAGAATCAGTCATAATTTATATGTTGTTTCCAGGGAGGGATGCACTCGAGATGCCGATGGTCTAAATGCCGACCGTCGGCATCCCGACTGTTTAATCCCGGCAAGTGTCTAATGACCGGCATCGAAATCCCGACGCCAGTCATTAGACCTACGCCGGCAGCCCGACACCCGGCTTACCGATCGAAGGTAAGCTGGGCACCAGGCGTGGACAGCCGCGAGGGGGAGGGTTAGGTTTAGGGTTTCTCGGGGGACGACGACTTAGGGTTAGGCACCCCTCCGGGAGGTTAGGTTTAAGCTAGGGGAAGAGGGCTTAAGGTTAGGCACCCCCGGGGGGAGGTTAGGGTAAGGTACCCCCCCTGGGGGACATAGGTTTAGGCGGCGGGGAAGGGGGGGTTAGGTTTAGGCACTAAGAGTGGGGATTAGGGTTAGACACTTGGGGTGGAGGTTAGGGTTAGGCACCTCTAAGGGAGAGTTAGGGGGTAAAATTAGGTTAGCAAATACTTACCTTAGACGATCAGGATTTTCACCCCTGCCGGGTTGACGCTGTCAGGATTTGAACCGCCGGCCATGCGTATATCGTATGTATTCCTTCCAGGGACGTGCAGTCAGGGTAGTAATACTCCTGAGATTTAATAATAAAATGATTAGAATAATACAAAGAAGATATTTAGAACTTATAAACATCTTGTTTGTTTATTGTAATCATTTTATAGTTAATACTCACCAGTTTTGTGGAGCTCCCTGGGACTGCAGGGAGATTAGAGATAGGGCAGCAACAGGTCAGTCTCACTTCTGTATAGTCAGACACTGCTTGCAGAGCTGGGGGCAGGGCCAGACGATGAGCAGTAAGCTGCTCAAAAAGAGAGCTAATAGAGGCATGCCTCTGAGTATGGGGGGATGTGCCTTGTGCAGTGATGGACACTTTGGATGTGTCATTTGACCAGGAAATGCCCTGCAGTGTTTAGAGATCAGAGTTGAGTCAGCAGCAGCAATAGAAGACACAGTGATACAGGTAGGAGAATCAATGGACACTGAAGTCTAAGTGTATTGAGGGGAGAGTTACAGTGAGTAGGGGGAGAGACAGGCTCCCAGCACTCAGACCCATCTCCATGTGTGCCTCCCCAGCCATTGACCTTACCGCACGTCACTGGGTGGCTCCTGATTTAAGTCTGGGTCATGGCTTGCAAATGAGGATGTTCTGATATGATTTTTGAGGGTTTTTTTTTTTTGAAGTTTGGATTATCCATGATGTATATACAGTATTTCAGTGATCTTTTCCCTGTGTTTCAGACTAGTCCTGTGTATTTGTTGCTAACAGGCCCCAGGACAATGAGTATTAGTAGAAGGAGGATGTATTAGAAATTAACGCAAGCCTATTTTTAAGATTTTTGGGGTTAATTCTCACTGTTATAGGAGAGAAGGACAGCAACTAACTCTGTGTCTTACAGCACTGAGAGAAAATGTACCTCAGTAAAGGACAGCTCAGCTGTTCAAGTCACTTGAGTGGTACCGCTCGTTTATGGCTTCACTGCTAATTTCGGTATTACTTTCCCTGCCTTTCAGCTAAAAATTGAGGACTTGCTACCTAAGCCAACCAACTGTTGCTACTAGATGGTGAGCCTTATGAAGAGCAATAATGAGTTCTTCTGGTCACAACAATGCCAACTGATGTGACAGCCGATGCTTCAAGATAGTTGTTGTCCCGCTATGTACAGATTTTTTTATATTTTGTGTACCCGCAACTTATATTACATTGTTTTCTGTTAATATGTCTCATTGTGTGATAATGTTAAACAATATTTAGTGGTGATGTTTTTACTGATATGACTTATTGGTGAAACCTTGAGGTGACTCCAATTTGGTTACAACAATTGTGAAAGTGGATGTTAGGCTACACAGATTTTCATAACCAGGATACTGGGTTTATTGGTAACAGCAACAGTGGTAATACGGTGGTAACATTGGTACACAGCAGTAACACAGTGGTGGTTGAAGATAATCATGATCTTATACCTTAGAGCTAAGTACTATACATCCACACGGTACTGTGACCCGAGGCATCTTAAGAGAGGAGGGGGCCAGTGTGCATTCCCCATCCGGCAATTTCCCTGCTGCGCATGTGCCCAACGCCAGAAAAATGGCCGCGGCTGCCATTTTTCAGGTGTTTTGTCCATCACTATAGCCTGATGCAGGACTTCGGAGGGGTAAGTATTAAAACATATGGTTGCAGGGTGTGCGGTGTTGACCCCCCCCCGGACCCAGGGGCCCGTGTGCACCGCACGCTCTGCACCCATTATACATATACCCCTGACTGTGACACTCTACACAGTGGCACACACTAGGCTGTATGGGTGCCAGGATGTCACCAGTTCGGAGGTCGGACCACCTGGTGACACCGTGTCCTAGTGCCTGTATGCATGCAGGAGACAGTGTCGGAGCGCACGGCTCTCTAACACTTTTTATTTAACAACCAACATTTTTTAATGCATCTATATCTGTTTTTTGTTAAAAAAAAATGCATAGTTAGAGATATCAGCACTGTATTTGTGTAAAAAATAAATACTGTAGGTAAAATATGTGAAAAAAATTCAGTTTTAGGCTAACTTTAAATACGCTTTGTATGTCCTCTAAAATGGAAACAATAATGTAGAAAATAAAACTCAGTGTTCTTTCTCTGTACAGAAAGTTTTGGGAAGTAAAAGTAGTCTCCTAACAGCTGTGAATGTAAAACATTCGCCAATTATCTATTTGTCAGGAATTCTAACAAGATCTCTCAAAGGTCAAAAGCCAATGTAAATGCAGAGCACATTAATCAAATTGAAAAAGCTTTGTTACACTGCACACACTACCAATAGTAATGTTTTTTAGTTTCTTTTTACAGATCTAAAAATAATGTAAAAAATATGTCAAAAGTAAGAAACAAGTGTCCAATGCAAAATATGAGCAGTAAAATCTCAACATACATCATAATTCCTTCAAGATTTTTCAATTTAAAAAAAATATATTAACAACTTAGCTTTAATTGTGAGTGGGAAAGGACCTCAGCATGCTTTCCAAAACGGCAAATGAGATTAGCAATATAGGAATTACCCTCTGAGGAAACTGTCACATATACAGAGACAAAGTAACCAGTCAGAGCAACAAATGGACTTTGACTTATGGAGCATATACACGGTCAGATTTGTCAGATTTGTCAGATCTGTCAGATGAACGATTTGAACGATTTTACCAAAGATTTCAACGATTTTTGACTGCATTAAAATGAATGGAATCATCCAAGTCTGACTGCAAACACATCAGATGTCAGATATCACTATCTGACCATCGGGAACACGCATCGTTCAAATCGTTCATCTGACAGATCTGACAGATTTGTCAGATATGTCAGATTTTCCTTCAGATATGATTTTTGAAATCGTTATCGTTCAGATCTGAAGAAAAATCTGACCGTGTGTATGCGCCATTATCCTGTCACTTCACCGCATTCACCAGCTTTACTACAGCGTTTATAAGTGACCTTGACCAACCCGATTAGGTCCTTGTCCTACTGGTAATGGAGACCTGACTGTGGTGAATTACAGCAGGACCAGCAATCCTTCACTGGCTAGAACCAACGGCTGGTAAAATTCCTACGGCGATTACACACTTCTTCAGGAAGCAGCTAAGAACTGCCAGCATGGCCATACTGCTGTGTTATAGCTCATCATTTTTCCATCGCGGAGTTACATATAACCCTTATCTTACAAGGGGACTGCATACAATTTAGGGTGTCTGCAGTGGTGCCTGTAACATTGTACTGTATCTGGAACAAATGATGTTGCACTGCAAGGGGTATAAACTAGGGGTGTGCACCGGCCACTTTTCGTGTTTTGTGTTTTGGTTTTGGATCTGGATCTTTCTTCGTGTTTTGGATCTGGATTGGTTTTGCCAAAACCACCCTTCCGTGTTTTGGGTTCTGGGTTTTGTGTTTTGGATCTGTATTTTTTTTAAAAAAAGCATAAAAACAGCTAAAATCACAGAATTTGTAGGTTTTTCTGCTCCTATGCTATTATTAACCTCAATAACCTTAATTTCCACTCATTTCCAGTCTATTCTGAACACCTCACACCTCACAATAGTGTTTTTATGTCCAAAAGGTTGCACCGAGGTAGCTGGATGACTATGCTAAGCGACACGAGTGGGCGGCACAAACACGTGACCCATCTAGGAGTGACACTGCAGTGGCAGACAGGATGGCAGTTAGAAAAACTAGGCCCCAAACTGTACATAATGCAAAGAAAAAAAGTGGTGCAAGATGGAATTGTCCTTGGGCCCTCCCACCCACCCTTATGTTGTATAAACAGGACATGCACACTTTAACAAATCAATCATTTCAGCGCCAGGGTCTGCCACACAACTGTGGCTGAAATGATTGGTTCGTTTGGGCCCCCACAAAACAAGCTGGCAATTAATGTGTCCCTGCACAAACTGGCTCTACGGAGGCAAGATGTCATCCTCATCCTCCTCATCCACCGATTCCTCACCCTCTTCAGTGTGTACATCCTCATCCTCACAAAGTATTAACTCGTCCCCACTTGAATCCACCACCACAGGTCCCTCTGTACGTTCTGGAGGCTGGTCTCCCTGGAAGAGCTGATAATTCATTTTGATGAACATCATCTTCTCCACATTCTGTGGAAGCAACCTCCTACGCCTTTCGCTGACAAGGTTCCCGGCTGCACTAAACACTCTTTCGGAGTACACACTGGAGGGGGGGCAACTCAGGTAAAATAGAGCCAGTTTGTACAGGGGCCTCCAAATTGCCTCTTTTTCCTGCCAGTACAGGTATGGACTGTCTGACATGCCTACTTGGATGCTGTCACCGATGTAATCCTCCACCATTCTGTCAATGGTGACAGTATCATATGCAGTGACAGTAGACATGTCAGAAATTGTTGCCAGGTCCTTCAGTCCGGACCAGATGTCCAAACTTGGTCCTGCCTGCCCTGCATCACCGCCAGCGGGTTGCTTAGGATACCTAAGTATTTTCCTGGCAGCCCCAGTTGCGGGAGAAAATGAAGAAGGAGCCGTTGACGTGTCACGTTCCGCTTCAGCTGACAGTGTGTTCACCAGCAGGTCTTTGCACCTCTGCAGGCTTGTGTCGGCCGGAAAGAGAGACACCACATAGGCTTTAAACCTAGGATCGAGCACGGTGGCCAAAATGTAGTGGTCTGATTTCAACAGATTGACCACCCTGGAATCCTGGCAAAGCGAATGAAGGGCTTCATCCACAAGTCCCACATGCCGAGCGGAATCGCTCCGTCTTAGCTCCTCCTTCACTTTCTCCAGCTGCTTCTGCAAAAGCCTGATGAGGGGAATGACCTGACTCAAGCTGGCAGTGTCTGAACTGACTTCACGTGTGGCAAGTTCGAAGGGCTGAAGAACCTTGCACAACACGGAAATCATTCTCCACTGCGCTTGAGTCAGGTGCATACCCCCTCCTTTGCCTATGTCATAGGTGGATGTATAGGCTTGTATGGCCTTTTGCTGCTCCTCCATCCTCTGAAGCATATAGAGGGTTGAGTTCCACCGCGTCACAACCTCTTGCTTCAGGTGATGGCGGGGCAGGTTCAAGAGTGTTTGCTGGCGCTCCAGTCTTCGGCACGCAGTCGCTGAATGGCGAAAGTGGCCAGAAATTTTTCGGGCCACCCAAAGCGTCTCCTGCACGCCCCTGTCGCTTTTCAGAAAATTCTGCACCACCAAGTTTATTGTGTGAGCAAAACATGGGACGTGCTGGAATTTGCCCAGATGTAATGCCCGCACAATATTGGTGGCGTTGTCAGATATCACAAATCCCCAGGAGAGTCTAAGTGGGGTAAGCCACTGGGCGATGATTTCCCTCAGTTTCTCTAAGAGGTTGTCGGCGGTGTGCCTCTTACTGAAACCGGTGATACACAGCGTAGCCTGCCTTGTAACGAGCTGGCGTTTCTGAGATGCTGCTACTGGTGACGCTGCTGCTGTTGCTGCGTAAGGTGATACATCTACCCAGTGGGCTGTCACAGTCATATAGTCCTTAGTCTGCCCTGTTCCACTTGTCCACATGTCCGTGGTTAAGTGGACATTGTGTACAACGGCATTTTTCAGGACACTGAGGACACTTTTTCTGACATTTCTGTACAGTCTCGGTATCGCCTGCCTAGTGAAGTGGAATCTAGACGGGATTTGGAACCGGGGACACACTACCTCCATCAATTGTCTAAATCCCACTGCACTAATGGCGGATACCGGACGCACGTCTAACACCAACATAGCAGTCAAGGCCTCAGTTATACGTTTTGCTTCAGGATGACTGCTGTCGTACTTCATCCTCCTCGCTAAGGACTGTTGGAGGGTCAATTGTTTAGTAAAAGTAGTGGTGTTCCTACTTCCTCTCTGGGATGATGAACGACTCCCAGCAGCAGCAACAGCAGCAGCGGCAGCAGTAGGCGTAGCAATTCAGGATCCTCCAGAGGAATCCCGGATAGGAGAGTCAGTCATGCCAGTGACATGGCCTGCAGGACTACTTCCGATCCTGACTAAGGAGGAAATTGACGAGGAGGGAGTTGACGGTGTGGTTTGCAGGCGCTTGGATACAACAGGACAACGGGATTTAGGTGTCCCTGGACTGCTTACGGTCTTAGCCAAAGTTTCTGAACTTGACAGTAACTTTTTATGAACGCGCTGCAGGTGCCGTATAAGGGAGGATGTTCCTAGGTGGTTGACGTCCCTACCCCTACTTATTTCACCTTTACATATGGTACATATGGCAAGACAGTTGTTGTCCGGATTTGGATAGAAATATTGCCAGACCAAAGAGGTGGAATGTTTGGTCTTCTGCCCAGGCATGACCGTGATGGGCTTTTTCATCCCACGGACAACAACTGTCTCCCCCGGAGCCTGATTTAAACAAACCACATCACCATCAGAATCCTCCTCGCCAACTTCCTCCTCAGCGCCAGCTACACCAGTATCCTCATCCTGTTGTACTTCAACAGTGACATCTTCAATTTGCATATCAGCAAGTGGACTGTGGGTGCTCCTTTCAGCACTTGCAGGGGGCGTGCAAATGGTGGAAAGAGCCACCTCTTCCCGTCCAGTGCTGGGAAGGTCAGGCATCGCAACCACCACCACACTTGGACTCTCCTTGGGGATTTGTGATATCTTCTTAGAAAGCACAGTTCTTCGCTGTGCTTTTGCCAGCTTAACTCTTTTGATTTTTTTAGTGGGAGGAGGGCTTCCATCGTCATGTGAAGCTGAACCACTAGTCATGAACATACTAGGGATCGACCTTAGCCGTTCCTTGCCACTCCGTGTCGTAAATGGCATATTGGCAAGTTTACGTTTCTCTTCAGCTGATTTAAATGTCTTTTTCAAGGTCATTTTCCTGAACTTTGCCATTTGGGATTGTATGTGCCCTCTACTATGACATTGGGCATCGGCCTTGGCAGACGACGTTGATGGCATGTTATCGTCTATGTCATGACTAGTGGCAGCAGCTTCAGCACTAGGAGGAAGTGGTTCTTGATCTTTCTCTATTTTATTTTTATCGGAGAAAGTTTGGTCCTCCATTTATGTTATATCGATTTGATATATACGTGCGGCTAAACCCAGAAAATAATTTTTTTTTTGGTTTGGACTGGAGTGTACTTTGGGGGTTACAGCACCCTTTAACGGTCAAGCCAGCCGGCCCTTTACTTATGACACAGGCGCACGCTTGGCACTACTTTGTTGATGCACGTGCGGCTACTGCGCACACAATTCACAAACACAGAAAATAATTTTTTTTTAGGTTTGGACTGGAGTGTACTTTCGGGGGTTACAGCACCCTTAACGGTCAAGCCAGCCGGCCCTTTACTTATGACACAGGCGCACGCTTGGCACTACTTTGTTGATGCACGTGCGGCTACTGCGCACACAATTCACAAACACAGAAAATAATTTTTTTTTTGGTTTGGACTGGAGTGTACTTTCGGGGGTTACAGCACCCTTAACGGTCAAGCCAGCCGGCCCTTTACTTATGACACAGGCGCACGCTTGGCACTACTTTGTTGATGCACGTGCGGCTACTGCGCACACAATTCACAAACACAGAAAATAATTTTTTTTTAGGTTTGGACTGGAGTGTACTTTCGGGGGTTACAGCACCCTTATCGGTCAAGCCAGCCGGCCCTTTACTTATGACACAGGCGCACGCTTGGCACTACTTTGTTGATGCACGTGCGGCTACTGCGCACACAATTCACAAACACAGAAAATAATTTTTTTTTGGTTTGGACTGGAGTGTACTTTCGGGGGTTACAGCACCCTTTAACGGTCAAGCCAGCCGGCCCTTTACTTATGACACAGGCGCACGCTTGGCACTACTTTGTTGATGCACGTGCGGCTACTGCGCACACAATTCACAAACACAGAAAATAATTTTTTTTTGGTTTGGACTGGAGTGTACTTTCGGGGGTTACAGCACCCTTTAACGGTCAAGCCAGCCGGCCCTTTACTTATGACACAGGCGCACGCTTGGCACTACTTTGTTGATGCACGTGCGGCTACTGCGCACACAATTCACAAACACAGAAAATAATTTTTTTTTAGGTTTGGACTGGAGTGTACTTTCGGGGGTTACAGCACCCTTAACGGTCAAGCCAGCCGGCCCTTTACTTATGACACAGGCGCACGCTTGGCACTACTTTGTTGATGCACGTGCGGCTACTGCGCACACAATTCACAAACACAGAAAATAATTTTTTTTTAGGTTTGGACTGGAGTGTACTTTCGGGGGTTACAGCACCCTTAACGGTCAAGCCAGCCGGCCCTTTACTTATGACACAGGCGCACGCTTGGCACTACTTTGTTGATGCACGTGCGGCTACTGCGCACACAATTCACAAACACAGAAAATAATTTTTTTTTAGGTTTGGACTGGAGTGTACTTTCGGGGGTTACAGCACCCTTAACGGTCAAGCCAGCCGGCCCTTTACTTATGACACAGGCGCACGCTTGGCACTACTTTGTTGATGCACGTGCGGCTACTGCGCACACAATTCACAAACACAGAAAATAATTTTTTTTTGGTTTGGACTGGAGTGTACTTTCGGGGGTTACAGCACCCTTTAACGGTCAAGCCAGCCGGCCCTTTACTTATGACACAGGCGCACGCTTGGCACTACTTTGTTGATGCACGTGCGGCTACTGCGCACACAATTCACAAACACAGAAAATAATTTTTTTTTGGTTTGGACTGGAGTGTACTTTCGGGGGTTACAGCACCCTTTAACGGTCAAGCCAGCCGGCCCTTTACTTATGACACAGGCGCACGCTTGGCACTACTTTGTTGATGCACGTGCGGCTACTGCGCACACAATTCACAAACACAGAAAATAATTTTTTTTTAGGTTTGGACTGGAGTGTACTTTCGGGGGTTACAGCACCCTTAACGGTCAAGCCAGCCGGCCCTTTACTTATGACACAGGCGCACGCTTGGCACTACTTTGTTGATGCACGTGCGGCTACTGCGCACACAATTCACAAACACAGAAAATAATTTTTTTTTAGGTTTGGACTGGAGTGTACTTTCGGGGGTTACAGCACCCTTAACGGTCAAGCCAGCCGGCCCTTTACTTATGACACAGGCGCACGCTTGGCACTACTTTGTTGATGCACGTGCGGCTACTGCGCACACAATTCACAAACACAGAAAATAATTTTTTTTTGGTTTGGACTGGAGTGTACTTTCGGGGGTTACAGCACCCTTTAACGGTCAAGCCAGCCGGCCCTTTACTTATGACACAGGCGCACGCTTGGCACTACTTTGTTGATGCACGTGCGGCTACTGCGCACACAATTCACAAACACAGAAAATAATTTTTTTTTAGGTTTGGACTGGAGTGTACTTTCGGGGGTTACAGCACCCTTAACGGTCAAGCCAGCCGGCCCTTTACTTATGACACAGGCGCACGCTTGGCACTACTTTGTTGATGCACGTGCGGCTACTGCGCACACAATTCACAAACACAGAAAATAATTTTTTTTTAGGTTTGGACTGGAGTGTACTTTCGGGGGTTACAGCACCCTTAACGGTCAAGCCAGCCGGCCCTTTACTTATGACACAGGCGCACGCTTGGCACTACTTTGTTGATGCACGTGCGGCTACTGCGCACACAATTCACAAACACAGAAAATAATTTTTTTTTTGGTTTGGACTGGAGTGTACTTTCGGGGGTTACAGCACCCTTAACGGTCAAGCCAGCCGGCCCTTTACTTATGACACAGGCGCACGCTTGGCACTACTTTGTTGATGCACGTGCGGCTACTGCGCACACAATTCACAAACACAGAAAATAATTTTTTTTTAGGTTTGGACTGGAGTGTACTTTCGGGGGTTACAGCACCCTTAACGGTCAAGCCAGCCGGCCCTTTACTTATGACACAGGCGCACGCTTGGCACTACTTTGTTGATGCACGTGCGGCTACTGCGCACACAATTCACAAACACAGAAAATATATTATTTTTTTAGCACTTGGGGGGAGCACCCCTGATGGACAGAGCACCCCCTGGACAACACTACAGCACCCCTTTAGGACTGGGACACTGCACAGGACTTTGGAGTGGACACAGCCCCTATGGAGAACTGACTGCACAACACAGTCCAGCCAGCCCCTATGGACTTTGAAGTAGTGGACACAGCCCCTATTAACAACAGCAGCACAGCACAACACAGCCAGCCCCTATGGACTTTGAAGTAGTGGACAACAGCAGCACTACACTACACTACACTACACAGCACTAACTCCCACCCTCCCTCTTCACTGTCCACAGCCGAGTGAGAAAATGGCGCCGACGCGGGTACCTTATATAGGATCCAAAACCCGCGAGACTCGGAAGGCGGGATGATGACGTTTTGCCTCGATTTCAGATCCGAGTCAGGCGGGAAAAGTCGAGCCTGACTCGGATCGGACTCGGATCGGGGGGGCTCGGGGGGGTTCGGATTTCAGAAATCCGAACCCGCTCACCCCTAGTATAAACACATTAAATTATTTTACATGCAATCAGGGCCGGCCCTAGCCTAATTTTTTTGGTAAGCGAATATAGATTTTGGCGCCCCATTGATGGTAGAATAAATTAGATTATACAGGCAGAAAATCTTAAAGTGCATAATAAATATATAAATTAGGCTAAATTAATACATATACATACCATAGAATATCTAAAAATGTGTGATTTACATTTAGTTAAATTGGCAAAATTTAATTGGCAAAACCGATATTAATAGTTGTATAGCTTGTAAAAATATAGTTCTAATGCAATAGTAATATAATTGTGGTTATAATTTTCAATAGATTTCAAATAGGCCAGATGTAGCCTTTGGTGTTAGGGGCGACAGACAGGTAGGGGTAAATTTACTAAGATGGGAGTTCGATTAAGAAGTGATGATGCCCATAGCAACCAATCAGATTCCAGGTATTATCTTCTAGAAGTTGCTAGATAAATGAGAAGTAGAATCGGATTGGTTGCTATGGGCAACATCACTTTTTAATAGAATGCCTATCTTAGTAAATTTACCCCCTAAACTGAAAAAATTAGAAAATTCAACTAGATGTAAATGTAACTGAGCCATGAAGTGAAGATAAATGACGTAGGGTCTGGCACTATTAGCTGTAACACAGTTACAAAAGATAGGAGTTTTTCCATATTTGGTGGACCTGTCCCTCTATTCGCCTTTTTTGGAAACATGTCCATCAAGTGCTTACTGAGGCCTTTGGAACTTGATTCATTTTGGAGTCTGGTCCAGCCTTACTGAACGCTCCACTTACCAGCTTCTCCAAAACCCAAGACAAACTGATCACCCATATTTGCAGTTCTGCTAAAACCCTATAGCCAAACTTTGGAAAGACCACAGCCCACCTTCATTGGCTTCCCTCGTGGCTACAATTAACTATATTGCTTCCATGGAATATATTACCAAAATACAAAATAATTTGACTCGTAAATACCATGCAATATGGTCCCCGAGGTTCCAATCCTGGGCTCTCTCTACTCCTGCACTCCGCTGATCTCCTTTCCCTCTTTCCCTCTTCCCGTTCTCTCTTTCTCTTTCTTTTATTTAATCTTCCTATGTTGGTTTTTATTTTTGTCTTTGTATTTTATTTTATTTTTTATTTTGATTATTGCAAAAATCCTGGGGTGATCTTTGGACTACTATATTTGGTTTACTCTTTGTACTAAGTAAACCAAATATAACAGAATCTGCTGCTCATCAGCGCCATCCCTGGTCTCTGGTGTTTCTGTAACAATATATATATATCCAGGGGCGCTGAGAGGGGGGGTACTATTTACCCAGGCTTCCTGAGGGGTCCGGCGGGGGCCCGGGTCCGGCGCCGCCCCCTTCCCTTCTTTCTCCCTCACAGCAGCCCAGCACACAGCGTGTGCTGAGCTGCAGTGGGAGACTGCACCTGGCTGATGAGCAGCAGCCACAGCAAGCTCCGATGCCTGTGGGGGGAGCGATCACACTGAATGCGTTCTCCCTGGCTTTGCGACTGGCTGAGGGGTTCACAGCGCCCCCCTCCCCAGCGCGCGGTGCTGCAAAACTGTGTTTGTTAGGTTTTTTTTTCTCATGGGGGCATGGCAACGCCTCCTGTGATTAGGCCATGCCCCTCTGTACCTGGGCCCGTCAGGACTCTCTACAGACCTGTATATATCATGTCATGAACACTCAAAACTAATATGTAAATGTGCAAATTCTGGTTAAAGTTATATTCGGATCCAAATAACCCCTCCCACTACAAGTAAGGTAGCTGAAGGCTGCATAAGCCTAAAGCTACATAAGTGTACAGGCTTGGAGCCGATAGTAATAAAGAAACCAGGTTACATAGTTGTTGATTGACAGGTCAGTAGGACCTGTGTTTCTTTGTCCTATCAGAGCATAGGTAGGGCGGGTCTTTAGAATTTATAAAGGTTTAAGTGGAAGCTAAAGACTTCCTCTTTGCTCCAGGATTCCCAGGATTCCGGAAGGCTAAGTGTTCTGTGCCACAACTTGGTCCTGTCAAATAGTTTGGCATATTATATAAATAAAAAATTCTTATCTTTTATTTCACCTTTTCCTTCTGTCTTTATTGTTTTCTCTGCAGTATCATTTAATTTTCAGTTCTCTCATTAATTTTATTTTGTTTTTATTTTCCTTTCTATTTTCTTTTGCCATGTCCAGGCAGCAGCGCTCTGCTCCCCCCCCAGCCGTTTGGCTGAGTTCTCACACCCCCTATCTTCCAGCTCTGTGGTCCACAGGCACTTATCCCCTGCTGGGCAGCTCCCCCAGCCCCTCCCTGGAGCCCAGCATCCTCCTGCGCGGCGTGCTTCCAAGAGGCATGCACCGCCCGCCCCCCCCCTTTCATTCCCCCGGCGGCTATGCCCTCTCGACTTGCAGCCAGCGCCATTTTCCCCCCTTATGGTGCCTGCGGCTCTTCCGGCGGGAGGTTTTGTTACTCCCGCCGCGCATGCTCCGCCGGGTCCCGCCGCGAGTAGCGCGGCTGTTCTTCTTCTCCCACACAGCTCAACTTGTATAACTCCGACTCGGGTGGGCTCCGGCCGGGGACGCAAAGGGCGGCGAGTGTCTGCCGTTAATGAGGCAGACACAGCCGTTTTGGCCACGCCCCCCACGGCCATTTTAGGTCCCCCTCCTGGCCAAGTGTCTCACGAGTCAGCCAGTGCTGACAGAGACTTGGCCCCTTTAGCCCCACCTACTGTCACTTCATCATCCATCATCCCTGCAGGCAGCCTCACTGCCATAACCCCCCATGCAGTGCAGGTTCAGCAGGGCATAGATTTCTGCAGCATGTCCACCCCCTGTTCCAGCTCACAAGCAGTTATGCAGCAGGTCCCACCTTTATCCCAAGATATAGTGCAGCCTCTCCTGCCTGAGTTGCAATTGGATTCTGCCAGTGGTTCCAGCACACCTAGTGAGGATGATGATTGTTTGTCTGTTGTAGCTGAACCTATAAATTCTGCTCCTCCCCCTACATCGCCGCTGCTTTTTTCCGGGTCAACGGCGTCATCTTCTGCTCCAGCCCCCCAGACGCACCTTGGCTTAAGTGGGTCAGGTGTTCCCCCCCCTTTTTATTCCGCTTTTCCATTTGCACACGGTTTTAATGCTCAAGCATCTAATATTACCAACCCCACCTTTCCTTTTTGGCCATTTTCCCCTCAAAATATGCAGTCGTCAGCAAGTGGATGTAATCCAGCTGGCATGGGTTTTTTCCCATATTGGTCTCCGCAAACCTGGGGTTTTTCTTCATTTAATTGGCCCACGCAACTGCAATTGAATTCTTCAATAGCTAACGCTAATGCGGCTCCTACCCCGAGCGAAGTTCTGGAGCGAGCTTTAGCATTACAGGCGCAAGTCACACCAACCCCTTCTCCTGTTATATTACCAACAGCCGCTCCTCCAGTTACATCCTCAATTGCAGCGGTGGATGCTGGATCTTCAGTGTCAATGGCGACATCCGAAGCAGGTGTGGAGAAGGCGAGGGAGAAGAGTGTCTCACAAGCAGTGGAGCCAGTGGCTGGTACATCTAGTGCCGGTGAGTATGGTGCTATTACACAGACATCAGATCACACTAGCTCTTACACTAGCGATTGTAGTTCTTCTTCGGGCTCGCCTAAGAGGCCAAAGAAAATTTTAGAGAAACATTTTAAGGGAACGCATAAGAGCGAGTCCAGCAAGCATACTGCGCAGACAGTTAGCCATTCTAGCAGTGGTGGAAATTTAGTGCATTGCGCGAATACGGCAATCACAAGGGGTTTGCGCAGAAGCGTAAAAGAAAGGATAGTTAAAGGACGTTTTGTGGATATGTTCAAAATTAAGGAGGAAGGAAGAAAGGGTTTGTCAGCAGCAAAGGCATCAGGTGACATAGGGGACGAGGCCTATAGATGCTACAAAAACTGGCTGAATGGTATGCTTGTTTTTGGGGCATGCTATGCGGAATCTAGGCCCACGGAGTATTTGAACATTCTAAAATACATACATTTGATACATGGTATGTATGTAAAATCTAGGGGCAATATTTGGCGATCTTACGACGAAGAGTTTCGTAAGAAACAGGACGGGCATACCATTATGTCTTTTGGATTTAAAGATGTAGAGGTATGGTTAGAAGTCACTCACCAGAAGAAAGGGGGACCGGAGGTAACGGTTAGGAAAAAACAGTTTGGGGCAGCCAGAGCAAAGCAAAATACTTTTCAAAAAGGGAAATGTTTTGCTTTCAATGGGGGCCAATGCGATCGGGGGGTGAGCTGTCGTTTTCGACACCTTTGTTCCAATTGTGGGGGAGGGCAGTCTGCAAAGGAATGCCAGAGAGGAACGGCAGCAACAACTCCCTCGGCAACAGAATCTCGTAAATTAGTTAAATAGAGCTCCTACCCCAGTGCAATTATCACAATTGTCAAAATGGTTGGGGTGGTATCCAAACAAGTTCGATGCCGAATTTCTTAGGGAAGGTTTTACTGTGGGTTTTAGAATTCCTGTTTGCAGACCGGTGATTGCCACTGCTTTGCGCAACCTTCGTTCCGCCAGGGATTTTCCTGAGGAGGTGCAGGCTAAGTTAGATGTTGAGCTAAAATTAGGTAGGATGGTTGGGCCGTTTAGCAGCCCACCTATACAAAAATTGTGCATCTCACCCTTGGGTGTTGTACCAAAAAAGACGGAAGGAAAATTTTGTTTAATTCAACATCTTTCTTACCCAGCAGGTACTTCAGTAAATGAGGCCATTGATCCTCAGATTGCCAGCGTAAAGTATCAGTCCTTTGAGGAAGCTTTGGCATTAATTAGAAGTTTTGGTCCAGGGGCTATGTTAGCTAAAATCGACATTGAATCGGCTTTTTGCCTGTTGCCTTTACATCCGGAATCCTTCAGGTTGATGGGTTTCAGGTTTAAAGGACAATATTACATTGATCGTTGTTTACCTATGGGTTGCGCAATATCATGTGCTTTCTTTGAAAGGTTTAGTACCTTTTTGCAATGGTGTGTGCAAGCGGGTACAGGTCACACTGGGGGTTGCACATTATTTGGATGACTTTCTGGTGGTCGGATCTCGGGATAGTGAGGCATGTAAGAAAACATTGTTTTCAATACAGGCGCTGTTTAAGGTTTTGGGAGTACCTATTGCTCAGGATAAAACGGAGGGTCCTACACCCTATTTGTCTTACTTAGGTATCGAAATTGATACGGTAATGGGATGCTGCCGTTTACCATTAGACAAGATACAGCGATTAATGGAGCAGATAAGCGGTTCTTTATCAGGTAACAAGATTGAACTCAAGGAAGTTCAATCCCTTTTAGGTTTAATGCATTTTGCATGCAGGGTAATACCGGTTGGAAAGGTTTTCTGTAGGAAGCTTGAAAGGGCTCACTTCTCCGCATCATAAAATTAGATTATCTAGGGAAATAAAGGATGATCTGACCATGTGGTTGTCATTCTTAAGGGACTTTAATGGGGTTAGGATTTGGTTGAGTGGGCCCATAGACAGCCCCTGCTTGCAACTGGTTCGGTAGGCTTCGCTGCTTACCTAGATGGGGAATGGTGCGCGGAGCAGTGGCCTCCAGCTTGGCATACTTCCGGTTTGACCGCAAACCTACTGCTATTGGAGCTTTTTCCAATAGTTGTTGCAGTTGAATTATGGGCGCAGCAACTTCGCAACTGGAACATTGTGTTCTGGTGTGATAATTTAGGGGTGGTACAAGCTATCAATAATCAGAGAGCTGAATCACCTTTGGCGTTGCGTCTTTAACGACATTTAGTGCTTAAGTGTTTGGAGGCAAATGTCTTTTTTCAGGCAAATCATGTCCCAGGAGTAGACAATTGCATCGCCGATGCGCTTTCACGTTTCCAGTTGTTGAAATTCAGAGCGCTCGCTCCCAAGGCGAATCTCCAAGGTTTAAAATGCCCTTCCTCTGTCTGGCAGATTATCGAGACGGGTTAGAAGGATTAGCTGCCATGACGTTAGCGTCGTCCACGAGACGGGCCTATTCCAAAGCATGGAAAGATTGGAAGCAATTTCGGGTTTCTAGTTTATGCGAAGGTAAGACCTGCGAGCAGAGCTTAAGTGCATTTGTCGACTGCTACAGCATTGGCAGGGATTTCATATTTCTCAAAGATGCATGGTAGAAATGACCCCACAAAATCATTTTTAATTACAAAAGCGATGAAGGGTTGGGCAAAATCGGAAGGACTAAAGGAGGATAAGAGACGTCCCATTGACTTGGACTTGCTTAAGGATCTAATTAGTTGTTTGCCCAATGTAGCTTCCAATGAGTTTGAAACAATATTGTTTCAAACTGCATTCTCCATGGCCTTCTTTGGAGCATTTAGGGTTTGTGAACTAGTAGCCGCCTCCAAGCAGTCTATGCAGTCTGGTGTTCTTGGAAAAAATGTGGTACAAAAGCCTAAGGCTCTACTGTGTAAAATTCATAGGTCTAAAACAGATCAGCTAGGTAAGGGAAAATGGGTGACGGTTCCAGCCCAGGTTGTAAGACAGGTTTGCCCGGTAACCTTAGCAGAAAATTACTCAAGAGTATGTCCCAGGGATAGCGAGCATTGGTTGGCGCATGCAGATAGCTCACCGCTTACTAGATTTCAGTTTTCTGCAGTGTTTAAGCGATGCTTAGTATTTTTGGGGTTGGATGTGGCAGTATATGGCACACATTCATTCCGTATAGGGGCGGCCACTTGCGCAGCGGAAGCGGGTTGCTCTGAACCGGCCATTAAAGAATTTGGCAGATGGAAGTCAGCAGCGTATAAGAAGTACATTCGCAGTAAGACGCAGCGTTAGGCATTATGCGCTCCCTGCGGGGTAAACCCAGGCTTAGTCATTTAACTCGCCACTATTGTGGGGGTACGAAGGGATTTGCCCTAAATTTTTTCCCTTTAACTAAGGTTTTTTTTTATTATACAGGTTTTACCTTCGTCTGGGTTGCCCGTCCTATTGTGCTCCACTCCCCTTTCCCCCCATCCCCATCCCAACCTTTTATGTTTCATGTTGTTTGTGTGAGCTTGGCGTTGATTGGTTGGATTTATTATTAATTATATGTCGGATTATATCTGTTACAGATGTTCTCCGGACCTCTTCAGAAGTCTGGTTCGTGGGTCACTCGTTCATTTATTGGGCGGCCCACTCGAAATCGGCCATGGAGGCTACTACATTGCTCAATGGTCGGAGGGTTAGGTGGATAGGTATCAGGGGTCTAAAGTGGGAAGGTATGGATCGTTTAATTGAGGATTCCATAAAAAAATGGGGACCCCTGGGATGCCTAGTCATACATGCAGGCGGTAACGACTTTGGTAATTGGACAGGGATTAAACTTATAATTAACATTAGGGCAAATGTTGATAAATGGCATTCAGTTTATAACTCAATGCAAATTGTTTGGTCAGACATAGTACAGCGTCGGGTCTGGAGGTGCCCTCACAAAGGACCGGTAATTGACCGCATACGTAGTAAAGTTAATGCTGCGGTTGGCAAACACATCATTAGCTTGGGAGGCCTTGTGGCAAGGCATCGGGGTATCCGGTATGATGACCCATTAACCTTCCACAATGATGGGATTCATCTTAGTGAAGATGGGATGAGAGTGCTCCTTCAGGAAATTTTTACAATATTGCAAAAATAGTTATAGGGTCACTTGGTGGCGGGCTGTGATTTTAGTGATCGCTGCTTTGGCGGGAAAGCATTGCTTCTCAGCGGCCAATAGTGTACGCAAGTGGTAGCTGTTGGGGGCACCTTCCCTTTCGCAGGGCGAGCTGTCTCTGCCCAATGGGGGGACCTGGGCTTCTTCATTAAGGTTGGGCCCCAGCAGTGCTAAGCCAATAGATGGGGGAGTTTAGGCCTCCACGGCTCAGTTTGCGTCGGGAGGTGTACAGCCGCCTCCCCCCATTTGATAGTGAAGAATGTTTGGGCTAGAGCTGAGATTAGCAATGCTTTCTTTGGCCACCTTCTTTTCTAATAAAAATTTGATTAGTTAAAATTAAATAATAAAAGTTGTGACCTTATTTAAATAGCAATTTCTGTGTCTGTCGTCATTTCTAATTATATAGATATTAGTGAAGTAGGTTAATGATGATTAGTGGTTATCAGACTATAGACAACTTAATGAATTTAAAGCATTTTAAAAACAGAGGGCATTCTCATAACTCCTGTAGTTGATAACAACCAACATTAGACTACAGAACAAAAACAAGTGTTGTATTCCCAGCCAGGCAACAGAGGCATCACTGTAATGCCACTTATCCACTACACGATATATTGAACAATAACGACATCTTTATCGTTTAATTGTCCGCAATAACGTGCAGTGGATATGCCGACATCGACCAGCGATGCGAGCTCCCGCTGGTCGTTGTCGCTGTCATTCATCGCCTGAACCTGCTGTGCAACCTGAAGTCAGGTTGTGCAGGTTCGGGGATGAGGGAGGGTGTCGGCGCTGAATGATATATCGTTCAGTGTGGGCTCAATATCCACTGCACAGTATAATGAACGATTGAACGATAACGATGTTGTTATCGCTCAATCGTTCAATCTATCGTGTAGTGGAAATGTGGCTTAACTTCCACACACTTTAATTATGATGACATTTTTCAGTGTATGATATAGAGTTCCAGTTGTTGCGCTTATAAAGTACTCTAAAATAAATGTACTACTTAATACAAATTGTGAATCACATAAAACTCTCAGAGCATGCAGCTTGCTGTAAAAACTTAAATACAGTTAGGTCCATATATATTTGGACACTGACATTTTTTGTTATGTTAGCTGTTTTCAAAAACAAATTAAAGTTACAGTTATATAATGAATATGATTTTAAAGTGCGGACTATTAGCTTTTATTTGAGGGTATTCAAATCCAAACTGGAGGAAGTGATTAGGAATTACAGCCGTTTAATATGTAGCCCCCTCTTCTCCATGGGACCAATAGTAATTGGACAATTGAAAGCTGTTTCATTGACAGATGTGGCTATTCCTTTGTTATTTCTTTATCAATTAACCTGGCAAGAGCTACAGGAACATCTGGACACTTAGGGGTATATTTACTAAAGTGCGGGTTTTTAGAAATGGAGATGTTGCCCATAGCAACCAATCAGATTCTAGCTATTGTCTTCTAGAACACAGGTTCTCAAACATCGGTCATCAGGACCCCAAACAGTGCATGTTTTCCAGATCTCCTCTCAGAATCACAAGTGAAATAATTAGCTCCACCTGTGGAATATTTAAAATATGTCAGTGAGTAATGACTACACCTGTGCAGCTGCTGGGTGACCTGGAAAACATGACCTGTGTGGGGTCCTGAGGACCGAGTTTGAGAACCACTGTTCTAGAAGGTGCTAGATAAATGGTAAGTAGAATCTGAATGGTTGCTATGGGAAACATCTCCACTTCTAGAAATTAGAGATGCGCCGACCCCCGTGTTTTGGTTTTGGTTTTGGATCTGTACTCCCTCTTGTTTTGGAACTGGATTGCTTTTGCCAAAACTGCCCTTGCGTGTTTTGTTTTTTGGTTTTGGATCTGTATTTTTTTCTAAAAAAAAAAATCATAAAAACAGCTAAAATCACATAAAATGGGCCTGTTTTTGTTCCTACAGTATTATTAATCTCAGTAACATTTATTTCCAGTCATTTCCAATCAATTTTGACCACCTCACAATATTGATTTTTTATTCATCTAGTTTAGGGCCAAAAGGTTGCATCCAGCTAGCTGGCTGACTAAGCTAAGCGACAGCAGTGGGCGGCACTAACATGTGGCAGTTCAGTTTCCACCACGATACAGTGTGTTATACAGTGTGGGTTGGATACACCAATAGTGCACTTACTGTGATAGGCAGTGCGGGGTGCTGGCGGTGTCCTCAATACGAGAGTGCCAGTGGTGTCCTCAATGCGAGAGTGCCGGCAGTGTTGTCAGGGCCTGATTCAGAGCCGCTCGTAAGCGGCCGCTCGTTTGCTCAGAGCGATGTTCGCACATCTGCGCATGCGTATGGGTCGTAATAATGCACATGCGCCAACCAGTCATTGCGAGTGCCTGCTAATTTGAGTGACAGAATGAGGCATTTGTGGGTGGTAACAGGGGAAGGTGTTTGAAAACGGGGAGTGGTGATCCGAACGCAGGCGTGCCAAACGGTCAAAACGGGCGTTCACCTCAGTGTGGCGGTGTTGGCAGAGTGGGGGTCCTGGCAGTGTCCTGAGTTCATAGTGTCGGCAGAGCGGGGGTGCCGGTGGTGTCCAGTGACGGCTGTGCGGGGATGCCCTCAGTGTAGGAGCAGCGGCAGTGCAGGGGGTGCTAATGGCGCCCTCATTACGTGGGGCAGTAGTGCGGGGTTGTTGGCAGTGCCCTTAAAAAAGGGTGCCGGTGGTGTCGGCAAAGCGGGTGTGCCAGCGGTGGGAGTGTCAGTAGTGTGGGATTGCAGACGGTGTCATCAGTACGTGGAGAGTTTGGGGGTGCTAGCAGTGATCTCAATGCAGGGTGTTGGCAAAGCGGGGGTGTCAGCGACGTCCTCAGTGCACGTGTGCAGACAGTGTCAGCAGTGCAGGGGTGCCGGTGGTGTCCTCATTGTGGGAGTATCGGCAGTGTGGGGTCGCTGACGGTCTCCTCAGTACGTGTGGCAGCAGTGCAGGGGTGCTGGCAGTGTCCTCAGTGCAGGGTGCCGGGTGGTGTCGGCAGAGCGGGGGTGCCAGCGGTGTCCTCACTGTGGGGGTCCTGATGGTGTCAGCAGTGCATAGGTGCCGGTGGTGTCCTCAATGTAGGGTGCCAGCAGTGTCGGCAGCGGGGGGTGTCGGCAGTGGGGGATGCTGCCAGCGGGGGTTGGCAGCAGGGGGTGCCCGCGGTGTTGGCAGCGGGGGGTACCAGTTGTGTCAGGCAGCGGAGGATGGGCGGACGGCATCTTCCTAACTTCCTCCTGTGCCCATATTCAATGGGCTTAACGCTGATTGGTTGAGAGCTGTGACAGACGGCCTTCTCAGCCAATAAGCATTAAATCCACTCGATGCAAAACCTCGAGATACGACAGCGGGATCGCAAGGTTTTGCCTCAATAAGGGATCCGGGGCAGGCAGGGAGATCCGAGATGTGTCTCGGATCCCCAAAATGTGGGTGGGTCCGGTTCCCGGAGAACCAGACCCTTTCATCTCTACTAAAAACCCGCACTTTAGTAAATATACTCCTTATAATTGGAAACCGTACTCATTCTCCATGTTTAATTTTATTCTTTTTAAATGTGAAGGTTCATAGAACGATCACTTTTATAAGGCAGTATATTTTGTAGAACACTCCTGACTAAAGGCAAAATTACAGTTTTGTTATTAAATAGTGTTATTAAGTAGTGCTGGCTGAAATACATGCAGGTGACGTGTACAATGACGCTACCTTGCTAATTATGCACGCCCTTTAAACAGCGTTTTGTTGGCATCATTTTTTTTCTGTTGTGCTACAGTTCAGCAAACTACTGCTTGTCACAGGCTGCAAATCCATCTCAAATACACATAATATCATTTTATCTTCACACTGCATACAGTGTCGGACTGGGGCATAAAGGGCCCACAGGGGAATGCAATGACAGAGGCCCACTGAAGGGGCGTGACCATGACCAGCCTTTTGTAGGTATGGTCATCCCCATTAAATAATACCAATAATCTATGACACTTTTAAAATAATACCAATAATCCGTGCCCACTTTTATTATAGTATTCTGTGCTCTGTTTTATTAAATGAGTAATAATCCGTGCCCCCTTTCTAAAAGTATAAATAATCGGTGACCCTTTTATTATAGTAGTCTAATAAAAGGGGCACCAATTATTGCTTATATATAATATACATAGTTAACACACACACACACATATGCTGAGTGTGTGTGTATATATATATATATATATAGTGTACACATACTGGGCTTCATTAAGAGCCGCTCGTAAGCGGCCGCTCGTTCGTTTCGAGCGATGTTTGCACAACTGCGCATGCGTACGGATTGTAATATGCATGCGCGAACCAGTCAGTGCGGCCGAAAATCGTTTGTTCGGGCGTTTTAAGGGTGTGCATAATTAATACAGCAGCGTCATTGACCACGTCACTTGGTTATTTTATAGTCAGAACTGCTCGTAAGATAGCGGTAGGAAAAACCAACCGCGAGAATAGCGGCAAAAAAATATATTTTTTTGTGTTTGTGAATTGTGTGCGTAGTAGCCGCACGTGCATCAACAAAGTAGCGCCAAGTGTGCACCTGTGTCATAAGTAAAGGGCCGGCTGGCTCATCTGTTAAAGGGTGGTGTAACCCCCAAAGTGCACTCCAAACAAAATAAAAAATAATTTTCTCTGTTTGTGAATTGTGTGCACTGTGGCTGCACGTGCATCAACAAAGGAGCAGCGCCAAGCATGCGCCTGTGTCCCATAAGTAAAGGGCCGGCTGGCTCATCTCTTAAAGGGTGGTGTAAGCCCCCAAAGTGCACTTCTGTGTTTGTGAATTGTGTGCACTGTACGTGCATCCTCAAAGCAGCAGCGCCAAGCGTGTGTCTGTCTGTTAAAGGGTGGTGTAACCCCCAAAGTGCACTCCAACAAAAAAAAACATTTTCTTCTGTGTTTGTGAATTGTCTGCACTGTATGTGCATCCTCAAAGCAGCAGCGCCAAGCGTGCGTCTGTCTGTTAAAGGGTGGTGTAACCCCCAAAGTGCACTCCAACAAAATAAAAACATTTTCTTCTGTGTTTGTGAATTGCCTGCACTGTACGTGCATCCTCAAAGCAGCAGCGCCAAGCGTGCATCTGGCTGTTAAAGGGTGGTGTAACCCCCAAAGTGCACTCCAACAAAAAAAACATTTTCTTCTGTCTTTGTGAATTGTGTGCACTGTAGCTGCACGTGCATCAACAAAGAAGCAGCGCCAATTGTTCGCCTGTGTCCCATAAGTAAAGAGCCGGCTGGCTCATTTCTTACAGGGTGGTGTAACCCACAAAGTTCACTAGTCTCCAACAAAAATAAAAAATTATTTTCTGTGTCTGTGTGCGCCTTAGTAGCACGTATATATCAATATAACATAAATGGAGGACCAAATTTTCTCCGATAAAAATAAAATAGGGAAAGATCAAGAACCACTTCCTCCTAGTGCTGAAGCTGCGGCCACTAGTCATGACAATAACATGCCATCAACGTCGTCTGCCAAGGCCGATGCCCAATGTCATAGTAGAGGGCATATACAATCCCAAATGACAAAGTTCAGGAAAATGACCTTAAAAAAAAACATTTCAATCATCTGAGGAGAAACATAAACTTGCCAATATGCCATTTACGACACGGAGTGGCAAGGAACGGCTAAGGTCTTTCCCTATGTTCATGACTAGTGGTTCAGCTTCATATGACGATGGAAGCCCTCATCCCGCTAAAAAAATCAAACGAGTTAAGCTGTCAAAAGCACAGCGAAGAACTGTGCGTTCTATGAACATATCAAAAATCCCCAAGGAGAGTCCAAGTGTGGTGGCGGTTGCAATGCCTGACCTTCCCAGCACTGGACAGGAAGAGGTGGCTCTTTCCACCATTTGCACGCCCTCTGCAAGTGCTGAAAGGAGCACCCACAGTCCACTTGCTGATATGCAAATTGAAGATGTCACTGTTGAAGTACAACAGGATGAGGATACTGGTGTAGCTGGCGCTGAGGAGGAAGTTGGCGAGGAGGATTCTGATGGTGATGTGGTTTGTTTAAATCAGGCTCCGGGGGAGCAAGTTGTCCATGGTATGAAAAGCCCATCACGGTCATGCCTGGGCAGAAGACCAAACATTCCACCTCTTTGATCTGGCAATATTTCTATCCAAATCCGGAAAACAACTGTCTTGCCATATGTACCATATGTAAAAGTGAAATAAGTAGGGGTAGGGACGTTAATCACCTAGGAACATTCTCCCTTATACGTCACCTGCAGCACGTTCATAAAAAGTTACTGTCAAGTTCAGAAACTTTGGCTAAGACCGTAAGCGGTCCAGGGACACCTAAATCCCTTTGTCTTGTATCCAAGTGCCTGCAAACCACACCGTCAACTCCCTCCTCGTCAATTTACTCCTTGGTCAGGATCGGAAGTAATCCTGCAGGCCATGTCACTGGCATGACTGACTCTCCTATCCGAGATTCCTCCGGAGGATCCTGCATTGCTACGCCTACTGCTGCCGCTGCTGCTGTTGCTGCTGGGAGTCATTCATCATCCCAGAGAGGAAGTAGGAACACCACTACTTTTACTAAACAATTGACCCTCCAACAGTCCTTAGCGAGGAGGATGAAGTATGACAGCAGTCATCCTGAAGCAAAACGTATAACTGAGGCCTTGACTGCTATGTTGGTGTTAGACGTGCGTCCGGTATCCGCCATTAGTGCAGTGGGATTTAGACAATTGATGGAGGTAGGCGATACCGAGACTGTAAAGAAACATCAGAAAAAGTGTCCTCAGTGTCCTAAAAAATGTGGTTGTACCCATTGTCAACTTAACCGCAGACATGTGGACAAGTGGAACAGGGCAGACTAAGGACTATATGACTGTGACAGCCCACTGGGTAGATGTATCACCTTATGCAGCAACAACAGCAGTGTCACCAGTAGCAGCATCTGAGAAACGCCAGCTCGTTCCAAGGCAGGCTACACTGTGTATCACCAGTTTCAGTAAGAGGCACACCGCCGACAACCTCTTAGAGAAACTGAGGGAAATCATCGCCCAGTGGCTTACCCCACTTAGACTCTCCTGGGGATTTGTGATATCTGACAACGCCACCAATATTGTGCGGGCATTACATCTGAGCATTTCCAGCACATCTCATGTTTTGCTCACACAATAAATTTGGTGGTGCAGAATTTTCTGAAAAGCGACAGGGGCTTGCAGAAGACACTTTGGATGGCCCGAAAAATTTCTGGCCACTTTCGCCATTCAGCGACTGCATGCCGAAGACTGGAGCACCAGCAAACACTGAAACAAGAGGTTGTGACGCAGTGGAACTCAACCCTCTATATGCTTCAGAGGATGGAGGAGCAGCAAAAGGCCATTCAAGCCTATACATCCACCTATGACATAGGCAAAGGAGGGGGTATGCATCTGACTCAAGCACAGTGGAGAATGATTTCCGTGTTGTGCAAGGTTTTCCAGCCCTTCAAACTTGCCACACGTGATGTAAGTTCAGACACTGCCAGCTTGAGTCAGGTCATTCTCCTCATCAAGCTTTTGCAGAAGCAGCTGGAGAAAGTGAAGGAGGAGCTAAGACAAAGCGATTCCGCTCAGCATGTGGGACTTGTGGATGAAGCCCTTCATTTGCTTTGCCAGGATGCCAGGGTGGTCAATCTGTTGAAAACAGACCACTACATTTTGGCCACCTTGCTCTATCCTAGGTTTAAAGCCTATGTGGTGTCTCTCTTTCTGGCCGACACAAGCCTGCAGAGGTGCAAAGACCTGCTGGTGAAAACACTGTCAGCTGAAGCGGAATATGACACGTCAACAGCTCCTTCTTCATTTTCTCCCGCAACTGGGGCTGCCAGGAAAAAACTTAGGTATCCTAAGCAACAAGCTGGCGGTGATGCAGGGCAGGCAGGACCAAGTTTGGACATCTGGTCCGGACTGAAGGACCTGGCAACAATTTCTGACATGTCTACTGTCACTGCATATGATACTGTCACCATTGACAGAATGGTGGAGGATTACATCGTGACAGCATCCAAGTAGGCATGTCAGACAGTCCGTACCTGTACTGGCAGGAAAAAGAGGCAATTTGGAGGCCCCTGTACAAACTGGCTCTATTTTACCTGAGTTGCCCCCCCTTCCAGTGTGTACTCCGAAAGAGTGTTTAGTGCAGCCGAGAACCTTGTTAGCGAAAGGCGTAGGAGGTTGCTTCCAAAAAATGTGGAGAAGATGATGTTCATCAAAATGAATTATCAACTCTTCCAGGGAGACCAGCCTCCAGAACATACAGAGGGACCTGTTGTGGTGGATTCCAGCGGGGATGAAATAATACTGTGTGAGGATGAGGATGTACACAACACTGAAGATGGTGAGGAATTGGTGGATGAGGACGACATCTTGCCTCCGTAGAGCCAGTTTGTGCAGGGACAGACTAATTGCCAGCTTGTTTTGTGGGGGCCCAAACGAACCAATCATTTCAGCCACAGTCGTGTGGCAGACCCTGGTGCTGAAATGATTGGTTTGTTAAAGTGTGCATGTCCTGTTTATACAACATAAGGGTGGGTGGGAGGGCCCGAGGACAATTCCATCTTGCACCCCTTTTTTTTCTTTGCATTATGTAGTGTTTGGGGCCTAGTTTTTCAAACTGCCATCCTGTCTGCCACTGCAGTGTCACTCCTAGATGGGCCACGTGTTTGTGCCGTCCACTCTTGTCGCTTAGCATAGTCATCCAGCTACCTCGGTGCAACCTTTTGGACATAAAAACACTATTGTGAGGTGTTCAGAATAGACTGGAAATGAGTGGAAATTAAGGTTATTGAGGTTAATAATAGCATAGGAGCAGAAAAACCCACAAATTCTGTGATTTTAGCTGTTTTTATGCTTTTTTTCCCAAAAATATAGATCCAAAACCCAGAACCCAAAACACGGAAGGGTGGTTTTGGCAAAACCGATCCAAAACACGAAGAAAGATTCAGATCCAAAACCAAAACACAAAACACGAAAAGTGGCAGGTGCACACCCCTAGTTCAGATATACTCTCGGGGACTGCTAGGCCATCATGAGTGTGTCCTATTCTCCATGGTATGGGCATGGGGGCGCCGCTATGTTGGTCGGTATCATCTGATCAGTTTCTTCCAATGGGTGTCCAATAGACGGTCAGCTGAGATCATTGTCCAATAACCAACTACCTTAGGGTATTTCAGGAAGTCTTGTTGAACAAAGAATTGCCGGTACAACTCCGCTTCCCTAGTGACTACTAGCTATTGCTGCGTCCCAGGCTGATTGCTACTTCCAGAGCAAATTCTCTACATGTTCCTTTCTCCAGCGTCAGAATCTCCAGTAGTGGTACTCTGTACTCATTCTAGCATCTGTTCCATCAAGAGCTATTCTCAATGCTAATCAGCGTTCCTATTACCAGCATTCGCTCTGAATCAGGGCCATCCCTGCTCCTTTTTGGAGCGCCCTCCTGGCCGCTCGCATAGCTGTGGGTGGCCACCCACAGCTATAGCGAGCGGCCAAAATGATGGTCGCGATGGTCTTGCGATGAGACCCTGCGGTAGGGTCTCGCTTCCGCAAGCCCAGGAGTGCTTTTGGCTCTATCAGAGCCAAAAGCTCTCCCACTGACATCACTAGTGATGTCAGTGGGGCCGGACCCAGATGGTAGGCGTTCCCATGGGAACGCCTCCGTCTGGGCAGCCACGCCCCCGGCACGCCCACCAAAGGGGGCGTGCTGTCAATCACCATTGACAGCACGCCCCCTTTGGTGCGAGACTCTTAACGACGGCTTGGCCATCGTTATTCGGGTCTCGCGCATGCGCACGACGGAGCCGCCTCCGTCATGCGCACTTGGGCACCATCGACCCGCTTGCGAGCGCTCAGCACTCGCGAGTGGGTCTGAATCAGGCCCTCAGTTCACAGTCAGCGTCTGATACACCAGTGCTTTCCTCATCACCTGAATCCAGGAATCGTGCACTCGTAGTACACAGACTGGATGCTATTTTGAGTGACAGATAGTGCCATTTTTGGGTGGTGACAGGGGAAGGTGCTTGTGAACGGAGGAGTGGTGCTGCGAATGCAGGCGTGTCTGGCCATCAACACTGAGTTTTATGGGTGTGCATAATTAGCAAAGATGTGTCATTGTACACGTCACTTGGTTGTATTTCAGCCTACAGTGATCGCAGTGCTTGCGGCGGTGTAAGGTCTACCTCAAGCGCTGTGTGCAGCTCCGATGGCTCTCGATGGTTCCGATTGTTCATACACTTCCTGGAGATCATGTGTCTTAAGAGAAAAAACTGGGCGCATTTATACCGGCGTGCATTCGCTCTGCCGTTGCTCTCTAAGACATAGAGGGCGTCCTTACAACAGACACTGCGATTGTGGAATTTGCATATCCGGCCCCTTTTAGCTGCGAGAGAGTGCAGCTTAGCGTCCGGGTCTGAATGAGCTCCTCAGTGCACAGCCAACGTCTGATACACCAGTGCTTTCCTTTATCGCTTGCCATAATGTACTTCATTAAGTAGTGGAACTCAGTACACAGTCAGCGTCTGAAACACCAGCGCTATTCCCCAACACTTCTCAGTGACTTCAGTATTATTAAACTTGTTATTTGGACTTCAATTTCCTTGCCTCTCTCAGGTACCTACCCCGGGGGCTGCAACCTGTTCACCTGGTGCAGCAAAACCCACATCCTGCTTGGAGGGGTCACTGCTGAATACCATCAGGTGGACAAGACTAGGCGCCTCGGGCAAGGTCTTGCCAACACCTGAGAGTGGCATATGAGGAATTCCTATATTCTCTCTTCCCGTTTCCAGTCTCCTGCTCACCCTAGCCCTCCGGCCACCGAAGACACATTATACCAGGGTGTGACACCCTAGCTGTAAGTCATATTTAATGTGTAAAAAGCCACGCTGGGGCCAACCCCTGGCTTCAATAGTTAAAAAAAGCCTCAGGCCTTACTTAAGAAATTAAAAAAAGCCCCATACCTTTCATATTTATAAAAAAAAAAACCAAGGCCTTTCTATTTAATAAAAAGGGTGGTTTTGGAAAATGAAAACACGACAATGAATTGTAAACAAAACCATAATATTGGGGTCTGTGCACATCTCTAGTTTATATGATGGTGACTATTTTTGCATTCTCTGTCAACGAACAATCTTTTACCTATATACTGTATATAAAGAAGTGACTTACAGTACGTTCTGCAGGGGTTCTCCTCCTATTCATATTTTAGGCATTATCTACAGATTGATATTAATACAGGCCCGTATTCAATTAGGGAGCGAAAAGTCCGTGCTGGACTTTTCACTCCACATCAGAGCTTTTCTAGGGATAAAGTATCGGGCGCGTGCCCGCTTTATCCCCGTATTCAATTTAAAATGAGCAAAAACGGGACCCTGCTAATTAGGATCTACGAAAAAAAACAGGAAGTTTCGGGAAATGTGCCTGGGACCCCCCTAAAGATGTCCAGACATGGGGGATAACTATGGGCGTTTTTGCCTGCAGAAGAAAGTCAGGTTTTTAAATAGCCGCAACAGGTGTTTTTTTCCCGACATTGAAGAAGTGATGCAGAAGAGCACTTAGATTTTTTATTTTATTTTTTAAATCTATGTCTACATATTGGTGACATGATCTAAATTGTTGGATCAATCATCTCAGATGCATACAGCACACAGCATACAGCATACATTTATATAAACAATTTGTCCAATTTTTAAAGTTAATCATTTAATCACTCAGAAGTGCCTTCCCTCATCTGTAAGAATAATTTCAGATCTTATATGCATATGCACTTAAGAGGTATTGCAAAGGTGTCTGTCAAGCTGCTGTTAACTTTACAATAAAAACAATACCCCATTTATTGAATAATTGTACTTTAAAATGAGTGTGTACCTTATGCTGAGTGGATGGGTAAGGGATGCCCGTGCTCGGGAAACCGGCGGTCAAAATCTCGACAGGGCTAGAATGCCAAAACACTTGTCAGTCAGTAATCTAAACCTTTACCTACCCTAACCCTAACCCTCCCTCCCCAGTGCCTGACCCTAACCTCCCCCTATAGTGCCTAAACCTAACCTCCCCCTACCCCAACCAATCAGATTCTACTTATCATCTATCTAGCACCATCTAGAAGATAATAGCTAGAATCTGATTGGTTGCTCTGGGCAGCAACTCCAGGTCGAAAAGCTGCACTTTAGTAAATATATCCCTAGGTCCTGTAAGACCCAAAGAGACACAAGAGCCTATTTAGTCAATTTTAAAACTATGCTTCCAGATTTAGTTATAGTTAGTTATATTCTGCTACAGGATGTAGAAAGATTTCATAATGCAGCAAAAGACGTTTGGTAGCTGATATAGTGTTTGAGTTAGTATAAAATACTCAAGTCTAATGCAACCAAATGCTGCATTCACATAGATTAGAGACCATGGATGAGTCATAGCGAGTTCTTGGAAAGATCAGAACAACTTCTTATTTCCTCATCTCTATCTGTGCATTATATAAATTACAGGAAATGTCAGGATAATTTATACAGTTTGAATAAAATGTATATAAAACATTTCTATAATAATAATCAGTAGAGGGCTCAAGCCAATAGATTACTTACCTTTCTTCCCATGCCTTAACATTTTAATATCATAAAAAGGCTTTTAACTGTGCTTGTGCATACTGTATATATTTTTCCAGGTAGCCACAGAGCGTTTGTTAAAGATGTTAATCTTAGCCATTCCAATTCTGCTACAGCTGACATGGAAACAAATTTGCTTTATGTCACTTTTCAACTTTGTGCAGATGTTTATTCTGCAATGAGGTTTCATCTATTTCCTTTTTATATCTATCTAGTATTATTTCTAAAAAGCAAAGAGTTATGCATATACCCGTGTGAATTAATATAGGCATATCTGCAGGTGGTTATCTTTGGATTGGAATTGTTTCTACAGCAAGTCAACAGCAATGGAGATGTTAGTAATGCTGCCCATCCACTTGTAGATGCGGGGATGATGGTACGATTACGACATCGTAATCGCGCCGTCATCTCCCTAGGGGTGAAGTGCATACACTGAACTTTAAGACGTTCAGTGTATGCACATCAATCATCCCCGAACATGGGCAACCTGACGATGGTCGTCAGGTTGACCGTCATGTTCGGGCGATGAAAGATGTCGGGAACGACCAGCAGGCGTGCGCCTCGCTGGTCATTTTATACATTTAAATGCTGATTTGCAGCCGATAACTGAGCGATTTCATGATTACGATGTCGTAATCGTGCAATCGCTCAACATTATCGGCAAGTGGATGGGCACCTTAACTCTCGGTGCTCAGGACAAAATGCTAAGTATGTATTCATCTTTACAAACCTACTTGTGCAGTACATTTAAACACAATATAAGGAAATATTATTACCAATGTAACAATGTAAGTAATCTATGCTTCTTGCTCTAGCAAATTGCCAAGCCCACCACAATCCATTGAGTAGCCAACCCTTCTACTTAGCTAATACCATGTACTGTAAATCTATATAACCCCCACTTGCAAGTACTGTGTTTGCCCCTGAGTTATAAAGAAGAGGAAATAATTATTGCTATAGATGTGTCCTCATAAACTATTGCCGCAGTCACGCCAAACAGCCCTTCTCTGCGCCAGATCCCGTGTCACTTGGATTGCGCCGAAAATCTATTCGCTCAATTGTGCTTCATAGTCACACAAATTAAACAATCTGATGCAACAAAACCGCTTAACCAGACTGCACTGATTAATCGCATATGTGACACTTGTACAGCTGTGTGCAAACAAGTCTGAATCGGTATAAGAAGTGCTACGATGCAGCGGGCGCAGGTTTTTCATGCCAAGTTCCGTTGTGCTCCATCTGTGTACATATTTAAGACTACTTCCTGTGCGTTTAAAGTAGCAGCCCACTGTCTCTGGTGCAGTTTGAGTGGTGTTTTGTTGCATCTGTGGTGCGACTAAGATTCAAGTTTAAAGAAAAAGTCACTGCGCTACACTGCTCACTCTCGCCAGGCGTCTCACGCTGCATGGCATATTGAGGCTTGCTGTATGAGGCCACATGTGCATCTCCCTATTCATTTTATGAATATGCCTGCACAATATTACATAGTTTATGACTATCAGAGCCGTAACTAGACTTTTTGGTGCCCTGTGCCAGAAAGAGCATTGGCGCAACTCTCATTTTTCAAAGGGACATAATGCACCCAAAATAGGGCCATGGCTTCATGGGGAAGGGCCAGGGAAGAGATAGGAGAGGCCAGGAGATGCTGGGGATGAAATAAGAGGAAGCTACAAGCAAGAATGATGATAAACAGAAATTTGACAGGCCCAAGCAGCGCCCCCTGACCTGTGGTGCCCTGTGCGATGGCACCGGCTGCACTACCCTAGCTACGGCCCTGATGACTATTATAGCAGAATAACAATTTTGATGCAACTTTTTAGTTATAACAATATTTTACTGTATTGTGAAAAATGTATTTAGTGAATAAATGTAAATTGGTTAAAAAAAAAAATGCAACCTTGTAGTTTAGGTCAATGATATAAACAGTGCCACTATAGAGCAGTGAGTAATATGTACATTTGACACTATAGAGCAGTGAGTAATATGTACATTTCCTTTAAGCAAAATAAAAATGACATTTTCTGAGCAAACTACCAAAGGCTAGAGAACAAATATGCCAGAGGCATGCATTTCTATGGAATACTTCATTCACTGCTGCATAAAACTATCATTAAACCACCTGGCGCCCAGTATTTATCCTTAGATCACCCATCTGGATTTCATGAGAACAAACATAACAGTCTCCAGATTTCAACTGCAACAGGGTTTTGCAGCTGTATTTAAATGTACTAGATTCTAATAGCTGCTCTAGTGAAATGTCACATACATAAATACCTATCTGCTACTTGGCTAGAGATCATCAGTCATAGAGATCAGTGCAGATTTTGTACTGTACACTTAACACTTTAATTGAAATGTTATTGTCTTTTTCCATCCAAAAACGACACTACTAAAGGCCATGGATTGTTGCAGGTTGTTAAAGACCAATATTTCTGCACTGTGAAACTCAAGTAACCATAACATGCCATGTTTTGAGCTTTGTCCTAATGTATGCTTATTAACAGGTGGAATAATTAGTGATTCGCTGGAACAAAAAAGAAAACTATTTCTGCTTATGGGTAATTACTTACGGGACCTGTCAATGCAGTGAAAATTCAGAATCTCTCTTCACTAGCAGAATTTGTCTTTCTCTGTTCTACGATTTTATGGTCTACTGTATTTGCAATTTTGATAATCCTAACTAAAGCAGCTAACCCGAGAAAAGAGTATACTTTTTATCAAAAAACATTGTGGCAGGGTATAAAATATTAATAGTTACCATTTGTCCTTGGTTTGACCATGGTTTGTTTCTTTTGACTGCTATTAATGATTGATAATTGTTCAGATTTATACAGTGTTATGTGACTACTATGGAAACCACAGTCACATATCACATAATGTAGTGAGCAGAGAGGCTTTGGAATGCCCCTTTGAGCTCTGTTTTCACTCTGACATCCTCCGCCTCCTTCTGCCCTTTCGAGTTTGTGTACGGAACACTGACTGTGTCTGTGTCTAGCATCCAACAATGTGTTTTGCCTCTCTTCTGTGCAGCATGACATCATCCCCCTTCTCTCCCTTCTGTCATCATTTGCTGAGAATTGTAACCCTGTCATTGCCATAGAAAGTTAAAAACAGTCATATCAGGGGCAAACAAGCCTGTTAGTAGGAAGTGTGTCCAGTGGATATCGGAAACTGGTTCCTGGTTTGAAAAAGGAGCCACGGCGCTTTCTACTTACAGGCTTGTTTGCCCCTGATATGCCAGCTTTGTAGCACTATTAGCATAAAGTCAGATGCAACTGCAGCAAAAGATGCAAGGAATACTGTGACTGCCTCCAACTCAGAATCAGGCCCTATGAAGCGGGAATATCCAGACCCTGCCACCTCAACAAACCCACCCCCATTAGAGCTGCTTCCAGAAATTTTTCGGGCTGGCTTTACATCCTGAACCGCCCCTGTAGCTGTTTATAACACTCATGTATTATTATTGCTTATTGTTGTTACATTTAATCGAATTCTACTCCTAATCCTGCAAATGTTATGTTTTCTTTGTATAATGGACACTGTTGCTCACTAAATCATTATAGGTAATACAACAAAAAAGAGACATCAAAACAAACACTTAGCCAAACTTAATAATAATTATTATAAATTTCAGGGTGCAACCCCCCTTTCTCAAGCAGCATAGTATCAGGTACTATCAGACAGTATAGATACTATGCTGGTGTTGGCTTGAGGAAGGGGGTTGCACTGTGAAACGTTGCTCTAATACACCAAGCCTGTATTCTTAATTAAATGTCTCTAAGTGCCTTTCTAGTTTGGAACCATGTATATGCTGCACTGAAAAGAGCACCGAGGCATTTTGTTTTGTTTACTTCAGGAGTGCCGGCAGTAACTACAAAGTATATATATATATATATATATATATATATATATTGTGACACAGTTAGGTTAGGGGGTCCCTCTCCTGGGTAGAGGGCTCCTTCCTTACACACACACACACAGCAGGGAAGCAGCACACCAGTCTGGATGCAAGTACAAGCTTGTCGGCGCCAGTCTTTATTGTACAATGACAGAAATATAAAGAAAACATAAATATAAATCCTAGCCCTGTCGGGGCACTAACTTCACAGGTAGTTCCCTCACTACCAGAACCTGGCAGGGCCTAATGCCCTCGCCAGCAACAAAGCACAGCACAGTACTCACAAATAGGGTTTTCAAGTATCTCTGAGCAAACTCCCTGCCTGCTCTCCCAGGTGAGACACTCAGCCCTAAACACACTAGGCTTATATTGGCCACTCTCAGGTGGAAAACTAACAAGCCTGTTACCAGGCTGCGAGAACCAAAACCTGGAGTGGCCGTAGGTGGAGCCCTCCCTCTCCTCTCACCCACAACCCCCAGGTCCCAAACCGGCTTTTTATAAAGCCGAAACTCAAGCCTGCTACACTGCAGACTTTCTCCTGGGGGTTTAAAACACAAAAGACAGGAATCTGGGACAAATGTACCTGCCACAGACCACTTTACCAGTGATCCTATCACAATATATATATATATATATATATATATATATATATATATATATAATATATAAACATTGCCTTTATCTTGCTCTACAATAATGCAGCACCTCAAGTAGCTCCCTTGTTAGTAGGAACAATAAATGACAGATTTAACAAAAAAAACACTTAGAGGGCACACCAAGCATATAAAAGTCTTTAGCTGAAGACAAGAGCTTAAACACTACATTGTGGCGATGGGATGAAAAATGTTCCTCTCTTTGAGAATCCTTCTGCGGATTTTTCTCAACAATGGTTCTAAAAAAGACCGTCTCACCAAAGAACACCCAGAAAGTTTGGCCAATAGGCCTCAATTAGAATCAATCCAAAATAATACATTTTTATTAATTTTTATTAAAATTCACTTGTCGTTTGACATAAATGTAAAAAATTACTTCATTACTAAAAAATTGCTTACATCGATAATGATCCAGTGCCACAATTTGGGAGCAGTAAGTATCCTGCTTCTACCCACACAGGGGTTAGATCTTTTTATAGCAGGTTCCTCCCTTAGGGCAATCGGATTCCACAGATTAATACCCTACGCATTCGTCCTTGAGGACTTTGTCGGGGGTAAGCAATTCAAAATGAACGCTGTAACCAACTTTGACACATATACACCTACCTCCTGGAGAGTGTTCTTGATTTGGCCAACTGTTGTGAAGGGGTTTTTCTTCACCAGGGAAATAATTCTTCTGTCAACCACCACAGTTGTTTTCCGTGGTTTTCCGGGTCTTTTGGTGTTGCTGAGCTCTCCGATGCATTCTTTCTTTTTAAGAATGCTCCAAACAGTTGATTTGCCCACACCTAGGACCTCATTCAGAGTCGGTCGAAGCGACCGCACGGTCGTACGGAAAAAGGGGCCGGATATTCAAATGATTCCCTCGCAAGTTGCGTCCCTAAGTTCGGATCGGTAGTTGGCCGACCAAGGGGAGGAAGCGGTAGGAAGACAAAAAAATACGCCCCCTTCTCGTACGCATTGCACGTCATCTCCGGGCATATAAGGATTAATCGAGACCATCGGGAACCATCGGCACTGGTCGTAGAGCTTAAGGTTGACCATACCCTCTCTTAAGCTCTACGATCATGTCAGTGTAAAAACCTCCCATGTCACATGTGCCATGACGCTACTTTGTTAATTATGCACTCCCATAATCTGTATGCACTCCCATAAAACGCCGTTCGCATAATGAGGCACGCCTGAGTTCAGATCTCCACTCCCCCGTTTTCAAGCACAGCTGCGGCTTCCGGGTCCCATCCGGTGGCTCCCACCAATGACGTCGCTGGTGCACTCTCGTTGCCGCAGTAACTATAAAATAATCCATATATTATTGTCAAATCCTACGCAAATTTCTACTTAATCCTGCCATCCCCATTCCATTCCTAAAATCACCTGACTATACAACACTCAGTTACCAGTAAATACTGCTCATAATCCACAATTGCAATGGTCTTAAACAGGCTAATATAGTATAATATGAGTGAGATCCCAGGACACGTACATATTCTTTATGTATAACAGCTATATACTAAGCACTTATAAGTTAGTTACAGAACACATAAGTATTATTGATGTATGACAACTATATATTAAACAATTATACGATAATTACAGGAAAAAGAGCCCTTTCCAGTTCCCGAACAAACATTCGTAGGGAAAAGGAGTGGTAAATTCAAGACCTCTTAATGAGATACTAACTCACATCAAAGAGAGCGCAATCCTAAAATTGGGGTATCAAGTGTATGTTGTATTACTCAAGATCTGTTTTGCTGTAATGCCAGCTCCAATAACGGTGTAATAGGGCCAAAAATATTTTTTGCTAATTAATGTTTTGCCACACAATACTGCATGGTTGATGTTGCCATTATGTATGTACACAAGGTACATGATTATCCCACCCGGGCCCCGGGAAGACACCAGTGGAGACGGAGGGTGATAAGTCAAACCACTCATTACAAAAAAAGACATTGGCAACCCATAAACATCAAGCATATATTTGATCATGTTCAGTTGCCTATAATAAATGAAGAGTTATTTGTATACACCCTATATCTTATATTTAGACCACCTATTGGAGCCCAACTAACACTAAAAGAAGGGAAAAGAGCACATATATATCTATAAAAATCAGTGTAATCCAAGACTATCGGTAAGGCCCTTCAGATACAAGGTACCCAGTCTATGTATCCATCGAGACTCACACTGAAGTAACCTTTGGGACCTATTACCTCCTTTGTCAGATGATGGAATATGGTCAATAATAATATATCGTAATGTGGAAAGATTATGACCAGCCTGTGCAAAATGTCTTGCCACAGGCTGGTCACTAGATCCGGAATTAATGGCCCCTCTGATGGCTGACCAATGTAAGGCCATAACGGCCCTTAAATTCCTATCTGTCTTGCCAATATACTGTAGCTGAATCCATAACGGCAAGTAATCAAATATATTATAAACTGTGTCAGACAGCTTAATCTGTACCTGATGAAATAACGTTTGCCACTATGTGTATGGGAAAAACTGTCACCAGTGGACAAGTATCTACAGGTTAAACAATGAAGACACTTAAAGCACCCATTTTTCCGTCTTAAAAAGTGAGTCTCACTTTTATATGAAGTTTACTAATATCAGTCTTGACTACCCAGTCACGTATATTATTTCCCTGTGTGTAGCAGGGCATAATGTTGGTCTCACTAAGATTCAACTCAGAATCATTCTGTACAATGGGCCAATGTTTCTTAGTCACAGAGTTGATTACAGAGCTGGATGTATTGTAGTGGTTAACCCAAGGCATCTGCTTAATGCTAGAGTGTTTACGGTCATAACTGAGTAATTGTTCATGAGGAACTTCCATGGCACGCTCCCTAGTCTTCAATAGGGCCTTTCTATTATACCCTCTATCAATAAATTTAATAATCATGTAATTCATTTTTTCACTCGTTGCCTCGTTGTTGGTACAAATACATCTCACACGTATAAATTGCGAGTATGGCAGCCCATATATATATATATATATATATATTAGGGGTGTGCACCGGACACTTTTCGTGTTTTGTGTTTTGGTTTTGGATCTGGATCTTTCTTCGTGTTTTGGATCTGGATTGGTTTTGCCAAAACCACCCTTCCGTGTTTTGGGTTCTGGGTTTTGTGTTTTGGATCTGGATTTTTTCTTAAAAAATAAAAAAAACCCGCTAAAATCACATAAATGGGCCTTTTTTTGTTCCTACGCTATTAATAACCCCAATAACATTAATTTCCACTCATTTCCACTCTATTCTGAACACCTCACACCTCACAATATTGTTTTTAGGCCAAAAGGTTGTACCGAGGAAGCTGGATGACTATGCTAAGCGACACAAGGGGGCGGCACAAACACGTGGCCCATCTAGGAGTGGCACTGCAGTGGCAGACAGGAAGCCAATCAGCGTTATGGTGCCCATTTGCATGTAGCACGAACCCGGGAGATCCGTGCTACATGCATCTGTGTGATTGGCACAGAGCAATGACAGGTCCGTGAGACCCGTCTGTGCTGCTGTGGTAAAAAAAAAAAAAAAAACCTGTGTAAAAAAAGAAAAAAATGGCGTGCACCCCCCCAAAAAAGAGCAACCAGCCCCGGGCATTAGTAACCCAGTGCTGGGTGTGCTTAAATACAGGGGACAAACGACGTAGGGGTCCCCTGTACTTAAGCACAACCAGCACCGGGCTAGTCAGAACCAGCGCTGGTTGCCAAAATACGGGGGACAAACGACGTAGGGGTCCCCTGTATTCTGCGCAACCAGCTCTGGGCTCTGATCCGGTCCTGGTTCTGGAAATATAGGGGACAAAAAATGAGTAGGGTTCCCCTGTATGTTCCAGAACCAGCACTGGACTTTTTCTAGCGGGGGGCTGATGCCACAGCCAGGGGAGCCCTTTCACCGGGCCCCCCAGCCGCAGCATCAACCCTGACCGCTAGTCAGCCCAGGCCGGGGATCCCTGGAGAGCTGGGGACCCCCCCAATAAAGGGGTCACCCTCTCCAGGGCACCCCAGGCCCAGGCTGATAGCCCGGGGCTATCCCCGCCACCCCTGGTGGCGGTGGGTGGCGGGTTGATTGTGTGGTGTGGTGTAAATAAAGAATATCAAACATTGTCTTTACAAGTAGAACTGCAAGTCCCAGCTAGCCTGCCCCGCATGCTGGTACTTGGAGAACCACAAGTACCAGCATGCAGGGCATTAAGGGCCCACTAGTACCTGTAGTTCACCTGTAAAAAAATGTTTAAAAAAACACAGGACACACACACCGTGACAGTATAAGTTTATTAAACATACATACACACACACACATGTACACATACTCACCTATGTAACCTGTAGCATCGGTCCACTTGTCCGGTAAAGTATCCCTAGGGGACCTGTGAAAAAAAACATACTCACCATCTCCTATGCGAGGTTCTGTCCTCTTCGTTCCAAAGTAGGCATCCCCGGACTTGGCAAAAAAAAAAAACGAAAACGCGATCCACGAACTTAGTACCGTTCTATAGAACGGTACTTCCAGAATGAGAGCTTAGCGGCGGGGTATCACCATGGAAACCCCGCTGCTAAGCGTTCATTGGCTGAGAGAGGTCATCTCCCGTCTCTCAGCCAATGAACGGCTCCCTCCATTGTAGTCAATGGTGGGAACCGCAGGGTAAACTTTAATAACCTTGCGGCTCCCAGCATTGACTACAATGGAGGGAGCCGTTCATTGGCTGAGAGAGACGGGAGATGGCCTCTCTCAGCCAATGAACGCTTAGCAGCGGGGTTTCCATGGTGATACCCCGCCGCTAAGCTCTCATTCGGGAAGTACCGTTCTATAGAACGGTACTAAGTTCGTGGATCGCGTTTTCGTTTTTTTTTTTTTGCCAAGTCCGGGGATGCCTACTTTGGAACGAAGAGGACAGAACCTCGCATAGGAGATGGTGAGTATGTTTTTTTTCACAGGTCCCCTATGGATACTTTACCGGACAAGTGGACCGATGCTACAGGGTTACATAGGTGAGTATGTGTACATGTGTGTGTGTGTGTGTGTGTATGTATGTTTAATAAACTTATACTGTCACGGTGTGTGTGTCCTGTGTTTTTTTTAAACATTTTTTTACAGGTGAACTACAGGTACTAGTGGGCCCTTAATGCCCTGCATGCTGGTACTTGTGGTTCTCCAAGTACCAGCATGCGGGGCAGGCTTGCTGGGACTTGCAGTTCTACTTGTAAAGACAATGTTTGATATTCTTTATTTACACCACACCACACAATCAACCCGCCACCCACCGCCACCAGGGGTGGCGGGGATAGCCCCGGGCTATCAGCCTGGGCCTGGGGTGCCCTGGAGAGGGTGACCCCTTTATTGGGGGGGTCCCCAGCTCTCCAGGGATCCCCGGCCTGGGCTGACTAGCGGTCAGGGCTGATGCTGCGGCTGGGGGGCCCGGTGAAAGGGCTCCCCTGGCTGTGGCATCAGCCCCCCGCTAGAAAAAGTCCAGTGCTGGTTCTGGAACATACAGGGGAACCCTACTCATTTTTTTCCCCTGTATTTCCAGAACCAGGACCGGATCAGAGCCCAGAGCTGGTTGCGCAGAATACGGGGGACCCCTACGTCGTTTGTCCCCCGTATTTTGGCAACCAGCTCTGGTTCTGACTAGCCCGGTGCTGGTTGTGTTTAAGTACAGGGGACCCCTATGTCGTTTGTCCCCTGTATTTAAGCACACCCAGCACTGGGTCACTAATGCCCGGGGCTGGTTGCTCTTTTTTTGGGGGGGAGGACGCCATTTTTTTCTCTTTTTACACAGGTTTTTTTTTTTTTATTTACCACAGCAGCACAGACGGGTCTCACGGACCCGTTAGTGCTCTGTGTCAATGACACAGATGCAAGTAGCACGGATCTCCTGGTCCGTGCGTGCATCTGTGTCATTGAAATACACAGCAGCACAGACGGGTCTCACTGACCCATCTGTGCTCTGTGTCACTGTCAATCACACAGATGCATGTAGCACGGATCTCACGAGTCCGTGCTACATGCAAATGAGCACCATAATGCTGATTGGCTGAGAGCCGTGACAGACGGCTCTGTCAGCCAATCAGCACTTTGCCCATTAAAGGCAAAGGCATTTTTTTTTAAATGGCCGCTCGAGGCAAAACCTCGAGATCCGACAGCAGATCTCGAGGTTTTGCCTCGGGAGAGGGATCCGGGGCAGACAGGGAGATCCGAGCTTGGGCTCGGATCGCCCCGGATCCCCGAAGTTCGGGTGGGTTCGGTTCTCAGGGAACCGAACCCGCTCATCCCTAATATATATATATATATACAGTAGCTGAAGTAGCCGGCGTTACCTGTGGTTAAATCCTTACTCGTTAAATTCAATTTAAATCTTTAATCTAAAGAATTAATAAGAATTATTATGTCATGTTGTCCAAATCCATCCAGTGAAAGGCCCAGAGCAGGCTCCCCGAGTCAAAGTTCTGCCCAGTGTACACCAACAGGAGGTCTGACCGGGACCTCAACCCCCTAGTATGTCTTTTGGGATCCAATAGTCCACTCTGTGAAGTTTTCATCCAAATTATGTGATGTTGTCCATATCCATCCAGTGGAAGGCCCAGAACAGGCTCTCTTGATCAAAGTTCTGCCTGGCGCACTCACTGTGAGGTCCAACCTGGACCCCAACCACTCCATTTGGCATCCCGACCAATTGCCACTCCTCTGTGAAGTTTTCATCCAAATTCATCCAGTGAAAGGTCCAGAACAGGCTCCCCAGGTAAAAGTTCTGCCCAGCGTACACCAACGGGAGGTCCGACCGGGACCTTAACTTCCTAGTATGTCACCTGGGATCCAATGTTACCACTCTGTCAGACTTGTGCTAGAATTTGTTTGTGGATCCAGACTTGGGCTATGAATTGGACTGGAGTCAGAGTGAGAGATGTGATCTGCGTATGTGCAGGAATCTCTAGGAATAGCTCTGTACCGGAATACTGGAATGGGACTGGATGCTGGATAGCAGGAATGGAACCAGGTTGGCTTGAACACCGGAATGGGACTGGATTGGTTTGAATACCATAATGGGTCCAGATTGGCTTGAACACTGGAATGGATTGAATCAAGTCTTGGACTGGAACCGATGGTGCTGGTTATCGGAATGGAACTGATGGTATCAGGTCTCGGACTGGAGCCAATGGTATCAGGTCTCGAACTGGAAGCAATTGTATCAGGTGTTGGACTGGAACTGATGGTATCAGGTTTTGGACTGGAACCAATGGTATCAGGGCTCAGACTTTGACCCAGGCTCTCTAGGTCAAAGTTCTGCCTGATGCACTCCGCTGTGAGGTCCGACCGGGACCCCAACCACTCCATTAGGCATCCCAGACCAATTGCCACTCCTCTGTGAAGTTTTCATTCAAATCCATCCAGTGAAAGGCCCAGGACAGGCTCCCCAGGTCAAAGTTCTGCCCAGTGTCACTGGGTCAAAGTTCTGTCCAGCGTACACCAATGAGAGGTCTGACCGGGAACTTAACCCCTCTAACACCGGGCCAAGATCCAACTGGACCACCTCGCATTGGTTTCATCCCAATCGGTGCAGGTGTGCCCGACTGCATAACTGATCAGACAAACAAACAAACAATTAAATTTTATATATAAGATATACAGTATGTTGTTTTTTTCCTGTGCACAATACATTTTCAACCATCAACAGATTAAAGTAATTAGCATTTAGTTATACAGGTACAAAGTATTGGCAGTAACACTGTGTTGCAGTTTCAATGAAAGCAGTTATGTGTGAGAGAAATTCAAGTGGTTTATTGAACCTTTCTCAGACCTTCAGAAGCTGTTATTGGGCTCATTATGGGAAGCATAATCCTTTGTGCTTCCTAATTGGTAAATTAAGAAAGCACAAAAGAAAAAAGTTGCATCATCGCATGGAAGCTTCTCAAATGCGTTTAGTAGAATTAAAACAAAGTCTTAATTTACAGCATTTTGTGACTAGAATACCAATTATTCTTTCTGAAGCTCAGAACTGATTTCAGTTTTTGACTATAGCCATGTAAAGAACAGCCTACAGTATAAGTTATACAACTGCAAGATGATCGGGGGCGAAACCATAGATTTATCCAAAAATGATTGATTTACTTTAAACAAAGCAGTGTTTCCCAAACTGTGCACCGCACAACCCCAGTGGTGCCGCAGCGCCCTTACAGGGGTGCCGCAGTGCACTTACAGGGGTGCCGCAGCGCACTTACAGCATACATGCCTAGTCTCCCGGAAGTTGCGGGAGGCTCATGAATTTTCAGGTAACCCCCCGAGCCCCCGGAAGAGTAGGCATATCACCCGCATCCCGCCCACTTCCTAGTGAAGTGGGCAAGATGGGGAGATTTTATGGGGAATTTTCAGGTTCGCGAGTAGGGGACGGGGTTAAGATGACAGGGATTCAGAATGTCGGTAAGTATGACTTACTGGGGCGCCACCGCAAGGAGTTCTAGTCCAATCCAAACACAAATGATTTGGGTCGGCAAGATCTTAGGTAATGTTGCGCTCTGCTTTGACCACATCTACAGCACATGGCCATTTACACAGAGCTGCAAGCTGCAGACTCAGTTTGCAGTATCTTTGGCTCCGCCCCCTCAGCTTTCCTACTTTGCACAGGTATATCCTGCAGGGTGCCCCTCACAGCACGGACAGTCAAGCCCAGACAGTGATGTGGGACAGGGAACAGCATGCCAAAGAGTTTCCAAGGAGGAGGACAAAAAGGAGGAGGAAGTGGGGCAGTGAACCAGGGTGACTGAACTCAGGAGCAGCATGATGAACTGGGTGCCCCCTGAGCTCGAGGGAGGCCCAGTCACTAAGTTTTTGGTAAGCTCGGGAGTGTATTTGTAAATCGAGAACTACAAGAAGTTAAGTGCAGCAAGAGTGGTGGGCTGTAGTCTGTTCTTTTTATTATGTTTTTTTTTCCTTTAATCTAGACATGTATATACACACACAAATATATACAGTATATAGGTATGTGTTCGGCATCCCAGTGGTCTGGATGCCGATGCTCCTATTACCGGCGCCGAAATCCAACGCCAGTCAGTAGCCTGGTGCCAGCATCCCGAACGCCGGGATACCGAAGGTAAGTATCGGGGGGTAAGGGTTAAGCATTAGAAGGAGGGTTAGGGTTAGGCACTAAGGGTGGAGGGTTAGGGTTTGGCACTGGGGAGGGGAAGGTTAGGGTTAGGCACTAGGGGGGGAGGGTTAGGGTTAGGCACAAAAGAGGGGGGTTAGGGTAGGGAGAGGGTTAGCATACTGACCTACAAGTGTCGGTATGTTAACCCTTTTGGGATGCTGACATCGGGATTCTAACAGCCGGGATCCGGACCACCGGCATCTTATACCGATTCCATATATATATATATATTTATATATTTGTGTGTGTATATATATATTATATACAGTGCTATTTTTGTAGAATAATAGGTTGAGGAACCCTGGGGGGGTGGAGCTGTGGGCAATGTAGGCGGAGCTACAATGGGGTGGGGCATCAATTGGGGCGTAACCAATTTAAAAAAAATAATTGAAAATTTGGGCTGTGGGGGTGGGTGTTATTATAACATGTCAATCTATCATATATACAAATACAGAAACATAGGAATGAAAACTGCTGTAAATTCACACGTACACCCACAGAAAAATCCATACTAAATATATAGGGACAGCCACATCAAGCCAAAACAATACATATAGAGGAAAAGCAGATTACATATTAATATTGAAAAAGTCAGATCCACATAAATAACTTTGAAAAAGCCAGATTCACCTAAAATACATTGAAAAAGCCACATCCACTTAAAATAGGTATTATAGTGAATGGCAATAGAAGTACCACCATAACACTTGTGCAGTACATATGAAGAAGCCTTTACTGGCGAAAACTGGTAAATTTTCCTTACATCAGCAGTGGCGTCACTTACCTGTAGGACACCCAGTGTGGACTCCTCCTGGGAAGCCAGTAGTGCGTGCCGGAAAAAAGGACGTGGGCTCATGGGAGGGGCATCACATCACGGTGGAAGGGCATGGCATTGTGGTGGAAGGGTTCAGTCACTTTGGTTCAGTGACTGAAGGGTTCAGTCACTTTGGGGGTCCAGGAGCTGCAGACTGCTCCCGGGTACCAGTAAGTTTGCAGTGCCGGCTCCCTTACTGTTTCAGGAGCTGAGTACTGCATGTAATGCTACAGTGCAGCACCCGGCTCCTGTCACTGAGGGGGTGACACCCAGGTGCGGCCTGCACCCCCCTTGTGACACCACTGGACATCAGCAATAGCAACATTAGAAGGGAGAAGATTGTGCTTACCTGCCATGCTCAGGTTTCTCCACATTGCTTCTGATCATCGGCGAGCAGGACTTCATCACCTTCAGCAGAAGAGGAGGATGGTAAGGGATGAGGAAGGGAAAAGTGGAAGATGAAAGGGGGCAGTGAGAAGAGAAAAAGTGGTTTGTGAAGGGCACAGGGGAAAGGTGGGTGTAATATATGGGAGGCAAATGATGTCTGGATATGGGAGGGCTGCAACTGGAGGATAACAGGACAGAAAAGTCTGGACCTTAGGGGCACAGGGCAGGGAGGTCTGGACCTGGGGAGACACAGGGCAGGGAAGACTGAACCTGGGGGGCACAGGGCAGGAAAGACTGGACCTGGGGGGCACAGGGCAGGGAAGGCTGGACCTGGGAGGATACAGGGCAGGAAAAACAGGACCAATGGGGGAAGGGGGGAATGGCAGGGAACACTAGACTGGGAGGGAACATAGCAGGGAATGCAGGAATGGAGGAAGGCGGGCACAGCACAGGGAACACTGCAACTGACACTGGACTGGGGTGGGGATTAGCACCCATCCGGCAGCCATCCAGCCTGCATTGAGATTGGGAAATGGCAGCCATCCAGCCTGCATTGGGATTTGGGAAACGGCAGCCATCCAGCCTGCATTGGGATTTGGGAAACGGCAGCCATCCAGCCTGCATTGGGATTTGGGAAACGGCAGCCATCCAGCCTGCATTGGGATTTGGGAAATGGCAGTCATCCAGCCTGCATTGGGATTTGGGAAAAGGCAGCCATCCAGTCTGCATTGGGATTTGGGAAACGGCAGTCATTCAGCCTGCATTGGGATTTGGGAAACTGCAGTCCTCCAGCCTGCATTGGGATTTTGGAAACGGCAGCAATCCAGCCTGCTTTGGGATTTGGGAAACGGCAGTCATCCAGCCTGCATTGGGATTTGTCAAGTCCCCTTCACTTATTTTGAAAATGCACATTTAATGGGCTTCCTCTTCTCTCCTGCAAACTCAGCTCTCAGCAAAAATCTGTTTTCAAAATGGTCAAATGGCTACAGTTTTACTACGCCTGCCGTTTAGTCACATAAATGTAAAGAAAAGGGATGTCTGAATGATCACTTGTAAATGCAATATCATTTCTCAAGAACCTGGAAGAATTATTGCTTGCTTAATGCTTCAGTGGTGTGGCAATGACAACTTGCGGAATTAGGTTTAAAGATGTGTACACAAATTTGGAGAAAGAAAAACCCACAATCTTCCAATAAGAGACGATAAAATGACATCTGCTGTATAACTGTCAGGGCTGCTGCCCAGCTGACTACACTGCCCCTAGTGGTTATAAGAAAGAATACAGGTTATCCACACCCATTATTCACGTGAAAGAAAAACAGGTCAGGACTCAGGAGAGGGAAAGATATAATCATCTTGCAATTAAGTGTTTGCATATCAGACATTCTCTCTGGAACTGTGAGCAGAGTGTAACACAAACACATACGTTTTTAACAGGTATTTATCACTTAAGGATACTAGTACAAAAAACACCTCACACAAACTCCTATCTGAAGCAAAAATGTGCTTTATAATCTTTCATATCACAGACATAATTCCTGGGTGGTTTCTTGCCCATATGCTTCTATGCCCCCCTAATTCACTGCTCCATCTGCGTTGTGCTCACACATCCATTACCTTTATAATAATGGCACAGATCTTACCGGAAGCCATTAACCATCCAGCAATGGGACTGCCACAGCATTTCAAATAAGCCACCGGCAGCGAGCCAATTACAGCTCACGGACCAGCAGCTAATCAGGAGCGGCTACTGGTCCACGAGCTGTGACTTGCTCAGGGGCCGGCAGCTTATTTAAAATGCCGCTGCTGTCCCTTCAAACTTGATAGCTGTCATTGCTTGGTGGCTGAAAGTGCCACTCAAATCCCAATGCAGACAGGTTTAGGAACGCCATTCCTGATTATGTCACTTTGTTTTAGAGCTTCAAGAATGGCACTCCTGACCGTTCCTGCTGAAAAATAGTCCTGTATATATATATATATATATATATATATATATATATATATAATGATAAACAAATCCTGCACACTCAAAAAATGGCGAATTCAATGGAGGGTGCTAAGTCATAATGAATAAATACAAGTCCTGTACCAAAGCCTTGATACTAGAAAAAAACAGCACTCCAGAAGTTCATGCAAAAAAATGTGTAATTCTCTTAAATGGTGCATACAATCACAAAAATGGACTCCAGTGCAATGGTTACATAATTTTCAGTCACAAATCAAGTAAAGTGCAATGTGCCAAGCATTAGCAGCAATAATGGGATACTTGCAAATATGTTGCATACTGGAGCCAAAATACATGAGAATATGTTGTCAATACAGCCCGACGGCCGTTTCGGTGCTGAGTAGCACCTTCATCATGGTTGCCCCGTAATGAAGGTGCTACTCAGCACCGAAACGGCCGTCGGGCTGTATTGACAACATATTCTCATGTATTTTGGCTCCAGTATGCAACATATTCGCAAGTATCCCATTATTGCTGCTAATGTTTGGCACATTGCACTTTACTTATGTAACCATTGCACTGGAGTCCATTTTTGTGATTCTATGCACCATTTAAGAGAATTACACATTTTTTGCATGAACTTCTGTTTTTTTCTAGTATCAAGGCTTTGGTACAGGACTTGTATATATATATATATATATATATATATATATATATATATATATATATTAGGGGTGAGCGGGTTCGGATTTCTGAAATCCGAACCCCCCCGAGCCCCCCCGATCCGAGGCCGATCCAAGTCAGGCTCGACTTTTCCCGCCTGACTCGGATCTGAAATCGAGGCAAAACTTCATCATCCCGCCTTCCGGGTCTCGCGGGTTTTGGATGCTATATAAGGTACCCGCGTCGGCGCCATTTTCTCACTCGGCTGTGGACAGTGAAGAGGGAGGGTGGGAGTTAGGGCTGGCTGGGCTGTGTAGTGTAGTGTAGTATAGTGCAGAGTAGTGTTGTGCTGTGCTGTGCTGCGCTGTGCTGCTGTTGTCCATAGGGGCTGTGTCCACTACTTCAAAGTCCATATGGGCTGGCTGTGTTGTGCTGTGCTGCTGTTGTTAATAAGGGCTGTGTCCACTACTTCAAAGTCCATAGGGGCTGGCTGGACTGTGTTGTGCAGTCAGTTGTCCATAGGGGCTGTGTCCACTCCAAAGTCCTGTGCAGTGTCCCAGTCCTAAAGGGGTGCTGTAGTGTTGTCCAGGGGGTGCTCTGTCCGTCAGGGGTGCTCCCCCCAAGTGCTAAAAAAAATATTTTTTTTCTGTGTTTGTGAATTGTGTGCGCAGTAGCCGCACGTGCATCAACAAAGTAGTGCCAAGCGTGCGCCTGTGTCATAAGTAAAGGGCTGGCTGGCTTGACCGTTAAAAGGTGCTGTAACCCCCAAAGTACACTCCAGTCCAAACCAAATAAAAAAATACTTTCTGTGTTTGTGAATTGTGTGCGCAGTAGCCGCACGTGCATCAACAAAGTAGTGCCAAGCGTGCGCCTGTGTCATAAGTAAAGGGCCGGCTGGCTTGACCGTTAAAGGGTGCTGTAACCCCCAAAGTACACTCCAAACCAAATAAAAAAATATTTTCTGTGTTTGTGAATTGTGTGCGCAGTAGCCGCACGTGCATAAACAAAGTAGTGCCAAGCGTGCGCCTGTGTCATAAGTAAAGGGCCGGCTGGCTTGACCGTTAAAGGGTGCTGTAACCCCCAAAGCACACTCCAAACATGCATCAACAAGTGAGCAGCGCCAAGCGTGCGCCTGTGTCCCATAAGTAAAGAGCCGGCTGGCTCATTTCTTAAAGGGTGGTGTAACCCACAAAGTGCACTACTCTCCAGCAAAAATAAAAAAAATATTTTCTGTGTTTGTGTGCGCCTTAGCCGCACGTATATATCAAATCGATATAACATAAATGGAGGACCAAACTTTCTCCGATAAAAATAAAATAGAGAAAGATCGAGAACCACTTCCTCCTAGTGCTGAAGCTGCTGCCACTAGTCATGACATAGACGATAACATGCCATCAACGTCGTCTGCCAAGGCCGATGCCCAATGTCATAGTAGAGGGCACATATAATCCCAAATGGCAAAGTTCAGGAAAATAACCTTGAAAAAAACATTTAAATCATCTGAAGAGAAACGTAAACTTGCCAATATGCCATTTATGACACGGAGTGGCAAGGAATGGCTAAGGTCTTTCCCTATGTTCATGACTAGTGGTTCAGCTTCACATGACGATGGAAGCCCTCCTCCCACTAAAAAAATCAAAAGAGTTAAGCTGGCAAAAGCACAGCGAAGAACTGTGCGTTCTAAGAAGATATCACAAATCCCCAAGGAGAGTCCAAGTGTGGTGGTGGTTGCGATGCCTGACCTTCCCAGCACTGGACGGGAAGAGGTGGCTCTTTCCACCATTTGCACGCCCCCTGCAAGTGCTGAAAGGAGCACCCACAGTCCACTTGCTGATATGCAAATTGAAGATGTCACTGTTGAAGTACAACAGAATGAGAATACTGGTGTAGCTGGCGCTGAGGAGGAAGTTGGCGAGGAGGATTCTGATGGTGATGTGGTTTGTTTAAATCAGGCTCCGGGGGAGACAGTTGCTGTCCGTGGGATGAAAAAGCCCATCACGGTCATGCCTGGGCAGAAGACCAAACATTCCACCTCTTTGGTCTGGCAATATTTCTATCCAAATCCGGACAACAACTGTCTTGCCATATGTACCATATGTAAAGGTGAAATAAGAAGGGGTAGGGACATTAACCACCTAGGAACATCTTCCCTTATACGGCACCTGCAGCGCGTTCATAAAAAGTTACTGTCAAGTTCAGAAACTTCGGCTAAGACCGTAAGCAGTCCAGGGACACCTAAATCCCGTTGTCCTGTTGTATCCATGTAGGCCATGTCACTGACTGGCATGACTGACTCTCCTATCCGGGATTCCTCCGGAGGATCCTGCATTGCTACGCCTCCTGCTGCCGCTGCTGCTGCTGCTGGGAGTCGTTCATCATCCCAGAGAGGAAGTAGGAACACCACTACTTTTACTAAACAAGTGACCCTCCAACAGTGCTTAGCGAGGAGGATGAAGTACGACAGCAGTCATCCTGAAGCAAAACGTATAACTGAGGCCTTGACTGCTATGTTGGTGTTAGACGTGCATCCGGTATCCGCCATTAGTGCAGTGGGATTTAGACAATTGATGGAGGTAGTGTGTCCCCGGTTCCAAATCCCGTCTAGATTCCACTTCACTAGGCAGACGATACCGAGACTGTACAGAAACGTCAGAAAAAGTGTCCTCAGTGTCCTGAAAAATGCCATTGTACCCAAAGTCCACTAAACCACGGACATGTGAACAAGTGGAACAGGGCAGACTAAGGACTAAATGACTGTGACAGCCCACTGGGTAGATGTATCACCTTACGCAGCAACAGCAGCAGCGTCACCAGTAGCAGCATCTCAGAAACGCCAGCTCGTTCCAAGGCAGGCTACGCTGTGTATCACCGGTTTCAGTAAGAGGCACACCGCCGACAACCTCTTAGACAAACTGAGGGAAATCATCGCCCAGTGGCTTACCCCACTTAGACTCTCCTGGGGATTTGTGATATCTGACAACGCCACCAATATTGTGCGGGCATTACATCTGGGCAAATTCCAGCACGTCCCATGTTTTGCTCACACAATAAACTTGGTGGTGCAGAATTTTCTGAAAAGCAACAGGGGCGTGCAGGAGACGCTTTGGGTGGCCTGAAAAATTTCTGGCCACTTTCGCCATTCAGCGACTGCGTGCCGAAGACTGGAGCACCAGCAAACACTCTTGAACCTGCCCCGCCATCACCTGAAGCAAGAGGTTGTGACGCAGTGGAAATCAACCCTCTATATGCTTCAGAGGATGGAGGAGCAGCAAAAGGCCATACAAGCCTATACATCCACCTATGACATAGGCAAAGGAGGGGGTATGCACCTGACTCAAGCGCAGTGGAGAATGATTTCCGTGTTGTGCAAGGTTCTCCAGCCCTTCGAACTTGCCACACGTGAAGTCAGTTCAGACACTGCCAGCTTGAGTCAGGTCATTCCCCTCATCAGGCTTTTGCAGAAGCAGCTGGAGAAAGTGAAGGAGGAGCTAAGATGGAGTGATTCCGCTCGGCATGTGGGACTTGTGGATGAAGCCCTTCATTCGCTTTGCCAGGATTCCAGGGTGGTCAATCTGTTGAAATCAGACCACTACATTTTGGCCACCGTGCTCGATCCTAGGTTTAAAGCATATGTGGTGTCTCTCTCCAGCCGACACAAGCCTGCAGAGGTGCAAAGACCTGCTGGTGAACACACTGTCAGCTGAAGCGGAATGTGACACGTCAACAGCCCCTTCTTCATTTTCTCCCGCAACTGGGGCTGCCAGGAAAAACTTAGCGATCCTAAGCAACCCGCTGGCGGTGATGCAGGGCAGGCAGGACCAAGTTTGGACATCTGGTCTGGACTGAAGGACCTGGCAACAATTTCTGACATGTCTACTGTCACTGCATATGATACTGTCACCATTGACAGAATGGTGGAGGATTACATCGTGACAGCATCCAAGTACCTGTACTGGCAGGAAAAAGAGGCAATTTGGAGGCCCCTGTACAAACTGGCTCTATTTTACCTGAGTTGCCCCCCTTCCAGTGTGTACTCCGAAAGAGTGTTTAGTGCAGCCAGGAACCTTGTCAGCAAAAGGCGTAGGAGGTTGCTTCCACAAAATGTGGAGAAGATGATGTTCATCAAAATGAATTATCAACTCTTCCAGGGAGACCAGCCTCCAGAACGTACCTGTGGTGGTGGATTCCAGTGGGGACGAGTTAATACTCTGTGAGGATGAGGATGTACACAACACTGAAGAGGGTGAGGAATCGGTGGATGAGGAGGATGAGGACGACATCTTGCCTACGTAGAGCCAGTTTGTGCAGGGACAGATTAATTGCCAGCTTGTTTTGTGGGGGCCCAAACGAACCAATCATTTCAGCCACAGTCGTATGGCAGACCCTGGCGCTGAAATGATTGCTTTGTTAAAGTGTGTGTGTCCTGTTTATACAACATAAGGGCGGGTGGGAGGGCCCAAGGACAATTCCATCTTGCACCTCTTTTTTTTCTTTGCATTATGTACAGTTTGGGGCCTAGTTTTTCAAACTGCCATCCTGTCTGCCACTGCAGTGTCACTCCTAGATGGGTCACGTGTTTGTGCCGCCCACTCGTGTCGCTTAGCATAGTCATCCAGCTACCTCGGTGCAACCTTTTGGACATAAAAACACTATTGTGAGGTGTGAGGTGTTCAGAATAGACTGGAAATTAGTGGAAATTAATGTTATTGAGGTTAATAATAGCATAGGAGCAGAAAAACCAACACATTCTGTGTTTTTAGCTGTTTTTATGCTTTTTTTAAAAAAAATACAGATCCAAAACACAAAACCCAGAACCCAAAATACGGAAGAGTGGTTTTGGCAAAACCAATCCAGATCCAAAACACGAAGAAAGATCCAGATCCAAAACCAAAACACAAAAACACCCCTATATATATATATATATATATATATATATATATATATATATATATACATACTTTTTGATTTATGTATGGGTAAATCATATTAGCCAAGGGAAATAGTTATTCACATAGCTCCCAATTGTTTCTTGTGTTTGAACAAGTGACAGCTCTGAGGGTTGTGATTCAGATTTAAGGGTCTTTGTATAAAATAATAGTAATAATAAAATGATGTAGACACAGCAGGTTCTGCATAATGTTATTAATTGTTGCGATGTACTAATATTCTAATGTGGGAGTGAAATCTAACTAGTGCTGCAGACTTGATAATAATGGGGACAATGGTCTGACCCTTATGTACCGAACTCCAAAAAGCTTAGCTTTCTGGAGTTTGGCCCCGCTGGCACCTAGGGGTGCCTCCAAAAAAAGTCTGAGACACAAAGGGTGCCTTGAACAGAGAAAGTTTGGGAACTACTGGATTAAAGAAATGTACTGCCCTCTAGAGGAGAATTAAGGGATTAATGTTTTTACTAATTTTACATTACCTTTGATATATAGTTCAGAAACTGCAAAAAATCATTTTATTTTCAGTAGCATAATCCAAGTAAACATAATACTTATCTTAGATAAATACTAAAAATGTAATATCAGCAATATTAATTATACAAATAACAATATATAGCTATTTGGTTATTTTAGTTATTATAAAAAGTTATTTCCATATTATATTTGGCAAATTACATCCCAAAGTCCATATTAAATTATTGTATGAATATGATCTATAGTAGGAATTATATTAATAAAATAAGGAACATTTATGATAACTGATTAATTGCTATTGGTAAAACCATCTATTTTTTCTATGGCATTTTTCCTTAATGTCTCCTTATATGTTGCACAGTGCTTTCCTTGCTTAATAAAATTAGGTGAAATCTCAGAAATTATATATTTAATTATGGCAAGGTCACTAGGCAGTAATCAGAGGTAAAATAATCAGTTTTGTATTTTACAACAACAAGTAATAAAAAACACGACGTTATCAAACCTAACGTGTAAATTACAGAGCAAAACAGTTCAAACAAAAAAACATTAAAAACTGTTATATGCTAAGAGCAAACTTATAACACGTTCACACAGACAAACCTAAAAAATTCAGCTGTTACCCGAACATTTGATGCACAGGGTTTTTTTACTGGTCCCAGCCTGTTCACACAGAAAAGCTAATTGCTGGGTCAAGCAATTCACCCCATAATTTGCAGATCCACCCGAGTATTTCTTCTGTGTGAAAGGGTCAACCTGGATCACAATTTCCGAGACTTCGGCCCTGGTATATTGTGACCCAGGAATTGTGAGCCGGGTTGAATTTTACACAGAAAAAGGACCCGTGTTAATCCGCAAATTGATGGGCCCAAATGCTTGACCCGACAATTTGCTTTCTATATAAAAGGGGTATTTTTTTCTAACATACTGGGCCAAATGTAATAGGGGGGCAAATGTAATAGGGTGAGAGTTTAGAAAATGTGAGTGTTTAGCAGTATAACTCTCACATTAATACATTGATCGAGTTGTATTTTCAATACAGGAAACACCTGGATGAGAGTTTTTTTAATCCAAAAACATGCAAGTTTGCCTGTTCTGTGACTTTATTATATACTGTTATATACTGGAAGTTACCTGAACTCAGAGCCTACCACTACCAATTACTGAAGCAACGCTACCCACATACAGTCACTGGCTGGTGACCTGTATGCTCCACACAAATTCCGTTCCATGCTAAAGCTGTCCACAGACATAGTGATCTGCACACGAAGAGCCGATGTGTACGATTTCCCTTGAAACTCTCCCCGGCAGCTCTGCACACGATCTCCACACGATCTGCACATGATTTGGTGTCCAATCTTCAAACGATCTCTCCTGCATCCAGACTTTCACAGTGCATCGTGTCTTAGAATGTCAGATCTGCCCTACTGCACGGCAGATCTGACAATGCAATGTGCGACCAGCGGGGACGCGCATTGCATCTTGATCATTAGTGGGAACTCACAATATACTCTCAATTTGGCCATATTTTACACGATCCGTTGTTCCAATGTGTCGGAGTCGGCCAGATTGGGTAAAATATTGCTATGTGTGTGGCCAGCATAAGAGTCTGTGAATGCATAACTGTAAGTATGGCTGTACAAATTACATTACTGCTAAATAGACCACCGTACTTGTTAAGTACTGGGCTGTTTTGTGACTCAGAGGGATCCGCTGGTGCACATTACTACTCTGCCGTACCATCTCCAATAATGCACACATATTTCAACAAAATAGACAAATCAAGATCAGCTAAACTCAATAAAGAAATCACAAAGGAGAAGTGTTATGCACGCCTAGATTACAAGCCTAGATTCCCACATGATTCCTGCAAACTAATAAAGGTGTGAACTTATAACAGCTGCCTTAACCGGGTGAAGTAAGTTCACCCAGAACTAGGATGCCACCAGGACTTAACTCAGGTACAAAGAGTCAACGTGGAAACTAGGCACCACAAGGTTTGGGCTCAGGTGGGAGAGGAGAGAATCCAGGTCCAGAAAAAGTTAGATTATCAAGCAGATGCAGGACTGGTAAAGACAGAGTGCGGGCAGGGATTCCTACAAGCAGGGACAACTATTCAAGAATGGTTGGCATAAACTGGTAGAAAATTACCAGAATACAGCAGCGGGGCAGGTAACTCCTGGCAGAACAGAAGCTATAACTGGCAATGCACCAAGGCCCTGACTGTGCTTTAACTATTCAGGGAGCCAATCAGAACCCCAGCACAGAAACAGGTCCCTTGCAATTCATTACACTGCAACTGGGTAGCTGCACAAACAGAGATCAGTCATTTACAATTAATTATAGCTGAGTAGCTGCAGGTACAAAGAAAGCATCCCGGCTGTAGTAACAGCTACTGTACCTCCAACAGGCAGTGCGGCCACAGAAAGTCCCGGTTGCTAGCAACCAGTAGGACCATTGGCCATTGTGGCTGGCGTGACACGTTGTCCTGGTTGCTTAGCAATGAATGGGACCCGCCATGCCTGTTAGCAGTTGCAGTGGCTCCTAACAAGAAGATAGTATTACACAGAATTAGGGACTGAATGATTTGCAGGAGGAGTGGGTGGTCCACAGTGTCAAAAGCAGCAGAGAGGTCAAAGAGACTGAGCAGAGAGTAGTAACCCTTGTTTTTCCAAAGGGCATTCAGATAGCACCATGGTCAGAATCAACTCAAATACCTCAAAACCAAGAGGCAGCAATTCTTCCAATCTCATCCAATTTCATCTTCATATTGTCCACTTTCAGGTGGCGATTCTTTGGTTTATTTTCAAAACAATAGCAATTCACCTCTATTTGATCTGGAGAATAGCAGTAAATCACTAAAAATAATGCTTTACATGTAATATAATATTGCTTTAATCAGGGGCACAAATGCACAGATGCTGTGGCAGCCTGACTTGGAGTCTGCATTTCGCCTGGTTTTAACCAATCATTCAGTGTTCGTCATTCCCAACAGTTCCCGTCCCAGTAGAGCTGGAAATCTATAGGCATGATTCAGAGCTGGACGCAATGGCGATTATGGACACAGAGTGAGTTATTGTTTGCCATCGCACATACATATAAGTCGCACTGCACATGCACAGTGGTTGCATTGCGACTACGGACATACAGAGGAATCTGTCGCAAAGTGAATGACAGGCTGTCAGTGTTTGAGGGTGGTCATGGGGGGTGGTCTAAAAAACACAGGCATGTCTGTCCTTTTGATCGCCGTTTCATGGGCGTGCATAAATTAGCCCATGCCATCTTCTATGCAGCTCTGCATGTCAGGAGAGCTCCCAAGGCTGCGGTAGGTCAGACCTGCTGTAAGGGTAAGATGGATGTTCGATGTGCATCGATGTTACCGATATTTACGCAGGTAAGCGACATCGTACACATATGGGAAGGCAGCAGCGAGCGTCTTTATGCTTGGATAAGCTTTGCAACCATTAGCATATTTTTGCAGCTGCGATGCGTACGAAATCGCAGCTGCGATCGCATTAGCATCCGACTATGAATAAGGCCCTATATTCCTTACCAGATGGACACACACATATACACTAGGGTTAATTTTTTGTCAGGAGCCAAGTAACCTACCAGTATGTTTTTTGATTGTTGGAGGACACTGGAGCACCTGAAGGAAACCAATGCAAGCACAGGGAAAATATACAAAATCCACCCAAGGCCTTGTAGGGAATCAAACCCACGACCACAGTGCTGTGGGGCAACCAACTAATCATTGCACGACCGTGGTGTTGATTACTAAACAGAAAAACTTTGAGTACACGTGTAAAGATTTTGTAATCGAAGACATATTTTCAAAGTTTCAAATATTATTTTTCAAAGGCATATCTACAGAATGTCCTTATCTCACCCATAAATCAAACACCTGACATAGAATCAAGAATAATAGATGTTATTATATCCATAAGATGGCTTTTGAAATTTAATTCCTTTGCTGCTGTGCAAAACATTAATGTTCTACACTTCTTTGCAGTCTATTTTATTTCACAGCAAGAAACTAAATAACATGGATTCAGAGATACATTTTCGATTTTAATAAAAAATAACATGTAAATGAAACCTCTATAACGTCATTAGATAACTAACAAAATTTGGGAAGGGAGTGTTGTTTTAAACAGATTGTACTTTAGGCTAGTTGCAGTTTGGCTGGTAATTGTTAGCTTCTAAACTGTCTTTAAACTTTAACTTTTATCATCCTAGACCAGATACAGACTCACAGAGAATAATTGTAGCCAATGGTAGATAATAATAGATCAAAGTTTTGAGTCGAGCAACTGCTGCTGTATGACCTACAGTACACAGTGATTATTCTAGGAGGAGTGTCAGGAGGTTTTTAGAAGGATGGTTGATCTTACAATACTTTCCATTTTTATAGTATACTCTTTACAATATAGTAGGTAAAATTCCATTGTTACATATATAATTAACTCCACATGGGTGATGGCAGCCTCCGTTACCCCTCTCACCAGCAGCAGCAACTTACATATTACAATAACTTATCTAATATAATGAGACCAAACAAGTATTGGTGGGGCAAAAGGTCAGCTTTTATTTAGTATAATTAAATGATGCACTAAATTTGAATGTATGTTGGCAAATAAAGAAAAGCCAATTACTAAACTAAAAACTCAACCTTCCAGGATATTGTAATTATCAAAAATGTTGGGACGACAATGAGGGCCTTCTGCCAGCCAATCAGATCAATTTGGGGTCCTTCTGCCAGCTCATCAGCCCAAATTGGTGGCCTTCTACCAGCCCATTTTGACCTAAAATCTTGCAACTATCTATACTCCCTTCTACTGACCATCATGAGAGGCCCATCCAGACAGATGGTGCCGCTGACCCCAGTAGGGTATAATCAACCTAAATAGAGCATTTAGAAGGGAGTGCCTTCTAGATGTAATAGAGTAAAGTGGCCATATTACTGACAGCCATTCTTTCTCGCCCTTAAGCCAACACAAAATGACAGGACGGAGGGATTTCCAGAAGAAAGAGGATGGTTAACTGTCTACACAGCCCTATAACTGCTAACAATCCTCCCTCTAAATCCATAAACTACCTGATAGGTACACTAACTGTCAATATAAATATGACCCAACCCCATATTCCTGCTGCTGTTGTCAAGGTCTGCCATAATCCATCCTGTGCCAGGGTGTTTAGTTGTTCTGCAGGCATATGCCAATGCCTGCTGACATAATATACAGTGTTTGCCAATTTAAACTAAGAGGTGAGGTCTGTCAGACGGACACACTCCGAGTCCCGTTGCTGAATGCTGAGTAAACCTGGGGCCGCCCCCCCCCCTCAATGCCGGCCAGACCGCCCCGAACAATTCACTCCCCTCCCTCGGGTGACTGAGGGGAGTCAGTGAGGTGCTACAGGGGGGAGTGAGTTGCTACATGGTGAGGGCGGGGAGTGAGAGTGAGGTGCTACAGGGTGACTGAGGGGAGTCAGTGAGGTGCTACAGGGGGGAGTGAGTTGCTACATGGTGAGGGCGGGGAGTGAGAATGAGGTGCTACAGGGTGTCTGAGGGGAGTCAGTGAGGTGCTACAGGGGGACTGAGGTGCTACATGGTGAGGGTGGGGGGGGAGAGATGCTACAGGGTGACCAGTGGCGTAAGTTCATCCCAGACGCCCGGAGGCAAGTTATCATTTCGTGCGCCCCCTATCTCCCATATTTACAGCCCTAAGTGGGTTGAATATATTGTGGGTGATGGAAGAGGTGCCCCTTCAGTGCTGGCACCCAGCGGCAAGCGCCACCATTGTCTCCCATACTTCTGCCCCTGAGGGTGACTGAGGGGAGTCCATGAGGTGCTACATAGGGTGTGAGATGCTACATGGTGAGAGGAGTGAGAAGTGCTCTGAGGTGAGGGGAGTCAGGTGCCACATGGTGAGGGGAGTGAGAGGTGCTATGAGGTGAGGGGAGTCAGTGAGGTGCTACACGGTGACTGAGGGGAGTCAGGGAGGTGCTACAGGATGAGGGGAGTGAGAGGTGCTATGAGTAGAGATGAGTGAGTTTGGTTATCAGAGATCCGAACCTGCCCAAACTTCATGATCCGGGCCGGAATCAGAGTCCGGCTCGGGTTTTCCCGTCTGACTCAGATCCCAAAATGAGGCAAATTGTCATCATCCAGCTGACAAATTCTCATGGGTTTTGGAGTGTATATAAGTCCCTCCCTGTGGTGATAGGTGCCATTTGCTTGCTGAGTCCTGGGCTGTGCAGTGGTGTGGTGCTGTGTTCTGTTCATTTGAACGTCCTCCGTATAAACAAACTTATACTGCGGTCTGACCGGGAGTGTCACCAAACAATAATATTTTTTAACACTGGGGACGAGGACCCCTGGACGAGGCAGCAGCCCTTTGATGAACAACATATCACCCCATTATGGACAACAAAGCACCCCTGTGGAGCAGCGGAGTGCGGACAGGCCACCTGTAGAGTCTCACAAATAAGTGGATGATAAACTGCGGTCTGGCCACCAGTGCAGGGTTGCCTACCCTCCCGATTTTAGTGGGAGTCTCCCGTTTTTTAATTAACCCTCCAGGTCCCCCGCAAACACTACCTAAACTCCCGATTACTTTAACCCCCTTGGACTGCGCATGTGCAATCCGGACCGTCAGGAGGCGGAGTCTGCGGAGCTGATGTCATGATGTCACGAAGCGTGACGCCATCATACTTAAAGGCCAGCCACCGCAGGGTTGTGGGTAGCGGTGGCCGGCTAGTCAAGTAAGTGTGAGCACATGGAGTGTGCTTGGGGCTGGGTGTGGCTGCAGTGGAAACGGGCAGAGCAAAGGGGAGCGAGCAGCGCTGCACTGTGTGTGCAGACTAGAGACAGGTGTGTGGCCTACAATATAATCATAAACGGGCAATAAGACCTCTGTCATGATCATCTGATCTGCGTCATATATATATACACTGATGGGGGCTGGGTGATGAGTGTGGGTGCTGAGACTGAGTGTCACAGGCATTAACTACACATTGAAAGGGCACTCACTGACAGCCAATAAATGGATGGCTGTCAGTGAGTTCCCTTTCAGAGTGCAGTTAATGCCTGTGGCTGGAATCTGGATATATCACAGTAGGCCATTGCCTCAGTAAAAAATGTTTTTACTGAGGCAGATACAGGACTATGAAAAGTTCTTGGTAAACATGACCTCAGACTTGAGTGGGGTTTGATTTTATCTCTGCTGTCAACTGCTTCTTAAACAATAGCTTACACCATAGATGCCTACACTCCCGATTCCGGCAGGAGACTCCCGGTTTAATACAGAGTCTCCCGCTACCCCGGAAAATTGAATAAAACTCCAGGATTCCCCAATTGCCCTGTCGGGAATCCGGACTGCGCTTGCGCAAGGTGAAGGGGACAGTGTCTGGATGACAGAATGTGGCCACGGGACTACATCTCCCATCAACCCCCAAGGCTGCGTCTGTCAATCTCACCCTACAGGCAGACACAGTCTGGACGGCTCATCCCCAGCAGTTCTGCTTGGGCGCCTCCTCCCCCAGTCACACAGCAGCGGCAGCCGGAGAATGGGGTCAGGCAGCCGGGGACTCCCAGCAAAGTATGCAGTACCAGTCAAACCCCTCTCTTCCTCCACCCACGGCGCATGACTCTCCGCTTGGTTGGGATGGCCGCACTTCCAGCAGGTGGGTGATGCCGCTCGGTTGGAATGGCCGCACTTCCAGCAGGTGGGTGATGCCGCTCAGTTGGAATGGCCGCACTTCCAGCAGGTGGGTGATGCTTGCCCCACAGCCTGCAAGATCTATGAAAGCAGGGTGCGTTATGTGACAGCTGGCCCTGCTCTCATTGGCTGCCTTGGCTGTCAGTATATGGGTGGGTAGTCGGGGGACAACTGCTAGCTGGATTGGTGAGGGCGTGTTCAGTGAGAAGTGGGTGTGTTTCACACCATAGTGGAAAATTAAAGAAAAATGTACTGTGACTGTCATTGTCATATAGTCAAGTCTGTGCCGTGCTATAGCAAAGTAATGCCTGTAATGTGCAATAGTCATGTCCTCAGTCATGTATGTAGTGTCCTATAGTCATGTAGGTCTCAGCTAATAGGAATATATACGCCCATAGGTTGAGCTAGACACACCCTTTGGGCGGAGTGGACCACACCCCCTCAACGCTGCGCGCTGAGCATTCTACTGCCATCTGTAATCTCCCTGAAAATGTTTTTCAAAAGTAGGCAAGTATGCACCAGTGTCACCGAACAATAATAGCGCAGCTACTAGCTACAGTAGCACACACAAAAAAAAATCAAAACATCTTTTTATTTTTATTTTGTGGAATGATAATTTTATTTAACTTTTATTTTATTTAACGCTGGGGAAGAGCACCCCTGGATTGACAACACCCCTGGATGACACAGCATCCCTTTATGTACTGCAGCCCCAGCCCCTTGATGGATAGGACAACACAGCAGCACCCCTTTATGTACTGCATACCCAGCCCGACAACAGTGCACCCTTGAACAACAGCAGCACAGACCTGCCCAGCTCAACAACACTTCACCCTTGAACAACAGCAGTACAGACAGAGTACGTCTGTTCTGCACACTCTCTACGGTCGTAGTGAAAATGGCTCCGATCACCGTCTGGGACCTTTATAGAATCCAAAACCCACGAGAATCCCACAGTGGGAGGATGAAGTTTTGCCTTGTTTTCGGATCTGGGACTCGGATCCGAGCTCGGGTTGCGAAGTCCGGGTGGGTCCAGTTCTCTGAGAACCGGACCTGCTCATCTCTATTTATTATATACAACATAAGGGTGGGTGGAAGGGCCCAAGGACAATACCTTTTTGCACCTCTTTTATTTGCATTATATGCTGTTTGGGGCATTGTTGCCTGACATTTTTAATTTTATAGTTTATTAAACCGCCATCCTGTCTGCCATTGCAGTGCCACTCTGTGCCATGTTGGAAGCTGAACTGCCACATGTTAGTGCCGCCCACTGCTGTCGCTTAGTTTAGTCAGCCAGCTAGCTCGATGCAACTTTTTGGCCTAAATTGGATTAAATCAATATTGTGAGCTGTGAGGTGGTCAAAATTGACTGGAAATGACTGGGAATAAATATTATTGAGATTAATAACATTATAGGAACAAAAACAGGCCCAAATGATGTGATTTCACCTATATTTATGATTTTTTTTGTTTTTAAATACAGCTCCAAAACCAAAACACGCAAGGGTGGTTTTATACAACCAAAGCCAGATTCAAAACCTTGAAGGACATACAGATCCAAGACCAAAACACGGGGGTCAGCACACATCCCTAGCTTTGAGGTGAGGGGAGTGAGGTGCTACATGGTGAGGGGAGTGATGTGCTACAGGGTGAGGGGAGTGAGGTGCTACATGTTGAGTGGAGTGAGAGGTGCCACAGATGTGCCCACATACATCTATCCTCCATGCGCTACAAGTCGTGCCACACATAACTCAATGTGACTCGGTAGCACTGAGCATCTTTTCGTGCAACTTTTTACTTGCAAATGCATCTTATTCGCACAGCGATATGAATAGATAGCACAAGCAGATTGATTCTGCTGATTAAAATGATATGCAGCATGTCTATATATGGTCCCGGAAACGTCGACCATTATCACACAATAAATACCCACATATTGGATTGATGGTTTTGAAGTCTCTGAGTGCCGCCACGTGGTTTACTGGTGTAAATATATATAGATATGTATATATATATATATATATAACACAATGCCTACAATGCGCTAAATATAGTGAAATTATACAAAATAATTCAATAAATTCTACATATTTGTATAGGCTGCTGCACCAAGTTAAGTCCTTTGCCAGGTCAGGAACAAAAAGTTCTATGGATTGGGGAGTCTTAAGGTGCGCCAACACAATTTGTTTATAATAGTTCAATAACGCCTTAGTTGTCCTGTTAAGTCTTTCAGTGTTCTTTTAGTTGTCGAAGTTGGAGGATAAGGTTCTTCTTATTGTTTTTACAATGAGACCCTCACACCAGAGTTCACCCGAAAATGCAATAATCAGTTTATGTATACTTGATTCATAGTAATTTATTATAAAAAAATTAAAAAGGTTACAAATTTTATATAGCACATGCAGAGTGGCCTATATGGGCTAGATGTTAATAATTTGATGTCCCTCCTCTTCAGGAGTATGAGCTCTTTAACAGCAAGTTAGCCCACTTTTGCTTTATCACCCAACACGTTTCGTCAAATATCGACTTCTTCAGGGGTGTTTAATATCCAAACAGATATGCCCAATAGATACTTCAATTTTTGTCTGGCCACCGCTGGTTTAAATAAATCACTCCTTTTTTATATGCTTAATTTCCAATGAGTGTTTCAAGCTTTCTCGAGGCAATGGTTTTGAAATGATGAAAACTTTCACTGCCTGACAAGGGAACTGAGCACACATGCAGAGAATAGTCATCCTTGCTGAATCGAGTACATCTGAGGAATATTAATTCAAAACCATTGCCTCAAGATAGCTTGAAACACTCATTGGAAATTAAGCATATCAAAAAGGAGTGATTTATTTAAACCAGCGGTGGCCAGATAAAGAAATGAAGTATCTATTGGGCATATCTGTTCGGGTATTAAACACCCCCGAACAAGTCGATATTTGACTAAATGCGTTGGGTGATAATGCAAAAGTGACCAAAAGTGGGCTAACTTGCTGTTAAAGAGCTCATACTCCTGAAGAGGAGGGACATCGAGTTATTAACATCTAGCCCATATAGGCCACTCTGCATGTGCTATGTAAGATTTTTAACCTTTTTAATTTTTTATAATAAATAACTATGAATCAAATATACAGAAACTATAGGGGCGTGGCCTAATGTTACAGTCTACATGGTTTGAGACTACCGAGGACACCATCCACTGGCTCCCGGATACTCGTTTTATTTTTACAAGCTGTTTTCACTTGCGGTGGTCTGACCGCTCTGTCCGGTACGTGATTCAAGACTTTTGTTTATGTACTGGATATCAATAAATGGTTTTTGAGATAATGCACTATTAGGCGCTCCCTTTGTTTATTCTACAGCATATATATATATATATATATATATATATACATTTATATATGCATATACAGTTTGGTTGAGACCTGAGTTGGGGAGGCCCCTTAAAAATGTTGCTATGGGGCCCAAAAAGTTCTATTTACGCCCTTGGCTATGCTATCATTCATTAATTATTCTGCAGCCAATTTCCATGTTCTGAACTTTTACCCTGTACAGGTAAATGCTTCTTTTAATCAAGGTTTTTAGACAGAGGGAATTAACATTCAATTTGCTCTGAGTCTCTGAAGATTGTGAATTTTATGTTTCCTCTGTCTTATTCCTATCCTAGGTATCATCTTATTTAGAATAGGGGTTGGTGCTGATATTGATTAGGCTTCTATTCTGTCGCCACTAAACTGCTGAACTGCTGAGCCAGGGTAGTGTAAGCTGTGTGGTACAGGCATTATAAAGACCATGTCATCACATCTGTCCATTCAGCACCAGGTTCCTGAAGATTGGCTCCTGCTGATGACACCTGGCAGCTGACTCTGTTGATAGGATGCATCGTATTTCCATTCCCTCAGCAAACACTTTGAGCCTCCCCAGGTCTCTCTCCTAATCTGTGGGTATCATTTACAGTGCCTCTCTCAGCCTCTCACACAGCCAGGGTCCCCAGGAGCAGCTGCCCCAGGTCAGTCACTCTCCTCATGTAACTGCCCTAACTGTCAGTAGCCTATGCCTTTTATACCCTCTCTTCTCAAGCCCATCTCCTCTCCCCCTAACCTCTCACCTCGTGCCAGCCATCAGGCACAAGATTCAGACACAAAACCAGGACAGTCACTAGTATTTTATAGCATATTTTTAGTCTTGTGCCAGTACTTACTTAAATATAAGTTGTTACTTAAATTGCTTAACAAACAGTTACTATATAATAATATCCAGACTCCCCTTTATAAATATATCAAATACAGACTGGGGGATACACTTATGTCTTTTTGGCTGATCATCTCAACCAGTATCTTAGTAATAGAGATGTGCGCCGACCCCGTGTTTTGGTTTTGGATCTGTATCTCCTCTGGTTTTGGATCTGGATTGGTTTTGCCTAAACCGCCCTTCCGTGTTTTGTTTTGTGGTTTTGGTTTTGTATCTGGATTTTTTCTCAAATCATTCTAAAACAGCTAAAATCACATAATGTTTTTGTTCCTACAGTATTATTAATCTCAATAACATTTATTTCCCATCGTTTCCAGTCAATTTTGACCACCTCACAGCTCACAATATTGATTTTTTCATCTAGTTAAGGGCCAAAAGGTTGCATCCAGCTAGCTGGCTGACTAAGCTAAGCGACAGCAGTGGGCGGCACGAACATGTGGCAGTTCAACTTCGAACATGGCACAGAGTGGCATTGCAGTGGTAGACAAGATGGCAGTTTAATAAACTACACGACCCCGAGAAATTTTAAAAACCAAGAATGTTTTCCTTAACTAGGTCAGAGGCCCGATGGAGTTGGAATATTTATGGACTGAAGACAGGGAAAGGATGGAAGGAGTGATTCTTTAAAAAAATGATGAGGGAAGATCAATCTAGGATCAAGTTCTTCAGTTCCTAAAAGACATCTTTGATCTGTAAGAGGTTTTTTAAATTTTTTATATATCATGATCTAATAAAAACAATGAGATGCTTTGCTTGTGGAGGGTACTGCTAGAACATACTGTAAACAGACATTTACTAGTTTGTACTCAGGGAGTTTGGTTGGGATAATGGGACCAAGGCTTTCTGTTTACATCAGAGGAAAGCAGCCTGTAGTTCTCCAGCTGAGTTAGAACTCCCAGCATCTGTGATGTTTGCTGGTCCTACTGGAAGTTATTTGTCGACAACAACAGGTGGCGTGCTTCAGGTTACCTCAGCCTGCTTTACGCACTGCATGTACCATGTAAATATTTTTGTATGTGACCAATATACCCAACTCATTTTTGTATTAAATGTATTTGCACTTTATTGCACACATCCTGACAGGAAGTTGCTCTGTGCTGCTGCTCATATTTTCCCACCCCATCAATTTCGCGGTTCAGAATTTTCTTTAAAAAAAATGAAAGGGGTATGCAGGAGATGCTGTCTGTGGCCATTACAATTTCTGGACGTTCATAAACCACAAAATTAAAAATGACAGGCAGCAATGCCCAAAACAGCACATAATGCTAAGAAAAGAGGTTCAAGATGGAATTGTCCTTGAGTCCTCCAACCCACCCTTATGTTGTATATATGAAACAGGATATTCTCAGTTTAAAAAAACAATCACCAGTGACAGGGACTGTCACTTGTGGCTGAGATTATTGGTTTGTTCGGACCCCCCACAAAACAAGCTGCCAATGCGCAGTGGACATGGGTGGCAATGATCCCATAAACAACTGGCTTTACAACATAGGTAAGATCAGATGTCGTAATCGTCATCATCATCCCCATCAGTGTGTACATCCTCTTCTTCACACAATATTAATTTGTCCCCGCTGGAATCCACCATTAAAGACACTTCTGTATTTTATTACTTAATTGCTGGTAAAGGTCTTCCTCGTGGAATTTGTAATTCATTTTGATGAACATCATCTTTTCCACATTATGGGGGAAGTAATCTCCTATGCCGAACACTGACAAAGTTCCCAGCTGCGCTATAAACTCTTTCAGAGTACACACTGGAGGGTGGGCAACTTAAGTAAAGTAAAGCAAAGCCAGTTTGTGTAAGGGACTCCAAATTGCCTCTCTTTCCTGCCAGTAGTGAAACTGACTGTATGATATGCCTATTTGGATGCTATCCGTAAAATAGTTATCCACGGTAGACATGTCATTCATTGTAGGCAATTCTTTCAGACCCAACCAGATGTCATTAGTTTTTGCTGACTGATCTGCATCACCACCAGCAGTGGGTCTCTTAGGAAAATTTAGTTTTTCCTGGCAGCCGCAGAAACTGAAGGAGCAGATGCTGCCGTGTCACATGCCGCTTGAGCTGACAATTTTTTTTACCAACAGCTCTTTGTATCTTTTCAGATTTATGTCCGTCAGAAAGAAAGACACAAGATATGACTTAAAGCTAGGCTCAAGTATGGTCGCCAAAATATAGTGATCTGAATTCAAGAGATTGACGACCCTTGGATCCTGGCAAAACGAATAAAGGGCTTGATCTACAAGTCTGACATACTTAGCAGAATCACTCCATTTCAGCTCCTCCTTCAGTTTCTCCAGCTGCTTTTGCAAAAGTCTGAATACGGGAATAACCTGACTAAAGCTGGCAGTGTCTGAATTAACTTCATATGTGGCAAGTTCAAAGGGTTTGAGAACCTTGCAGAACACGGAAATTATTCTCCACTGCACTTGACTAAGGTGCGTTACCTATGTCATAGGCTGTAGTGTAACCTTGGATGACCTTTTGCTGCTCCTCCATCCGCTGAAGCGTATAGGAGGGTAGAATTCCACCTAGTTACTACCTCTTGCTTCAGCTGATGGCAGGGCAAATTCAACAGTTCTTGCTGGTTCTGCAATCTTCGACATGCAGTTCCTGAATGTTGTAAATGTCCCAAAATCTTTTGGGCCACCGAGATCATCTCCTGTACGCCCCTGTCATTTTAAAAAAAATGTTGCACCACCAAATTAATAGTGTGAGCAAAACATGGGACGTGTTCGAATTCGTCCACATGTAATGCTCTCACAATATTGCTGCCATTGTCAGAAATCACAAATCCCGAGGAGAGAGCAAGTGGGGTAAACCATTTTCCAATTATTTCCCTGAGTTTCTCTAAGAGGTTCTCAGCGATATGCCTCTTAGTGAAACCGGTGATGCACAGAGTAGCCTGCCTCGGAATTAGCTGTCATTTGTTAGCTGATGCTGCTGCTGCTGTTTGCACTGTTATAGGCAATACACCTACTCAGTGGGATGTTACAGTCATGTAATCTTTAGCATGCCCTGTCCCATTTGTCCACATAACTGTGGTTAAGTGGACAGTGGGTACAATGGCAATTTGGAGGACATGGTATGAAAAAGCCCATTGTTGTCATGCCGGGGCAAAGACAAAAAAAATCCACTTCTCAAATGTGGAATTATTTCCACATAAATCCGGACAACAGTTGTCAAGCCATCTGTATCTGATACCAAGCAAGAGTGAGTAGAGGTAAGGACCTTAGCCATCTAGGAACCTCCTTCTTATTACATCACTTGGAGCGCATTCATCAAATTCCAAAGTGTATGCCACCAAATTACAAAACTATAATAGTAACAATCAGTCCAGTGTCACCTACCTGCTCCCTCTCTGTTGGATCTAAGCGCCTTCGATCTCCACCACCAACATCCGCATCATCAACATCCTCATTCGTCATTGGAAGTAGTCCTGCTGCATCCAATGTTATAAGCATGATTGACTCCTCTCCTATCCTTGATTCCTCAGAAGGATCCTTGATGACTATGCCTGCTGCTGCTGTTGCTGTGAGTGGATCTTCACCCCAGAAGGGGACCAGGAGGAAGACTACTTGTAGTACTGTGACCAAACAATTAACTGTCAAACAATCCTTTGCAAGGACGAACAAGTATGATAGCAGTTACCCATTTGCACAATGGATGGCTGATGCCATAACAGGTATGCTGGTATTAGATGTGCGTCCAGTATCTGCCATTAATGCAGTGTGTTTTAGAGCTTTAATTGAGGTCCTGTGTCCCCGCTACCAGATCCCTTCTAGATTCCACTTTGCTAGAACAGCAATTCCCAGTCTGTATGAGGACATTAGAAAAACCTTATTAATGTCCTCCAAAATGCCGTTGTACCCACTGTCCACTTGACCACTGATATGTTGACAAGTGGGACAGGGCAAACTAAAGATTACATGACTGTGACAGCCCACTGGGTAGGTGTATTGCCTACAACAGCAACAGCATCTACCAAATGCCAGCTGATTCAGAGGCAGGCTACTCTTTGTATAACTGGTTTCACTAAGAGGCATACCCCTGACAACCTCTTAGAAAAACTCAGGGAAATCATTGCAAAATGGCTTACCCCTCTCCTCGGGATTTGTGATTTCTGACAATGCCACCAATATTGTGAGAGCATTACATCTGGGCGAATTCCAACACGTCCCATGTTTTGCTCACACAATTCATTTGGTGGTGCAACATTTTTTTAAAAATGACAGGGGCATGTAGGAGATGCTCTCGGTGGCCCGGAAAATTTCGGGATATTTTAGACATTCGGCAACTGCTTGTCAAAGATTGCAGGACCAGCAGATACTGTTGAATTTGCCCTGCCATCAGCTGAAGCAAGAGGTAGTAACTAGGTAGAATTCTACCCTCTATATGCTTCAGTGGATGGAGGAGCAGCAAAAGGCCATCCAGGGCTACACAATGGCCTATGACATAGGCTGTGGATCGGGATTGCACCTTACTCAAGCACAGTGGAGAATAATTTCTTTGTTGTGCTGGGTTCTCAAACCCTTTGAACTTGCCACATGTGAAGCTGGTTCAGACACTACCAGCTTGAGTCAGATCATTCCCCTCATCAGACTTTTGCAAAAACAGCTGGAGAATCTGAAGGAGGAACTGAAACGGTGACATTCTGTTAACTATGTCGGACTGGTGGATCAAGCCCTTGATTAGCTTCGACAGGATCCAAGGGTCGTCAATCTGTTGAAATCAGATCACTATATTTTGGCGACCATACTTGATCCTAGGTTTAAGTCATACCTTGTGTCTTTTTTCCCAACAGACATAAATCTGACAAGATGCAAAGAGCTGTTGGTAAAAAAAATTGTCAGCTGAAGCAGCATGTGACACGCCATCATCTCCTCCTTCAGTTTCTGCGGCTGCCAGAAAAAAACAAAATTTTCCCTACAGAATCCCTGCTGGTCATGCAGACCAGTCACCAAAAAATTACATCTGGTCGGGCCTTAGAGAACTTCCTACTAGTGACATGTCTACCGTGACTATGTCTGATATGGTCACCATTCGCAGAATGGTGGATGACTATTTTAGGGATAACATCCAAATAGGAATGTCAGACAGTCCCTTGCAGTACTGGCAGGAAAGACAGGCAATTTGGAGGCCCATACACAAACTGACTTTGCATTACATCAGTTGCCCACCCTCCAGTGTGTATTCCAAAAGAGTTTTCAGTGCAGCTGGCAACCTTGTCAGTGATCGGCTTAGGAGGTTACTTCCTCAAAATGTGGAAAAGATGATGTTCATTAAAATTAATTACAAATTCCACGAGGAAGACATCTACCAACAATTACATAAAAAAAATAGGCGCCTATGGTGGATTCCAGTGGGGACGAATTAATATTGTGTGAAGAAGAGGATGTACACAATGATGGGGATGATGAGGATGATGATGAGGATGACATCTGATGTTGTAATGTAAAGCCAGTTTGTGTATGGGATAATTTCCATGTCCAATGTACATTGGCAGCTTGTTTTATGTGGGTCCAAACAAACCAATAATTTCAGCCACAATTGGCAGTCCCTGTCGCTGAAATGATTGGTTTGTTAAACTGTGAATGTCCTGTTTCATATACAAGATAAGGGTGGGTGGGAGGGCCCAAGGACTATTCCATCTTGCACCTCTTTTCTCTGCATTATGTGCTGTTTGGGGCATTGCTGCCTGACATTTTGAATTTGATTGTTTATGAATGTCCAGAAATTGTAATGGCCACACTCAGCATCTCCTGTATGCCCCTTTATTTTTTTTAAAATGGCTACATGTTAGTGCCGCCCACTTCCTTAATTTAGTCAGCCAGCTAGCTGGATGCAACATTTTGGCCCTAGGCCTAACCTAGATGAAAAAAATCAATATTGTGAGCTGTGAGGTGGTCAAAATTGACTGCAAATGACTGGGAATAAATGTTATTAAGGTTAATAATACTGTAGGAACAAAAACAGGCCCAAATTATGTGGTTTTACCTGTTTTTATCATTTTTTTTAAAAAGATCCAGATCCAAAACCAAAACCAAAACACGCAAGGGTGGTTTTGCAAAACCAGATCCAGATCCAAAACACGAAAGAGATACAGATCCAAAACTGAAAACAAAAACAAAACACGGGGGTCGGCACACATCCCTACTTCTCAGGAGCCACGGATAGGAGAGGAGTAAGTCATTCTTATGAAATTGGATTCAGCACTACTTCTGATCATGAATGAGGATGTTGATGATGATGCAGGTGGTGGTGGTGGAGATTGCAGGCACTTGGATCCAGATTGAAGGGAGCCGCTAGGTGACACTCAACTGATTGTTGTTACGTTTTTTTTTAGCAAAAGTTTCTGAATTTGAAAAACCATTTTCAATTTGATGAATGCGCTGCAAGTGACGTAACAGGTAGGAGGTTCCTAGATGGCTAAGGTCCTTACCTCACTTGGCAATGGTTACAAGTGGCTTGGCAAAGGTTGTCCGGAGTTTTTGGTCCTTTTTCCCAGGCATGACAACAATGGGATTTTTCCCACCATGGGTACAACTGTTGCCTGATTTACAGTTTTTACACAAACATCCTCGGCATCAACAGCCTCATCATCATCAACATCATCAACATCCTTGTTGTTATCGCCAACTACATAAATATCCTCCTCATCCTCCTGGTGCAATTCCACAGAAGCATCCTCAATTTCTACATCAGCATGTTGACTTGTGCTGCTCATCCCCACATTTGCAGAGAGCACACAAATGGTGGAAGGCGGATGCTCTTCAAGTACTGTATTAGAAAGGTCAGACTCACACATGGCAACCATGGACACACTTGGACTCTCCTCGGGGATCTGTAACTTTTCAGAGCACACATTTGGTTCCGGTGTCTTACTCGTCTTAACAATTTGAATTCTTTTATTATGTCTACTACAAGCAGAAGGGCTTAAATCATCACAACTAGCACCACCAGTCATAAATAAAGGCCAAGGCCTTATCCTTTCCTTGCTATTTCATGTAGTGAATGGCATATTGCCAATTTTTGTTTCTGTAAAGCTAACAAAGCTTTAGGTTTATTTTCTTTAACAGGGTGAAAGTTGATTTTACATGGCCTGACTTAAGCCCTGGGGCATCGGCCTATATAGATGATGTTGACGGCCTTGCCTCATCATCATGACTGCTGTCGGCAGCTACAAGACTGGTATGTGGTTCCTGCTCTCCTGTCATGTGATTGTCCTCCATACTCACTGCGGTCTTGCAGCAGTGTCACCAAGCAATTATAGCGCTGCTAATTTGCCGCTAACGCACACAACCACAAAAAAAAAAACGAGATTGTAGCCCTTTGATAAATGACACAGGCAGCACCCCTGTACAACTACGTTGCTGATTAGTGAGGCTAATGCACACACACAAAAAAAAAACTTTTATTAATTTTTTTGTTTTTTTTACACTGGGGAAAGAGCACCCCTGAATGAGGCAGCAGCTCCTTGATAAACAACATAAGCAGCAGCCCTGTACAACTACATTGCTGATAAGTGAGGCTATCGCACACACACAGAAATAAAACACTTTTATAAATGTTTTGGGGTTTTTTTTACACTGAGGGGGAGAGCACCCCTGAATGAGGCAGCAGCATCTGGATAAATGACACAGGCAGCACCCCTGTGCAGCTAAGTTGCTGATACTGTAAGTATGGCTAACGCACACACAGAATAAAAAACACTTAATATATATATTTTTGGCACTTTGGGGGGTAGCGCCCCTGAACAAGGCAGCAGTCCTTTGATTAACGACACAGGCAGCACGCTTGGCGCAGCTACTTTATTGATAAGTGCGGCTAACGCGTACACACGTACAGAAACACTTTTTTTCACACTGGGGGTGAAGAGCACCCCCTGGACAACACAGCAGCACCCCTTTATGGACTGCAGTGACACAGGAGCCACTGAAGCCCCCCTCTTCTGCAGCACAGCTCCTATAGACAACAACACAGCCCTTATGGACAACAGCACAGCCCAGCCAGCCCCTACGGACAACAGCATCCAGCCCCTATGGACAACAGCACCCAGCCCCTATGGACAACAGCCAGCCCCTATGGACAACAGCAGCCAGCCCCTGTAGACAATAGCTAGCCCCTATAGACAACACCAGCCAGCCCCTATGGACAACAGCCAGCCCCTATAGACAGCAGCAGCCAGCCCCTATGGACAACAGCCAGCCCCTATGGAAACAGCAGCCAGCCCCTATGCACAGCAACAGCACAGCCGCTATGGACAACAACAGCACAGTCCCTCCCTAGCTTCCACTTCACTCTCCACAGTCGGAATGAAAATGGCGGCGATCTTGGGAACCTTTACAGGATCCAAAACCCCACGTGAATCCGACAGCGGGAGGATGACGTTTTGCCTTGCTTTGAGATCCGAGTCAGGCGGGAAAACCCGAGCCGGACTTGGATCTCGCCTCGGATCTGCAAGTTAATCTTTTACTCACATAAAACTTTGTATCCGGTTACCACATGCCTCTTCCATAAGCTCAGTGAGCTGCTTGGATTTAGGAAACTCCATTTTGGTCACCTTCCGGTGTTTAAACACTGAAGCCTTCTTACTAGGGGCTGGTTCATCATCCTAAATATCTAGGATTGATTTAACCACCCTCACCTAAGAAGGAACATCCACATGGACGGATGGTAATTCTCTCCCGTGCTAGACCCTGGAGAAGAACCCTGCGCATCACCTGGTTCCTCTGATGATGCTTCTGAATCCATATGCTGAACAGACCAATAAAAAGATAACATTCGCTTAGGCGCCTTAGTAACTACCGGTCTGCTTGCAACAGCTGACTGAGCCATACTCTGACTTGAGTGGGCATAAGCATCCATCCAGAAAGGATGTATAGGAGGTGCAAACGGGAAGCAGTCGGGAAGCCGATGGACGTAATCACGACCGCCAGCTTTCTGACTGTATAATCCCGGCAAGGGGATAAATGACAGACGTCGAAATCCCAACGCCGGTCATTAGACCTACACCGGGAGCCCAGCACCCGGCTTACCGATCGAAGGTATGCCGGGCACGGACAGCCGCTCTTTAGGTTTAGGGCTCACGGGGAGGGACTTAGGGTTAGGCACCCGGGAGGTTAGGGTTAGGCTAGGGGATGGGGGGGTTAGGGTTAGGCACCCCCGGGGGGGAGGTTAGGGTTAGGCACCCCCCTGGGGACTTAGGTTTAGGCGGCGTGGAAGAGGGCGTTAGGGTGTAGCCATACGATCCACAACAGCTTCATAACCAGAGACAAGAAGGATACCCAAGATGGCTCTTGCACAGGGACTGGTATACTGGACTGGTGAGGTGGTTCTTTATAACAGACAGCAAACAAACCATCCTTAACCAAGTCCTGAGAGGACAAGCCCGGCAAGCAGGCTTTACATGAAACCAGCACAGGGGCCTCCCCCTCCTGATTCCCTTTACTTTTTGACATATCAATTATAAAGGTAACAATGCAATGTAATGTGACAACCTTCACAAATAACAAATAAATATGAAATATAATGAAAAAAAACACACACACCTGCTACAGAGGGATGAGGAGAAAAACAGTGATAGTTATAACTGACAGTTAGATATAAAAGGCAGTATTAACACAGCAGCTATCAAACAGTCACATACAATGCATATGCAAATTTAGTTGCACTGGGCTCTGAATCAACTACTCAAAACAGAATGCTTAGGATATAGTGCACTATATATACCTGGCCCATAGGAGAGATATACATGGAGACTGACCCAAAACCTCCTGAGACCAACAGCTACAGCAGCGCAACTGGACTGTGAACGTCTCATTTACACGAGGCAGGTAGGAGGGCACGACCCAGACGAGCGGAAACCTTTGATGGATCTGGGTCAGAGGAGGAGCAGCTGGGGGAGTGCCTACCTCCCCTAAGCTGCATCAACTGTCTGGGTGCGCTGGCCTCGTGGCAGCAGAGGTGTCTGTTGCCGATCCCCGCCGTTAGACGATAAGACCCCGGTGGTCTAGTCAGGACGTGGATGCTCCAGGCCCTGACTGCAGCAGCTTACAGTGAATCTCCTGTGCCGGAAGCAAGGACTGCCGAACGCGAAGGAATTGCCTTACCTGACATCTCCGTGCAGTTCGGCTCCCAGCATCACTGCTAGCAAGCTCAGTTGAGACCCAGCAAAATCACCAGCCCTGTTACTGGTGTTGCGGCCCGGTAGAGGTAGACAGAGTCACAGTAAATGTGTGTTAATTCAGACGCTCAGTACTGCCAACCCAAAAACATAGAATAAAAGCTTAGGACTGCCTGAGCAGTCCTCTGTTACCGCAGGGGCATCTGAATCCTGCCACACCAAATGAACAACTGAAGGCCTGTGGCTGGGGGCAGGGTATATATGGCGGAGGACCCGAGGCATCCTGGGAGCTGAAAGCTTTAACTGTTTGGTGCCTGGATCTCTCCAACCTTATTACCCCCATGGTATCCCTGTGGATCCCTGAAAAAAAAGATGTTTTGGAGGCATTCATCATGCCCAGAGCCATAACTAGACTTTTTGGTGCCCTTTGCCAGAGAGAGCATTGGCGCCCCCGCTCCCTATTTTTTAAATAGGGACATAAGATAGTGCACCTGAAAAAGGGCCATGGCCTCATGCGGAAAGGCCAGGGAATAGGTAGAGGAAGCCAGGAGATGCTGGGGATAAAAGAAGAGAAAGTTACAAGTGAGAATGATAATAAACAGGAAAATTGACAGGCCCAAACAGCACCCCCTGCCCTGCGGTGCTCTGTGTCATGGCACTGGTCGCACCACCCTAGTTATGGCCCTGAGCATGCCTCCCTAACAAAAGTATCACTTCCGAAAAGCTGCTCTTTTTGCGGAGTCAGCTTTCGGAAAAGTGATACTTTTCCCCATGCAGCTGAGGTATCCACAAGGATTTCCTTACTGCTGCATGTCTCTCCCCCCCTTCCTCACTCTCTATTCTCCAGCTCTGTCTCACCTCCTCCCCTCACACGGTGCCTCCGGTGTCCGATACAGCCAAGGGTAGTTCGTTGCACATACCCCCCCGTGGGTGTCCGATCCCCCCCCCGCACGGGTGTCCGATGCCCCTCCCACTAGGTGTCCATTGCCCCCCTACCCACGGGTGTCCCAACCCCCCCCCTCCCGCGCCGCATCCCCTTTCTCCCTCTTCCATCTTTGGTGTCTTCGGCCAGTGAGTGTGGCCACATGTCTATGGTGCCCCGGGGCTCTGTAATGCAGACACAGAAGGGAGGGATCTTAATAGATCGATCTGCTGTGGCTGGCAGGTATACAGCAGCATGTGAAGATTATCGGGGGCTGAACACCATCTCAGAATGGCGTTCAGTAACACCATCAAGTTCCGAAAAAAAAATGCTTTTTTGGAACTTGATGAATGGCCCTGACACTTATTTCTTACAAAAGTATGTGATAATGTTAATTTTCACATGCTTTTGTGAAAAAAAAGTGATGATGAATAGACCCCGATGTCTTAGTGGAGATAGGGAGGCTGGTATTTTTTCTCTTTAAAGTTAAAGTAATTATTTTAGATAGCAAAAGTACTATTTATATATAGCATATATATCAAATATTTTCCATTAATATTCAAACTTTGAAATTGCTCCATGTGAGCTTTAGACATTACATAATTAATCTGCTGTAAATGTTTTACAATTATTCTATATGTTTAATATGCATAGATACACTGAGTAGCAAGAGAAAACATTCTGCACAGAACAGATGGCCTCCAAAACAAATTTCAAGAGCAAATAAGGTTAAAAATACAGAACTACAGTATTCACTTCACGGTAGTTACAAGTTTGTTAGGTTTAAACAAATGGTGATGGAAGCATTATGGAACAAGAGGGGAAGATGAAAATTGAGAGGAGAAGAGAGGTAGACATCGTGAATGAGAGAATGAGAATGAGACATAGCGGTAGGATGGCAACAGTGAATAAGGAGAAAGGCAAGGTACTGGTCAATTTAACCCACTGCCAAAAATAAAAAATAAGTTTGATGACAATCCCAGTATGGATTATATTTTGGAAATATTTTGTCTGATTGATCCAAAGACGTTTACTGAAGAGCTGCCGGCTTCAGGTAAATTTTATGCTATACTGTGCATCAATAGCAAATTCTGAGCTCTACTCATACTGCCAAAGAGGAATATTTAATAAAATATGTAGTTGAATGTAAAACGAATCATGTGATATACTGTATCTATTAATGTGTTCTTGCGTAAGCGTTATATGGATACAAAAATTAAATTGGGTTTAATAGATTATATAAATATTATTGAACAGAGATACAAAATCAGCCCCTGATTTATTTACTTTCACGTTTCAAAGAGGTGCATAACAAAGACCCGTCTCACTTGGGGCTCTATTTATTAACATTATTTTTACTAAAATAAAGTGAAAAAGGGTGTTTTCACACCCTTTTCACATTATTTTAGATTCACCTAAATTTACTAAAGGGCAATTGGAGTAGAATTAGTAAAATTGTACTCCCAGCCCTAATTATCACATATTTTAGTAAACAGATCGCATTTCCCATAATTGCAATGGGAAATGCGATCTGCTGAGATTTACAAAAAATAAAATGTGAAAAAATACCAGGGGAAGCCCTGTGTTAATAGCGGCAGCTGGTCGGCGCATGCGCGGAACCTAGTCACTGTATTTTTTCCCAAAAATACGGTGATAAGGCTGCGGTGGGGATTCGCAGGGACGGAGCTTTATTGCAAGCTCTGTCCCTGCAAGGGATTTTTAATAAATCCCTGTGATATTGCCTGAACTCGCAATGCGAATTCAGTCGGAAATATCACACTACAATCTCCATTTTAATGAGGATTGTAGTAAATAGAGCCCTTGATGAGAGAAGTTTTGAATCTATACCATTGGCAGTAGATTTCCTCAGATAAGCATGTTAATCTATTTCTTAATTTTTTTATAAATAGGTGAATACTGGATTCTATGGTTTCCTAAGTTGGAATCTCATCATCCTAAAGCACAGCACAGTAATATAGTTTTAACAATGGATTGTAATGCCTTAAGGTGCCCATATACGGTGTGATTTGCAAACAATCCGATGTTGTATGCAGTCTCCCTTGAACTCTCTCCGGCAGCTGAAGTGAACGATCTACAGCAAAAGCTGCACAATGTTCACCCAATCTAGCATGCATTATCTAATTATTTGCATATTCATTAGATCGAGTATGATATGACACAGATGCACGCATGGACCAGGGAGATCCATGCTACATTTATCTGTGTCATTGACACAGCAGCACGGGCGGTATCAGTGAGGCCCGTCTGTGCTGCTGTGTATTTCAACGACACAGATGCATGCACGGACCAGGGAGATCTGTGCTACATGCATCTGTGTAATTGACACAGAAGCACGGACAGGATCAGTGAGACCCGTCTGTGCTGCTGTGGTTACAGAAAAACTATTCCTATGTAAAAAAAAGAAAAAAATGGCATGTCCCCCCCCTTCCCTCCAAAAGAGCAACCAGCCCCGGGCTTTTAGAGACCCAGTGCCGGTTGTGCTTAAATGCAGGGGACAAATTATGTAGGGGTCCGCTATATTTAAGCACAACCAGCATCGGACTAGTCAGGACCAGACCAGCCCTGGTTGCCAAAATACGAGGGACAAATGACGTATTTTGCACAACCAGCACTGGGCTCTGATCCGGTCCTGGTTCTGGAAATACAGGGGGAAAAAATGAGTAGGTCCCCCTGTATTATCCAGAAGCAGCACCAGACTTTTTCTAGCAGGGGGCTAATGCCACAGCTGGGGGAGCCCTTTCACTGGGGCTCCCGGTGAAGTCAATGGTGAGAACCGCGAAAGTAACTTTTAGTTACCTTTGCAGTTCTCACCATTGATTTCAATGGTGGAAACCGTTCATTTCCACTTGAGCCAGCCCCAGATCCTACAGTATATAAAGAGTGTCCCCATTCTTAGGGATTGTGTGAGTGTGTGTGGCCCTGATGAAGTTGAAACCTAGGCAAAAACCTAATCCTAGTCAAACTGCACCACCCTGCCAAATTTGGTGGAGATAAAACTCTGGCCATGCATAAAGGACAAACAGACAGACCCGCTTTCTTGCTTATTATATAGATGTGGTTCCCAGACTGTGTGCCGTGGTTCCTTGGGGTGCCACAGGGCACATGCAGAATTGCTACCGGTTGGGTGTCCAATACCAAATCAAATAATTTATGATCAAAGAGATAAGCAAAACCAGTGCTGGTGGCTGCCAATCATATGTGAACAAACAGAATCACAATCCTGTCCTCAATCACATAACTGACCCTATGGATGACAGGTAAGCACAATTTAATTAATTTAATACAATTTACTGAATTTTACAATAATAGACTTTTGGACTAGGGGTGGCGTAAAAAAACGCTGTTACAGTATATTCTAGGGCGATGTGATTCAAGGGAGTTTGGGAACTATTGAATTATACATTTTTATGTTTCTTTTTTTCTTTGTTATAATTGATAATTTTTTATCTTTTTTTACATGTTCACATCAATATTATTATATTTTGTGTGTACGACACCTGACCCCTATTACTAACTGATTGACATACAGTATCGATTACGTTTGGCTTCAATTATCTGTCTGTTTTTTTTTTTTGTATTCTTTCTTCTCATAATATTTTGTTTTATTTATGCCTTAAATAATCTTGAGAGTAAAGCTGGGTAAATAAACACTATACCATGTATTGTTCACAACAGTCATCCACTACGTCGTCTGCACAGCAGATGGTGAATGACGCGGTGCTGTTACATTCGCATATATTGATACATTGCACCGTCGTACACCAGATTGTGCAGTGTGTATGGCACGCACAATGTTTTATTTGCACCATCGCATGGTGTGTAACAAGCATAACTTGACTGCAGACTGTCACTGTTACAAAGGTAACATTTCCATGTTTTAAGTTTTTATACCATTGTTATTTGCGAATGATGGAGGTGACATGTCTTCAAATGTATCGTGTCTATACATTGTAACATGACTATTCAGTGAAACATTTGGGCTAACGAGGTTTCCGGCAAACAATCTGAATAAATGAACATTCCAATAAATTGCTGACAGCATAAGGTCTTGGGTATGCTTCCCACCATGGCCCTAACTGTGTGGAGTTTGTATATTCTTCCCGTGCCTGCGCAGGTTTTCCTTCGGGTGCTCAGATTTCCTCCCACAATCCAAAAATATATTGGTAGGTTAATTGGTCCTTGATTGGATATGTGTGTACATGTGGTAGGGAACATAAACTGTAAGCTCCACTGCGGTAGGGACTGACGTCAATGGGCAAATATCCCTGTACAGTGCTGCAGAATACATGTACACAATATAAATAACTGGTAATAAATAAATAATGTGTATGTGAATGTTTCTGTGAAACAGATGGATTTTTGCAATGTACAAGTTGGCTTATCAGATTTGTAGACTCGCTAACCCTGTAATATATTTTGAAAATATATTTGAACTCTGCTATTAGAAAAGCTGATTCTAAGTATAAAAACAAATATTTAAAAATACCGTGATCTACTGTATGTAAGTGAAATATCTTATTCCTTATATTTATTATAAAATAAAAATACTGCTAACCACACTTAACCACTTAACTAACGATTTTTTTTATCTAAAAACCGCTCCAAAATTGTCTTTTTTTTTTATAAGTGAACTAGGTGAGGAACATCCATTTTAACTTATCCAAAATGATTTCATCAAAAAAGAAAAAAAAAATTTTTTTTGATTTGTAAAAAAAAATATCCATCGGAACATAGGACACACCATCGGAACATCGGAAACATTGCGACGTTCAATTTGAGACCGGTTTCAGGCACCAGGTACACTAGGGGGTGAGGGGTTAGGTTAATTTACTGTTTCCCAGCGGCTGCTAATCTTTGCAGCCGCTGGGTAGGGGGTCCTGCTTTGCTGACCGATCAGCAGTGATCGGCAGCACAGCAGACACAGGGGGAGAGGGTGCAGGCAAGCAGAGGGACTGGAAGGTCCCTCTGAGAGCAGCAGCTGCGGGAAGAGCAGATAAAGAACTGAAAGGTGTGGTCAAAAAATTACGACCATGCCAGGCAAGGTGGTAATGCACCACGGAACACAAGTATAATCATGTTCGCATATGTGACATAAATATCTAAGGTTAAATGTGCACAATCATCTAACTGGAATCTAAATCGATAAACAAACAATAGTGATGAAGTGTAAGCTGGGGCACTTATGGTTTAGATCAGCAAGAAATACAAGCACATTGCAAGGTGTAAGTCCGTTCTTGTCAGATAATGTGGCTTAATAAGCAAGAAAATCTTGCAGTAAAGTCTGACAACGTACAGTACTGTATATTACCCACTTGAATGGCCTCTTAGGATCCTCAATGGCATCTCACCCACAGTCTGTGATCCAACTCATATACCGGGTCACTAATGCAAAAGGTCAATCTATGCAAGCCGGGAACTTGTGATCCAAGCTTTAGTGGGCTGATCATGCTGATTGATTAGATTTTAATACTGACCCACAGATTGCTAGTGGCGAAGAAACGCGTCGATACTTTTTTTTTTTACCATTGTAGTCCTTTTTGTACTTTGGATTTGCTTAGAATTCACAGAGCCAAGCAGTCCTTACTGTCATTTGTATGCATTATTTATCTCATCAGCAAGGCAGCAATGACTGACAGCATTACAGCACACTAAAGCCTGCCTTTCACAAGGATACCAAACTACTGTATACTTTAAATGACTTTTAAATTCCCATGCTTAAAGCATTGATTTACATATTAATATATATTGTGGTCCTGATTCAGAGATGTACGTTATGCACACAGCAGCATCTTAGGACGCAGTATATGCTAACGCTGCAGGAGGCATCTGTAGGAAAAATGTTTGCAACATGTACCATATGAATAAGCCTAAGCTGACTCAGACTGACCACTTGCATTGCTCAGCCGGAGCCAGGAAGTCTGCATTGGAAGACACAGACCCTGGCCTCGGCACTCCCACAAAATGGAGGCAACACGCCCATTCCCCACCCACAAATGGCCGCAGCCTGTCAATCTGAAAAATATCTTAGCACTTAGTATGTTGAGAAAGAAATGGACACCTCTAGTAAAAACACAAGTTGGCTCTATACAGCCACTGTAGGCTGCTATAAATGTGGAATAACTAGATGTGTGACTTGTCAATTTATAGGTAATCGAACTATATCTATTCAGTCTAAGATAGATGCCGATGTATTTAACATCAAAGAGTTTATAAATTGTGACACCTCCTACTGTGTCTATGTGCTGCAGTGTCCATGTAGCCCGCAGTACATGGGATGTACTATATTGTTTGAATGTCCTCAAAAAGGATCAGTTCCACAATGTTTCTAAACATTTTTCTGGAGTACACAATGGAGACCCCCATTGTGGTAGGGGTTGAACATATCCCTCATACTAGTAGAGGAGGAGATCGTTTTAAACATCTGTGTGAAAAAGCTTTATGGATGTTTCGGTTGCAAACTCTTTACCCTGGTGGGTTAAATGAGATCATTTGTATTCAGTCAGTTTGCTAATTTTTTTCAACATCTTTAGTCTGGCAGTTCCCACTTTCACTGCCTGTGTAACTTTCACTGGGTGTGGTATCATGAGAGCACATTGTTAGTCGTTTATTTTCCCTCAGTTAGCAATTGGCACTTTCTATATTTACATCATCGCTACATCACTAACTCAGTCTTATGCCAAATAGCCCTTCCAGGTTGGTGGGTAGAGTCACTATTTGATTGTAGTAGAGGTCATTCCAGATGGGGGAGGAAAGAAACAGCAAGAAAAACAAAATGTGTGTGAGTGCGTTTGCGTAATCCAATACCTGTAATAGAGTCTTATACATTTATATACATATATATATATATATATATATATATTATATATACATATATACTGTATATATATTCATTTATTTTTTAGAATTTAGTGATTTAGTATGGGTATATAACTATATATATGCTTATCATACTATCCCTAAAACCCGGGACACTCATGAGTTACACAGGTTCTGTGGCTGGCTGACTTCTTCAAGCCTGCATTTCACCTAGGGCTCTATTTATTAACATTATTTTTACTAAAATAAAGTGAAAAAGGGTGTTTTCACACCCTTTTCACATTATTTTAGTTTCAACTAAAGTTACTGTAGGGCAATTGGTGTAGACTTCAACCCCTAAGTATCACTTATTTTTAGAAAGCAGATCGCATTTCCCATAATTGTAATGATCTGACCAAAGTTACTAAAAATAAAATGTGAAAAAATACCGGGGAAAGCCCTGTGATATTAACGCCACATGGAGGTGGCGATATCCAGGGTCTCCCCCAGTTACCGGACTCCTGCCTTGTTCTAACAGGGAAAACAGAGCCCGGAGCCAGCCCCAGTAATCAGCTGTGTGGTCTAAACAGACCACACGCTGATACAGTTTAAAAAAAAGTACAAAAAAAATTAACTTCCCTGACTCCAGGGACCGGTGGTCAGGGCTCCGGTGATGTCTCCCCTCCGGTCAGCTGGTCTCCCATGCTGCGCTGCGGCCCGGTCATCAGGTGATCAGGTCCCAGTGCAGTATGGGATATCACCTGACCGGAGGACATGGAAGACATCACCGGAGCCCGGATCATGCAGGTAAGTGTAATTAAGGGAGAGGGGGGGTCACGGGGGGAGGGGGGTAGTGGGGTGGTCTGCTATCGCAGGGGGTGGGGTTTGACAAAGTGGGTGGGGCTTAGTGCCGGGGGGGTAGCTGCGGCGGCTGGCGCATGCGTGGGGCACTAGTCACCTACATATTTTTGTGAAAATACCGTGACTAGTGTGCGGATGGGATTCACAGGGACAGAGCTTTCTCGCAAGCTCTGTCCCTGCAAGGGTTTGTAGTAAATTCCTGTGATATTGCCTGAATTCAATGGATATAGGCCAGTGTTTCCCAAACTCATTCCTTAGGGAGCACTAACAGTGCATGGTTTCCATGCGGTGAGCCCCAGGCTTCAGCCTAAGCCTGGAGTACTTGGGAGAGGGGGGACCCCTTTATTGGGGGGGTCCCCACCTCCCCTGAGATTCCCGGCTGGCTGACTGGCTTGGGGTGATAATGCTTTGGAGACCCGATGAAAGGGTCCCTTAGCTGTGGAATTACACCCCAGCCGGATTTGAGTCCGGTGCTGGTTTTAAAAATAGGGATCACTACGCAATTTTTTTCCCCTACTTTTAAATACAGGACAGACTCAGCAGCCCAGTGTTGGTTCCTAAAATATGGGGTAACCCTACTCGTTTTTTACCCCGTATTTTTAGGAACTGGCTGAGATGCCCGGGCCGGTTATGCTTTTTTGGGGAGGACCCTACATCATTTTTTCTTAACATTTAACCCTTTTTTGACAGGTAGAACACACAAGCAGCCTTCACATATCTCACTGATATGTGCAGGTTTCTTGTTCGGAAGAGTTTGGCTGAGAGAAGACACTTGCAACTCGGTTGAGTAATCTCATTCTAAACTTGCAAGTCAGGTGAGAAATCTCGATCTGCTTCACCATCAGCCAACTCGATCTCAGCTAAACACACTTCATAAGTAAATTTGAGAGTTTCAGAAGCATCAAATCAAGTTTCGGTGATGCAAATCGAGTTTAAAAAAAACAAACTCGATCAGACTCGATTCTTAGTAGAATTACCCCTTAGTGTTTCCTGAGGAATGAGTTTGGTAAACACTGGCCTGGGCATATACTGTATGTATTGTATATAAGGCTTACAATTTAACATGGAAAGCTGTTTAAATGATAACATCACATACCACTTATTATTAGGGGTGAGAGGGTTCGGATTTCTGAAATCCGAACCCCCCCTAGCCCCCCCGATCCGAGGCCGATCCGAGTCAGGCTCGACTTTTCCCACCTGACTCGGATCTGAAATCGAGGCAAAACGTCATCATCCCGCCTTCTGGGTCTTGCGGGTTTTGGATCCTATATAAGGTACCCGCGTCGGCGCCATTTTCTGATTCGGCTGTGGACAGTGAAGAGGGAGGGTGGGAGTTAGGGCTGGCTGGGCTGTGTAGTGTAGTGTAGAGTTGTAGTGTAGAGTAGTGTAGTGTAGTGCAGTGTATTGTTGTGCTGTGCGGTGCTGCGCTGTGCTGCTGTTGTCCATAGGGGTTGTGTCCACTACTTCAAAGTCCATAGGGGTTGGCTGTGTTGTGCTGTGCTGCTGTTGTCCATAGGGGCTGTGTCCACTCCTCCAAAGTCCATAGGGGCTGGCTGTGTTGTGCTGTGCTGTGCTGCTGTTGTCCATAGGGGCTGTGTCCACTCCTCCAAAGTCCATAGGGGCTGGCTGGACTGTGTTGTGCAGTCAGTTGTCCACAGGGGCTGTGTCCACTCCAAAGTCCTGTGCAGTGTCCCAGTCCTAAAGGGGTGCTGTAGTGTTGTCCAGGGGGTGCTTTGTCCGTCAGGGGTGCTCCCCCCAAGTGCTAAAAAAAAAAATATTTTTTCTGTGTTTGTGAATTGTGTGCACTGTGGCTGCACGTGCATCAACAAAGGAGCAGCGTCAAGCATGCGCCTGTGTCCCATAAGTAAAAGGCCAGCTGGCTTGTCCGTTAAAGGGTGCTGTAACCCCCAAAGGGCACTCCAAACAAAATAAAAAAATATATTTTTGTGTGTTTGTGAATTGTGTGCGCAATAGCCGCACGTGCATCAACAAAGTAGTGCCAAGCGTGCGCCTGTGTCCCATAAATAAAGGGCCGGCTGGATTGACCGCTAAAGGCTGCTGTAACCCCCAAAGGGCACTCCAAACAAAATAAAAAAATATATTTTTTTGTGTTTGTGAATTGTGTGCGCAGTAGCCGCACGTGCATCAACAAAGTGGTGCCAAGCGTGCGCCTGTATCCCATAAGTAAAAGGCCGGCTGGCTTGTCCGTTAAGGGGTGCTGTAACCCCCAAAGTACACTCCAAACAAAATAAAAAAATATTTTCTGTGTTTGTGAATTGTGTGCGCAGTAGCCGCACGTGCATCAACAAAGTAGTGACAAGTGTGCGCCTGTGTCATAAGTAAAGGGCCGGCTGGCTTGTCCGTTAAAGGGTGCTGTAACCCCCAAAGTACACTCCTAACAAAATAAAAAAATATTTTCTGTGTTTGTGAATTGTGTGCGCAGTAGCCGCACGTGCATCAACAAAGTAGTGCCAAGCGTGCGCCTGTGTCCCATAAATAAAGGGCCAGCTGGATTGACCGCTAAAGGGTGCTGTAACCCCCAAAGTACACTCCAAACAAAATAAAAAAATATTTTCTGTGTTTGTGAATTGTGTGCGCAGTAGCCGCACGTGCATCATCAAAGTAGTGCCAAGCATGTGCCTGTATCCCATAAGTAAAAGGCCGGCTGGCTTGTCCATTAAAGGGTGCTGTAACCCCCAAAGTACACTCCAAACAAAATTTAAAAAAAAATTCTGTGTTTGTGAATTGTGTGCACTGTGGCTGCACGTGCATCAACAAAGGAGCAGCGCCAAGCGTGCGCCTGTGTCCCATAAGTAAAGGGCCGGCTGGCTCATTTCTTAAAGGCTGGTGTAACCCACAAAGTGCACTAGTCTCCAACAAAAATAAAAAATTATTTTCTGTGTTTGTGTGCGGCTTAGCAGCACGTATATATCAATATAACATAAATGGAGGACCAAACTTTCTCCGATAAAAATAAAATAGAGAAAGATCAAGAACCACTTCCTCCTAGTGCTGAAGCTGCTGCCACTAGTCATGACATAGACGATAATATGCCATCAACGTCGTCTGCCAAGGCCGATGCCCAATGTCATAGTAGAGGGCACATACAATCCCAAATGACAAAGTTCAGGAAAATGACCTTGAAAAAAACATTTAAATCATCTGAGGAGAAACGTAAACTTGCCAATATGCCATTTACGACACGGAGTGGCAAGGAATGGCTAAGGTCTTTCCCTATGTTCATGACTAGTGGTTCAGCTTCACATGACGATGGAAGCCCTCCTCCCACTGAAAAAATCAAATGAGTTAAGCTGGCAAAAGCACAGCGAAGAACTGTGTGCTCTAAGGAGATGTCACAAATCCCCAAGGAGAGTCCAAGTGTGGTGGCGGTTGCTATGCCTGACCTTCCCAGCACTGGACGGGAAGAGGTGGCTCTTTCCACCATTTGCACGCCCCCTGCAAGTGCTGAAAGGAGCACCCACAGTCCACTTGCTGATATGCAAATTGAAGATGTCACTGTTGAAGTACAACAGGATGAGGATACTGATGTAGCTGGCGCTGAGGAGGAAGTTGGTGAGGAGGATTCTGATGGTGATGTGGTTTGTTTAAATCAGGCTCCGGGGGAGACAGTTGTTGTCCGTGGGATGAAAAAGCCCATCACGGTCATGCCTGGGCAGAAGACCAAACATTCCACCTCTTTGGTCTGGCAATATTTCTATCCAAATCCGGACAACAACTGTCTTGCCATATGTACCATATGTAAAGGTGGAATAAGTAGGGGTAGGGACGTTAACCACCTAGGAACATCCTCCCTTATACGGCACCTGCAGCACGTTCATAAAAAGTTACTGTCAAGTTCAGAAACTTTGGCTAAGACCGTAAGCAGTCCAGGGATACCGAAATCCCGTTGTCCTGTTGTATCCAAGCGCCTGCAAACCACACCGTCAACTCCTTCCTCGTCAATTTCCTCCTTAGTCAGGATCGGAAGTAGTCCTGCAGGCCATGTCACTGGCATGACTGACTCTCCTATCCGGGATTCCTCCGGAGGATCCTGCATTGCTATGCCTCCTGCTGCCGCTGCTGCTGTTGCTGCTGCTGGGAGTCGTTCATCATCCCAGAGAGGAAGTAGGAACACCACTACTTTTACTAAACAATTGACCCTCCAACAGTCCTTAGCGAGGAGGATGAAGTACGACAGCAGTCATCCTGAAGCAAAACGTATAACTGAGGCCTTGACTGCTATGTTGGTGTTAGACGTGTGTCCGGTATCCGCCATTAGTGCAGTGGGATTTAGACAATTGATGGAGGTAGTGTGTCCCCGGTTCCAAATCCCGTCTAGATTCCACTTCACTAGGCAGACGATACCGAGACTGTACAGAAACGTCAGAAAAAGTGTCCTCAGTGTCCTGAAAAATGCCGTTGTACCCAATGTCCACTTAACCACGGACATGTGGACAAGTGGAACAGGGCAGACTAAGGACTATATTACTTTGACAGCCCACTGGGTAGATGTATCACCTTACGCAGCAACAGCAGCAGCGTCACCAGTAGCAGCATCTCAGAAACGCCAGCTCGTTCCAAGGCAGGCTACACTGTGTATCACCGGTTTCAGTAAGAGGCACACCGCCGACAACCTCTTAGAGAAACTGAGGGAAATCATCGCCCAGTGGCTTACCCCACTTAGACTCTCCTGGGGATTTGTGATATCTGACAACGCCACCAATATTGTGCGGGCATTACATCTGGGCAAATTATAGCACGTCCCATGTTTTGCTCACACAATAAACTTGGTGGTGCAGAATTTTCTGAAAAGCGACAGGTGCGTGCAGGAGACGCTTTGGGTGGCCCGAAAAATTTCTGGCCACTTTCGCCATTCAACGACTGCGTGCCGAAGACTGGAGCGCCAGCAAACACTCTTGAACCTGCCCCGCCATCACCTGAAGCAAGAGGTTGTGACGCGGTGGAACTCAACCCTCTATATGCTTCAGAGGATGGAGGAGCAGCAAAAGGCCATTCAAGCCTATACATCCACCTATGACATAGGCAAAGGAGGGGGTATGCACCTGACTCAAGTGCATTGGAGAATGATTTCCGTGTTGTGCAAGGTTCTCCAGCCCTTCGAACTTGCCACACGTGAAGTCAGTTCAGACACTGCCAGCTTGAGACAGGTCATTCCCCTCATCAGGCTTTTGCAGAAGCAGCTGCAGAAAGTGAAGGAGGAGCTAAGACGGAGCGATTCCGCTCGGCATGTGGGACTTGTGGATGAAGCCCTTCATTCGCTTTGCCAGGATTCCAGGGTGGTCAATCTGTTGAAATCAGACCACTACATTTTGGCCACCGTGCTCGATCCTAGGTTTAAAGCCTGTGTGGTATCTCCCTTTCCAGCCGACACAAGCCTGCAGAGGTGCAAAGACCTGCTGGTGAACACACTGTCAGCTGAAGCGGAACGTGACATGTCAACAGCTCCTTCTTCATTTTCTCCCGCAACTGGGGCTGCCAGGAAAAAACTTAGCTATCCTAAGCAACCCGCTGGCGGTGATGCAGGGCAGGCAGGACCAAGTTTGGACATCTGGTCTGGACTGAAGGACCTGGCAACAATTTCTGACATGTCTACTGTCACTACATATGATACTGTCACCATTGACAGAATGGTGGAGGATTACATCGGTGACAGCATCCAAGTAGGCATGTCAGACAGTCCATACCTGTACTGGCAGGAAAAAGAGGCAATTTGGAGGCCCCTGTACAAACTGGCTCTATTTTACCTGAGTTGCCCCCCATCCAGTGTGTACTCCGAAAGAGTGTTTAGTGCAGCCGGGAACCTTGTCAGCGAAAGGCGTAGGAGGTTGCTTCCACAAAATGTGGAGAAGATGATGTTCATAAAAATGAATTATCAACTCTTCCAGGGAGACCAGCCTCCAGAACGTACAGAGGGACATGTGGTGGTGGATTCCAGTGGGGACGAGTTAATACTCTGTGAGGATGAGGATGTACACAACACTGAAGAGGGTGAGGAATCGGTGGATGAGGAGGATGAGGATGACATCTTGCCTCCGTAGAGACAGTTTGTGCAGGGACAGATTAATTGCCAGCTTGTTTTGTGGGGGCCCAAATGAACCAATCATTTCAGCCACAGTCGTGTGGCAGACCCTGGTGCTGAAATGATTGCTTTGTTAAAGTGTGCATGTCCTGTTTATACAACATAAGGGTGGGTGGGAGGGCCCAAGGACAATTCCATCTTGCACCTCTTTTTTTTCTTTGCATTATGTACAGTTTGGGGCCTAGTTTTTCAAACTGCCATCCTGTCTGCCACTGCAGTGTCACTCCTAGATGGGCCACGTGTTTGTGCCACCCACTCGTGTCGCTTAGCATAGTCATCCAGCTACCTCGGTGCAACCTTTTGGACATAAAACACTATTGTGAGGTGTGAGGTGTTCAGAATAGACTGGAAATTAGTGGAAATTAAGGTTATTGAGGTTAATAATAGCATAGGAGCAGAAAAACCAACCCATTCTGTGATTTTAGCTGTTTTTATGCTTTTTTTAAAAAAAATACAGATCCAAAACACAAAACCCAGAACCCAAAACACGGAAGGGTGGTTTTGGCAAAACCAATCCAGATCCAAAACACGAAGAAAGATCCAGATCCAAAACCAAAACACGAAAAGTGGCCGGTGCACACCCCTACTTATTATAGATTAAAGTTTTTAAAAAATGGTTTTAATTGGGGATATATAGATCAGTTTATAAGCAGTTTTATTGGAATACTAAACAAAAGTAACATTTTATTTTTTTTATTTATATTAGAAAATATGTAATGAATGCTATTGGGAGCCTTTTACTAGCTTCATTTTTACTAGTCTTTGTAGTAGGGGTGGGCAATAAGCGGCCCTCCAGCTGTTGTAGAACTACACATCTCAGCATGCCCTGCCACAGTTTTGCTATTTGGCCATTCTAAAACTTTTGCAAAGCATGCTGGGATTTGTAGTTCAACAACAGCTGGCGGGCCGCTTATTGCCCACCCCTGCGGCTAGACAGTAGAGCAATGGTCATATTAAGTTAAAGTTATGAGCTCAATTCTGGGATTGGGCAGTTTTTTTTATTTTATTTTCTGTACTCACTTTTTGGTTAGAATATTATTATGATTATTATTATTATTATTATTATTATTATTATTCATTTTAAGTATATGATTTCTGTCAGGACACAGTATTATTTGTTTATTATATCTTGTATTGTGTGTGTTATATGAAGCTAATGTGTTTTAAATTAATCCATATTGACTTTGTAAAACCAATGCCAAGCCTAAAGCAACAGGTGTTTGATAATTGAAGGCAATGAATAGGAGTGTACTGTCTGGGAATTTACTGTCTGGGACCAGAAGCTATCATTCTCTTTGGTAAAGCCTCTGCAGAAGGAGATGAAACCGAATAGAGAAACTACCCGGGCACTTTTTTGCATATTGATTTTATCCCCTACTGTTGCAGTTATTTGGTTGCCCTCCTTTGGACTGAGTATTGCTGCTGGATGCACATTGCTGCCGCCACTGGGATGTCATACTCTTTGTCATTGGTACTGAAGCCTCTAATTTCCCCTGTGTGTGGTCAGCACTACCGCCAGAGCCCTCTCCTTTTGGGTGCTGCAGTTGGGGATCACTGTTGGTGGAGGAGCACCTTAAGTCCCCCATACATCAGCAACTGATTGCAGCAATCATGCAATCGATTGCAGATTGCAGAATTGCCACAATCGATTGAAAAAGGGAAAGATTTTTATACACAATCAATTGCGGCAATCAATTGCTGATGTATGGGGACCTTTACATGTGTATGTCGCAGTCACAGCAGCTATTACATTCATTGAACAGCACTGTGTCAGGTGGCCACCACTACATATGTGCCGGACGAGTAGTGTCATTGAGTCGCAGGACATTCTAGTAATTAAACATCCACTCTAATTGTGTGCGGGAACAGGCTTTTTCATTACTACTGACTGTAGTTGTTTTGGATCTAATAAGTTCCTCTTATTTTACACAAAAGAACTCATTTTATATTTTATGTGATGCTCCACCTTTTGATTATATTTAATTTGAATTTGTCTCAGTTGCAACTCTAATCCCAAAATAATTTATTTTCTGCAGCAGGGGTGTTTTATAAACAAAACTAGTTAGCAGTTCTTCAAAATGATAGGACATTGTCGTGCCCACAAAAAGTCCAGTTTGCGGGCTGAAATGAGTCACTTTTCGGTCATTCCTGCTTGGCAGCTCGGAGGGCTGCGAGTAGAAATATCAGTGCAATCGGCTGTGCGCACCTGAACGGAGCAACAACTGAATTGCACTGTCCCCTGTTTAGTGCTGCCCCTGTATGGTGCTGTCCACCTAATAGACCTGTTCTTTGTATAGTGCTGTCGATTGTATATTGTGGATTCCCTCTATAGTGTTCCCTCCTTGTATAATGCTGCCCCCTGTATGGTGTTGTCACCTTTATGGCTTACTTGTCTACCCTCCCAATTCGGCCCGGGAGCCTCCCAAAAATCATGTGCTGCTCCCGGCCCCCCAGAAAGACAGGCAAGCCTCCCGGCCCCAACAAGCCAGCTGTATAAACCCCGACAGCGGGGGGCGCGGGGGGGGCGGTGACGCGATTTGCAATGAATCGCATCATCGTAGCCCCGCTCCCTGCCTCACAATGCCGTTAATCTCGGCATTGTAAAGAGGGGGTGGGGCCACGATGACGCAATCGTGCCGTCACGCCCTTTGCCCCCCAATGACACGTTATGCTCCAGGCAGCGCCCCCTTTTCACCATGACACGCGTGTGGTTGCCCGAGAGCTCCCTCCTGGAAGGAGGGAGCCAAATGTCGGCAACCCTGCTTTATGGTGCTGTCCACCTAATATACCTGTCCTCTTTATAGTGTTGTCCCTTGTATAGTGTTGCCTCCTGTATGGTGCTGTCCCTTGTATAGTGCTGCCACATGTATGGTGCTGTCCCCTGTATAGCCCTGCCCCCCACCTAACAGAGCAGTCCTCTGTATAGTGCTGTCCCTCGTATCATGTTTCCTCCCTTGTACAGTGTTGCCTCCCTGTATAGTGCTGTCCCCTGTATCATGCTGTCCACCTAATAGACCTGTTAGTGCGTGCCTGAGATGAGCATCAATTGAATTGCTCCGTCAGGCACCATCTACTGGCCACACTTGAATTCTCCCCATAGAGGTGAGGAGCAGTGTTAGCAATGAATGAACGTTGTCGTGGCCACAGAAGTTCCATTTGAGCTCGGAAACAGGTCACTTTTCGGTCATATCTGCTCGACAGCTTGTACACACCTGAATTCCCCTCATAGGCGTGCAGCATTAGCCATATATATATATATATATATATATATATATATAAAATCAGAATATATTCCTGAAGTTTTGTATGTATTTGTATAAAGCCCAGGTGCATTTGATCAGTATGGTTATTATCTGTATATTTTTATTCTACATATTATTTTATCTGCGATATCAGATGTGGTGGCTTGATTTTTAAAGTGCAGTTCCTCATCAGGATTTTTGCTTTTTGTGTCTTATTGTGTCTAGTTGGTGCAAGGGACATTTGTGTCAGTGGGAAGCTTAGGGGAGGGAGCAGGGCAAAGAGTAGCGATACTGTAGAAAGAAATGTATTGCTGTTTTTTCAAGTTGTCAGGGGACCAGCAAAATGGGGAGGGAGGGATAAGGGATGCAGGACTACAAATAGAAATATGTATTCTAGCATACTTTACCGAATTCCACCCAAAACAAAATATGAAGCATTAATACTTCAGTTATGTTAGGTATATTATTATTAGTAATACAAAGGTGGTGCTCTGTTTTAATTTCCTAGAGGATAGATAGATAGATAGATAGATAGATAGATAGATAGATAGATAGATAGATAGATAGATAGATAGATAGATGATAGATAGATAGATAGATAGATAGATAGATAGATAGATAGATAGATAGATATGAAATATGTGTTTAAAAGGTTTATTCTATACTGCAAAGGAGCAATTCAAGAACATGCTATAATCTCGATTTCACTCACACTCTTCTGCATTCCAATGCGGATATGTGTTTTTCAATCTCATTTATCTGACTTGACAAATCTGAATTCATTTTAGAATTTCAAAGGGAATTGCAAGATGTCAAGTTGATTTTGAATCCAAGTGTACTTTAAATGAAGAGGTTTAATTTTTTTTCTGTAAGTCGTCATGACAGCATAAAGCTAAGGAAGAGCTCAGCCCTACTTTCTTCCCTTCTTATCATTCTCATCTTTCTCTGAATTATTTCTTACTGGTTTTTAGCAAGGAACTGGAAATAGAACAAAGCTATACCCAATGTGACATGCCAGAGCTGCATATCAAAAAACTCATAATTTATAACAATCCCATAAGACAATGTCACTTTTTTAAAGAAAGTTCATGAAGATTATAGTAGAACCGAAATTCAACTGCCACAAGCAATAAGTGATCCTGAGCAAAAGGCAGGCACCCAACATTTAAAAGACAGCAAATGTATTAAATGTCAGACATCTTCCATTTCTATAAAAAAATAAAATGATATAACTATAGGACATTGAGTTTAACAGAGGGATGTACAAGAATATTTTTACAATAATGTAACTGAGATGACATCCAGTACAGCTGCAGATCCATTTTACAGATTCTGAATTAAAATATTGGTCTCATTTAAATATGACCATACATCTGGGGGGTTATGTGCAAGATATGCATTTTTACACTGTGGGCCTGATTCAGACCCACTCACTAGGATGCATTCGCTCGTAGCTGCCGATGTTTCGCAATGTGCACATGCGTATACATCGCAGTGCGCGTGCGCAAACTAGTCCATGCGATCGCGATGATGCGGCAATAATATAGATGGTGCGACAGTAGTGCCGATGGTGCGGCAATTGTGCCGATGGTTCAGCAATAGCCATTAGTAAACAGTCTAGTCTTTAGAGATGGCTTTGGAAGCCGACGATGAGGCAATTGTGCCGATGGTGCGGCAATTGTGCCGATGGTGCAGCAATTGTGCCGATGGTGCGGCAATAGCCGTTATTAAACAGTCTAGGTTTTGACTGTGGCTTGGGAGCCGTATGAAGGCTGATGAGCTGATGACAGCACGGGGCCTGCTTGCTGCAGCTGGAAAGCTGTATGGAAGTTGATGAGCCGATGGCAGCACAGGGTCTGCTTGGTGCGGCTAGGAAGCCGTATGGAAGCTGATAAGCTGATGGCAGTGCAGGGGCTGCTTGGTGCGGCTGGAAAGCCCTATGGAAGTTGATGAGCCGATGTCAGCACGGGGGCTGCTTGGTGCGGCTAGGAAGCCGTATGGAAGCTGATGAGCCGATGGCAACACAGGGGCTGCTTGGTGCGGTTGGAAAGCCGTATGGAAGTTGATGAGCTGTATCATGAGGAGAAACAAATTGACCATGCAGCAAAGCCGATGAAACTCACAGATACGCTATAGTCGGCACAGCTGCAATAGTCCACTGAGTATAAATAGGCTGAAGTCCCAATCAGGTTTGCACTTGTGGAATACATCACTTCCTGAGGCCTGCTGATCGCCTAGCAACAGGAACAACTGAAGTAACCCCATCCTGTCTGGGCAACCTGTTAGAAGGATTCAAGTTGTGACCATGACTTGTAACAGTGGAGAAGAAGCAGTGAGGACAAATGCAGGTAAGTAAAGCAGAAAGCACTCTTCTAGAACTCAGAGGATGCCGCTCACAGCTGCGGGGATGGCGGGCACGGCACATCATGCACCAGGATTTCGTCAGGCAGAGCGCGACTGTCCGGACCCTCGTGGTGAACCAGCAGCCCGACTCCTGACACATCCACTTTGTCAATCTCCAAGGCTTAGTACATAGACCATGCATGTGATATTTATTCTAGGGTGCACCTCCCATGAGAAATATAAAAATATATTTACTAGATCATATGTATGGGTGCAGTAAATAATATGTAAAGAATTGAACTGCTCTTGTGTGGGTACTAAATGCCTTTTTTCTTAGTACATGGACCCCCAGGGTAGATACTGTGAATGCTGTCTGCTATTGTGACACATTGAGCCAGTTGCGGAGGGCAATTTGTCGAAAACAATCTGGGTTGCTGTGAAAAGGAGTCGATAATGCCAGGCCACGCACAGTCAACTGCACTTATGAGTTGTTACAGCACTAACATTTGGAGATACTGAAACATCCTCACTACAGCCCTGACCTGGCCCGAGAGATTTCCATCTCTTTGGACCATTGAAGAAGCACCTGGGTGGAAGGCGATTCACAACTGTCAGCAAGTCATCATGTCCTTGCTTCAGGCGCTTTACTTCTTCTATGCTGGGATAGATTCCTTGGAGTAATGTTGGAACAAATATGGGGAAAAGCAGCCTGTACCAAGGCCGTACTATTGATTATACGTATATGTACGAGTTGAATAAATTTACGCAATGAGGTTTTGTTACCTTATTTATTGAACCATCCTCATATATAATGACATTTTATACTGTTAGGGTGATGAGGCTTCCTATCCCTGGATCATGGTATGCAAAACACTACTCCTGTTCTTAATTTCCCTTCCAGCCGGCTGCGGAGATGATGAAAACTCAACACACACTTGTGATGAATCCACTCAGCTCTCAGAGGCACATCCCCTTTGAGCCGTCTTTTATAAGTTCAGAAAACTGCTGTCTCAAACATTTGCCAAAAATGGTTTGACAGAAAAGAATACATATGATTGGTTTAACAAGTACATAGGATGTATCAATGCATCTTCAGTTTGTCTTTTTTTCACAGTGTCCAGACTTGGTATCCTATTCTGGGATCATTCAGCTGCTGTTGTCTTGTAACATGGTCGTTCAGTATAATGCTGGCTTAATCTCATGATATTTGTGTAAAGGAAAATGTCTTTTTCTGATAAATCATACAGTATGTTTTAAATAAACACTATACATTATTATAGACTCTCACAATCCCCTCTTTTTATTAAAACATACTATATTTCCCTTATTGGAGTCATGGCTTTCATAGTAACTATATTACTTCCATAGGCACCCTATGCAAGTAGATGCAAGCATCATTCATCACCTGAATACCAAGAATCCCGGCGCATCTTTCCCTAGAAAGAGGGGTTTCTTCCAACATCAGTACTACAGAAAACACATTTCTTCTCAGGTGTGATCTATGTAATTTTTTCACAGGCTGAACACTTTTCCCACTCGGAAGCACTCTTCTTATGTGTGACAAAGAGAGTCCCTACCGGTGCAGATGCTTTATTTACCATTTTCCTATAATTATAAGATAGATAGCAATTCCACAAAATGAGCAAAATTAATACAATGATTATAATGATTACTGGATGAATGAGACCACTAAACATCCTTTTGACTGAAGGTGAGTTACCTGTGAACACAGCCCACCAATGGTGCTGTAAATTATCTTTTAATTGTGTGGCTACTTCCACCAATTTCTCTGCTTCTTCAATTGTCTGCATTTGTGCATGATGGGCAGAATAGTTTACTTTCTGTAAGTGGTGAGCAAGTTTTTCTGTATTATTAATGGCATTAATGATACTTTGGAGATTAACTGTAAGGTTATTTCAGTCACCTGAAATTCAAACTGTACATCTTCTTGTCTCTTCGCATAGAACACATAAGTAGTGTTCTTCCACCTGAGGTGTGTAATGTTAAATAAGCATCCAGAAAAAGGATTTGGTAAATTATAGAGGGAAGTTGTATTCATATCATATGTGACTAGGCATACAACCTGAGGCTCTACCTCTATAAACATATCCACCTCTTTACCATGCAATTCCCAGTTGCATACACTGGTTGGGTGTTCTAACTTACAAGGCTCATATAGTTGTGTTTGCTGAGGACATACTAATCCATCATCAGTATCAGTATATAGGGATAAGTCATGTGTCCTATTACTGGTGTCTATGTGTGTACCTCTCATCTGGGGAGTCCACAACTGAGTGCCTCCAGTAGTTGTCTACAAGGGGACTGGTAAGATGAAGTACTTACACATAACCTGTTTCTGTGTGACATTATACATATGAACTTCAACCATGCAAAAGTTGTCAGTACACAACATCTTCTTTCCCTGAACTTGTATCCATAACAAAGAAGATATATTAAACATCCTTCTGTATACTTGTTCGTTACCTGTCATTAACTGTGTTTGTGCTTTACTCTTTTGCATATTTTGATGCATGGTTCTGAGAGAACATTCAGTCCAATTAAACAGTTCAGAAACATTTGTTGACAGGTAAAGTGTGTTAAACAATGTGCTATTGAACACCTGTAAATATTCATTATCCCAAGATATACTGGCCTGTAATGGGGTAAATACTGTAGGCATCCATGTAGCTTGCATTGTAACTAATCTTCTCATATGTTCTCCTGCATTACTCATTTTCCTGGCTAAAGTTTCTATATCTATACTATTAAGTAACCCTATACCTGTACCTGATGCTCCTAACAATGTATCATACCATTCTCTCTTTTGTCTGCTATAGCATTTTGGATCTGGGGGGAAAGAGATATTAAATCTTAATATAGTGGTTTGTCTTTGGGTACCCACATTTACACAAGTGGAGGGAACTTTAACTAGTGAGTCATTCCTTATAGTGGGCTTGCTATTTAGGACGTACATCCTTGTCATTATTACTGAATTATTTGGTAATTGCGTGATATTAGTGCAAACTAGCACTACACCTCTTTCTATAGTTGTTGGGCTTCCTATGGGTATATCAGGTCCGTACTATTGACACATTGAATACCCTGTGCCCACATTTTCTTAAATCCTTTATAGCCCGTAAACTTATCAGTACAACACTTAATTTTTATTCCACTTATGATAGTAATATTATCATGCTCCCTTGGTGTCCAATAGAGATGCCTTATATTATATTGTCCCAAACTTTTTACATATATCGAACCTCCTGACCAGGTTACATTAAATCTGTGTAACTGGTAAGTCTGGCTACCATAGACTACCCTAGAGTACTCTATTTGTCCTCCTGTTGTCGCCTGGTGTGTGTGCAATACCCTTAGACTAAGTATAGCCAACATTATCACACAAAAAGGATTCATGATGGTGGTTCAATCTTGACCGTCAACTTCTTGCAATGTGAGGCGTGTATCCACATGCTCTTTCCTCCAATTTTCACTGAAGTTGGTGTAGTCAATAGAACCTGATATGGACGATCAAATCTTGGCTCCAGAGACTTTCTGACGTGTCTCTTAGTGTATACCCAATCGCCCGGTTCCAATGAATGTACACTAGGTACTGCTTCTGGGTCTGGAAGGGAGGAGAAAACTAAATAATGGATGTTATTCACTTGACTACAAAGAGTAGCTACATAGTCTGTTAAATCTGCATGATTGTGCTGCAACTGTTTGGGGAACTAACACCCTGTCTTAGGAGGTCCTAAGAATAATATCTCATAAGGTGACAACTTATGTTTCTTACTGGGTATGGTTCTTACTGAATATAAAGCTATGGGCAGACAGTCCACCCATGTCTTGCCTGTCTGTGCCATCATGTTTTGTATCTTTAGTTTGAGGGTACTATTTAGTCTCTCTACACGCCCACTGGCCTGAGGCCTATAAGAGGTGTGAAAGGCTTGTTCAATGCCCATATCCTTCATGATATGCTGCATAATTTCTCCTGTAAAGTGTGACCCTCTATCAGACTCTATAGTTTCTGGTATACCATATCTGCAAATTACTTCACTTATTAATTTCTTAGCTGTTGTTTTTGCAGTGGCTTTAGCAACTGGCCAGGCCTCTGGCCAATTAGAGAAGAGGTCTGTACAAATGAGGGCATACTCATATGTTCCCACCCTAGGCAACTGAATATAGTCTATCTGCAGTCTCTGAAATGGGTATAATGGCTTTGGTGTATGTTTCTGTGGTACTTTTACTGTCTGTCCTGGATTGTGTTTCCCACACACCTGGCATGATGCTACGTATGCTGTAGCTGCAGCATTAAAGCCTGGTGCTATCCAGTGCTGGAGCACCGTGTTTACCATGGCCTCCTTTGAATTATGCACTAGACTGTGGGCCAGCTGGGTCATCAGGGGATATAAGGCCCTGGGGAGGCACCACATGGTGGCTTTAGCCCAATGCATATTAACACAAGTGGCTCCCTCTTTTTCCCAGCCTCTCTTTTCGCCTTCTGTGGCTTGTTCTTGAAACTGGTGTAAAGCCTGTATGTCCAAGGGGGCTTTCTTTGTGTCTGTTGCTATACCATAGAGGGCTGGGATAGGTAACAGGGCAGCTTGGTTAGCCGCAGCATCTGCTTTGGCATTCCCCTTGGCCTCAGCTGTTTTCTCCTTGGTGTGTGCTTGCACCTTTAAAATGGCTACTCTACTTGGAAGCTGTAAGGCTGCAAACAACGATCTAATGAGCTCAGCATGGTTAATGGTTTTACCAGCCGAGCCCATAAAATCCCTACTCTTCCAAATAGGCCCAAAATCATGGGCCACACCCCAGGCATACCTGGAGTCAGTGTAAATGTTTGCTGTCTGATTTTCAGCAATTATACATGCCTCAGTGAGTGCCCTAAACTCTGCTTCCTGTGCTGAGCAGGAAGGTGAGAGCAGTTGCTGAATCAATACCTCATCTAAGGTGGTGACTGCATACCCTGTTCTTGGGGACCCTTCATGATAATATCTAGGGCCATCTACAAACAATTCCCAGTCTGGATTAGATAAGGGAACATCTGTTACATTCTCTAGTTCCTTCATTTCCATTTTCATAAGTTCAAGACAATCATGGTCAGAAAAATTTTGATTTGTATTTTTATGTGACTGTATTTGCAGTACATTATCCCCCTCATCATCCTCACTGTTGTGTTCCTTATTGCCATTACCTGATATGTTAACAACAGGTGTATGTATGCCTCCCTCACTATTCCCCTCTTTTGAATCCTGTGTTGGAAGCAATGTAGCAGGATTCAACACTGTGCACCGCCTAATGGTCACATTGGTAGGGCTTAGTAGGGCTACCTCATACTTGGTTAACCTGCCTGCAGAAAGATGCTTAGTTCTGGCCTGGTTAAGTATTTCTGTTACTGAGTGGGGAACCTGTATTATCAATGAGTGGTCCAGCACTAAATCTGCTGCCTTGTCTTTAAGCATAGCTGCAGCTGCTACTGCCTTTAAACAAGAGGGTGCTCCTTTGATTACACTATCAAGCTGCAATAAATAATATGCCAGGGGCCTTTGTTTACCACCATGTTCCTGCACTAATACCCCTTGAGCATGTCCTTGTGTTTCATGACAGAATAGCATAAAAGGTCTGTCATATCTGGGTAATCCTAGTGCTGGTGCTTGGGTAATAGCAGTTTTTATCTGCATAAAAGCTTTCTTCTGTTCTGATGTTAATGTTACTGTTTTGTCTTTTGTATCTGTCAATGCATCATAGAGGGGCTGCATTATGAGGGATGTGTTGGCAATCCATTCCCTGCAATACCCTGTTAGTCCTAGAAATGCTCTGAGTTGCCTGGTGGTAGTGGGCTCTGGCACTTTCTGTATAGCTGAAATCCTATCTTGTGTCAAATGTCTTGTACCTTGAGAAATACAATGTCCTAAAAAGGTAACCTGTGTTTGAGCCGTTTGCAATTTTTCTTTTGACACTCTGCAATTTTGTTCACACAGAAAATAAGTAATGATTTAGTTTCACTTTGACACTGTCCCTCTGTATCTGCACATCGGAGCAAATCATCCATGTACTGCAACAACTGGGTGGTCTCAAACTGTGGTCTCCACCCTTGCAGTATGATGGACATAGCCTCTGTAAATGAAGATGGAGAGGTTGCCCCTCCTTGGGGTAATCTTGTCCAGCAATACTGTTTACCCATACTTGTAAAAGCTAAGTAGAGCTGACAGACACTCTGATGTAAGAGGTACAGAAAAAAATGCATTAGCTAAGTCTATTAGTGTGAAATGAGTTGCTGTTGCTGGTATTTGGTTTAGCAAGGTGTGTGGATTAGGCACTATAGGTACGTCCACCACCAACCGTTTGTTTACCTCTCTTAGATCATGCACCATCTGGTATTCCTGTTTACCATCTGCCCCCACCTTCTTTTTCACTGGAAATAAAGGGGTGCTCCATGGGGACCTGCAATCTTTTATAGCCCCTGTTTTCTGATATGCAGCAATCTGCTGCTGTATGGCCTTTTCCTGATCTCTGGTCAGTGGGTATTGTTTAATCTTTACTGGCACTACACCTGGTTTTAAGGTGAGTGTAACCGGTTGTACATCCAATAATCCCACATCTGTTTTACCCTTAGACCATAATTTTCCAGGGACTCCTGAAAGCCAGTCAGGGATCATCACTTCTATCTGTGTCTGGTGTTCCAGCAAATATATTGCTGCTGCTAGCTGACATTGACGATCCTGCCCTGTACTTCCTTTCAGTATTACATTGCCATTCCTGTACTCAATGGTAGCTTCTAATTCATTAAGGATATCTGCTCCTAACAAATTAACTGGACAGGATATGGAGGTCAGGAATTATACAGGCACTTTCATTTCTGCTGACCCCACTGCAACTTTTATGGGCTTACTAACATGTAAGGATACAGTATGTTCTGTTAGTCCTGTTCCAGGAATTGTCTGATTTGTTACATATTTCTTGGGAACATCTTCTGCCCTTAAAACGGTACAGCTTGCACCAGTGTCTATTATACAGTCAATTTGTTCCTTCCCAGGTAATGTCAATTGTATTATTCCCTTGGGACCTGAGGTATTAATAATGGATTGTGGGGAACCTGACACTGGACAGCCTATTTCCTATGGGCTGTGCACTGTTTGAACCCTTACTCCAAATTGCTCCCTTTTCTCTGCCCATTCCTTATATTTCTGACAATCCCTTTTCATGTGACCTGCTTTATGACAGAAGAAAAATAACCCTCTCCTTCTTGCTACTTCTGGTGATACTCTCCTATTATCTCTGGTCTGTCTAGGCTTTGGTCCATTATAGGGACCATCCTGCATCAAATGAACTGTCACTCTTAGAACCTGACCTCTCTCTCTTACTTTCCTTTTCTTTTCTTCTTCCTGATCTTCTATAGCTCTTAATACATCCAGTACAGCTGGAAGTGTCATAGTACCTGCTTCTGGTATCTTTTGATATAGTTCCACCCTCAAATTTTCAAGTAAGCCTCCCAAAAAAGCAGTTCTAAGCAACTACTCATGGGTAGGATTATTATCTTGGAATCCCCTATCTAAGTGTGACTGGTGTGGTTGATCATAATAATCCTTTACTGACTGTCCCATTCTCTGCCTGCCTTCAGGCACAGCAAGCATACGCTGCTGTTGCTGCTCACACCACCTCCTTAACCTAGTAATAAAGAGTGTCCCTGACTCAGGAGTTTTTCTGTTATCTGCATCTGGCACTCCCACTACTCCTGCTTCACCTATTGGCAGAGCTAGTATTTCTGTCAGGCTGCCTGCTCCCACTGTCATCCTACATATTTCCTCCAAATCTGCCCAAGTAGCTCCCCAAATAGCTACTAATCTCTCCACATATCTGTGGAGGGCCATTGAATTCTTTCTGGTGTCTGGGGCTTTATTTACAATATCATTCATCTCTGCTGCTGTCCAGGTCTATACTGATTTTGGGTTCTCACTTTTATCATAACTGCTGCATTCTGGGGATCTGGTTCAAACACCTCATTTGTAGTTACAGAATAAGCCTCTACAGATGTGTTTTGGTATGGGGGTGGACCTGTCCCTTTCTGAAAATACATCTGTTCACCCCAACAGTGTTCACAGCCGCAAGGTTCATCATTATTGCCTGTGGCTTGGTTCTTGCATAACCATGTCCTGTGTCTGTTTTTATTAAACATCCAAGGCATTAAGGTACCTGCCCACCCTTGTATGGGAATGGGGCTGAAATTTCCTCCTGCATAAGGCAGTGGAGGAGCTGGTGGTGTAACTGGTGATAAGTGTGGAGGTGATGGATAATGAGGTGATCTGGTTAAGCCTTGTTGATCACAGGGTTCCCCTGACCAGGGCACTTGATTCCCACAAAATGGACAATTAGTGTTAGCATTAGGTACACATTTACCACATCCTGGGCATTTTCTGCCATCCTTTACTGGTGTGGTAAAAGGAGCCAAACTTGGGTACTTTGGGCTTAAATCAGGGGCTGTTGGTGATGCCTGTTGATTTACAAAAGGGATCACTGGGACAGGCCTCACAGTATTTGGACCACAATCTTCCATAAACTCAGTGTCTTGTGTTACCTCCTGTTCTTTATGTATTTCTTTGGCTACCATTAACCAAGCCTGTACTTGCTTGCCTACTTTCTTACACTCTATCCAAGCCTTGTTTTCTTTTGCAAAGGTTTCCGATCTTACAGGATCTAGGGAACCCACACTGGGCATCCCTGCTTTCTGTAGTATCTTTTGAATATCTTTAAGTGCACTTTTCCCCTCCCTGGATTCGACTAGAGCCACACGAGCACATGGTAATTCTTTTACCATGCCTTTACTGCCCTGAGCCCCCATTGTGGGTTTTTTAAGCTCCTAGTCTTTCCTGAATCCCCTGAGGAATCTTTATTTTATTCAAAATTACAGTTGCTACTTATTCTGCATTCCTACTGGGTAACCATACAACAATACCTGTTTTATCAGCTTCAAATACCTATCAGCTGACAACCCCCTAATAACTGGACAGGCTACTACTGAACTATCCCTGCACAAATTACTGGCTAGCTAATTTATTAGTCCAGCCCAGTCCTTATCTATCCTGGTAGCCAAATATGTTAACACCCTATGAGACAAATATATACCACAGGGATCCTCTGATTTATTACAGCTATTAGATCAGGACTTATAAATGATCTGGTTTTCTGTAATACCACTACACAAGTACACCCCTCAAACTTTAGTTATATGTGGTTCATATATCAGACTCTGGAGACCTGTTATCCCTGTCCTTAAAAAAAAACAATACAGTATTTCCAATGTCACTATAACACTCCCACAGATTATGACCCACTGTTCTAATCCTTCTGGCATGCTACACAGATGAATAACATGTACATCCCTTCAGCCCCAGGCGCCCCTAGGGGTACCAACGAGGAAACATGAAGGACCCTATCCCGAATCAATGGGCACCTTTCTCTGCACTCCTAAACACTTTTACCGTGTTTAGGTGCTAGGTGTCACTTTTTACAACTACTATGAGAGCAAGGAGATCAGTGAATGTCTCAACCCAGGGGTCACACCTCTCAAAGACAGGACAAGCCTCTGATAGCAGATGAGAGGTGCAGTCTTTGATTATTTATAGATCTGGTTCCTTCATATACATCTCACTGTTAGCACACATACAATCACACTCCTTTCACTCACTTCAAGACAAGACAACTTATACTTTAAAAGAGCAGGTATGGCATACAATATATTCATAGATCCCCGATTAGCCCATCCATACTGAACCGCACAATACTAATCAGGTAGCGCGGAAGAGAGCATTGAAAAGCGCAAATGCGCATTTGTTTTTCAATACTCACCCGGGTTTTGCTTCTGCAGTTCCAAATTTTCAAGTGGACATCCGTCAGTATAGACAGGCAGTTGGGGATCCTGGACGTTTGCCCCCACAAAATGTTAGGGTGATGAGGCTTCCTACCCCTGGATCACGGTATGCAAAACACTACTCCTGTTCTTAATTTTCCTTCCAGCCGGCTGGGGAGATGATGAAAACTCAACACACACTTGTGATGAATCCACTCAGCTCTCAGAGGCACATCCCCTTTGAGCCGTCTTTTATAAGTTCAGAAAACTGCTGTTTCAAACATTTGCCAAAAATGGTTTGACAGAAAAGAATACATATGATTGGTTTAACAAGTACATAGGATGTATCAATGCATCTTCAGTATGTCTTTTTTTTCACAGTGTCCAGACTTGGTATCCTATTCTGGGATCATTCAGCTGCTGTTGTCTTATAACATGGTCATTCAGTATAATGCTGGCTTAATCTCAAGATATTTGTGTAAAGGAAAATGGCTTTTTCTGATAAATCAAACAGTGTGTTTTAAATAAACACTATAAATTATTATAGACTCTCACAATACCAAAAATGCAACTTTTGCTTTTAATAATAACTCAAGACAATATTTCCTTTTGTGGACATGACACTTCACTGTGTATACTGTATAGTGTAATGTGACTTATAGCATCTACAACTGGCAATGTTATGCCACATCTTTATGCTTTCTCTACAGTAATTCTGCGCTAACTTTGTGTGAATGTATATACACTTCTGCACCTCCTGTATGTCTGGCAGCTTATAAAAGTGTAGATGCAGTCAAAATGTGCACAGTTCTGGAGCATGCACAGTGTGAAACAATGCAAGATATGCTCAGCAAGCAGGCATAAGTACACTAGCCATATATTCCAGTCATGCCTCATGGTAATAATGGTATGCTGGTATATATAGATGGCCGGCGCTGAGTGTGCGATGTCATGACGTCATTACGTCACGCAGAGGTGCGTGACTGGCAGTTCAGGTAAGTGCAGCGCTGACCGGTTGTCCTCAGTACTCCAGGTAGGAGTCTCCTGGAAAAATGGTTTGGCCTCACAAAATGGTCTAAAAGTGGTCTTGGTTAATCAGGAATGTGGTACTGTATTATATTTATATGCCCTGATTTTCCATCAGTGGATCTTATGGGCTGCATGTTACAGAATATCCGTACATATCTGCAGCACTGTAAATACAGATGGATGTGCCATTGGTTAGAGCTAAACTACATTTCAGTAACAAGTGACTAATCACATACCAGCAATAACACATGTTTTATTTCTATGGGGATATCAACAAATGTGATTTTTACACTACTATGTAGTGTGACCATGACACAACAATGTCTAGTTTAATTATGAACAACAAGTGATTATCAAGTGAATTGTTTTACAGGTGCTCTATATAAAGGGATTGTCTCCTCCTGCACCTACATATCTACATGCTTGGCTTTCTACAATAGAACTATTGTTTAATTAGTTCCTGTCTACTCAAGGTTTTTTAATGCATTCACATTAGTACATGACCCCTGTTTATCAGATGAAGAAGCACTATGTACTCAATAACATATACACACATTCACCTCTTCAATTGTTTTCCAGAAACAGCACACGCACTGGGTCATTAGGGAACATATTCAGCTTTTCTTCAATTTGTTATCATAATTCCAGAGTTAGGCACAATATGAACCATTGATCTACTGTACTTTCTTTTCTGTTTTATCTGTTTATCATGCAGCAGTCATCCATTCATTTTATATTGGCAACTACCCATTGGCAGCAAATTACCTTCTGCAGCTATTTCACAGTAAAAATTGTTACAGGAGCTGTTTAACCTTTCAGGTCCCTGAAATAGGACCCTCACAATTTTACAAATGGTTGTAGGAATGTGTTTTTAGGAAATGTTGCTCCTAGAAAGAATCACCAGATAAATGACTGTATTTTTTTACACATTGATGGCAAATAGAACAAATTTGGTCTCTTATGCTGGGTACACACTATGCAAGATGTTGTTCGTTTAGCCGATGAACAACATATAGCATAGTGCATCTGTCTGTGTGTGTACAGATGATAGGTCTCTAAATGGAGTAATTCACAGACATATCACGTCGGCCCTACAGCACAGCCAATTCCGATATAACTAGTAGATATACTGTATCTTCACGTCTGACTGTGCGTATGGGCGACACGCCGATCGCCCCTACACTTGCTGCAAGGGACCGCAAACATTGACATCTCAACTGGGGGCAAATTTAAATGCCCGACCGGTTGTGATCTCAGCCAAGACAACTTGAGCCACAGATTGGTAAGTGTGTATTGGCTTATCAATCAGACGCTTTTTCGCAACATCCCTGGGTCGGCGGACAAGTCGGCCAGGTGTATACCCAGCATTGTGCACTGACAAAGAATGAACAGATCAAAACAGAAAGCTGGCTGCACACATGCATGCTCTAATACTGGCATGGCCAATGATCTCACACAGGCACCAAGAGTTATCTGTCAACCTGGTTTTTGGCTCTAGCCAATCATTCTTTTGATATTTGATTCAACTGAATTTTAAATTTTAATGGTTACCAATGTAAGATCTGGTACACATACACCATGCTATTATCTGCAAATTTCAACCAAATTTCCTGCCTAATGCTGGGTACACACTAAACAATGTGTACCCAGCCGATGTGTCATACGGCAGGTCCCGGCGGGGGTGGCAGCATCGGCAAGTGCATACACACTTTCCAATGCCGGAAACGATGCTGATGATATGCGGAAATGCTGACGATATCGCCCGTCGGTCCTGCATGCAGGTCCGACGGGCATTGTCGCTGACGACGCTTGGGAGAGCGCATCATCAGCTGCATAGCATGTACACACTGCCCGATGTGGACGATATTTCGTCCGATCTGTTGGATCAGACGACATATTGTCTAGTATATACCTGGTTTTTGTTTGCATGTTTGTGGCTAACTTGCACTTTGAACCGCTAAGCCTTCAAGCAGAGTGATATGGACATGACACTATTAAAACTGCCAGCACACAGCATTACCAGTGTTTATCAAGGAGAAAGGAAGGGCTTGCATGGCAGTCTAGCATTATCTAAAACTATAGCCATACCCTTTAAAACTGGTCACACCCACATCAATGGAGCAACACATCCCTGACCTCATACTGATTTGACCTGCCAACAATATGAGGTCACTTTCACCATATTCTCCAGAGCTCCACTTGTGACTAGCTGTTTGCTTACGCTTTGCTGACACTGATTGAGGCATTCTTCATCTGTCAGTCATAGATTATGCTTTTTTTTACACATATGTGAATCGATTTGTTTCTTCTGTATTAAAGAGGCTTTTGGACTTCAATTGATTTATTTTATTTATTTATTACCAGTTATTTATATAGCGCACACATATTCTGCAGTGCTTTACAGAGAATATTGCCCATTCACATCAGTCCCTGCCCCAGTGGAGCTTACAATCTAAATTCCCTATCACATGCTCACACACATCATACTTGCCGACAATCAGCTCCAGCCTTCTGGGAGGGAGCTTACTGTCAGCTAACAGCGGGGGGGCAAGGGCGGCCATTGACGTCACACTGGGGGCGGAGCCAGGGGCGGGCCTCACAAATTGCGTCATCGTGGCCCCACCCCCTCTTCACAATGCTGTTATTTTCGTCATTGTGAAGAAGGGGGCGGGGCCACGATGACGTGATACAGCGCGAATCGCGTCACCGCCCCCCCCTGCGGGGGTTTCTAGTTTTTTCTGGGGGTAGATCGGGAGGGTCACAGGCTTCTGGGAGGCTTGCCTGCCTTTCCGAGGGGCCGGGAGTGACACCCGAAAATCAGGAGGCTCCCGGCCAAATCGGGAGGGTAGGTAAGCCTAACACACATACACACTAGGGTTAATTTTGTCACGACTCAATTAACCTACCAGTATATTTTTTTTGGAGTGTGGGAGGAAACTAGAGCACCTGGGGAAACTATGCAAGCACAGGGAGAATATACAAACTGCACACAGTTAGGGCCATAGTGGGAGTCGACCCCCTCGACCTCAGTGCTGTGAGGCAGTAATGCTAACCATTACACCATCTGTGCTGCCCTAATTGATGCCTAAATAGCGAATGTACTTGTTGCACACAAAATAAATGGTTTGCATGTGTGCAAGTGTGATATCTGTGACAAGTGTCTGGTGAAAACCATATGCTCAGGGGTGTATTACCGCCCGAATGTGCCCATGTGCAACCAACCTCCTCATCTGAGTAGTGGGTCCCCCAACCAGGAAACTTACCTCACTCCGGCAAGCGGGTCCACCCTCCTCCTCCGCTGCACACACTGTACCCATTGTAAATACGCCTACATATATATGTATGCATATGTACAGTCAGGTCCATAAATATTGGGACATTGACAGAATTTTCAGATTTTGGCCTCTATTCACCACCACAATGGTTTTGAAATGAAACAAACAAGATGTGCTTTAACTGCAGACTTTCAGATTTAATTTGAGGGTAATTACATCCAAATCGGGTGAACGATGTAGGAATTACAACAGTTTCAATATGTGCCTTCCACTTTTTAAGGGACCAAAAGTAATGGGACTATCAACTCAAAAGCTATTTCATGGACAGGTGTGAGCTATTCCCTTGTTATTTCATTATCAATTAAGCAGGTAAAAGGTCTGGAGTTGATTCTAGGTGTGACATTTGCATTTGGAATCAGTTGCTATCAACTCTCAATATGAGAGCCAAAGAGCTATCAGTGAAGCAAGCCATCATTAGGCTGAAAAATCAAAACAAACCCATCAGAGAGATAGCAAAAACATGAGGTGTGGCCAAATCAACTGTTTGGAACATTCTTAAAAAGAAAGAATGCACCGGAGAGCTCAGCAACAACAAAAGACCCCGAAGACCACGGAAAACAACTGTGGTGGATGACAAAAGAATTATTTCCCTGGTGAAGAAAAACCCCTTCACAACAGTTGGCCAAATCAAGAACACTCTACAGGAAGTAGATGTATATGTGTCAAAGTCAACAATCAAGAGAAGACTTCACAAGAGTGAATATAGAGGGTTCACCACAAGATGCAAACCATTGGTGAGCCACAAACACAGGAAGACCAGATTAGAGTTTGCCAAACAACATCTAAAAAAGCCATTACAGTTCTGGAACAACATCCTATGGACAGATGAGACAAAGATCAACTTGTACCAGAGTGATGGGAAGAGAAGAGAAGGAAAGGAACTGCTCATGATCCAAAACATACCACCTCATCAGTGAAGCATGGTGGTGGTAGTGTCATGGCGTGGGCATGTATGGCTGCCAATGGAACTGGTTCCCTTGTATTTATTGATGATGTGACTGCTGACAAAAGCAGCAGAATGAATTCTGAAGTGTTTCGGGCAATATTATATGCTCATATTCAGTCAAATACTTCAGAACTCATTGGACGGCGATTCACAGTGCAGATGGACAATGACCCAAAGCATACTGCATAAGCAACCAAGGAGTTTTTTAAGGCTAAAAAGTGGAATGTTATGCAATGGCCAAGTCAATCCCCTGACCTGAATCCGATTGAGCATGCATTTCAGTTGATGAAGACAAAACTGAAGGGAAAATGCCCCAAGAACAAGCAGGAACTGAAGACATTTGCAGTAGAGGCCTGGCAGAGCATCACCAGGGATGAAACCCAGCGTCTGGTGATGTCTATGCGTTCCAGACTTTAGGCTGTAATTGCCTGCAAAGAATTTACAACAAAGTATTAAAAAGTGAAAGTTAGATTTAGGATTGTTTAGTTTGTCCCATTACTTTTGGCCCCTTAAAAAGTGGGAGGCACATATAGAAACCGTTGTAATTCCTACACCGTTCACCTGATTTAGATGTAATTACCCTCAAATTAAATCTGAAAGTCTGCAGTTAAAGCACATCTTGTTTGTTTCATTTCAAAGCCATTTGTGGTGGTGAATAGAGGCCAAAATATGAAAATTCTGTCAATGTCCCAATATTTATGGACCTGACTGTATATACAGTATATGCATTTACTATTGCCAGTTAGAATGGATCTTGAGCTCTGCATATGGACAAAAATTCAGCCATGGCCAAAAGTTTTGGGAATGCAACAAGAATTGCTTTTCACAAAGTTTGCTGCTTCAGTGTTTTTAGACCTTTTTGTCTGATGTTACTATGGTATAATGTAGTAAAATTACAAGCATGTCAAAAGTGTCAAAGGCTTTTATTGACAATTACATTAACTTTATGCAGAATGTCAATATTTGCAGTGTTGACCCTTCTTTTTCAAGACCTCTGCAATTCGCCCTGGCATGCTGTCAATCAACTTCTGGGCCACATACTGACTGATGGCCGTCCATTCTTGCCTAATCAATGTTTGGAGTTTGTCAGAATTTGTGAGTTTCTGTTTGTTCACCCGCCTCTTGAGTATTGACCACAAGTTCTCAATGGGATTAAGGTCTGGGGAGCTTCCTGGCCATAGACCCAAAATGTTGATGTTTTGTTCCCCAAGCCACTTAGTTATCACTTTATCACTTTTGCCTTATGGCAAGGTGCTCCATCTTGCTGGAAAAGGCATTGTTCATCACCAAACTGTTCTTGGATGGTTGGGAGAAGTTGCTCTTGGAGAATGTTTTAGTACCATTCTTTATTCATGGCTGTGTTCTTAGGCAAAATTGTGAGTGAGCCCACTGCCTTGGGTGAGAAGCAACTCCACACATGAATGGTCACAGGATGCTTTACTGTTGGCATGACACAGGATGAAGACTTCTGGAGAATGGCCTGGTGTCAAGAAGGGCAGCAAAGAAGCCACACATACTGATTTACTTTAAAAGGTACACGGATTGGACTGCTGGGGTAAAGTTATTTTCTCTGATGAATCCCTTTTCAGATTGTTTGGGGCATCTGGAAAAACGCTTGTGTGCAGAAGGAAAGGTGAGCGCTACCATCAGTCCTGTGTCATGCCAACAGTAAAGCATCCTGAGACCATTCAGGTGTGGGGTAGCTACTCAGCCAAGGCAGTGGGCTCACTCACAATTTTGCCTAAGAACACAGCCATGAATAAAGAATGGTACCAAAACATCCTCAAAGAGCAACTTCTCCCAACCATCCAAGAACAGTTTGGTGACAAACAGTGCCATTGCCAGCATGATGAAGCACCTTGCCATAAGGCAAAAATGATAACTAAGTTGCTAGGGGAACAAAACATCGAAATTTTGGGTCTATGGCCAGGAAACTGCCCAGACGTTAATCCCATTGAGAACTTGTGGTCAATACTCAATAGGCGGGTGGACAAATAAAAACCCACAAATTCTGAAAAACTCCAAGCAATGATTAGGCAAGAATGGGTGGCCATCAGTCAGTATGTGACCCAAATGTTGATAGACAGCATGCCAGGGCTAATTGCAGAGGTCTTGAAAAAGAAGGGTCAACACTGCAAATATTGACTCTTTGCATAAACGTAAAGTAATTATCAATAAAAGCATTTGACACTTATGAAATGCTTGTAATTTTACTTCAGTATACCATAGTAACATCTGACAAAAAAGTCTAAAAAACAATACTTGTGTCATTCTTAAAACTTTTGGCCATGGCTGTACACTATTTTTTTTTAGAAATATTAAATGGAGAATAACTGATATAGCCCATACCAAGAAATGAAGCAAAATAAAGCTTTTCCGATCAGTCTTTCAGTCAGCAAAAGTCACCGCAATACAGTCAGTACAGCAGAACGAGCTAAACCTCACATAGGTCTCATCACAGAGTTGCGTAACTTAAAAAAACTTAAGCTAGCTATTTGACTAGTCTAGGGTTAGATAACATTACACATGGCCGTATACGTCAGCCCATCTTCTAAGAAATAAGCTGATTCTATCTCTTAAAGGTGAATGTCCCAGATCTGATTTTTCCTCGATGGTCAGCTTATTTTTCCTCGATGGTCAGACAAGTTCTCAACAATTGGTTTAGAGATATTGCCGTTCTTTGAACACTTGTGACATCAGCAGGTGAGAGTATAGCAGGCCCAGAGATAATGACTTGCTATCTATGGTAATAGAAGGTGTTCCACCATGTGCCAGGATGGCCCCTGATGGTCGGCATCTGGACCCTGATGATTACAACTCAGCAACGAGCACAAAAACATGTTTGCTACCTTCAACAACATCTTACAAGATTGTGTATCAGCACTTTCTTGGGATCCATCTTAGAATGTAACATTCATTTATTTATAAATAGTGCATCTTCTATAAATGAGCTTCTATAAACCTCAAACTCTTTATTTTAGCTTACATATGATTCATTATTACCTATTAATATCTTTCAACACCTATATTTATCATAATACCTTATTTTACCTAATATTACCTTACACAAATGCCATTTTCTTATAGTTTGCCATCTATAACATTCAAACTTTGCATTGCAGGATTAACTACTTAAGCATTCACAAATCAGATACCATAATGCAGAGGTTCCCAAACTCGATCCTCAAGGCACCCTAACAGTCCAGGTTTTAAAATTAACCATGCTTGGGCACAGGTGACTAAATTAGTACCACAGTCTTTTGATTTAACCATCCGTGCTCAACCAAGGATATCCTTAAAACTAGAGATGAGTAGGTTCAGTTTCCATAGAACCGAACTCACCCGAATTTAGCATATCCGAGTCGGATCCAAGCAGGCTTGGAGGTTCCCGCCTTACTCGGTTCTCGAAACCGAGGCAAAACCATAGAGATGGAAAGCTCGTGGTTCGCGAGCTTTCGTCTCTATGATCAATGTAGTATATAAGGGACCATGCGACGGACGTCATTTCCACTCCGGCTGTGTAAAGTGAACATGGAGGGTGGGTAGTGAAGGGCTGGGAGAGGTGCTGGTGCTATCGGCGGTGTCCTGGGCTGGTGACTGCTGATCCATTCTGGTCTCTGGTCACGGTGCTGTCACTGTGCTGTCTGCTGATCCATTCTGGTCACGGTGCTGTCACTATCACTGTGCTGTCTGTGCTGATCCATTCTGGTATCTGGTCACGGTGCTGTCACTGTGCTGTCTGGTGATCCATATGGGCTGTCTGCTGTGTCCTGGGCTTGTGCTGTGTCCATCTCTGGGCCCAAGTTCTCGACTCAAAAAAAAAAAAAGTCAAAGAAAAAAAAAATCAAAGTGTCTTTTTATATTTTTCTGTGTGTGCATGCGTGTTAGGCTTAACCACAGTAGCGCACAAGAGCCAGCCAGCAACACAACTTTGTGTTGCCCGACTCCAGTCGTTCTTAAAAAAATAAATAAAAGTGTCACTGTCTTATATAGATTTTTTTCTTCTGTGTGTGCTTGAGTGTTAGGCTTAACCACAGTAGCGCACAAGATCAATCGACTACAGTCGTGTTCAATCAAAAATAAAAAAAATACAAGTGTCACTGTCTTATATATTTTTTTCTTCTGTATGTGCATGGGTGTTAGGCTTAACCATAGTAGCGCACACGATCCAGTGACTACAGTCGTGTTCAATCAAAAAAAAACAATACAAGTGTCACTGTCTTATATATTTTATTTTTCTTATTTGTGTGCGTGGGTGTTAGGCTGAACCACAGTAGCGCACAAGATCAAGCGACTACAGTTGTGTTCAATAAAAAAAAACAATTAAAGTGTCACTGTCTTATATTTTTTTTTTCTTCTGTGTGTGTGTGGGTGTTAGGCTGAACCACAGTAGCGCACAAGATCAAGCGACTACAGTCGTGTTCAATAAAAAAAAAACAATACAACTGTCACTGTCTTATATATTTGTTTCTTCTGTGTGTGCGTGGGTGTTAGGCTTAACCACAGTAGCGCACAAGATCAAGCGACTACAGTCGTGTTCAATAAAAAAAAACAATTAAAGTGTCACTGTCTTATATATTTTTTTTCTTCTGTGTGTGTGTGGGTGTTAGGCTGAACCACAGTAGCGCACAAGATCAAGCGACTACAGTCATGTTCAATCCAAAAAAAAACAATACAACTGTCACTGTCTTATATATTTGTTTCTTCTGTGTGTGCATGGGTGTTAGGCTGAACCACAGCAGCGCACAAGATCAAGCGACTACAGTCGTGTTCAATCAAAAAAAAACAATACAAGTGTCACTGTCTTATATATTTTATTTTTCTTATTTGTGTGCGTGGGTGTTAGGCTGAACCACAGTAGCGCACAAGATCAAGCAACTACAGTCGTGTTCAATCAAAAAAAAACAATTAAAGTGTCACTGTCTTATATATTTGTTTCTTCTGTGTGCACGTGGCTGTTAGGCTTAACCACAGTAGCGCACAAGATCAAGCGACTACAGTCATGTTCAATAAAAAAAACAATTAAAGTGTCATTTTTTTTCTTGTTTTTGTGGGTGGGTTTTTGGCTTAACCACAGTAGTGCACAAGATCCAGAAAGTAATGCAAGTTGCAACCTTGTGCTGCCAGACTCCAGTCATGATCAATTGTTACTCTGGGGACAAGTTCTTCTGGAGCTGACAAAAAATATAAACCATCATTTGTCGTTTTTTCTAATATTTTTGTGTGTGCACAACTGTACGTGTGTTAATTTTGTAACCGCACCTTGGCTACACTATTGGTGATTGTGACACTGCTTCTACACTGCAGAAAAAATATGGAGGGCTGTCACATGACAGGAGAGCAAGGCCAAGAACCACATGTTGTAGCTGCCGCCAGCAGTGCAAGGCCATCAACTTCCTCGACCTCTAGGAAGGCCCAGGCCCCAGGGCTTAAGTCACGCCATCGATATGGTACTAGTAGTAAAGCAGGTTTTACTGAAATTTAAAAAAAAAATTGAAAGGATAATTGACTTTAGATAAACAAAAAATTGGCAATATGCCATTCACTACACGAAGTGGCAAGGAAAGGATAAGGCCTTGGCCTTCTTACTTTATGAAGAAGACTGCTGATTCTGATAGCCCTTCTGCTTGTAGTAGTAGTGGTGGTGGTCCAATTAAAAATGTGAAAGTTGTTGTTGTGACAGCTCTGGAAAAACCGACTGTGTGCCCTGAGAAATCGAAATCACAAATTCCAGAGGAGAGTGCAAGTGTGTCCACGGTTGCCATGTGTGAGCCCGACCTAAATACTAGTGTACTGGAGGATCCTCCGTTCCAACATTTGTGTGCCGTCTGTAAATGTGGGAAAGGGCAGTCAACATCTTGCACACGTAGTCATTGAGGATGCTTCTGTGGAATTGCACATGGAGGAGAAGGATATTTTGATGGATGAAGGCGCTAAGGATGATGAGGATGTTGATGTTGGTGATGAGGATGTTGATGCCGAGGATGTCCTTTGTGTAAGTATGCAACAGCTGTTGCCCATGGTTTGAAAAAGCCAAAGCCCATTGTTGTCATGCCAGGACAAAAGACAAAAAAATCTACTTCTCACGTGTGGAATTATTTCCATCCCAATCCGGACAACAGTTGTCAAGCCATATGTGCCCATTGCCATGCAAGAGTGAGTAGAGGGAGGGACCTAAACCTAGGAACCGCCTCCTTGTTACATCACTTGGAGCGCATTGATCAAATATCAAAGTGTACATTTCCAAGTTCCAAAACTCAAAACGTAACAAGTCCAGTGTCACCTACCTACTCCCTCTCTGTGAGATCCAAGTGCCTTCGATCTCCAACACCAACACCTGCATCATCAACATCCTCATTCGTCATCGGGAGTAGTCCTGCTGCATGCAATGTTGGTATTCCAAACATGATTGACTCCTCTCCTGTCCGTGATTCCTCAGAAGGATCCTTGATGACTACACCTGTTGCTGCTGCTGTTGTTGTCAGTGGATCTTCATCCCAGAAGGGGACCAGGAGGAAGACTACTTGTAGCGTATACTCCAAAAAGCAATTAACTGTTAAACAATCATTTGCAAGGGCAAACAAGTATGACAGCAATCACACAGTTGCACAGCGGATTACTGACGCCATAACAGCTATGCTGGTATTAGATGTATGTCCAGTATCCGCCATTACTGCAGTAGGTTTTCAACAGTTAATTCAGGTCCTGTGTCCTCGCTACCAGATCCCTTCTAGATTCCACTTCGCTAGAAGAGCAATTCCAAATCTGTACAAGGACATTAAAAAAAACCTTATTAATGTCCACAGAAATGCCAATGTAATTACTGTCCACTTGACCACTGATATGTGGACAAGTGGGACAGGGCAAACTAAGGATTACATGTCTGTGACAGCCCACTGGGTAGGTGTATTGCTTGCAACAGCAGCAGCAGCAACATCTCCCAAAAGACAGCTGATACAGAGGCAGGCTACTCTTTGTATAACTAGTTTTACTAAGAGGCATACCACTGAGAACCTCTTAGAAAAACTCAGGGAAATCATTGCTAAATGGCTTACCCCACTTGGACTCTCATCGGGATTTGTGATTTCGGACAATGCCACCAATATTGTGAGAGCATAACATCTTGGCGAATTCCAACACGTCTCATGTTTTGCTCACACAATTAATTTGGTGGTGCAACATTTTTTTAAAAATGACAAGGGCATGCAGGAGATGCTCTCGGTGGCACGCAAAATATCTGGACAATTTAGACATTCAGTGACCGCTTGTCGAAGATTGCATGACCAGCAGGTACAGTTAAAATTGCCCTTCCATCAGCTGAAGCAAGAGGTAGTAACTCGGTGGAATTCTACCCTCAACAAAAAAACATCCAGGCCTATACAGCGGACTATGACATAGGCCGTGGAGGGGGAATGCACCTTACTCAAGCGCAGTGGAGAATAATTTCCGTGTTGTGCAAGGTTCTCAAACCCTTTGAACTTGCCACACGTGAAGTTAATTCAGACACTGCCAGCTTGAGTCAGGTCATTCCCCTCATCAGACTTTTGCAAAAACAGCTGGAGAAACTGAAGGAGGAGCTGAAACGGAGCGATTGCGCAAAGTATGTTGGACTGGTGGATCAAGCCCTTGATTCACTTCACCAGGATCCAAGAGTCATCAATCTATTGAAATCTGAAAAATATATTTTGCCCACCATTCTGGATCCTAGGTTTAAGTCCTACCTTTTGAGTTTTTTTTCCAAAAGACCAAAATCTAAAAATATTCAAACAAATGTTGGTCAAAAAATTGTCAGCTGCAGCTGCATGTGAAACGCCTTCATCTCCTCCTTCAGTTTCAACAGCTGCCAGGAAAAAACTCAATTTTCCTTACAGAATGCCTGCTGATCATGCAGATCAGTCACCAAAAAATGACATCTGGTCGGGCCTGAGAGAACTACCTACTAGTGACATGTCTTCTACCGTGACTATGTGTGATATGGTCTCCATTCATAGAATGGTGGAGTACTATTTCAGAGATAACATTCTAATAGACATGTCTGATAGTCCCTTTCAGTACTGGCAGGAAAAAGAAGCAATTTGGAGTCCCATACATAAACTGGTTTTGCATTACTTAAGTTGCCCACCCTCCAGTATGTACTCTGAAAGAGTTTTCAGTGCAGCTGGCAACCTTGTCAGTGATCGGCGTAGGAGATAACTTCCTCAAAATGTGGAATAGATGATGTTCATTAAAATGGATTACAAACTCCACGAGGAAAACCTCGACCAACAATTACATAAAAAAATGACAGATGCGGCTGTGGTGGAATCCAGCGGGGATGAATTAATTTTGTGTGAAGAAGAGGATGTACACACTGATGGTGATGACGAGGACGAGGATGATGACAACTTAATGTAAAGCCAGTTTGTGTATGGGATTATTTTCTTTTCCATGTCCAAAGCACATTGGCAGCTTGTTTTATGGGGGTCCAAACAAACCAATCATTTCAGCCACAATTGGCAGTCCTTGTCGCTGAAATGATTGGTTTGTTTAACTGTCCTGTTTCGTATACAACATAGGGGTGGGTGGGAGGGCCCAAGGACTATTCCATCTTGCACCTTTTTCCTTTCCATTATGTACTGGTTGGGGCATTTCTGCCTGATATTTTAAATTAAATTAATGTTATGGTTGGTTTAGGGACCAATGATTTATTTTTAAATTAATTTATGATCAATTTAACAGCCAGGGGCTGCACCCAATGAATTGTTTTTAAATTAATTTATGATCAATTTAACAGCCAGGGGCTGCACCCCATGAATTGTTTTTAAATTAATTTATGATCAATTTTACACCTGGCTGTCACTGTCATCGGCGTAGCTGTGCAGGGGTGCTGTGCTCCTGTCTGTCAAGGGGCTGTTGCCCAAAATAATAAACAATTTTTTTTGTGTGTGTGTCAGCCACACCTGTCATCAGCATAGCTGCGCAGGGGTGCTGTGCTGCTATCTGTCAAGGGACTGCATGAATATTGCAATGAAAACCTTTTTTTTAAGTTATTGGGTTACAAAAAGTTTTTTTTTTAATCTTAAACATAGCAGAAATATTATCCTAACAGCTTATAAAGTTATATGCTCTAAAAAAACTAAAGCCTATATTTGTAAAAAAAAAAAAAAAACTAAAGCCTAATTCAGCCAAAAGAGAGACAGACACCATGGCTAAACATAAGAGTCACCTTCTGGATGTGAATTGTCTCATTTGTATGGGGAAAACACAACCCTCAGATGAGATGGATCTCAGCCAGTGGACAACATTGAAATCACCATTAAAAAGTCACAATGGAAGACTACAGTGTGGAGAATCTTTCTTCACAGTCAGGAGAGGCCTCAGAGAACATGAAAAAAAAAGATGCTATAGGTGCTGAACTTCAAGGGATTTCTCCATCATGTTCTGCAGTGTGGAAAGGTTTCATTCACATGTTTTCTATAAAGCAGTTCAAAGTTACAGCCTTCAAAGTGTCTGGTTATAACACCCACCTTGTCTCCAGGAGATCGTCTGCCTTAATGAACACTCTGAAGAGATGACTGGTCCTGCTTTCTCTGTATAACCCTCTGTGGTGTCCGTTATCCTGTTAAGAATTTAACTTGTGCTGGACTCAGTAATTATTCTCCATTACAGTGTTCTCTGACCCAGTGATACTGGTGCTCCCCCCGGTGGTCATAGCTTTTATTACATGCCATAACAGCACTTGGCATTAGATTTATATTTTTCATCTTTGTCGACAACACTTTTGAGCGATATTTATGTAATAAGGGCTCTTAACCGCAATGACTGTCTCTAACATACTACCATGAAACAAAGCGTTATACATCCATAATGGCTATATAATAATCCCCTGGCCTCTGGGGGTTGGTGATCGACTGCCTCAGCTTTTCATATGACATCGTAACATTTAAACGAACGTTTACTGCCTATCATTAACCTACATTTTCAGCTATCTATATGCCATGGGCAAAACCGGGAAATCTGCTCATAAGAAAGAGACTCCTCATCCTAGAACAGAACCATCTCAATCTGGCCTACGTCCATTTCTCTTGCCAACTCCTGCTAAACAAGACTCTCTCTCTGACTCAGTAGCTTCTTCACCAGATCCATCAAATCCTCCTAGCCCTATGTCAATGGAGACCCCAGCTACGCAATCCTCTGCGAAGTCAAACAATGACATACAGGAACTTCTGGCATACGTCAAGACATTACCAACAAAGTCAGATATCCAAAACACTCTTCGTCAGGAATTGGCGTCTGTTAGGCAGGATCTTTCTTTACTGTCGGACCGCCTTACGTCCCTGGAAGATAGTCAAGAACACACAGATTCCTCTTTGTCTAAGTTGACAACAATAGTTGCCCAACAATCTAGGGAACTACTCTCGCTTAAAACCAGAATGGAAGACTTGGACAATCGTGGCCGAAGAAATAACATACGCGTCAGGGGCTTGCCTGAGGATGTCCTCCCCTCAAACTTAATCGATGCTTTAACAAAGATTTTCAATGAAATACTCGGCAATAACCCAAACGACAAGCTACAATTTTACCAAGTACATCGAGCTTTGCAGCCGCGTGGCTCCTCATCTGACCGCCCGAGAGATGTAATCTGCCGATTACACTACTTTGCCCAAAAAGAGGAAATAATGCGGAAAGTCAGGCAACTAGATGGTGTGGATTTTAATGGCGATGTTATTCACATTTTTCAGGACTTATCTTGGCACACTCTGCAACAGCGCCGAGCTCTACGCCCACTGACTGATGAGTTGCGCAAACGCCAATTAAAGTACAGATGGGGATTCCCCTTCCACCTGCAGATGACTCTCTCGGGCAAATCACACACTCTCTACAACCCCTCTGACCTATTATCCTTTTGTTCTTCTCTGGGCCTCCCGAAAATTGAAACCCCTGATTGGAAAGAACCATTAGCTCAATGGGACTTGCCCTCAACTGAATCACGTCCTTCCTCTTGGCAGACGGTTCGGAATCCTCAACGTCAAAACAGGTTTTCCCCAGATCATTCCGAAGCAGAAGTTACCTGATTGTTTATTTCCATTTCCCTTTTCTAGGATAGTGTTCACTATAGAGAGCTACTTTATATTTAACATTGACAGTGTTATATTTTCCCACAATGTAATGTTCACTAAGCTTTAATATGTCTTGATGTTTATATCCAGATTTTTATACCTTGCTAACTTTTTGAGGTTGAAGTTGACACCAACCCCCTGTGCCCCCACACCCGCTTAATGTATATTGCTACTGAGACTTCGGACCATAATTTTTGTTCCGTGGTTTCAGTCGCGGGTTTTTCAGTATTGTTTATCTTGCATATCTTGTTAATGTCTGTTTTTCATTGTTGTTTTTTCTTTTTTTTCTTTATTTGTTTTTTCCTTTTTTCCCTTTGGGTCTTTGAATGCTGTTATTTCTTTGCCATCTATAATGTCCCCGCCTACTAAACTTTTAATCTCCTCCGTCAATGCCCGGGGATTAAATTCTCCAGAAAAGCGTTCTCAAATGTTGCGCTCTCTATGGGTAAATAGAGTTGATGTAGCACTGGTTCAGGAAACACACTTTAAAATTGCAGCGCACCCTCAGTCTTTGTGTGATAGACATTATTCTGCTGCCTACTATAATAATAACCCAGAAGGGAAGTCGAAAGGCGTCGCAATTATTTTCTCACGCAAACTCCCCATCTCTGACGTAAACATACATAGATTGATTCCGGGTAGACTCCTCTTACTTACATGCCACATATATAACCAGGTCTTTACTTTCATCAACATATATGCCCCCAACAAGGGCCAATATGACTTTCTCCGGTCTGCAATGGATATGGTTGATCCCCTACTTCAGGGTATTGTTCTTTTGGGAGGAGATCTTAACTGGTCCTTAGACCCCTCGCTAGATATATCTAATGATGCGCCTAGGTATCCTCTCGCTAAGTACAAAAAAGTCAGGACTTTGTTTCATAATTATCAATTGGCAGACTCCTGGAGGACATTATATCCCACGGGCCGTAACTACTCCTTTTATTCCCATCCTCACAACACATACTCGCGCCTGGACTACCTATTCCTCAGCCATAGACATCTCCACATGCTCGCTGAAGCTGACATTGGGCCAATAACATGGTCAGATCATGCTCCGGTCTCATTGACTTTGATCCTCCCACATTTTTCCTCTAAACAATGGACGTGGCGATTAAATGAATCCCTCCTACAGGACACATACTGTAAAGCTGAAATCGATAATGCGCTATCTGACTATATTACCCACAACGACTTACCAGAAACTTCCCCAATCTCAATATGGGAAGCGCACAAGTGCGTTATCCGTGGTAAGCTTATTCAATTGGGCTCCTATATTAAAAAACAAAAATCTGTACAGATTACGACCCTTTTACAACAAATTAAGTTACTGGAGGCGTCTCATAAACAAACTATGTCTAAAGAGGACTATCATAAGCTTGTGGAATCTTGTAATATTCTTAGCAAATTACTTTCGAACAACATACAGTTGTCCGTTAAAAAGTGTAGAAGTCGCTTTTACCACAGGGGAAATAAGCCAGGAAGACTTTTGGCTAGAGCGCTGAGAGCCCAGCGAGCATGTGGATTCATACACACACTTAAGGATAGTGGGGGAAGGCCTCATGTTGAAACCTCTAAACTTGCAGAATGCTTCCAACAATATTATTCTTCTCTTTATAACCTGCCTAATACTAATCCTGTATCTTCTAATCCTCTTACTTCACAAAATGTTCTTGACTATTTGGCTTCCATTTCCTTTCCTACTATCTCACCTCTAGATAAGCTGGCTTTGGAGGTTCCATTCTCTGCGCGTGAGCTAGAGTTAGCATTAGCTTCTTCACCTGCGGGAAAGTGCCCTGGCCCTGACGGCTTAAACATAGGTTATTACAAGAGTTTCCAGAATAAACTAGTCCCTATGATGTTAAATGCTTTCAACCATATCTCAGTGGAATCGCAATTTTCTAAACAATTCCTAGAGGCACACATCTCAGTCATCCCCAAAGCTGGTAAGGACCCCTCCCTGTGTTCGAGCTACAGACCCATTTCATTATTAAATATGGACCTTAAATTATATGCCTAGTTAATAGCTAACAGGCTAAACCCCCTCATTCCTCAGCTGATACATACTGACCAAGTCGGATTTGTTAAGGGACGGGAGGCACGTGATAATACCACAAAAGTCCTAAATTTGGTACACTTTGCTACTACTCAATCAAAGATCCCTATTATCCTACTCTCCACCGACGCTGAAAAAGCGTTTGATAGAATTAATTGGTCTTTTATGAGGTCTGTGCTGGTGCACATGGGATTGGGTCTCGTGACACTGCATAGAATTTTGGCCCTTTATTCCTGTCCCTCGGCGAGGGTGAGGGTTAATGGTGAACTGTCTGGATCTTTTTCCATACACAATGGCACGCGACAAGGCTGCCCTCTGTCGCCATTGATTTTCATCCTTTGCATGGAGGCTCTGGCCGGATCTATACGCGCCAATCCCCTTATTTCTGGGATTATGGTAGGTGAACAGGAACACAAACTGGCTCTTTTTGCGGATGACCTATTGGCTACTGTTTCCCACCCGGTGACGTCTTTGCCTCATTTGATGCATGAGTTTGACCGTTTTGGACAGTTGTCCAACTTTAAGATGAACTTCTCAAAATCTTGGGCCTTAAATCTGTCTGCGCATGCTTCTGTAGTTTCGGGTTTGCAGTCGGCTTTCCCATTCCCTTGGCACCCTTCCCATATTACCTACCTAGGGGTTAAAATTCCTAAAAACATGTCGCATCTCTTCAATATTAATTTTTCTCCTATCCTCTCCTCCATTCGAATGGACTATTCCCATTGGCATTTGAAACAACTTTCTTGGCTGGGTAGAATTAGCGTGGTGAAGATGAATACGCTTCCTAAATTGCTTTACCTCTTTCAGTCTTTGCCCATTCAGATTCCAGATTCTTGGTTCCGTTCGCTAAATGTCTTAATTCAGCAATTTATTTGGTCTAGGAAACAACCTAGGATTAAACGTACTCTTTTAACTCGACCAAAACAACTGGGTGGTCTCCAACTCCCAGATATCAAAGCATACTATCACACTATCCACCTTAATAGAATTCTTGAGTGGGCTAGATATAGAGAGGTGAAGCAATGGGTTGCCCTTGAAGGTTGCTTCATGAAATTTCCTCCTGAAATAACACCTTGGCTTCCTTCTATTCCTAAACTAGATTTCCATCATCCAACAATTTCTCCTTCCCTTTCGGTGTGGAATTCTTTAAGAAATCTGCCTTATATTTCTTCACGTTTTGGACCTCTTACTTCTTTTTTGGCTAACCTGGATTTTCCCCCTGGTATTGATTTTAATCAATTCCCTAATTGGGTGAGGGAAGGCCTTTTTCGGACTGGCCAGCTGGTGACTAAGTCAGGTATTAAAGCATTTCTTGATATCCAGGAAAGGTGGTCAATACCTCATTCAGATTTCTGGAAATATCTGCAAGTTCGCCATTACCTGTCCTCTGCGGGTAGAATGAATGTTTCTAGTCGAGATCTTACTGCTTTCGAAAAACTTTGCATTTCACCAACTGATCCCTCCCACACAATTTCTGCTATCTACCAGATACTCCTTAACAACCCTTCCTGTATCATACCTCCTTGGGCTAAAAAATGGGAATTAGATTTAGGCATTACCCTCACAGAGCAAGAATGGCAAACAATATTTCTCAAGGCACACTGCAGCTCAAATTGCTCAATTATCAAGGAAACGCAGTACAAGATTTTGATGAGATGGTATAGACACCCTACCCTATTACATGCCATGTTCCCAACAAAATCCAGCTCTTGCTGGAGATGTCTTAAGGCTCCAGGGTCATTACTACATATATGGTGGGACTGTCCACAGCTATCTAAATATTGGTTGGAGGTCATTTCCATTTCACAACAAATTTTAGGCGCTCCTGTCCCCACTGATCCAGCATTCTGGCTAATTAATTACTCTGAGTCTTCATTGGGATACTACAAAAAGTCCTTGCTGCGCCATTTGAGTAATGCCGCAAGAGCTGTCATTCCAATTTTTTGGAACTCTTGTAACCCGCCCACGCGTAGGGACTGGTTCCAAAGACTCGATTACTACATGTCAATGGAGGACTTTTCAATCCTCTCCACCAATAGTCCTTTTATTTTCACTAATACTTGGCTTACATGGTTGGAATACAAAAACTCTATGGAATATAAAAACTATATGTTTCCAACCGTTATTACCCCGTAATATAGACCGCAGCTTCTTTATATTGACTAACTACTTACTTTTAAAACACGAAGACCCTTCCCTGTTCCCCCCATTTTTTGTTACTTATTATATAGTTTTTCTTTTTACTTTACCTTCTTTATACTGTGAGATATGTGTTTATTGAAATGTAATGTACGTTCTTTGTTTGAAACCTCTAATAAAAACAGAGTGCAAAAAAAAAAAAAAACACCCACCTTTGCCAGGAATTACCAAAGATTATTACAAGCAAAGGTGTCTGTCCAGAATCTGTCTGGGAATTCATGGATCATATTTGGCCTGAATGCACTAAGACAGCCAGTGATTCTGTCACTGTGTTCTGTAGCCCACTTTATTCCTACCTGAATCGCAAACTGAAATACAGAATAGTAAGCACAGACAACATGGAGGCCTATGTTATTCCGCTGCCTGCATGCCAACCAATACCTCCCAGACTACACCCACTGGGGGACCAGGTCTTAATAATGACCATCACCATCTGTTGCTAGGCCTTCTTCTTCCAAACCATCCATCCTGGACTTCCTGTTCAAATAGGGTACAGAAGAAGGAGCTAGATGTCCCCAATTACATTTTTTTCTTCTATCATAGATGATGTGGAGAGATAAGAGCTTCAGATGTTGGAAGTACAGGAGCTCCCACCTATTTGCCTTCTCTCCAGAGAAAAGAGCTCTGTTCCTCAGGAAGTGTCTATGCCTGAGCTGATAGGTAGGTATTCTCTATCTGTTGGTAAACTAAACACCCTTCAGGAGATGGCAACCCAGAATAACAACAACTATAATTAATAATGTGTCCACTGATAACCAGCCTGATCCCTTAACAGCAACATACCCCATATGGCCATCTCATAACATGAGACCCAGTTTGTAGCCTCCTCTTCCATATGACACTAATTCAGTCACCATGGTTGGTCTAAGAATAAGTGGACAGTGGGAACAATGGCAATTTGAAGGCCACTAACTAACTCTGTTTTTTTAATGTCCCTTTACAGGTTGGAAAATTCCGTTACAGAACAGAAGGTTTACAAAGGATTATTTAAGTCAGTTGCCTATTTATTTTTGGAAAGCACGCTTCCTGGTCCCCTTCTGGGATGAAAAAATCAACTCCCAGCAAGCAGGCATGGCGCAGCCACACAACGTAATACTTAAACCTTAGGTATGAAATGTTGCATTTGCTGCTCAGCTCCGCTTGTTCACAATATATCTCATATGTTTAAGTGGATAGTGGGAACAACAGCAGTTTGAACTATGTTTTTTTTATGTCCCTGTACAGCAGGGGTCTTCAAACTTGGCCCTCCAGCTGCTGTGGAACTACACATCCCAGCATGCACTGCCACCTTTTTGATATAACAGCATGCTAAAACTATGTGCAGTGCATGCTGGGATGTGTAGTTCCACAGCATCTGGAGGGCCAAGTTTGAAGACCCCTGCTCTACAGGTTCGGAAATGCCAGTTTATAGAAGATTTGCAAAGCATTATTTAAATCATTTGTTTATTTATTTTTGGAAAGCACACTTCCTAGTCCCCTTGTGAGCTGTGAGGTGGTCAAAATTGACTGGAAACAAGTGGAAATACATGTTATTGAGGTTATTAATACTGTAGGAACAAAAAAAGGCATATTTTATTTGATTTCAGATGTTTTTTTGATTTTTTAAGATCCAAAACCAAAACACGAAAACAAAACACGGAGGTGAAGTTCCAAAACCAAAACCAAACCACGAGGGTCGGCGCACATCTCTACTTAAAACCTGGACTATTAGGGTGCCTTGAGGACCGAGCTTGGGAACATCTGCCTTAATGTAATAACTAAAGACATTAGGATTGGTGGGAGAGTGAACAAGGAAGGGCCACCAATTGGAAGTGGTATCTGGTGATAAAAAAACCCATAAATATTTATTACTGCATGCATGACTAAACATCCCTATATTCTTATAACTCCTTTAACAGAAATGTATGCCCATTTTGCTACCAAATCTGTATTAGTCCCTTTAATATCCAGGATTTTAAAATATTTAAATGATTTGAAACGCCTGCTAGTAATACTCATTTCACTTCAGCAAAACAAATCCGGTGCAAACAACTTTGCAAAAATTCAGTATCTCCACGATCAATACACTTACACAGTTGTTCCGTTTTCTTGCTGCCTGTTATTAGCAGGATAAACTGCTCATAAAACACCTTTGTGCTAGTCAGTGCTCTGCCATTCTGAATGACCTGCCCTTTTGTCTGATTGATCGGTATGATGATAACATCCTAAGGAATCTGCACCCTAAGGCTAGCACAAAGTTATTGGAAATCCGATGTTATTTGCTGCACTGCATCTGTAAGCAGCTTGTTTCTTGGAAAACATTCAGGATCTTACCGGCTTCATGTCAGTTTAAAAAAACAGCAATTTCATATGTCATTTTTTTGCATTGCACTTTCAATAGTCTAATTGTTTGGTAACCTTTTTCTCCTGATGGCAGTGGCGTCATAAGGGGGGTGCGGGCCGCACCCGGGTGTCACTTGTCAAGGGGTGACACCAAGGTGTAGGCTCCCCCTCAGTGACAGGAGCCGGGTGCTGCACTGTAGCATTAAGTGCAGCATTCGGCTCCTGTCACAGTGAGGGAGCCGGCATGTTCCACCCAAAGGGCGTGTCTAGCTTCACCTATGGGCGTGTTATGTTCCACCCAAAGGGCGTGTCTAGCTTCACCTATGGGCGTGTCTGTCACTCAGGGGCGTGTCCTGCAGTGGCAGTTGAAAAATATAGTACTAAGAGCAGCATACCACCAGAGCTAGTTTTTCTATGGGTAGCCTACTTACCAAAGGTTGTATAGTCAAAGCCTGCAATCATGAGGTATTCCTTTTATATATGGTTGCAATGCCCCCATAGTACCCCCTAGTGCCCCCATAGTAATCCCCTGTACACACAGTGTCCCATATTAGCCCCCAGTAGACAGAGCACCTCCATATTACCCCCAGTACACGGTGCCCCATATTATCCACAGTACACAGACCACCTCCATATTACCCCCCAGTACACACAGTGCCCTCATATTGCCCCCAGTACACAGTGCCCCATATTATCCCCAGTACACGGACCACCTCCATATTACCACCCAGTACACAGTGCCCCCATATTACCCCCCACTACACACAGTGCCCCCATATTACCCCCCAGTACCCCAATGTATTCCCCCCAATACACATACTGACCCCTATGGTACCTTTTTTTCTCCTCCTGTAAAAACTGAGCAGGGAGCCAGGGCAGTGTTGTGAGGGGGCGGCACAGGCCGTGACTTAGGCAAGGAGCAGGTCATCAGCAGGATGAAGAGGGCTGATATGTGCAGTCCACTTTGAGCCCGGTGGTAGGTTGGCTGGTCCCTTGGGAGAGGCCAGCCACTGGGAAGCAATGTTAGACAGCCAGCCCTGATATGTGTGGTGCTCTGTGCTGGCTAGGTCATTTGCTTCAGTCTGCGAGCAGCACAAGTTCACTGCTGTGTGGCCGTCATGGAGGAGGAGCAGGTCCCACAGCATTTCTGCTGAACTGCGAAAAGTCCCAGGGAGGAAAGGTAGTCCCGCTATCAGTCTGGTGACAGTGGCTGCTGATCAGAGAGGGGGCTGACCTGAGCCGCTAATCAGTGCCACAGCAGCGGCGCTGATACAGTTGAAACATCAGTTTGCTCGCCTGTCCCCTCTCAACGCGGACTGTTGGGCTGACTATCCGGCCACCACTTCCCACAACCCCGCAGTGGCCGTCATGACGTTCACATACAGGCCCCGCCCCCAGCATTCCTGGCTCGCGCATGCGCAGTCCAATGGTTTAATAGAAAAAAAAATCGGGAGTTAATGTACATTTTGCGGGGCAGCAGGAGGCTTCATTAAAAATCGCGAGCCTCCTGCTAAAATCAGTAGGGTAGGCAACCCTGTTTATACGTTTTGGTGAGAATGGTCAAGTGAACAGAAGATAATCTCCCATTTCATAATTGTCAACTTTTTCATTTTCCCCTCCTGAAGATTTACCGGAGGGGAGAGGAATTGGAGGAACTGTTGACACAAATCTCTGAGAGTTGCGTCATCATGTCCCCCGCCACTTTCACCAGGAAGTGGGAGGATGCAGGAGGGTGACCAACTCTACCCTTTGTCTGAGGAAAATTCCTGAAATTCATGAGACCCCAGACATTCCGGGACAGTGGGCCAGTATGTCCTATAACTATTGTTATAAAAAGCATTTTGAGTGTCATAAATACTACAGTATCAGGGGACCCCCACTTACTGGCATCGAGATAAAATTAGTGTTTTTTCCCAAGACTATTAAAAACATGTAAACAGGTATGGAAATGGAATGGCTCTTTTAATACTAGTAAAAAAAATTGCAAATGAAATGCAAACATGTTCAATGCATGTTTGACGTGTGGTTTTTTTTATTTGCATTATTTCTAGAATTTTAAGATGATTCAATGCTTTCCAATGCATTAAAAAGTATGGAAATTGTTGAAATTGAAATTAAATAGGAGCTATTGGAAAAATGCCACCACTAAACTACACAGTGCAAGTAAAAATACCAATTGGTACGGTAGCATTAGAAACAATGGCTTCTAGTGTTGGCTCCATTAAAAAAATATCTACAGCACATAACACAAACATCATTGGCAATGTACCTTTATCGCTAGATGAGGCATTAGGACATATTGGGTGTGTGGAATATTACCTAGGATCGAGTTATCAACACAGTACATGTGCCCATGTAGTGCCAGTGGCAATGGCAGTGATCCCCAGAACTTATGTTATTCTGCGGACCCATGAATGTAAGATAATTCCCCTCATTTGAAGACCATTCAGTTGTTCCTTTCATACGGTAAGGGGTTAATGAGATTATAAAATAAAGGTATGAATAGTTACAACTAAACATTATTACTTTGCACATTCATTGCTATATCATTACTGAGTGCTATCAGTCAAACTGGGTCCAATGAAATTTGTACAGAATAACAAAGCACAATAAATAGTCATATTTATATATAATTACAGGTTACAATGTGTCACCTGTTACTCTCACTGGTAATTTCAAACAAATTGTTATTTGTACTAATACATTATTTTGTGCTATATACTTAGTGAGAGCTAGATATGACAGATTTAAACCTATTATTATGCTGTATATAAACATATCAATGTGCCTATTAATTTTAATAGGGCTTTTGGTTTTCAATTTTAACTACTGAAGGATTAAACTGAGAAAACCTGAAATACTGTAAATTTGCTGGCCGGGTTCTGCCCATAGCATTTGGGGATCTACCACTGCTTTTACATAGCAACAGTAAGAGGGTCAGAGAAATAAGAACACACAACAGGCACATTCCCGGTGTACTAGTGTCTTTTAATGGAAGCAGACACTGGGCCTGATTCAGAGCCGCTCGCTAGATGAGATCGCTCGCACGATGTGTATGTGTATGCAAATTGCGAAGGCACTGCTTCCGCATAGCAATGCATTAGCACGCCCAGTATTTCTTAGAGAGCGATCACATAGTGTATGCAGACACCCACCAGCCTGCCTTAAGACGCCCACTTGTGCACGTCATGTCCAGGAAGTGTATGCAACCATCAGTACATCGGATGCTATCGCAGCGCTTGAAGTTGACATACGCTGCCGCAAGCACTGCGAGCAGTTAATTGTAAAAACAAGCCAGGTGACGTGTACTATGAAGCTGTCTTTTAAGTATGCACACCTCTAAAACGCTGTTGAGATGCTCAGGCACGCCTGCGTTTGCACCTCCACTCCCCTGTTTTTATGGCCAGCCCGTTACCACATACAAACAGCTTCCCCTGTCACTCACTCTGCTGGGCTGTCTATGTGCAGCGAGCGAACGCATTGTGAACTTTCGCTAAGGTATGCGCATGCGCACAATGCATACACACTGCATACCATCGGCAGCAGCAAGAGAATGCATCTTAGCGAACGGGTCTGAATCAGGCCCACTGTTCTTTAGCAAATACACATAGTAGCCTGAAATAGCAGGGCTAGAAATTAAATAAACAAGTGTACTCAATTAACCCAGCACCAAAGTCTCTAGAGTTCAGTCTGCTGCCATGAAATGCAGCCACCTCCTGCCATGCTTCCCAGCAGGGCCATAACTAGGGTAGTGCGACCAGTGCCATGGCACAGGGCACCGCAGGGCAGGGGGCGCTGTTTGAGCCTGTCAATTTTCTGTTTATTATAATTCTCACTTGTAGCTTCCTCTTCTTTTATCCCCAGCATCTCCTGGCTTGTCCTATCTCTTCCCTGGCCCTTCCCCATGAGGCTATGGCCCTTTTTGAATGCGCGTCTTATGTTCCTATTTGAAAAATAGGGGAGGCGGTGCACCAATGCTCTCTCTGGCACAGGGCACCAAAAAGTCTAGTTATGGTTCTGCTTCCCAGCACAGCTATTCAGTCAGTCCCTGGAACTAATCACACTCGAGCCTACTTGCTGGCCGCTATTCAGCATCAGTGCCCAGAGCAGTGGGTGAATGAAAGTTTTAAACTCTTCCTGTTTTCAGTAATGACTAGCAGCTGGGCTTGTGCAACCTTGAAAACCCAGAGTTCCAAATCTCCTTTGCTGCTGCAAACTGCACAGGCTTTGCTTTAATCTTCCTTGGAGGGAGCTGATCCCACCAGAATGTGGGTAATTCAGGTGAGAGGCAACCCCTCTAACCACACAACCATGTGTGCTTCTCCATTATGGAAGCAGTATGTCAACTTGCTGTAGCATCATCGCTAATAACTATGTTGGTAACAGGGCACTGGAAGGGGGTCCCACAGACTGGGGCCCAATATGCTCTGAAAACACTGAATTTAGCAGTATCACAGAACTATAAAATTATGTGGTGCTCCAATGATGGAGAAGTGAATCAGATATGTGTTGGATAACAGGGGCAGTGGCGGAACTAGTGGCGGTGCAGCCGGTGGCTTGTACTGGGTCCCACTGTGGTGAAGGAGCCCATAGCCCCTGCAGCCAACAGAACCGCTGCACCTGCCGCCAGTGTCCCCCTCGCCCCACAGTTTAGTGCGGACTGCAGTGAGTGCGGTCTGCACTACACAACAAACACCGCCACCGGCCCCGGGTAGTACACTCGTACTACCCGGCACCGTTGTGTTTGTTTTGGCAGTCAATGAGAGTCAGACAGACTCTCATTGGCTGCTGCGTCCACTGAGGGAACCTAACTGGAGCTCACTCATGAGCTCTGCCTTCCGGCTCCCGCAGTGGGTGATGAGAGAGACGTCATGACATCTTTCCCATAGTGCAGTGAGAGAGCGGGTCGGGAGGACAGAAGAGCAGACAGCGGTGGGCGCAGGAGCGGGGATTCAGGTGGGTTTCTTGTGTGTGTGTGTTTGTTCTATAGACGGACTACTACTGGGGGCACTGCACATAGGGAGGACTACTACTGGCGGCACTGCACATAGCGAGAACTACTACTGGGGGCAGTGCACGTAGCGGTGACTACTATTGGGGGCACTGCACATAGGGGAGACTACTACTGGGGACACTGCACATAGGGGAGACTACTACTGGGGGCACTGCACATAGGGGGGACTACTACTGGGGACACTGCACATAGGGGGGACTACTACTGGGGGCACTGCACATAGGGGGTACTACTACTGGGGGCACTGCACATAGTGGGGACTACTACTCGGGGCACTGCACATAGCGGGGACTACTACTGGGAGCACTGCACCTAGGGGGAACTACTACTGGGGGCACTGCGCATAGGGGGAACTACTACTGGTGGCACTGCACATGGGGGGACCTACTACTGGGGGCACTGCACATGGGGGGCTACTACTGGGGGCACTGCATATAGTGGGGACTAATACTGGAGGCACTGCATAGCGGGTGATTACTACTGGGGGCACTATATAAGGGGCACTACTGGGGGCACTGCATATGGGGACCCAAAGCATATTCTTGCACCTGGGCCCACCACTCTCTAGTTCAGCCACTGAACAGGGGAGATTGAAATATTGCTTAAGTGCAATGCTGAAAGGGTACCCAGAACAATACCAATTGCCAACTTATCATTACAATGGAGAAGGCGCATAGTTTATAATGTAAAATGCAAAAAGTATAAATATTTTTATATTAATACATATTGGTGATCTGGGTGGGTGAATAATAAAATTCCTGTTGGGTGGATAAAAAAAACTCTCGCCTTGAAATCCTCGCACACATGCGTGCACTGTAATGAATTATTTGCAGGGAGCACTGCTCCAAAATAGCTGTATCATTGCCCGCCTCCATGTATTTTACTACAAGAAGCTGATTCACCTACTGCCTATGATAGTAGTTGTTCCTTGCTTTTGTATGTCTGTACAAACTTTCTGATCCTTGGTACTGTTTCTTGGTTGTGACTTGCATGACCCTGACCATTTTCTGTATTGTCTCCTGCCCTGACCTTTTGCTTTGATATTGACCATTCATGGGTTTCTGCCAGCCAGACTTCTGCTTGAACACGGATTCTAATTTCAGCATAAGGAAAAGAGTGCTCCTATAGGCGAAGACCACTTAAATCTGTAAATTAGGCATCTGGCATCACATCTTCGCATATATGAAAGATGTGAGTGAGGTACGAAATTGATTTGATCTTTTTGTATAGGTAACAGGCACAGGGAGATTGCTTCTTGAGCCAACATTTTTTTACATGCGAGGTCCGGCACTTAGATAGAAAGGTGTTGTTTTACTATTGTACTTTATAGTCAGCATTCAATAATCTATATATAAAGCTTTTAATGCAGATTTTATTGGGGATAAATCAGCTGTGATCTTCCTGTAGGTTATGTAGGCATAACAATCTGGCAGTTATAGCTACATAAATAACCAAGAGATGGGTCAGTCAGTTTTATATGTAATTATTTATGAAAAGACCCAATTCCATTCTATACCAGAATTTCACTCTTGACTTAATTACCCCAGAACAATCACATAGCAGTGTTCCCAACAAAGACTCAGGATAGAAAATATTAATACTAATATGCTATTTATTCTTAATAATAAAATAGCCATCTACTGGATTATCACAAGTTGATTGTGTCTATTCATTTCCATAATAATTAGTTATTATAATATGTGTAAGGGTGGTAATACAATATCACAGGTTATTCACTAGTGTGGTCAGTTCTTATCTGCCATAAATGGGACTAATTGGCACCATTCTAATTAAAGCAACTATTTTATAACTGCTGTGGACTGTGTAAAATTTCTTTTTAACAAATCGATATATGAAATTCTCCAGCTTTTATCCTTTTAATAAACTACACAGTGTCTATGCATCAACCACTGTGCAAAAAAACACAAAATTATTTTGTTTAAAAAAAGTTATTTTGTTTTATGTATACATTGTATATACAGTGTATATATATAATGCCATCCTCGTCATTATGATTCCACACATTAACCTTTGCATGTTCTTTATCAATTTCAGTTTTAATTTCATATTTGCTTAAAAGAATGCTTATATTCTTATTATCATCCATATTTTACATGTTCTTGGACTCTTGAATCACTGCACGTTCACATTCTGCATAGCGCTTCATTAAAGGCTGGTAAATCTAGAGGAAAACACATGATAGAGAAGGATAAACATTAACCTTCATTAATAAGGACTAATAGAGTTTTATCCTAAAGCTGGCCACGCATCTGAAGGTTATCTGTCCAACCAGCCAACTAGTTGATTGGTTGGAATGAAAATCCGGTAAGGTATGAAAGCAAATGACAATCAGCAATTTGCTCCCAAACGCCGGAGAGTGGACAAAAACTGTTGTTTGAACAAAATTTTTATATCAAACATTAACAAAGTTGTCTGATGACCATTTTCATCTGGTTTCTGGCATTTAGGAGCAAATTGCTGATCATCAGTTACTCCCATGTGTTATCAGATTATCATTCCAACCAATCAACAAGTTGGCTGGTTGGACAGATAATCTTTAGATGTGTAGCCAGCTTAACATTCATGATTCAGTGCCATGAGGAAAGAACAACAAAACTGCAAAATACTTTTCGTATCACTCTTGTTTCCTTGTAATCGGGATATCCCTGACAGAAAGTGTACAGTACAGTACTTTACTTAATAAAAACATCCAGCGATACCTTCCATACCAAATTGTAGCATGCTGCAGTATAACTTGCACACACTCTTTGTTAATCATCTATGCAAATCCGTACACTGGCTCCCTATGTCCTTCAGAATCCAAATTGACTCACTCTTACCCAGTAGTCAAAGTGAACATTTTGAAGTTGGGGTATGGAAATTGGGGGATATTTCATACCTACACTTCCTCCCCTCACAGCACGCTTCCCACCACACCTCACAGCACATCTCTCTCCCCCCACTCTGCTCTGAACCGCTCCGGTGACTGCTCCCTTCACCTCACTCCTCGGCAGCATGTTGAATTTGAGCCAATGACTGGCAGCCACATGGCCATCATGATAAGCTGCCGATCCATGAGCCGTGATTGGCTCGTGCACAGAGCAAGATTTAAACAGGCAGCCACTTGTTGACTGGCGCTGGATCAGTTACAGTTCCAGCGCCAGGTGCCGCAGTGAAGTTTTGGTATGAGATACCGTTTCATACCGACACACTTTGAACACTGCTCTTACCTATAAAGTTCTCAACACCACCATCAATTCATACATCTCAAACCTCACATCATTAGATCTACCTGTGACTACCTCTCATTCCTACCCACAAGACTTCTCTTGTGCTGCTACCCACTTATGGAATTGCCTTGCATGCCTGATCAGACTCTCTCACAGCCTTCAAATCTCTAAATGCGCCCTGAAAACCCATCTCTTTACCAGATGCTCCCTATTTCCACCAATACTACTTAACTAATGTACCCTCAATACTGTCAGAATCTGCACTATGAGGCAGATTCAATTAAGCAGGTACAGTAACTCACAAAAGGTAGATTGAGTCTGCTCCAGAATATGCAGTTGTGCACAGAATCAGCCGACAGTAACTGGCAGATAAATGTGCAATGCGATCTGGCGATAGCAGCTCGCGTGTAATTGAGTCTGCCCCTCTGAGTCACTGGCTCTTTTTGTTTCTGCTGTGCCCTCTTCCAATTAAAATGTACGCATTCTCATGAGTGTGGCCCCTGGTACCCTTTGTTTGCATATCTGCATTTATTTGGTCTACACTGTAGGTCCTTGTTTTGTGAATGTCCTGTTCTTCCCTCCTGTAGACTACTACGGAGCACTAACGGCATTGGCACCTTACAAATGTATGTTAATAATGGCATCTTTAGGACAGTTAATCAGAGTGATGCAGTGGCATGACATGATTGGCGGCATAGCAGCATGGCCTCATGTTGGCAGGCATGGTTAGACGGATTCCTCACGAAAACAGTGGAAACTTTCAAAATAATTAACAGCAAGCAGCGGGTTCAGTTACAATATCTATTACACAGTGTCAGAGTGGTAAAACATTATATTTACAACAACCAGATTTTAGAATCAGACAGTCTACTGTGTAAATGTAAATTACTAAATTGTCTATATCATTTCCTCCATGACGTAAGGTGTTTCAGGCAGTTTGGAAGACCCATGTCTACAGATGCCACCTGTTCTTTGTAAAATAATTCAGATTTAGGGCCGTATTCAATTAGAAGCGAAAAGCCGTTTTCCGTAAAAAAAGTATAGCGGATCGGAGATTTTTGCGTGGTCAGAACTTATCTTCAAATTCAATTCAAGACGCTTTTCGACTATGCGGAAAATCAATGCAATGTAATAGGCGAAAAAGATTCACCTAAGAATAGCAGGAGAACAGAAGTGCAACATTTTTATTTTGGGGTGCAAACATGGGGAAACCACTCAGAACCCTTGGGACAGCCCCCCCCCCAAAGGACAACGGTGTCAAAAATTCCTGGAAAAAAACATAAGAACACCCCAAAAAAGTACTTTCATATAGGGGGCGAAAAAGTACAAAGTGGGGGGACAAGCATAAAAACTAGCGAAATAGCCTTCTTGGGGTGCTGTAAGGAGGGGCCAAGTGTTTTTGGGATTGCAGCTGAATGTATGAGGGTGGTTTTTCATGTTTTATAAAAGTTCACTTTAGAGACATAAACATTTGCTAGCACCCATTTTCAAGTTCCCCAAATTTGACAGGTCTACTTATTTTCGCCAAAAAATACTGCTTAATGCACCACTTGTGCAAAGACACTAATAAGAAGCTATAGAAACAACTTAAGTACCCCAAACAGTTTTATTAGGGCTATTCGGACACATCTACATTGATCCCCTATGTTAGTGCATCTTTTAGGGGGTTCAGGCTGATTTCCCCAATTCTGACAGCACTTTCCGCCTGTTCTGAATTCGCCGCTTGCCGTTTTCGCGTGGTTTGTAATTTAATACGACGAATAGCGGGGACGCACACAATAAGTTTCCCTGTCCAAAGCAAGCGATGTCGGTGAACAGTCGGGCAGGTGAAACTTTTCCGTAGATGCAAAACTAATTGAATACGCCCCTTAGCTGTTTCAAATACAATGCATACAAAGGAGTACATTTATTTTTTCACTATTGAAAATAATTATAATTTTACATCGATGCTCTGTACAAATAGTTGCTAAATATCTTTGTTTTTCTCTACAAAATCTGAAGAATGTATTTAAATAATTGTCTCTGGGAATTTTAGTCTCCAGCAATGTCCCTGAATTTTAATACTGACCCATTTCCATGATGCTGGACACAGTACATGTTTAGCACACTTTACACGAACGGGATGCTGACGTTCCTTTGTTAGATGTACAGTTTGGTCATAATATGACACAATTAGAAAATACATTTTATACCTGTATGAAGTTAGACAATCGTTACTAGAAGTGTCACACAGGTAAATGTCTCTTGCTATAATCTGGGATATCAGTGTCATTTCTCACATCACCTTGATCTGTCCCAGGAACTGGTAATAACTTACCAACTCAGCCTGAGGCCAATTACTGCCTCTAGTCATAGTAATGTTCCCCGATCTTTTAAAAATGGGGTAATGACAAAGGCAATTCCATACTCAACAGGGTAGTTCTGTATGTTAATAATAACATGCAGCATTGTTCATGAATCTTTTATTGTGCACTTTGCGTTTCTAAAGGTGCAAGCACGTGTCAGTGCACAATACCATTATAACTTGTTTGTGTCCCTGTGAAAATAATGTAACTGTAATCATTTTTGCCTGGCATTCATTAGACATCATATTTCAGTGAATGAACGTAGAAAAATAAATGTTGGTTACCTTGTCTGCTTCTGGTCTTGGGTTAACTACTAACTTCTGCTGAGACGGTTTTAAGACATCTGTAGAGGACAAGGGTGATGAATGTATAGCAAGTCCTGAAATACAGAAACAAACATTGTCAGGACAGGTAGTTGCAATGAGGTGTGACTGTGTAAATGATCTGTGCCATCCAGTGGCATAACTCCTGGAGGCAACAGAGGTGTTCACCTCCAAGCGCCAGGTGTGTGTGGGCGCCAAGGAATAAGGGTGGTTACAGAATAACAGGGCCAGCAGCCTAGATTGCCTGGACATCGTTGTAGTCTGGGCCATGTTAGAGAGATAGCACATTTACACAGAAGATGGGAATGTGCAAGCATACTATTAAATATTTAGCCACCCTATTTAATTTTAATTTTTCCATCTCTCTCCTAAAATGTAGCATGTGAAAAAATCAGTAATGTTTGAATATATTCTCTTATTGCATCTAGAATCTTGTTGAAAACTTACTGCTGTCACCAGCATTCCAAAGAGTCACTTAGTCACTTACAAGACGTATTGGCACCTTCCCCTACACTTTGACCCCTAACTCTTTCCACACCCGGAAAAGTTTAATACAGAGCAGTGCAGTGAGGTCTACTGTACATGTACTATCAGGGGGTCAGAGCGGGACCACAGAAGATAAGGGCGGGACCACCAGGGAGGAGTAGGCAGCACCACAGTGGAGCAGGGGGCAGGTGCTGTGCATTATGTAAATAGGCTGCACGGACCCTGCACTGCATGGAGCAGGTGCAATGTGCAGTCTTTTAATTTTAAAGACAACACATTTTCCTTCTCCATGCAGTGCAGGGGCCATGCAGCCTCTCTCTATAATGTACAGCCCTCGACTGTCTGCGGCCGCCTCTCCTCCAACTGGCGCCTCTGAAATGTTTAGGGGGGAAAAGCCGGCCCTTGCCCTCTCCGTTCCAATGCCTATGTGTACTATATAACATACACTGTCCTGCGGGCACTACTGTTTGGTATAATATGAAAAGGGTGCACTTCTATTTGGCATAAAATGAATTGTGCAAACTACTATGTTGCAAAATATGGTTATTATACTGTAAGTAAGTCAAGTGAGAGAGTTGGCGGGATTCATGAAGGTTATGATAATACAGGGGAGATTGGGTGGGATATGATGTGCGGGGGGAGGTTTGGTGACCTCATGATAAGGTGGATTGATGACCTGAAAATAATGCTAGTCACACCACTGAATGGTGCTAGATGCTGCCCATTGACAGTGGTAGACTAAACCCTTGGCACAAAATATCCGTCTCTAGACTTCCCTGGGTGCAGACTCCAGACTGAAATATGCTGCGCATATAAAAAATATGTAACATTTATAGAACACCTATATTTTAAGCAGGGTTGTCTTAACAGCAGGGTGGGCCCTGGGCAAAGCAATGCACTGGGGCCCCCTTCCCACTCAATCACGGGAAAAAAATTTAAATGGTCAATAAAATTAAACCCACCTGCATGCCCATCAGAACTCCCACACATGCATAGAGACTCTGTCTGACTGGTCTGAAGCTGGCGGATAAAGTGAAACTGGGACTGAGGTGAGTACTCATCACCGGGGGGAGGGGGGGAGGAGTGGGGGAGGTTAGATCAGAATACAGTGCACCATCAGCCGGCTTATAAAAATATCACAAATTTACCAACTGGCCACAGCTGCAGGGGGCCCTACAAGCTTCGGGTCCTTGGGCAACTGCCCAACAAGCCCAATGGAAGAGATGGCCCTGCCTCCAAGCATATGGACTTAGACACCAATCCACTTTTACCACAATCATGCACTTAACTTGAGAGATCTTTGTCATTCAGTTACATTATTATTTATTTTAAATCACACATTTCTTAGCAGTCATACCCAGGAGTTGAACCCAGCACCTGTCACATTAACAGGCGAGAAGGCTCCTGTAAGAAGAGGAGAATATGTGCACCTTCAGTTACAAACTACTTTTAACACACACATTTCTCAAAACTGTCATACCCATCACCTCTGAAAGTGCAGTCAGACACCTTACACGTGAAGCTATTTGCTCCTGCAAAGTAAGCCTGCGAATTCTAACTTTATGAAGCTACTTGTAATTGTCAATTTAAGACCACTGCAAAAAGTATGCAGGGCTATTTTTCTGGAAAAATAGGTTCAGGAGATACTGGGTGGGGGTGGAGCTATAGAAAACAATTATTTACATATATATATGTATATATATATATATATATGTCAATATATATATATATATATATATATATATATATATAGCCAGTGGCTTGCTGATGCGACGAATATGTGACCCAGCATCCCGGTGCCCAATCCCCGGCTTGAGGTGGAGGGACGTGCTGCAGCCTTTGTGCGGTAGTGCGTGGCTTAACCCCGGAGGATAAGGAACGGCTGACGGTGGTTGCCGGGTATACTTACATTGAAACCAAGTGGTAATCAGCCCACTCAGTGTGATTTACGGTACGATTGGTACATGTTACAGACAGGCTTGTCTGTTTTGTTTTTATGATTAAAACTTTTATAAGCACTATGGAGCGCCCCCTTTGTTCTATATATTGACAGATACTACACCCTGCGGGATTCCAGGAGACCTTGGAAAAGGGGAGCAGCGGCTTCAACATAGGAGCCTAGTGCAGATATCACATCCTACACAAGGATAAAGAGTGCTGGACTAATTTTATTGTTTGTTCAATTTCACTGAATATATTACAAGCAAAGTGGTTAAGTGAGCACCTGCTTATGTTGCATATATATATATATATATATATATATATATACAGTATATAAAATCCAAAGAGGAGAGGGCACTCACCATTTGCAGAAATAAGACAGCTATGTATTGATCACATACCACCAGTGTTATAGGCTAAGTCCGACGTTTAGGTCCCCATGTAGGGCCTTTGTCAAGGTAAATGCAATACTACAGTTTGCGCATGCCATCGTAGCCATGCCCACAAAGGAGGAAGCGGTTCCAAGCCTCGTTCTCAACAGCCAATAGGACAAAAAGGATAGATCGTGTCAGCGGGTCACGTGAGGCAGACACCCACTACGTGTCCAGCCACGCGATAGCACCAGTCGCTTTAATAGCTCAGAGAGAAAGAACGCATCAGCGGATCACATGGGGCAGACACCCAATCAGTGTCCAGCCCCGCAATAGCACCAATCACCAGGCAACTCAAGTGTCCCAGCAACATAACAACATTAACGTCAAAGACATTATGAGTCATCGCATATGCGATCTGTGAAAGCTTGAGGCAGGCAAGTCAATCACGCTATCCGACTATAGTATAGAAACCAATCAGAACAAAGAGCAGGCGGGCATGATGTAGAAAGTAAACAACACGCTCATGTATTCAATATACCATATTGTGATAGAATCAAAACATTAGATCCATCACAGGGAGCGCACCTTATTGTCACAAGGCTCTCCCAATAGGTATGCCAATGTTAGTACAATAATACACACACATAAGAAAAAAAACATAAGAAACATATATCATTAAAAAAACCAGCAAATCCGAAGACATATCAAAAAGACATAAAAAAAATGACAAAAATACATTAAATGAAATGTGCTATTTAGACCCTGCGGGACAACAGTGTCCAAATCATAAATCCATTTTGCTTTGCGACGTTTGAGCACCAATTCTCTATCACCACCCCTAATCAAAGGTGGTTGCCAATCTATGACCATGTATCTCAAGGATGCCAGTGAGTGCCCTGTAGTAAAAAATGTTTTGCCACTGGCTTATTGCTAACACCAGTAGTCAGTGCTTACCAAACCGAACTTCGGTGATTGGCCATTCGCTCTCGGAACGGTCTTGTCGTTAGGCCAATATATACCAGGGAGCAGGGACAGATTAGCATATAAACAACAAACTCACTAGTGCATGTGAGTCTGTGTTTAATTTTAATCGATTTGCCTGTATGAGGGTGTTTAAAGGCACTACGGACATTCATACCACGACAGGTGATACAATTAATACATCGAAAACATCCTGTGCGCACATCCTTGACACTGGATGACGACTTCCATAATGTTGGTCTCATCTATAATTGCCTGAGACTAGCCCCTTTATGTAAAGATATCAAGGGAGTCTTATCCTTAAAGGGCAAGGATGTGTTGGTTTTTACTACCTGTCAGTTCTTATGGATTGCTCTTTGAACACTGGTGGCATGGGTGTCATATAGACTGGCAAAAATGATACAATTCTTCAACTTATCTTGGCATGTCTGTTGGACCGTAGCATAATGAAATATCCTCCTCGCTTTTTACCAGGCAAGACTGAATAACTTTCTGCCAGTACCCTCTAGAAAGTGTAGTTCCATCTCATGCAGCTGAGAATCAGCAATATCAGGTTTGTTGTTGTTTCTCAATACTCGCAGGAACTGTGACACAGGAAGACTAGATTTCAGATGCTCAGGGTGAAAGCTAGTAGCAAGCGACAGGGTATTTCGGTCCGTCTTTTTACAAAATAAAGTTGTATCAATCTTTGTGTCAATCCTGAAGACAGTCAAATCAAGAAAGTCAACTAGTTCATTGTTGGCTGTATATGTAAACTTAGTTGGAGTGGGTAGATCATTGAGTTCACTCATCATTGTCACGAAGCTATCATAATCACCAGACCAGATCATAAATAAATCATCTATGAACCATTTTAAATACCTAATCTTATCACCATACTTGGGAAGAATATATGTCTGTTCAAAGAAGTGCATATAAATGTTGGTATACATAGGGGCCAGATTTGAACCCATTGCAGTCCCAGATATTTGCATATAGGACCCATCCTTATATTGAAAATAATTACATTCCAAGACACACCTTTATAGATCTATCAAAAATACAACAGGAGGTGTAGATATTGTATTTTGGACATGCAAAAGAGCCTTCCGTGCTGCCTCTACACCATCATCATGTGATGATGGTGTAGAGGGAACCAACATCGATGGTTGCAAATAGCATCGACACAGGGACTTCACCCACATTCTTCAACTTGTAGATAAAGTAAGTATTGTCTTTAATATAGGTAGGTATCTGATCAGCAAAGACCTGTAAAAATCCATTAAGATACTGGGCAAGTGGTTGAAGAATAGATCTTTGGGCCGATATTATCGGATGTCCAGGTGGTTGCACAAGAGTCTTGTGCATTTTGGGCAGTGTGTACAGGATAGGGCATACTGGAAATTGTACTTTAAGACAGTATGCAAATGTTTCATCCAACCACCGATGGAGGACAGCATCATCTATAATGTTATCCACCTTGTTTTTTATATCAAACGTAGGATTATTAGGATAATTTAACACTGTAAAAACACTTTGTTGACTGACGACATTATAACCATATTGACATTGTGCATGTTAATATTACATTCCACACCGATGCATAATATATTTCTTCTCTTTGTTCCATATAGTGAAGATATTTCATATGATAACTATATCTTTATGACAGTATACACCTGAAATATGCAGCTCTGAATCTCATCAATGCGATTACAACAAAAACCGTAAAGGCTTGTAACAAATTGAATAATAATATATTAAGTATAAAAGTGCAGCATTATAATTATACAATCTACTGAACTGTTTCATTGCTGTTTTAACCTAGATTAAAATATATAATATTATGCAGATACTTGTCATTGTGTCTTACAGTATTTCCTTGTTTTTTGCCGACTACTGACAAATGTTTATTCACTGACCATATTGACCTGTTCTGCCGCTGGCTGTCAAAAAAAAGCACCAGGAATCCAAATGATTAAAAGGATGGGCTGTTAGAAGGACACGGATAATGAGGGAATAGTAAACAGGGTTACTTGGAAAATAGGATGCAGTTTATGAAGAGAGATAACCTGGCTTTCTCTCTTCTGTGATCTCTTCTTATAATCATGCACAATAGTTTTCCTACATCTCACATAATAATCCACAAGTAACTGTTTATTTCTCCAAATTTACATTTTACCACAAATGTGTTCACATGTCTCTTTGGGCAATTAGATCAACAATTAAATGCACACACAATCCAATCATATTTTTTATAGCATTTTTAATTAGTTTGCAGTCCGGTCACTACATACACATTTTCACCATGGACTAGAACCTGAAAAATTAACATTCCTTATCACTGAATATTGCAGAAATATATATATCTTTTTCGGAGGGTATGTATCATGCTTCAGTCGCTAGATCTCTAAAATGAGCACAGAGATCCATGTTCAGTTAAAAAAAACTGCACCTGCCATAGTGCAGGTGCAAGTGTCAATGGTTCACACCATTGTGTGCAGATTGTGAACTGACTGAAGCCACAGGTGGTGTTACAGTATGCACAGGCACTGAGAGAGGGCATCTCTGGGCTTTGTACATTAAAGCGCATGCTAGTACACAAGCGGGGGGATGAAACTAGCATTTGCAGATTATCACTCCAGCGACTCCGACAAAATACGCAGCCGCAACCGAGCACACCTTTGAATTCGGCCCATTGTGTGCGTCCTTTGTATGTACGGTGAAAACATTGTGATGATCCTGCTTTTCTTAGCACCTAATGCAAGGTGTATTGTTTTATTTTGCATTGAATACCTGTCTGAATGTTGTTGGTGACACAAATGTAAATACCCATAGACCTGTTAGCAGTGTAGTCTGTGACAACACTCTGGGTCTAGGACCTCATGGGGCACCAGGGAAGATACCAGTTTTGGGACCCCACTCCCACAAACAATCCATAGCACTAAATTTTAATTTCTGATTCATGCCCCTGTACAGCAGCTGAAGAAAAGCTCCGCTGCGGCCTTGACACGTCGGCTATGTATGTATGGGTTGGGTATGGGATGCCAGCGCTCAGAATCCCGACACCGGCATCCTGACAAGGTTATGATACCGATACCTGCCAGTAAGTATCCTAACCCTACCCCTAGACCTAACTTTCCCTTCCTGCAGCCTAAACCTAACCCTCCCCCTCGTAGCCTAACCCTAACCTTTCACCCCCAGCACCCTAAGCCAACCCCTAAGCCAACCCTCCCTAACCACAGCCTAAACCTAATCTCCATCCGGACAGCCTAACCCTAACCTTCCACCCCCTGCAGCCTAACTCTAACCCCTCTAAGCACAGAACCCCCTCCCCTCACAGCACAGAACCCCTTTCCTCACATCATTGACCACTCTCAGCACAGACCCCCCTCCTCCCCTCACAGCACAGACCTGCTCTTTCCTCACATCACTGACCCCTCTCCCGTCTCAGCACAGACCCCCTATATCCTCACATCACTGACCCCTCTCAGCACAGTACACCCTCCCCTCACAACACAGAACCCCTCTTTCCTCACATTACGGACCCGTCTCCCATCTCAGCACAGACCCCCCCCCCTCCCCTCGCATCACTGAGTCCTCTTTCTTCACATAACTGACCCCTTTCAGCACAGACCCCCTCCCTTCTCAGTACAGACCTCCCTCCTCTCACATCACTGACCCCTCTCAGCACACAGTAATGCCTTTATAACAAATTATGCCACGCCATAATGCCCCTATAATACATTATACCACACTGTAATGCCTCTTACAACACATTATGCCCTTTATAACACATAATTCCACACAGTAATGCCCTGTATAACACATTATGCCACACTAATACCCCTAAAAGCAGATTGCGCCACACAGTAATGCCCCTTACACATTATGCCACACAGTAATGACCATTACATCCAACTGTGAAAGATCTACCTCATGAACCCTCCTCTCCGCTCCTGCCAGTCTGTCACCTAAGCTCAAGACAGGTTGCACAGTTTCTATGTCCATGTAAAACCAGATTATTGGGAACATATTTTATAAACCTGTAAACTGCGTGTATCAAGTTAGTGCCCCTTATACAGTGCCCCCTGTAGTAGTTCCTCTGTAGTTGTGCCCCTTATGCAATGCCCCCTGTACTAGTGCCCTGATGCAATGCCCCTGTAGTAATGCCCCATATTCAATGCCCCCTGTAGCAGTGACCCTTATGCAGGGCCCCTGTACCAGTGCCCATTATGCAGGGCCCCTTGTAGCAGTGCCTAGAATGCAATGCCCCTGTAGCAGTGCCTCTTATGCAATGCCCCCTGTAGCAGTGCCCCTTATGCAATGACCCCTGTAGCAATGACCCCTGTAGTTGTGCCCCTTATGTAATGCCCCCTGTACTAGTGCCCTTATGCAATGCCCCTGTAGTAGTGCCCATATTCAATGCCCCCTGTAGCAGTGCCCCTTCTGCGGGGCCCCTGTACCAGTGCCCATTATGCAGGGCCCCCTGTAGCAGTGCCCTTTATGCAATACCCCCTGTAGCAGTGCCTCTTATGCAATGCCCCCTGTAGCAGTGCCCCTTATGCAATGACCCCTGTAGCAATGACCCCTATAGCAGTGCCCCTTATGCAGGGTCCCCTGTACCAGTGCCCATTGTGCAGGGCCCCTGTAGCAGTGCCCCTTATGCAATGCCCCTGTAACAGTGTCCCTTATGCAATGACCCTGAAGCAGTGCCCCTTATGCAATGTCCCCTGTAGCAGTGCCCCTTATGCAATGCCCACTGTAGTGCATATTATGCAATGCCCCCTGTAGCAGCGCCCCTTATGCAATACCCCCTGTAGCAGTGGCCATTATGCAATGCCCCCTGTAGCAGTGCCCCTTATGCAATGCCCCCTGTAGCAGTGCCCCTTATGCAATGCCCCCTGTAGCAGTGCCCCCTGTTGTAGTGCCCCTTATGCAATACCCTCTATAACAGTGCCCATATGCAGTGCCCCTGTAGTTGTGCCTATATGCAGTGCCCCTGTAGTTGAGCCCATATGCATTTCCACCTGTAGTTGTGCCCATATGCAGTGCCCCCTGTAATTGAGCCCATATGCATTGCCCCCTGTAGTTGTGCCCATATGCAGTACCTCCTGTAGTGGTGCCCATATGCAGTGCCCCCTGTAGTTGTGCCTCTTAAAGTAGTGCCCCCCCCAGTACATACCTGACTCCACGCAGCCGTTGGCTGGGCTGACGCTCCCACTGCCGTGCTGAATGGATCTAACTTGATCCAGCAGGAGCGGTCACGCAGGCTCCTAACGTCGCGTGTGACATCATGACACTGCATCACTGGGAACACTGGCCACTGAAGCGATCATAGGCTTCCTTATCCTCCGATCACTTCAGAGGCCAACGTTCACCGGCCCTGTCCTGAAACTCCACCTCCTCCTCCCCCCACCTGGTATGAGTAGAACTCTGGACGTGCTGCTGCTACTGTGTCTCCTCTCGCCAGCTGGTGCCAGCAGCACCAGCATCTTAAAATGCAGGTTCTCTCCAGGGTCGGATTCCGGGGGGCCCGGCAACAGGCCCCTTGCGACCTGCCAGGCCCTAGGCATCCACCTAGGTTGCCTAATGTTAAATCCAGCCCTACCTAGGACTTATTAGCAGAGTGTCTATTAGCAGAGTGTCAGTAGCAGAAGATAATCTATCAATGTGAAGGGCAGTAGGAAATGCTGGTTACAGTAGACATCCAGACAGATTGATGAACCAGCGTACAATATACTTAGCCAGATTATATGTGGTGTTGAATACAGTATGTAACACAGTTGTTGGTCCTGGCGGTAGTTGATCCACATGTGGTACAGCTTAACCAGTTCTTAGAGTTATTGAATCAGGTAGAATAACAAGTAGCATAAGACACAGGGATGTCACAGATGTAATAGCAATATACAGATATATAGATAAAAGCAGCCTGGAGCTTGAGGTGTTGTAGCAGTAAATCAGGGATGGGGAACCTCAGGACCGGGGGCTGTATAAGGCCCCCGGAAACCTTTGGTCTGGCCCTCTGAGCTTTTCTCTGCCAGCCAGCCTAGAATAGCACCCTGCAGTCAAACTCTATGCAGCAGTGCCACCAGGAGCATCCTTAGGACGCTTTAGAAGGTCACAACGCTGCCCTTGCAGCTCCCGGAGCATCCTCAGGATGCTCCGGGCATTGTTGTAATCACCGGCAATTGTGGCTCCGCCCCTGTGTGATATCACACCCAGGGCCGCCAAGGCGGGCCCCGGTAATAGGGGGCGTGGCCTAATATCGGGCGTGGCCACGCCTCCTTGCCGAAAAATAAAGCGGCGCTGCGCGCCGGGGAGGGGGGCGCTCTGAGCCCCTCAGCCCGGCGCAAAGCCAGGGGGGCGCGATCTGTGTGATCGCTCCCCCGCACAGGCATAGGAGACTGCTGTGGCTGCTGCTCAGCAGCCACGAGCAGTCTCCAACTGCAGCTCAGCACACGCTGTGTGCTGGACTGCTGTGAGGGAGGGGGGGCGGCGTCGGATCCGGGCCCCCGCCAGGCCCCTCAGGAAGCCCGGGCCCGGGTAATCTGTACCTGCTCCCCCCCCCTCTCGGCGCCCCTGATCACACGGAAGGGGCATGAACTGCACCAGGCCCACGAATAATGTTATATATATCAAAATGGCCCTCGGCAGAAAAAAGGTTCCCCACCCCTGCAGTAAATGGAATCGGTATGATTCCCGGCAGCGGCAGCCCGACACTGGAACAGATCCCGGCAGCGTGAGCCTGACAGCGCTGGAAATCCCAATTGTTGTAAGGTAAGTATAGACTAACCTAACCTAACCCCCCTAACCCTAACCCTCCTTAGGGGTGCCTAACCCTAACCTTGCCAAGTGCCTAACCCTAATCCCCCCTGTAAGTGCCTAACCCCCCCCTTGCCTGCTGCCTAAACCTAAGTCCCCCGGGGAGGTGCCTAACCCTAAGTCCCCCCTGGGGGTTCCTAACCCTAACCATTCCTTCTCCTAGCCTCACCCTAACCCTCCCGGGGGGGGTGCCTAACCCTAAGTCCCCCCCGGGTGCGCTAAACCTAACCGTCCCCCCCACGGCTGTCCGCTCGCGGTGTCCGGCATCCCTTCGATCGGGATCGGGGAAATGAGCGGCGTCTACATCTAGACGCTGGGCATTTCACCCTCGCCGGGATATGACAGTCGGGAAGCCGGCTGTCGGTTTAATGTCAGCCAGCTTCCCGATTGCATCCCCAGTAAATGCACCAGCAGATGGTAGCACTATTGTTCATTACTGTAGTGGAAATGATATAGTGTACTTGCGGTCTCATAGCTCTGTATGGCTGTCTGGTGGGAGAGTCTCAGGGTCTGTCTGTTCTCAGGCAGGAAAGATGTTCCAAAGACGCTGCGTATGTGCAGGAGCACGTGTCAGAGATTGTGTTTGCCGGCTGAGCTCCGACAGGTCGTAATAGATCTCCAAGTCATCTTATCTTGTGGGTCCTTTGGATTGGAGTCAGCACGAGAGTGCACTCCATCCAACAAGAGTCCATTATCTTATCCCCATAGGGTCTGGCTGGGTGGCGTAGCCTTCAGTAATCACTGAGCATACAATAGAGCCCCCAAGACAGACATCCTACAGATCGCACTCAAGCTGCCCATTATGGACCTACAGTTAACAGATATACCCCTACCAGGGCTGGTGCTACCATTAGGCAACCTTAGGCAGCCGCCTAAGGGCGCTGGCCACTGTAGGGCGCCACTGAGTCCACAAAAAAAATGAATGGCGCATATGTAAGTGGCATATAATTAATTTGTGACACAGCTGTGTGGCATATTATGAATTTGCGGCAGTGTTATGAGGTACATTATGATTTTGTCGCTCTGCTGTGTGTAATATTCTATATAGTATATTATAAATTTGGGTCACTCCTGTGTGGTATGTTATTTAACTGGGGTAACTAATGCATATTATGAATTGGAGGGAGCAGGGGTGGTTGATGAAATGTTGCCTAGGGCGTCCGGAAACCTTACACCGACCCTGACCCTACTAATCACACTGATTTCAGTTGCACCTCACTGATATATGTGTGTGAAACAACGTGAAGGGAAAGGGAAGGAAATATGTGGAAGACTCATACTGACTGTCCTAAAAAAATATTTTCCAGGCTTTCTTTAACCAAAATAATTACATTATAAAAATCAAATAAATAATCTATACTTATAATAAGTTGTAATGGTTGTGTCTGTGCATAGAATTATTTTAGAGAAATATACTCCTTGGGACTGTGTATGAACTATGGAGACAAACTTTTTTTTTCTGAATTTACATTTGTCTGTTCGTTCCGGCATCACGGAAAAACTATGGGCTGAATTTGGATTACGTTTTCAATATTGTATAGTTTAGTCATCTAGTAAGAAACTGAGGTATCTATTATCTCAATGTGACATCAGGCGGAGGAGCAATAAAGGAGAAAGCAGACGCTTGACACGTGCAGTATGCTCAAGCCAAAAATGACTTTTTGTATATAAATATAATTTTTTGGGACAAATATACTTTTAGAGACTTTATGAACTATGGAGACCAAAAATTTTTATCGGAATTTGCACAGGCTCCTCAAATCCAAAATGACTATATGTATATAAATATATGTATAATATATACATATAGTGCACACCCCAAAGGCAAACAGTTATATTTTTATGCATATATATATATATTAGAGATGAGCGGGTTCGGTTCTCAGAGAACCTCAGATCTCCCTGCCTGCCCCGGATCCCTCACCAGAGGAAAAAACCTTGCGATCCCGCTGTCAGGTTGCGAGGTTTTGTATTGAGCGGGCTTAACGCTGATTATCTGAGAGAGCCATCTGTCACGGCTCTCAGCCACTCAGCGTTAAGCCCATTTAATATGCACACAGGAAGCAAAAGAAGATGGCGCCTGCCTTACCCCGCTGCCTGACACTGCCAGCACCCCCCGCTGCCGACACCGCCAGATCCCCACTGGCAGCATCCCCCGCTGCCGACACCACCGCTGCCGACACTGCCTACACCCCTGTTGTGTTGCCCCATGTACTAAGGACACCGTCAGTGACCCCGACACTGCCAGCACTTCCACACTAAGGACACCACTGCACTGCCGACACTGTCAGCAAACTTGCACTGAGGACACCGCTGGCACCCCCGCTCTGCCGATACCGCCGGCACCCTTCATTGAGATCACCCCTGCACTGCCGACACAGTCAACAAACATGCACTGAGGACACCGCTGACACCCTGCATTGAGAACACCCCTGCACTGATGACACAGTCAGCAAACATGCACTGAGGACACCGCTGGCACCCCCATACTGCCGACATCACCGGTACCCTTCACTGAGCACACTGCCAGCACCGCAGCACTGCCATTCCACGTACTGAGGACACCATTAGCAACCCCTGCACTGCCAACACAGCCAGCAAACCTGCACTAAAGACTCCACTGGCACTGCCGACATCGCCGGTACCCTTCACTGAGGACACTGCCAGAACCGCAGCACTGTTATTCCATGTACTGGGGACACCGTCAGCAGCCCCTTCACTGCTGACACAGCCAGCAAACCTGCACTGAAGACACCACTGGCACCCTCGCTCTACTGACACTGCCAGTACCCTGCACTCAGGACACTGCCAGCACCGCAGCACTGCCATTCCATGTACTGAGGAAACCGTCAGCAATCTCACTCTGCCGACACTGCTGTCACAGTAAGTGCACTATTGGTGTATCCAACCCACACTGTATTACATACTGTATCCGTATTGGAAATTGGAAGCTGAACTGCCACATGTTAGTGCCACCCACTGTGTCACTTAGCTTAGTAAGCCAGCTAGCTGGATGCAACCTTTTGGCCTTAACTAGATGAAAAAAATAATATTGTGAGGTGGTCAAAATTGATTGGAAATGACTGGAAATAAATGTTATTGAGGTTATTAATACTGTAGGAACAAAAAAAGGGCCATTTTATGTGATTTTAGCAGGTTTTTTTATTTTTTAAGAAAAAATCCAGATCCAAAACCTAAACACGAAAAAAAAACACTGAGGTGACCAATCCAGATCCAAACCCAGGGAAGATCCATATCCAAAACCAAAAAACGGGGGTCGGTGCACATGCCTAATAAATATATATATATATATATATATATATATATATACACACACACACACACACACATGTATGTCTCAAGATATATTTTCCAGGAAAATCTAACTATATTTGAAGCACTAATCAGGCAGCTTATCTTGACTCATGAAGTTGCAGTCGGCCGAATGTTGCAAACTGCGCATGTGTATGAACTGCACTGCACATGTGCACCGATTGCACTGTGATTACAGACACACTGTGGAATCCATCACAGAGTGAGTGACAGGCTGTGAGCATTTGGGGTGGTGACGGGGGGGTGGTAGCAGAAACGCAGATGTGCCTGTCCGTTTGAACAATGTTGCATGGGCGTGCATAAATTAGCCACTGCGATTGCCTATGTAGCTTGAGTACTCACTGCGTGTGACGAGAATTTCAAATTCTGAGACAGATCAGAACCGCGTGAGGGGCCGATGTTCTCCGATGTTACCGATGTATACACAGGACGTATTACGGATGTAAGAAGGCAGTAGTGGGCGTCTCTATGCTGGCTGAGTGGTGGCAGACAGCATATTTTCGCAGCTTCATTGTGTGCGATTTCGCAGCTACAATTGCAGTTGCAATCCATGCTGAATCAGGCCCTCTGTCAATTAAGAAATAACATATATGGTCCCTGTGAAATAAATAGTATGTGGCCCTTTCAATTAATAATGAATATATGTGCCTCTTATTAGTAGTTAATACTTACTTTCCTTCTTATCTTGATCCAATGCAAGTAATAAAACTGGCAGTTTGGATGGGCAACAATATGCTAAGTTCCCCCCCTATTTTAATATTATATATATATATATATATATACATATACATATATATACACGCAGTATATATATATATATATATATATATATATATATAAATATATATTTATTTAATGTTATTGAATGTGCTTAGGCCTGAAATGTTAAAGATTAATGCTTATAGTAACCGTACTTTGCTAGTAAAAGCATTGCCCTTTTAAATTTCGGGCATAAACACGATCAGAACGCTGGGTTTTAGAACCTGCGGCTTAATATATAAACCCCTAGGTATCTGACCTAATATCATATGAAGTCATTCAGCTGGTCCTTCGGGTGTGGCCAGTATAAAGAATAACCTTTTCTTTCTGTTTCTGTATTAAGCTTCATACACACACAACGATTTTGTTACCAACGATTTTATGAACGATTTTCTGTCAGATTTTTTAAAGTGTAATGAACGATTTTTTGAACTACAAACGATTTTTGTAACTTCCTAACTTCCCTTAATGGAAATCGTTCAGTTGGTCAGTCAGAATGAACTGCAAACTACAAACAGGAACGCGTATGAACGATAATCGTTCATAACTCAGAAACTGAACGATTTTTTCAACGATTGAACAATAACAACATCGTTATACTTAAATCGTTCAAAAAATCGTTACGTGTGTATGCACCTAATGGAGCATACACACGGTCAGATTTGTCAGATGTGTAAGATGAACGATTGAACGATTTGAACGATTTAAACTATGGGCCTGAGTCAGACTCGGTCGCAAGCGCTGAGCGCTCTTAACCGGGTCGATGGTGGCCCAGAGCGCATGCGCACGACGGAGCCGGCTCCGTTGTGCGCATGCGCGAGACCCAGATAGCGATGGGCAATCCGTCGCTCCGGATCTCGCACCAAAGGTGTTGAATGACAGCACGCCCCCTTTGGTGAGCAGGCCGGGGGGGTGGCTGCCCAGACAGAGGCGTTCCCATGAGAACACCTACCGTCTGGGAGCGGACCCACTTACATCACAAGTGATGTCAGTGGGAGAGCTTTCGGCTCTGGTTGAGCCGAAAGCTCTCTGGGGCTTGCGGCCACAAGACCCTACCACAAGGGTCTCGTCACAAGCCCGATGGTCGCGATGGTCTTGACCATCGCGACCATCATCCTGGCTGCTCGCATTAGCTGTGGGTGGCAACCCACAGCAATGCGAGCGGCCAGGAGGCCACTCCTTAAAAAAAAAAAGAGACGCCCTGATTCAGAGCGAGCGCTCTGTCAGAGCGTCCGGCTCTGAATCAGGGCCAATGAACGATTTTTGACTGCATTAACATGAATGGAATCGTCCAAATCTGACTGCAAACACATCAGATGTCAGATATCGTTGTCTGACCATCGGGAACGCGCATCGTTCATCGTTCAGACATGTCAGATATGTCAGATTATTTAAATCGTTATCATTCAGATCTGAAGAAAAATCTGACCGTGTGTATGCACCATTACGGATTAAGCAGTGATATCCAGAAGCCCCTGAAAGATAAAGATCATTATTACAGCAAATATGTGGAGCTAATCTGTATGTTGGGAATTAGTTATGTATGTGAATATGGCTATATTATGTGAGACTATCATGCTTTTTCAAACTTTAATGTGGTAAATGCATAAAATGTCTAAGTTTGCATCAGAAAGAATTTACATCTCACTCACTTAGCGCCTGATTCAGAGATGGACGCTAATGCGATCACAGCTGCGCTTTTCAGATTAACCGCAGCTGCGAAAATATGCTAATAGTTCCAAAGCTTAACCGAACATAGGGACGCCTTCTTATCTGTGTATGACGTTGTGTACCAGCGTAAATATTGGTAACATCGATGCACATCGACCAGCCATGCAGCGGCAGGTCTGACCTGTCTCATATACAGCGGCTCTCCTGACACGCTGAGAGCTCTCATGATGCACAGGAGACCGCAATTCCTAATTTATACACACCCATGTAACAGCGTTTACACGGTAAGACACCTGCATTTTTCTACCCATCCCCGTTACCTCTCCTAAACACTGATTACCTGTCACTCACTTTGCGAGTGGGTTCTCTGTGCATGTGGAATCACAAAACAATCGCTGTGCGTGCGCAGTGCGACTGTGATGCATGCACAATAGCAAAAAATTGCTAGTTCTGCCATTGTGTACATTTGTGAATCAGGCCCTTAATAAGGGAGTCTAGATTCAGACTAGGGGTGAGCGGGTTCGGATTTCTGAAATCCGAACCCCCCCGAGCCCCCCCGATCCGAGGCCGATCCGAGTCAGGCTCGACTTTTCCCGCATGACTCGGATCTGAAATCGAGGCAAAACGTCATCATCCCGCCTTCCGGGTCTCGCGGGTTTTGGATCCTATATAAGGTACCCGCGTCGGTGCCATTTTCTCACTCGGCTGTGGACAGTGAAGAGGGAGGGTGGGAGTTAGGGCTGGCTGGGCTGTGTAGTGTAGTGTAGTGTAGTGCAGATTAGTGTTGTGCTGTGCTGTGCTGTGCTGCGCTGTGCTGCTGTTGTCCACTACTTCAAAGTCTATAGGGGCTGGCTGTGTTGTGCTGTGCTGCTGTTGTTAATAGGGGCTGTGTCCACTACTTCAAAGTCCATAGGGGCTGGCTGGACTGTGTTGTGCAGTCAGTTCTCCATAGGGGCTGTGTCCACTCCAAAGTCCTGTGCAGTGTCCCAGACCTAAAGGGGTGCTGTAGTGTTGTCCAGGGGGTGCTCTGTCCATCAGGGGTGCTCCCCCCAAGTGCTAAAAAAATAATATTTTTTGAGTGCGCAGTAGCCGCACGTGCATCAACAAAGTAGTGCCAAGCGTGCGCCTGTGTCATAAGTAAAGGGCCGGCTGGCTTGACCGTTAAAGGGTGCTGTAACCCCCAAAGTACACTCCAGTCCAAACCAAAAAAAAAATATTTTTTCTGTGTTTGTGAATTGTGTGCGCAGTAGCCGCACGTGCATCAACAAAGTAGTGCCAAGCGTGCGCCTGTGTCATAAGTAAAGGGCCGGCTGGCTTGACCGTTAAAGGGTGCTGTAACCCCCAAAGTACACTCCAGTCCAAACCAAAAAAAAAAAATGTTTTCTGTGTTTGTGAATTGTGTGCGCAGTAGCCGCACGTGCATCAACAAAGTTGTGCCAAGCGTGCGCCTGTGTCATAAGTAAAGGGCTGGCTGGCTTGACCGTTAAAGGGTGCTGTAACCCCCAAAGTACACTCCAGTTCAAACCAAAAAAAAAATATTTTCTGTGTTTGTGAATTGTGTGCGCAGTAGCCGCACGTGCATCAACAAAGTAGTGCCAAGCGTGCGCCTGTGTCATAAGTAAAGGGCCAGCTGGCTTGACCGTTAAAGGGTGCTGTAACCCCCAAAGTACACTCCAAACCAAATAACAAAATATTTTTTCTGTGTTTGTGAATTGTGTGCGCAGTAGCCGCACGTGCATCAACAAAGTAGTGCCAAGCGTGCGCCTGTGTCATAAGTAAAGGGCCGGCTGGCTTGACCGTTAAAGGGTGCTGTAACCCCCAAAGTACACTCCAAACCAAATAACAAATTTTTTTTTCTGTGTTTGTGAATTGTGTGAGCAGTAGCCGCACGTGCATCAACAAAGTAGTGGCAAGCGTGCGCCTGTGTCATAAGTAAAGGGCCGGCTGGCTTCACCGTTAAAGGGTTCTGTAACCCCCAAAGTACACTCCAAACCAAATAACAAAATATTTTTTCTGTGTTTGTGAATTGTGTGCGCAGTAGCCGCACGTGCATCAACAAAGTAGTGCCAAGCGTGCGCCTGTGTCATAAGTAAAGGGTTGGCTGGCTTGACCGTTAAAGGGTGCTGTAACCCCCAAAGTACACTCCAAACCAAAAAAAAAATATTTTCTGTGTTTGTGAATTGTGTGCGCAGTAGCCGCATGTGCATCAACAAAGTAGTGCCAAGCGTGTGCCTGTGTCATAAGTAAAGGGCCGGCTGGCTTGACTGTTAAAGGGTGCTGTAACCCCCAAAGTACACTCCAGTCCAAACCAAAAAAAAAATATTTTCTGTGTTTGTGACTTGTGTGCACTGTGGCTGCACGTGCATCAACAAAGGAGCAGCGTCAAGCATGCGCCTGTGTCCCATAAGTAAAGAGCCGGCTGGCTCATTTCTTAAAGGGTGGTGTAACCCACAAAGTGCACTACTCTCCAGCAAAAATAAAAAAATATTTTCTGTGTTTGTGTGCGCCTTAGCCGCACGTATATATCAATATAACATAAATGGAGGACCAAACTTTCTCCGATAAAAATAAAATAGGGAAAGATCAAGAACCACTTCCTCCTAGTGCTGTTGCTGCTGCTGGGAGTTGTTCATCATCCCAGAGAGGAAATAGGAACCTCACTACTTTTACTAAACAATTGACCCTCCAACAGTCCCTAGCGATGAGGATGAAGTACGACAGCAGTCATCCTGAAGCAAAACGTATAACTGAGGCCTTAACTGCTATGTTGGTGTTAGACGTGCGTCCGGTATCCGCCATTAGTGCAGTGGGATTTAGACAATTGATGGAGGTAGTGTGTCCCCGGTTCCAAATCCCGTCTAGATTCCACCTGCATCCTCAAAGCAGCAGCGACAAGCGTGCGTCTGTCTGTTAAAGGATGGTGTAACCCTCAAAGTGCGCTCCACAAACAATAAAAATATTCTTCTTCTTTTTTCTGTCTTTGTGAATTGTGTGGGCTGTAGCTGCACCTGCATCCTTAAAGCAGCAGCGACAAGCGTGCGTCTGTCTGTTAAAGGGTGGTGACACCCTCAAAGTGGGCTACACAAACAATAAAAATATTGTTCTTTTTTTTCTGTCTTTGTGAATTGTGTGGGCTGTAGCCGCACTTGCATCCTCAAAGCAGCAGCGACAAGCGTGCGTCTGTCTGTTAAAGGGTGGTGACACCCTCAAAGTGTGCTATACAAACAATAAAAATATTCTTCTTTTTTCTGTCTTTGTGAATTGTGTGGGCTGTAGCCGCACTTGCATCCTCAAAGCAGGAGCGACAAGCGTGCGTCTGTCTGTTAAAGGGTGGTGACACCCTCAAAGTGTGCTACACAAACAATAAAAATATAGTTCTTTTTTTTCTGTCTTTGTGAATTGTGTGGGCTGTAGCCGCACTTACATCCTCAAAGCAGCAGCGACAAGCGTGCGTCTGTCTGTTAAAGGGTGGTGTAACCCTCAAAGTGCTCCAAAAAATAAAAAACTATTTTTTTAATGTGTTTGTGACTTGTGTGCGATGTAGCCACACGTGCATCAACATAGTAGCAGCGCCAAGCGTGCGCCTGTGTCATAAGTCAAGGGCTGGTTTGGACATCTGGTCCGGACTGAAGGACGTGGCAACAATTTCTGACAAGTCTACTGTCACTGCATATGATACTGTCCTCAAAGCAGCAGCGACAAGCGTGTGTCTGTCTGTTAAAGGGTGGTGACACCCTCAAAGTGTGCTACACAAACAATAAAAATATTGTTCTTTTTTTTACTGTCTTTGTGAATTGTGTGGGCTGTAGCCGCACTTGCATCCTCAAAGCAGCAGCGACAAGCGTGCGTCTGTCTGTTAAAGGGTGGTGACACCCTCAAAGTGTGCTACACAAACAATAAAAATATTCTTCTTCTTTTTTCTGTCTTTGTGAATTGTGTGGGCTGTAGCCGCACTTGCATCCTCAAAGCAGCAGCGACAAGCATGTGTCTGTCTGTTAAAGGGTAGTGACACCCTCAAAGTGTGCTACACAAACAATAAAAATATTCTTCTTTTTTTTTCTGTCTTTGTGAATTGTGTGGGCTGTAGCTGCACTTGCATCCTCAAAGCAGCAGCGACAAGTGTGCGTCTGTCTGTTAAAGGGTGGTGACACCCTCAAAGTGTGCTACACAAACAATAAAAATATTCTTCTTCTTTTTTCTGTCTTTGTGAATTGTGTGGGCTGTAGCCGCACTTACATCCTCAAAGCAGCAGCGACAAGCGTGCATCTGTCTGTTAAAGGGTGGTGTAACCCTCAAAGTGCTCCAAAAAATAAAAAACTATTTTTTTAATGTGTTTGTGACTTGTGTGCGATGTAGCCACACGTGCATCAACATAGTAGCAGCGCCAAGCGTGCGCCTGTGTCATAAGTCAAGGGCTGGTTTGGACATCTGGTCCGGACTGAAGGACGTGGCAACAATTTCTGACAAGTCTACTGTCACTGCATATGATACTGTCCTCAAAGCAGCAGCGACAAGCGTGTGTCTGTCTGTTAAAGGGTGGTGACACCCTCAAAGTGTGCTACACAAACAATAAAAATATTGTTCTTTTTTTCTGTCTTTGTGAATTGTGTGGGCTGTAGCCGCACTTGCATCCTCAAAGCAGCAGCGACAAGCGTGTGTCTGTCTGTTAAAGGGTGGTGACACCCTCAAAGTGTGCTACACAAACAATAAAAATATTCTTCTTCTTTTTTCTGTCTTTGTGAATTGTGTGGGCTGTAGCCGCACTTGCATCCTCAAAGCAGCAGCGACAAGCATGTGTCTGTCTGTTAAAGGGTGGTGACACCCTCAAAGTGTGCTACACAAACAATAAAAATATTCTTCTTCTTTTTTCTGTCTTTGTGAATTGTGTGGGCTGTAGCCGCACTTGCATCCTCAAAGCAGCAGCGACAAGCGTGCGTCTGTCTGTTAAAGGATTACATCGGTGACAGCATCCAAGTAGGCATGTCAGACAGTCCATACCTGTACTGGCAGGAAAAAGAAGCAATTTGGAGGTCCCTGTACAAACTGGCTCTATTTTACCTGAGTTGCCCCCCCTCCAGTGTGTACTCTGAAAGAGTGTTTAGTGCAGCCGGGAACCTTTTCAGCGAAAGGCGTAGGAGGTTGCTTCCACAAAATGTGGAGAAGATGATGTTCATAAAATGAATTATCAGCTCTTCCAGGGAGACCAGCCTCCAGAACGTACAGAGGGACCTGTGGTTGTGGATTCCAGCGGGGACGAATTAATACTCTGTGAGGATGAGGATGTACACAACACTGAAGAGGGTGAGGAATCGGTGGATGAGGAGGATGAGGACGACATCTTGCCTCCGTAGAGCCAGTTTGTGCAGGGACAGATTAATTGCCAGCTTGTTTTGTGGGGGCCCAAACGAACCAATCATTTCAGCCACAGTCGTGTGGCAGACCCTGGCGCTGAAATGTTTGGCTTGTTAAAGTGTGCATGTCCTGTTTATACAACATAAGGGTGGGTGGGAGGGCCCAAGGACAATTCCATCTTGCACCTCTTTTTTTTCTTTGCATTATGTATAGTTTGGGGCCTAGTTTTTCAAACTGCCATCCTGTCTGCCACTGCAGTGCCACTCCTAGATGGACCACGTGTTTGTGCCGCCCACTCGTATCTCTTAGCATAGTCATCCAGCTACCTCGGTGCAACCTTTTGGACATAAAAACACTATTGTGAGGTTTGAGGTGTTCAGAATAGACTGGAAATGAGTGGAAATTAAGGTTATTGAGGTTAATAATAGCATAGGAGCAGAAAAACCCACAAATTCTGTGATTTTAGCTGTTTTTATGCTTTTTTTCAAAAAAATACAGATCCAAAACACAAAACCCAGAACCCAAAACACGGAAGGGTGGTTTTGGCAAAACCAATCCAGATCCAAAACACGAAGAAAGATCCAGATCCAAAACCAAAACACAAAACACGAAAAGTGGCCGGTGCATACCCCTAATTCAGACATATTGATGTAGGGATTGAAGTTCAGCAACTTGGGTGGCCGAGCTGTCGTTTGATTAATTTGATGTCACATGTTAATATAGAACTTGAACAAGAAATGGGGGTTTTCCGCCAACAGACTAGCGAGTGTGTTATTTATATATTCCATTGTTATGTACATAGGGCTCTGGCAGGCCCCGATACTGTAGATGTCATTGGTATCCCCCCTCCTCACGGCACCCCTGTATGTAAATAGTGTACTGGTTATTCTGAACAAGCACATACACCTGACTCACATGAACATGAGATATCCTGGTAAGCTGTGCCGAAATCCATCTGTGATGTCATAGATGGATTTCTGTACAGCAATGCTGGTGACTCTCCATTAGAAACTTAGTCACAATTTACTTGGCTCATTACAGGTTCTATATCTGTAATAACCGTTGTGTATTTCAGAGAAAGAGAGATGTTGGCATTTATTTTTATTTTATTATTCATATTCGGGCTGTGCAGATCCCAGGACAGATCACTGGAAAGACTGGAGATGGTGACGATACCTGATATACTGAAAGGTGTTTCTGTTAAGGTGGTCATAGAGAGCACGGCATGTAGCACAACCTGTGGAGTAGGTACAAGGCTAGAGACCCGCTGCACAGTGGACAAAAGTGGCATGCAGAGTGACTGTGTAAAGGTGACAGTACAATGTGTTACCAGCTGGATGTGCGGTATGCACACACACACACCCGGGCTGTTGGAGAGTATTTTAACATCACATGTTTCAACCCGAAGCTGACCCAGAGACCATGGATTTTTATTGGAAAGTAGCCAGAGGGGCTCTAACAACTCAGGACGCAGCCTTCCAAACAATAAAACCCAGGAGTTATGTGGTGAAGTTTGAAAACATACAAGAGGAGGATGCGGGAACATATAGATGTGATGTACATTATAAACTGGACCGCAGGTTAGTAAAGTGCCTATATTTTGGGGTTACGGTGAAGAACCCGGAGATTGCCAGTCTGAACAGCGAAAAGCTGGTCTCTAAGAGCCGGAAGGTGGTAGCTGTGATACCACAAAAAAGATCAATTACAGATCGTCTAGAGAGTACACCTATCACATTACAAATATGAGTTGTCATCATGCTGGGGGCTGGCATCAGTGTTGGGACACTGGCAGGTTTTGTTTATGGAGCATTACATCTGTATTTGTCTAGAAGGAGAAAGGGGGATATGGAGGAAGGTAATTTTGAACCTTCCTAAATACCAAGACATGAAGATCATTTCCATAGACTACACTTGCCGGACATTTTCGTTGGGCTAAAAATATCTGACTCCCAAATATGACTACATCCTTTGGCCTTGCTCCATTTCTGCTCTAGAGTCTGTTGCCATACTCAAGTCCACTCCAAAGACCTTTGGTTGGCCTTCAGCTTGTCCAGTGACTGAAACCCAGCCTCCATCCCACTTGAGACTGCTGCTTGGCCTCTACCATGCCTTGCCTCCATCCAGCTCCAGAGACAGCTGACCAGCCTCAAACCTGCTCCAGAAACTGCAACAAAGACCGCCGGTCAGTCTCCAGCTCTCCCCAGAGACTGTGGGTCTGCCTCCATTTCACTCCAAAGACTGCTGGCTGGCCTTTAGCCCACTCCAAAGACCACTGCCTGTCCTCCACCCAGCTCCAGAGACAACTGGCAAACATCTAGCACACACCAGAGACCACTGTCTGGCCTCGATCCCTCTCCAGAGACTTGCTGGCCAGCCTCCAGCCGATTTGAGAGACTGCAGGCTAGCCTCCTGCTTGCTCCAGATACTACTGGCCAGTCTCCTGAGCACCAGAGAGCACTGGCCATGCTCCAGGCTGCCCCAAAGACCATGGACCTGCCTCCAGGACACTCAAGTGACCACTCTAGAGATCACTGGCTGGCCTTTAGCCCATTTCAAAGACTGCTGCATGGCCTCCAGCCTTGCCAGTAATCATGAGCCTGTCTCCTTGTGGCTCAAGAGACCACTCCAGAGACTGCTGTTTGGTCTCCAGCCCACTCCATGACCATTGGTCAGCTTAAAGACCATTCCACAGATAGCTCAATGGCCTCCAGCCCACGCCAAAGACATCTGGAAGGCCTCAACCCAGCTATAGAGACTGTTGACCTGCCTACAGCCCACTGGTTGGCCCCCAACCCATTCCAGAGCCCATTGGTTGGCCCTCAGACCACTTCAGAGACCATTGGTCCGTCTCCAGGCCATTCCAGAGACCACTGCCAGACTCCAGCCCACTAGAATGACTGCTGGCCGGCCTCCAGCCCCGTCCAGAGACTGCTTCAGAGACTGCTGGCTGCCATCCAGCCCAGGTCAGAGACTGTTTGCTGGCCTGCACCCAGGTCCAGAGACCAGTGGGCAACTTTCATCATGCTCTAGAGACTGCTGTCTGGCCTCCATCTCACTCCAGAGGCAGCTGTCCAGCCCTCAGCCCACTTCATAGACTTGCTGGCCATTCTCCAGCCTACTCAATAGACCACTGGCCGGCCTCCAGTCCCTTCTAAAAACTGAACTAGAAGCCATAATGCTACCCACATTTTGTGTGCTATTGCCTTCCCATGAATGATGGAATACATATGCTGCTCTACAGTTACATCTATTTACATTTTCATCCATGGTATGAATAAAGTTTTTTTTCTGTACTTACTCAAATCCTTTTATTCCATTTTGTTACAGTTGTGTTCTTGGTATCATTATTCTTCACATACGGGTGGCTTGGGCCCCTATTGCCAGAACCTACAGCATGTTCATACTGTAGGTGTTAGCCATGTCATCCACTGACTCCTCACCCTCTTCAGTATCGTGTACATCCTCATCCTCACAGAGTATTAATTCGTCCCCGCTGGAATCCACAACCACAGGTCCCTCTGTACGTTCTGGAGGTTGGTCTCCCTGGAAGAGTTGATTATTCATTTTTATGAACATCATCTTCTCCACATTTTGTGGAAACAACCTCCTACGCCTTTCGCTGACAAGGTTCCCGGCTGCACTAAACACTCTTTCAGAATACACACACTGGAGGGGGGGCAACTCAGGTAAAATAGAGCCAGTTTGTACAGGGGCCTCCAAGTTGCCTCTTTTTCCTGCCAGTACAGGTTTGGACTGTCTCACATGCCTACTTGGATGCTGTCACCGATGTAATCCTCCACCATTCTGTCAATGGTGACAGTATCATATGCAGTGACAGTAGACTTGTCAGAAATTGTTGGCACGTCCTTCAGTCCGGACCAGATGTCCAAACCGGCCCATGATTTATGACCACAGGCGCACGCTTGGCGCTGCTGCTGTGTTGATGCACGTGCGGCTACTGCGCATACATTTCGCACACAAACACAGAAAAAAAGAAGATTATTTTATTTTGGTTGGAGCGCACTTTGGGGGTTACACCACCCTTTAACAGACAGACGCACGCTTGTCACTGCTGCTTTGAGGATGCAGGTGCAGCTACAGCCCACACAATTCACAAAGACAGAAAAAAAAATAATTTCGGGGGTGCTGTAACCCCACTTTAGGGGTTACAGCACCCTTTAATGGACAAGCCATCCGGCCCTTTACTTATGACACAGGCGCATGCTTGGCGCTGCTCCTTTGTTGATGCACGTGCAGCCACAGTGCACACAATTCACAAACACAGAAAATAATTCCTCCACCATTCTGTCAGTGGTGACAGTATCATATGCAGTGACAGTAGACATGTCAGAAATTGACATTGTTGGCACGTCCTTCAGTCCGGACCAGATGTCCAAACCGGCCCTTGACTTATGACACAGGCGCACGCTTGGCGCTGCTGTGTTGATGCACGTGCGGCTACTGCGCATACATTTCGCACACAAACACAGAAAAAAAAGAATTGTTTATTTTTTGTGGAGTGCAGTTTGGGGGTTACACCACCCTTTAACAGACTTATGGGACACAGGCGCACGCTTGGCGCTGCTCCTTTGTTGATGCACGTGCAGCCACAGTGCACACAATTCACAAACACAGAAAATATTTTTTTATTTTGTTTGGAGTGCACTTTGGGGGTTACAGCACCCTTTAACGGTCAAGGCAGCCGGCCCTTTACTTATGACACAAGCGCACACTTGGCGTTACTTTGTTGATGCACATGCGGCTACTGCACACACAATTCACAAACACAGGGGAAAAAAAATATTTTTTGGAGTGCACTTTGGGGGAGCACCCCGATGCACAGATCACCCCCTGGACATCACCCCTCTAGGACTACAGCCTTTATGGGACACTGCACAACACAGTCCAGCCAGCCCCTATAGACTTTGGAGTGGAGTCGAGCCTGACTCAGATACGACTCGGATCGGGGGGGGGGGGGGTTCAGATTTCAGAAATCCGAACCCGCTCCTCCCTACTTTATATTGGTGTGTTTTATCCACAACTTGTATATTCAAAGTGTGTATTACTAAGCTCAGAAATATACATGAAATAGCCAAAGTGATTATGCCGAAGATTCCCAAACACAGTCCTCAAGGCTCCCCAACAGTTCATGTCTTAGAGACATCCATGTTTGAGCACAGGTTGTTAAATCAAACTGACTGAGGCACCTGTGCTCAACCATGGATATCTCTAAAACCTGAACTGTCGGGGAGCCTTGAGGACCGCATTTGGGAACCTCTGGATTATGCTTAAGTAAATACTGTATCTTCACCATGTTCTACATTACCTCTCTGCAGCAAGTGGCTATGTTATGAGGAGAGACAAAGACTGCAAACTTGCTGTGCAGAAGTACACTCTGCATTGGTGATGTATACACAGGGGCAGTGATGTCAAAGTAGCTCATATTACTGCATCTTATCTTTTGGTATTTATCAGATCGCATTAGGAACCTGTTCAAACAGTTTGGGAGGGAGTTTAGCTGTAGGTAATGGTGTGGGAAATAATATTTTTCTCTTAAAGCAGAGCTGTCGTTGAATGATAGCTGGTAAACATCTTTATATTGATGATGATCATTCCACCATTTTCAATCATATTGCCAAGTCAACTTTGGGTTGATATTGCTTGATTTAGATTATACCAGAGGTTCTCAAACTAGGTCCTCAGGACCCCACACAGGTCACATTTTCTAGATCACCCAGCAGGTTCACAGGTGTAGTCATTACTCACTGACACATTTTAAAAGATCCACAGGTGGAGCTAATTATTTCATTCTGTGAGGAGACCTGGAAAACATGCACTGTTTGGGGTCCCGGGGACCGAGTTTGAGAACCTGTGGATTATACTATTTAAGATTATTTTAAAAGATATTTTTCTTTTAATCCCCATCAGTTAAAGGCAATCCATGGTTTTAAAAGTGTAATTCATTCTTTATATGTCTTTAACCCACCATGTGTGCACTGGGCTGTCATCATGGAGTTACAACCAATAGTCTCATACTGGGCCTGGACAGCCGAGGAAACCTGGCCACCATCATAGTTAATTGCCGTCCCTTCCAGCCATAGTTAAATTACCGGGTGCTCGCCACTGTATGCCTCCTAATAACGTCACATAGGGGGGTGGCCTATGGTAATTAGGCCACACCCCCATTTGTGGACGCACGTGGCTTCACTGTGAGAGGGTCAGCACAGGGTGCTATGACCACTGGAGCCGGCCCTGCTTCTACTACATTCTACACCTCTATTTCACCTGTACTGCCCTCAGAGCTCTGAGCTAGTTCTTCTCATACTCAGACTCTCTGGTGCACCTAAAAAATTTACTAAAGGGGTGTGTTACCCAAAAAGAAAGGAGGGAGGAAAGGTGTAGTATGGCCAGCTTCCCTTGCAGTCCTTGTCAGGAATCCTTTACTATTAACATTGTATTAGTTTATAGCCTTTTCTCATGTCAGTTGCTGCAAAACAGCTCTCGCAAGGCTACATCTCAAATTTAATATACTTAATCAATCAATCAATCAATGCTTTATCTGCCTTCCAAGTTCCACTACATACTCCACCTCCTTTTCTCTGTACTGCCTTCGGGCCTTTGACTCATGTAGTTGTTGATTAATGAAAACATTCTTTCTATGCAGTCTTATAGTTTATGAAACTTCCATCCTGTTGCCACTGCTGTGTCGCAATGTTTCATAGATGTGCTATGGACCTGATTCAGCAGCGGATGCTAATGCGATCGCAGCTGCAATTTCACACAGAATGCAGCTACGAAAATATGCTAATGGCTGCCAGAGCTCAATCAGCATAAAGACGCCCACTGCTGATTTTTCATATCCGTCTAATGGCGCTCTTTTGCGTAAACATCGGTACCATCGATGCACATCAGCCAGTGAATATGTTGTGGACAATGGAGAAGGTGCCCCTTTAGAGCTGGAGCCCGGCGGCAGGCACCTCCATTGTCTCCCATAGTTCTGCCCCTGTTTTAGACTAAATTCGCAATATGACAAATTAAAATATGACAGGGATTTATCAAAAATCCCTTGCAGGGACAGAGCTTGCGATAAAGCTCTGGGCCAGATTCAGAGCCGGACGCTCTGACCAGAGCGCTCGCTCTGAATCAGGGCCCTCCTACATGAAAATGGAGCGTCCTCCTGGACGATCGCATAGCTGTGGGTGACCACCCACAGCTTATGCGAGAGTCCATGATGATGGTCGCGATGGTCAAGACCATCACGACCATCAGGCTTGCGACGGAGACCCTGCGGTAGGGTCTCGCTGCCGCAAGCCCTGGAGTGATTTTGGCTCTATCAGAGCCAAAATCACTCCTACTGACATCACTACTGATGTCAGTGGGGCCGGCTTCAGACGGTAGGCGTTCCCATGGGAACGCCTCCGTCTGGAAGCCACGCCCCCGGCATGCCCACCAAAGGGGGCATGCTGTCAATCAACATCAACAGCACGCCCCCATTGGTGCGAGACCCGGAGCGACGGCTACCCCGTCGCTAGCCGGGTCTCGCGCATGCGCCCGGCGGAGCTCCCTCCGTCGTGCGCATGCGCAGTGGGGTAACATCGACCCGCTTGCGAGCATCCTGGTCACCAGTCCCTGGATCAGGTAAAAGATTTTCTTTTTAACTATTTTTTGGTTTTGCAGTGATCAGCTGTGTGGTCTTTTTAGACCACACAGCTGATCACTTGGGCCCAGCTCTGTTCTGCCTGTTAGAGCAGAGCAGGGAGTGAGGGAACCGGGGGAAACCCTAGATAACACCATCTCCAGGTGGCATTATTATTACAGGGCTTCCCCCAGTTTTTTTTTCACATTTTATTTTTAGTAAATTTGGGCAGATCACATTTCCTATTTAAATTATGGGAAATGCGATCTGATTACTAAAAAAAATATGTGATAATTAGGGTTTGGAGTACAATTTTACAACTTCTACTCCAATTGCCCTTTAGTAAATTTATGTGAAACTAAAATAATGTGAAAAGGGTGTGATAACACCCCTTTTCACTTTACTTTAATAAAATGAATGTTAGTAAATAAAGCCCTTAGTGTTTCTAAATGCCACATAACTCTGAAACAGTTAATCTTGTTTGATCACTTTTTAAATATTGTTGAAGAGAAGATTGATTAATGAGGAGAAGCAAATATTGGTAAAAGGAAGTCAAGGTCACCTTATAGCTTCAAGGACAATAAATCACGTTGTTCTTTTGAACATGATTGAATACTGACATTGTTCTACACATTCTGATCTTGTATTCATAATATCAGTTTATTAGTATTTCACAAAGCACATTATTAAATCTAGAATTTGAAAGACAAAGCAAACAAGGCATGGAAAGTTCAGGAAATGAATGCACTAAAAATCCTAGCTGATAAATCAATTAGAAGAATAACCTAATATACAAATGATTTTAACATAACACGTTTATATGGCACTACAAATATTCCATTTATTTCGGAATGGAAGACAAAAACAATATGGGTCAATTTACAAATGAAGAAACTCTACCAACACACCAAGGCTTATGTAACAGGATGCGAGCTAGCACCGACTGCGGGAATTCATGCGAGTGTTGCCGTATTTTTAAAGCGGCAATTATTTTAAAGGCAAAACCAAGCTAAAATGATTGACGTTTTAAACACACAGGAACACTCGCATGAGTTCCTGCAGCGGCGCCAGCTCGCACCCTATTAGATAAGCCCCATCAACTATATTGTCCTTGGAAACACCCTTGTAAAAAAAAAATTGCAAAACAGTATAAACTAAGCATAAGTACAAGACCTGATTTCTATGACCTCAGGGGTGGGATTGAATTCAAGTTTGTGGGTAGGAAAAGGCTACCACAAAGCAGGGAATATACATTAAATGTGTCTATTTTTCTCATTTAAATAATTCTGTCCCACCTACAGTATTACACCCTTACCAAGTACCCTCCCAACTCTTCCCATTGGCAGATGTAAATTATGGTAAATTCAGATCTACTTTGCATGTACTTGCTGTCCCCTGTTTTTGATAATGAAAAGACTGGAAAGGTATTATCTAGCAGCTTTATGGGATAAAATATCAAGATTTTTTTCATAAAATTATATAGAAACTGCAGTTTCTGTATAATTTTATGTAATGTAGCTATGTACTAATTAATGCAGGAGATTTCACAGAAATATCTGGAAAAGTGCTAACTAGCAATGCAGGTCGCAGTCCGAATTATTTTCAGTGGGGACTACGATCTGACCCCTACAGTGGTGCTTGAAAGTTTGTGATCCCTTCAGAATATTCTATATTACTGCTGAAATTTGGCCTAAAACCTCAGATTTTCTAGTCCTTAAAGTAGATAAAGAGAAAAATCAAACAAATGAGACAAACAAATTAGGCATGCTCATTTTTTTATTGAAAAAAAATAATCCAATATTACATATCTGTGAGTGTCAAAAGTATGTGAGCCTTTGCTTTCAGCATCTGGCATGACCCCCTTGTGCAACAATAACTGCTTCTAAACGTTTCCGGTAATTGTTGATTAGTCCTCAACATCGGCTAGGAGTAATTTTACCCCATTGCTCTGTGCAAAACCGCTTCAATTCTGTTATGTTGGTTGGTTTCCTCCAATGAACTGCTCACTTCAGGCCCTTCCACAACATTTCAATTGGATTAAGGTCAGGACTTTGACTTGGCCATTCCAAAACTTTAAATGTATTCTTCTTTAACCATTCTTTTTTTGAATGATTTGTGTGCTTTGGGTCGTTGGCTTGCTGCATGACCCATGTTCTCTTGAGATGCAGCTCGTGGACAGATGTCCTGACATTTTCCTTTAAAATATTCTGGTATAATTCAGAATTAATTGTCCCATCAATGATGGCATGTTATCTTGGGCCAGATTCAGCAAAACAGGCCCAACACATGATACCACCACCACCACCATGTTTCACAGATGATATGAGGTTTTTATGCTGGAATGCAGTTATCTCCTTTCTCCATACATAACTCTTCTCATCAGTGGTGTAAGTTCATGCCAGGCGCCCAGAGGGGAAAAAAAAGGTTGCACTTATAGCTCCAGCCATCCCCCAGTATCTCTCCAGTCAGCTCCCCTCGGTCTCTTCAGCCAGCCCCTGCTGTCTCACCTGCCAGTCCCCCTTTCTCTGTCTCTCCAGCCAGCCTGTACTGTCTCACATGCCAGCACCCCTCTCTGTCTCTCTAGCTAGGCCCCACTGTCTCTCCACCCAGCACCAGTAGTCTCTATCCAGCTAGCCCCCCTCTGTCTCTCCAGCCAGCACCCATAGTGTCTATCCAGCCATCCCCCCTCTGTATCTCCGGTCAGCCCCTATTGCCAGGCCCCCTATCTGTCTCTCCAGCCACCCCCACTGATAGCCCCCTCTCTGTATCTCCAGCCAGCACCCACTGACAGCACCCTCTCTGTCTCTTCTGCCAGCCCCCCTCTCTCTGTTTCTCCAGCCAGCCTCCATTGTGTCTCCAGCCAGTACCAATTGTCTATCCAGCCAGCACCCATTGTTTCACCTGCCAGCCCCTTTCGCTCTGTCTCCAGCCAGCCCCCATTGTGTCTCCAACCAGCCCCCACTGTCTCTTCGGCTCAATTTATCTTCTGGCTGCATTTTCTTTCTTCTCCACATGCCACGGCTCCTCTGACTGCTGCAATGCATGTCTGGAGGCACTGCCGGCGGTTGGTTCAATAAAGTTTTTTTGTTTATTGCAACTCGTAATAAACTAGAAAAAACTTATTGCACTGCCACCGCTACATGAAGAGGAGACAGCAGCTCTACGGATGGACCCCACGAATAGATCTATCTATAATCACTAGCAGCGGTTATAGATGTATTTATCTGTGTGCTCCTGGTGCCCCCCTCACAGCTGGCACTCAGAGGTCAGTGACTCCACTGCCTCTGGGACTTCCACCACTGCTTCTCATTTAAACCAAAAAGCTCTATTTTGGATTCACAAAGGAGCTCATTCAGACCTGATCGCAAGATGCGACCGCTCGCTAGCAAAAAGGGGCCGGATATTTAAATTAAGCGCTTTCACTGCGCCGCATAAGGACGCACTCTATGCCTTAGCGAGCTACGGCAAAGTGTGCTCGCAAGTGTATAAAGACTCCCCCTTGCCACTCCCAACATACATCATCTCCGGGAAATGTGGGATTAATCGGTAACATCGAGAGTCATTGGAGCTGCTCGCAGCCCTTGAGGTTGCCTTTCCCCGCCACAAGCACTGCGATCAGTGCTGGCTGAAATACATGCAGGTGACGTGTGCAATGACGCTACTTTGCTAATTATGCACGCCCTTTAAACAGCATTTTGGCGGCCTGACACGCCTGCAACACCACTCCCCCGTTTACAAGCACCTTTCCCTGTTACCACCCACAAACAGCACTATCTGTAACTCAAAGTAGCGACCTGATAGTGGCTTACGAGCAACCAAAATCAGATCGCAAAGACTGGCTTGCGCACGTGCACTGCGAATTATACGCATGAGCAGACAAGCGAAAATTTATTGCACAATACAGCACATCCCACAGCTGTTAATAATTTGTTCTCTCGAAACAAGCGGTTATTATTAGTAATATATTGTTAGTAAAGCAACTTCCCAAGTTTTCCAATTTTGTTAGTAGAGTTAATAGGGTTAATCATGCAGTTCCAACATGTGTTTTAATTGTAGAAATCCACATTCGATCTCACACAAGTTATCTGGCTTATTAGTACCTTTTACAGCTTTCTCCAAGTTTTGGCTTTCCTTTATCAGCCTTTTACAATCCTCCACTCTATGGAGTGATTGTATGTTACTCCTACCTCGCTGCTGCCTGGATTGTCACCATTGCAGTCTATGTGGAGGGTTGCAGTGAGGAGTAAATGTAATCCGCGGCTTCAGCTCTCACACACGCTGCACACCACGTGGTTCCAGCACAGTACTTAAAGCTGTCATTAGTATATGAGCCCTGTTCTCCTTCTGTCTCCTCTGCTCTTATCAGTGTCCACCATTGATTGTTAATGTGTATCAGGCTTCTTATATGTCCCTTTATATCAGAAACATTTAAAATTAGAGAGACTAATTTTTTATTTTTTTTCCCTAATATATCTCTTCTCCCACAATACCCACTACATACCAATCACCACTCACTAAGTCCCATATGTCAACCTTGCAGGGAAAGAGTGCAACAACGTGCCAACCACAATGCTCTATTCGTAAGGCAATTTGCATATATGCAAATTATCTTGCCCACAATGCACCTTGTTTGTTATTGATGCCCTCTTTACCTGTGTTGTTGACATATAGAAATTAATAAACAGTGCTTGCATGTAGTAAGTGTTATAACTGAAAAAGTATAAAAATATATATATATTAAAAAAAAAGTATATATATATATATATATATATATATATATTGTCTCCCTATTTCTACAGGCGTTTAAGTTGAACTACCCCCAGTGTAAGTACTAATAAGGTTATCTTTTTCTCAGTATGGGGAATTGACCATGATCTTTATAGGTTGTGGATACTCTGGTGTTAGTATTAAGACATGATCCTAATATTGACTGTTTCTATTAATGTGTGTGAGATTGCAATGGACCCATGTGGGATGTTTTACCTGTGAATTATATGGCAGAGTTAAAAAGCACATTGCAGTGTAGACAGTCCAATTTGAATATATGTCGATTATTTTACCCATAATGCATGTTTGTTTTTGACACTATGTTTTCAAGCTTTTCTTGTGTTTTTTGGCATTAATAAATAGTGGTTTGCAATAGAGTAAGTTCTGTAAAAGATATATATATTAAAAAGAGAAATAAAAAAAAATATTCTCCCTATTTCTACAGGTGTCTGAATTAAACTACCCCTAGTGTGTTTTATTTTATTTTTTTTAAGTAGAAGCAGTCATTGGAGGGGGGCGCCAGTCCCTTAGATTGCCAGGGGTGCGCGGACCCCAAGATACACCCCTGCCTGGAATATCACTCGCAGGGACATCTGTTACTACAACTGCTGTCCCTGCAAGTTCCCCTTTGTACATAGCAAACATTAAAATATCCCCTGCAATACGGACACTTAATAATCGCAGCAGTGCCACGAAAATTAATACATGGGCCCCTTAGAGCTCTACACATTCACACACTTGTTAGGCACTGGCACAATCTTCTGCCAGGGCCGTAGCTAGGGTGGTGCGGTCGGTGCCTCCACACAGAGCGCAACATTACTGAGGGTGGAACACCGACCGCCCACTATCTCATAATAGTATATTGCAATCCCTGTTGTTCTTTTATCTAGTGCCGGGCAGCCGCTGCTGTGTGTCCGTGGCACCCAGCACAGAGGAGGGAGGGCAGACAGACGCAGCCTCCCCGCTTCCTTCTGACGTGCCGACTCCGGCAACCTATTAGGGCAGCATGGGCAGGAGAGATGGAGACATGATGACATCATGACGTCTCCCCTCCCGAGGCTCACAGAGGTCGATGAGGAGCTGCTGGGCTGGCTGCTGTGTGGTGGGGGTTAGCTGGCAAGGAGTGGCGGCGGCGCGGTGGACACAGCACACAGGACTGGGATGACACAGGACCGAGGACCTGCCAGACAGGTAAGGTCTGACTGGCTGGCAGTATTAAAAGTAGTGGCAACATGCCCCAGACCCCATCTTTTACAACTCCTGTGCTGCTCATGCTGAATTTATTAATAAAACAAATAACTATATAAACAGTATATAATACCTATACATATAAATGTATGTATATATGTGTGTGTAGTGTGTATATATATATGAGTATGAGGTATCTGGACTTTGTTTTAATAAATGTGCCAAGTGGCTTATCCCCTTTACTTGTGATTTTGCAAGTGGTTCTTGTTATATGGGGGGGGGAGGTTGGGGCACCAATGAACTTTCTCGCACAGGGCACCAAAATGTCTAGCTATGGCTCTGTCTTCTACTAGTGGTGAACAGTTGGCATCATGTAATAGGGAGCACCGGTCTCGCACAGCATCTCCCAACGGTGTCTCGAGATTATTTGTGAGAGTTTCCAAGATTGAGAATGCGGTCAACATATCCCCCTCATTAATATAGGGCCAGAGATTATTGCTGCAGTTGTAGAACAGACAGGATAAATATGTCAGCAAGCATTAAGCCCTACATAACCACAGACGCTTAATGAGAATGAGGCCACATTACTCTCATTTCTTCACATTGACCATTGTGGCCTGTTTCATTGCGGGTAAGGTAACATTTAGGTCAGAAAACTGTTAAATTCCTCATTGTATAGGTTTTACTGATGTTTCCTTCAGTATTTAATTTAACACTGTGCATACAAAGAAATTGATCCAATTTACAGAAGATTATCATAGCATGATCATGGAAGACTCACCTTCAGAAAATGAGAAAATGAACCTGGCTGGATGTTCCATTTCAATGTAGCCAATGTAATTTAATGGGAAATTCTTATGCCCACAGGGCCCCAGCTAAAGGGTCACTGCTCATAACTTTGTAATAGAGCAAAGGGTGTATTTACTAAGCAGTGTTAGGAGACAGAGTGAAAAGTGATAAGGTACCAGCCAATCAGCTCCCAACTGTCATTTTTCAAACACAGCCTGTGAGATGGCAGTTAGGAGCTGATTGGCTGTCACCATATCACTTTTCACTCTGTCTTCTAACACTGCTTAGTAAATAGACCCCTAAAAGTCAAAGGTCACAGTTTCTGAAATATTAAGCTTAAAGTGAACCTATTGTAATAAGTCATTTTTTGCTAACCAGAGTCTATTCATAGGCTACCGCCCAATTGCCGCGGAAGAGGGGTAGCTAGGAGTCACACTTTTTTACGATAACCAATTAACTGAATTAAATGAATCATACCAATCAGTGTTTGTGCAGCCCCTGCTCAACACCAGTTCTAACGTAGAGCGCAGTGGCAGTAGCTAATCTCATGACCCACCAAAGCCTGTCCTGAATGAAAGCAGCGATTTAAAAAAAAAAATAGCTTTTTAAAAAACTGTATAGAAAAAAATCACTAATGCTATCTAAGGCCCAGTGCACTGCAACATTTCTGCTACTCTCTGTTTCTTAGGAATTTAGTTACTGTAATAAATCAGAACCTCTGACCCAAATGATAGGTCCACTGCACCCTCTTATCTTAGTGGTGCCAAACTTTATTTAATTAAATCGTTGTACAGCTAGAATGACACTGTATTTATTCCATGCTAGTATTCTATAAATGACAATCTATTCTTACAATAAGCTTGCATTACAATGTTCAATTCTCAGTTAACAGCAATTAATTATTATTTCCCTGAATGCTGCCTCTTTTTGTTTTTCAATGCTGCTCATTTTGTGATTTTGTCACTTGCAGATATTTACACGAGGAAAACAAATATGGCATTGCACAAAAGACTGCCAGTGTGACAAGCTTAACAAGAGGTTTGTGTATTGCAGGAGGATTAGACAGCACTAAAATACACAGTAATTTTTAATGAGTCCTCTTACCATGAGCTGCTTGATATGCACATCCTAGACAGGCCGAGTTAGCGGTGGCAAGAGTGTGCACTGGAGCATTGAAAATATCTGACAAAACCTATACGTGTAATATAAATTAGAAAACAAAATCAGTGTTCATCAGAAAATAACACCTCTGCAACAAATAGCAAAAATGTGCTCTCTTTCTCTCTCTCATCTTATATAATTATGTAGGCTATGTCTAAATTTGCAGACTCCAAATAACCTTACATTCTTCCATTGACAATTTTCATATTATACTGTATGTGTGACTGGATGACCTCTCTTCTCGCCAAGCGTCCACAGATTACTTTTGATCCCACTGGATCTTGGGATATAAGCCTGTTACTGACTCCGTCCAATACGCCGTAGACGGGTAACATGCTGCCACCACCAAACTCCTACAATTGGAGATTGGAACCGCTCATTTCCACCCATGCTCCTACCACCAGCACCTGGAACCGTTTTTTTCCACCCAGTCTCCTACCACCGGCACCTGGAACCGCTTATTTCCACCCAGGCTCCTACCACCGGCACCTGGAACCGCTTCTCCCAGGCTCCTACGTTGGTACCTGGAAATGCCACTTCTGTGAATGCGTAGACAAGCTGCGGCCACACCTCCTGATTGGTGTCAGCTGACACCCACTGATCCCTCGCAATGCACCAGGCTCTGCATTGTAGCTGGCAGAGGGCTTGAGCTTGGAGACACTGGGTTCAATTCAAAACAGCCAGAGAACGGAATAACGTGTGGCGCAATTCTGTTGTCGCAGGATTCAGATGCAGTCGTTGTAAAGGCCAGATGTTTATTTCACAAATAGTCTCCAAAAAGACTCTTCCCCTTGGCTTAGAGGGTACAGCATACAGATGTTCACAGCAGTACAATCCTTCTTGAAGTTCAAAAAGAAACACACATACCAGGCTCACTGGCCTTCTTTTATGTTACTCCAACTGGGATGAAAAATCTTCCCTCCAAAACATACTTCCAGAAATCTGCTAAGAGACCAAGCCTGCCACCTCTAGCCTAAATCCGAGCTCCAGAGACGGGTAACCAAACTCCCCAGGCAGGGTTTCCTGGCAACGGAGGGGAAGCTCTTGGGAGTACTCTGAAAATAATTAGCTGGCTGCATTGGTCAGCTCCCGATGCACCTTCTCATACCACTTTCAGGCATGAGGTTGCATGGGAGGGCAGTCCTTTTACCTGGAAGGGGCTGGGGGATCCAGAAATCCATGCAGAGCCCTGGATCCCTGGGGACTTCCAGTGAAACAAAGGTAAGTGCATTTTACATTTTAAAATATACATTTAAAATACATACATATAATATAGATTTTACACCCTTTAAAAATAGACACTCTGAGCCTGTGCCCTGCAACAAACTTTAATAGACCACTGCAGCTCAGCAGTGGCAAACTCAGGATTTCTAGAGGGGGGTTTCCAAATGCTTGATTTTAGAGCGAGTGTGGCCAGTCCATGAAGAGGGCATAATTAGCACTTATCCAGCTTTAATATGTTACATACAAAGTATATTGTGTTGCATAATTCCAGCATATACAGGACCAGCGATCACATTAAGCCATTAGATGCGGCAGTAGGTCCATCCTGTCTGAGCAGAATTTTTTTATTTCAGATGTGGGCATCATTCCAGGGCATGGTAGCAAGTCCGGGAGTCTGAGGAAGCAGCAGAAAAACCTAGCACTGCCCTGGACATATATGTACATATCGGTCTCCTTATGTACTGGATAGTGTATTATTATACAGTATTAATAATTAACCCTATTGATGGTCTATAGCAGTGCACCTCTAACAGTGCATGTTCTCCGCATCTCCTTGTTGGTGCACAGGTATATTTATTACTGGCTGACACATTTTGAAAGATCCACAGGTGGTGCTAATCATTTCATTTGTGATACTGTGAAGAACATGCAGCACTAGTAACATTCTGTTATATTACTATTTCTATTGTGGTCATAGTGTGTGCTAGGGAGGGGGGTTTCCAGGCAGACGGAAACCCCCCCAGCGTTTGCCTATGGCTCAGGACTGCTTTCCTGGCTCAGTGCTGCACATACATTTTAAAACACATTTTAAATATACACTTAATATATACACATAACATTTAACCATTTGTACACTGTGCTGTGCGCTGGGCTCTAACTATTCCAGAGCTTGGGTGCTGGTAGCTAGGCTCCCTGTCCCCAGCGTTCACACTGCAGAGTGGGTCTGCTGGGGGCTCTTTCATAATGCAGCACATCAGAAAACCCTACAACATGACCCCTTCCACTAGGTACAAAATTATCTGCTCCTGGACTTCCTACTTGATTTATGATTGCCATCACCTGTGTTAAAAAGTCTCTTCTCTTCAATTAGTGAGTTCAACACAGGTGACGACAATCATAAATTAAGTGGTAAGTGCAGGAGCAGAGCATTGTGTACCTGGTGGGAGGGGTTATGCCGGAGGGTATGCATGATGGGTAACAGCCCGAATCACTGCAGCCGCTTGACTCAGCCTTCTCTCAGCGCTGGGGGTTCAGGAAACATACCCTTTCTGCCCCCCGGCGTGCATGCACACAGCCCCCGCAGCCCTGGGACTCATAGCCGGCTGCAGTGGCCCATTGTACTCTCCGCTGCCTGTTTGCGGTAAGCAGATGACACAGAGTGACCGGCAGTAACCCTCGGAGTGCTAGGGCGCCAGGTGCTAAGCTCCCAATCCCCAGTGCTCTGCTCCTCCTAGCCCTGCATCGCCGCACTGTGAACCGGCTTGCACGGATCATCTGTGTGTGCCACTCAGCCCGGTTGCTGGATGCCAGGAACAAAGCTCCTAGGCCCCAGTTGTCTCCCCCACATAGCCCTGTACTGCCAGAGTTGGCCTGGTCTGTGCTGTGCCTGGCCCTCCTTCTCCGCACTGGGATACCGAGAGCCAATGCTCCCGACCCCCAGTGTGCAGATACTCTGCCCTGCAGTCTGGGCAAAGTGTCTGGGCTGCAACGTCACCCTGCCACCCGGGAGCCAGACTCCCGGTCCCTAGCGTGGAGCAGTCAGCGGCTCCTTACACCTAGTCCTCCGATGCAGCGCACCGGGGGTTAAAACACCATTGCCATGGTCACCGGACAGGGTCCGGGGCACGGCAGATCATGCATTTACAAATACATTTCTTTAAACACTCGGTGCCTAGCACCGATAATACATTTCAAGAGATGGCACCTAGCACCCATCAGTCCCCTTTAAATATGGCGGCGCAGCAGCATGGAGTTAATCCTTTCAGTGCTGCAGCTGCCATTTTCCCCATGTGTGGTCGAGCTCCGCCACAGTATGCATCCATCTCTTTCGCTTACGTTTTCAGAATAAAGTCATCTTTTTGTTGATATTATCTTGGGGGGTAATTCAGAGATGCACGCATGGTTTGTATACATCTCCAATGGCAGTGCAAGTTTGGGGGTGGGGCAGTGCTGCCTGTGTTTTCTGGGCATGCCAAAGCCAGTGTCTGTGTCTTATGATGCAGATTTACTGGCCTAAATCTGGGCAGGAGGTGGCCATTTTTCAGCTTCAGTTTACTCAGATCGCCGATGTTGCAAACATCGTTGATCTCATCCACCCACTTATAGGGCTCAATCCAATTAGCCATGAGGGGTGCGGGTTGCCGTAATGTTAAAACTCCGGCAACGGCACCGCATCTCGCACCCTTCACAGCCTGCTCCGAACCCGAATTCTCACAATTTTGCTCGGAGCCCTATCTTGCACTGCAGACCCATGTGCATTGACAGAAAACTAAGGTCCTGATTGACAGACGGACGCTTCTGCACAGTTGCTGCCTCAGGTTACTCAGGATGTCCGGTGAACTCACACTGCCGGAGCCATTGTCCAATGACACAGCCACTGGCTTCAGCATGTCGAGAAAAAGGGGCTCTCTTTTACTGCAACGCTGCCCGTCGCCACCCCCCAAACGTCAGTCATGCTGTGGCTTTTGGGGCACTGCGAGCGACATCGCAGCCCCAGATCAGCACATGCGCAGTACGGCTTCTGTGCATGCGCAGATCTAAAAACATTAGCTATGTGCATAAATATTGGCTTTATATACTTCTCTGAATCAAGCCCCAAGTGCACATATGCAAACTGAGACGCACCTCATCACCACAGGAGATTTAGTGCAGAGCCACACCCATTCTGCACTTTGGAAATGATACCCATTGTATCTCCTCTAAATAATATAGTTCTACAAAATGAAACCTTGTTGCATAGAACAAGGTACCCAGGGGTGGTTTGCCGCATTATTATTATTATCGTTTATTTATATGGCGTCACAAGTGTTCCGCAGCTCCTTACAAAGTACATAACCAAAAAAGTGACTTACAGTACAATACAATGCAGGACAAGGGTATGGATAAAATACATTGATACATTGGTGGCCATAACACCTAAATAAGCAACAGAGCATAAGCAACCAAGTGTTAGGTGCCCTAGTGGTGAGTAAGAAGTAGATGAAAATAAAGTAAGGATAAACACAAGAGGGTAGAGGGCCCTGCACGCAAGAGCTTACATTCTTAAGTGGAGGGGCAGATAGACAGGCATGAATCAGATGGGGAAGACAGGGAGGAGGGAGCATGTAGCAGCAAGTTAGGATGAGAACTGGAATTTGTAAGTGGTGCATAATGTAAGCATATCAAAGCAAGTTAGGATGAGAGCTGGCGTGCATTTGTTGAACAAAGAGGGTGGACAGGAGAGTGAAGGGAGATGAGGTCAGAGATGTAAATGGGAGAGGAGTGTGTGAGGACTGTAAGCGAGTGTGAGAACCTTGAATTGGGTTCTGAAGGGGAAGGGGAGCCAGTGGAGGGCTTGTAGGAGAGAGGAGGCAGATGTAGAGCGTTTGTATACAAAGATGAGTCGAGCGGCAGCATTGAGGACAGACTGGAGAGAAGAGAGTTGGGGAGGCCAGATAGGAGGAGGTTACAGTAATCCAATCTGGATGACCAGTGAGTGTATTAGGGTCTTGGTAGCATCCTTGGTGAGAAAGGGTCTGATCCTGGAAATATTTTTGAGATGGAAATGACAGGACTGTGAGAGGTTCTTGATATGTGGTTTGTCACCGACTGTCCAAATCCTCCCATCCGAAGGTGCTGTCATTTGCAACCACAGGATACACAGCCACCTTGACCTGCAAATCCTTTCCCTAATATAAGTCATGTTTGCGCACACATAGGCAAACAATGTGACAAAACTTAATTTGCTCTGTGTGTCAACATTTGTTGCCCTTTTGTAAAGGACCTCCATTCTCTGACTTTGATAGGTATGATATATTGGTATTATTTATTCAGTCATGAATAGTGAGCAGGATGGGTGACATACAGTATAATTATCACAATGGGCACGAGGGAGTGTGTAAATCATGTATGAAACATATTGTTAATCCCCTCTGGTGCGAGCAGGGAGCGTGTCCCTTACCTCATGCTATAAGTGCTACAAAGGACAAATGACAATGTGAGAAAGGATAAATGTAACATCTTATGGATCTGTTATGTGTTCCCTGACAGTTGGGAAACCAACTATCCAAATACAGTGCCTGAGACTTAGTAAAACCTTTTTACCATTAACTCTCATGTGTGTCCTTCATTTTACGCCCTTCAAAAGTTCAATGCATCTCATGTGAATCAAAATGATCTGTATAATGACATTTTTGCGCCTCAGTGTGTGCAAAATGAAATATATATATTGAAATATAAATGTATATTTAGGGAAACAAAATAGTTAAATGTAAACAGGGATATTTTATTAACAGAGGCAGGACACTGTTGTACCAACTATTTTATGCCACCTAATTTCTTGGATTCCAAATTACAGTATCCTTCTTTTAAGAGGTCCTAGAGCCCATAAAATATTGATATGCTTACATTATGCACCACTTAGAAATGTGAGTCCTAGGAGTAAATTTACTAAAGGCGGGATAACGACATCGTTATCGTTCAATCGCTCGTTAATCGGGCACAAATTGGGCATGCAAATGTCAAACGACCAGCAATGCGCGCTCCCGCTGGTCGTTTCCAACATCAATCATTGCCCGAGCAAGCTGGTCAATCTGTCGATAACGACAGATTGACCATGTTCTGGGATGATGGAGGGTGCCTAACTGAATGACTGATCGTTCAGTGTAGGCACTGCAGGGGATGGGGAACGACGGTATGATTACAATGTTGTAATTGTACTGTCTTTCCCTAATCGGCATGTCGATGTGCGCCATAAGAGTTTTATATAGATTTGGGAATAGAGGTCCTGATTCACTACCGGTCGCAACTGCGATTACGCACGCAATCGGCCGGTTGTTGCATTCCGCGCATACATCTCAGTGCATGTTTGTGAAGACTCCACTGCAATTGGATGTATAAAAGAAAATATGGCGCGCTTTTTGTTCAGATACTATCTAGTATAAACACCTGCAGCTGACACCAGAGGAATTCCTGCCGAATGACCTCACACAAAAATTAAATAAACAACACGGTAGGTGTCTGCACTGATGTCAATACATAAACACATGCATAGATAAATATATCATAAAAATTTATTGTACATATATTAGAAATATATAAATGAACTGCAGTTCAATATTACAATTAGATATACACACATATAAAAACACATATAAAAAGAAAAAAAATAATAATGTATCGGAATACTGTCAATGTGCAATATAGAGCCAAAATGACTAAATATATTATTGCCTCCAAATCGACATACCAATATGGCACCGTACCAGTATATAGGACATCTGATTAAATGTAGCTGGAAATTTGGCAATTATATATATTCTCAGTATCCGTTAACACCTGTAAGGCATAATGAGTGATTCTGATAATAGATGAAAAACGTGTCCAAAAGCAGAACCTGCTAGCACATTAAAGGGATGTCTTAAACAAATAAATCCTCTGATGATTTAAAATTAATAAGGTTGCAGACTCTGGAGCCAGAGATGTTCCTAACAACCTCAAATTGTATCCTTAATCCCACTGGTGTGTAGGCTGGAAAGAGCTCCCCAATTCTTACCCTGTGAGGGTTTCCCAAAATTGTAGTGCAGCCGATGTGTGTGGCTTGGTCGCGCCGCTACGGCAGCTCCCGACCGGACTTGGAGGCAGGGTGGCGCCGCTCCGGCGGCTCCCGACTGACCTGAGAAGCTGGGTGGCGCCACTCCGGTGGCTCCCAACCAGACTGTGGGCTAAGTCGCACTGCTCCGGTGGCTCGCGACCGGACTATGGGACCAGGGATATTGAACCAATATGCGGAGAGTTCACCTCAGCAAGCAGACTCCGGAAAGATGAAACAAATTGACAACTGCTGACTCCACGTGTGTGGCCGCAGATGTATCCGGGCACAAATCCTGATGTATATTACGGCAACTGCCGCCAGTAATAGATGTGTGTAAATCCAGAAATACACAATGGATATTTGAAGACTGCAGTCAGCTGAATCCTTGACGCGTTTCTCCCCCTTGCCAGGGGTTTTTTCAAAAGGCAGAGGGACTGCGATTGCAGTAACTATGCAGACCCATCGCAGAGTGACAGGAAGTAACATTTTGGGGTGTTGACGGGGGGAGTGGTCGGCGAAACGCAGGCATGCCAGTGTGATTGAACGCCGCTGCGGGGGCATGCATAAATTAGCCACTGCAATGCCATACACAGCTTGGGCTTGCACTGCGTGCAATGAGGTTAGTAATTCCCAAGTAAGGTCAGACCTTGTGCAAGTGTGCGTGAGGCTGCGATTGTACTCGATGTTACCGATGTTTTCGCAGTCTTGCTAAGTATTACGGATGTGTGTATAGTAAAGGAGGTGTCCTTATGTTAGGCTGCGACGGCATTGCAATTGCAATCATTAGCATATCTTCGCAGTGAGACTGCGTGCGTAATTGCTATTGCGATCGCAATAGTGATCCTTACTGAGTCAGACCCACAGTAAAGGCCCCATACATCAGCAATTGATTGCAGCAATTGTGCAATTTGCAATCGATTGTGTATACAAAACTTTCCCTTTTTCAATCGATTGCAGATTGCAGAATTGCCACAATCGATTTGAAAAAGGGAAAGATTTTTATACACAATCGATTGCAAATTGCACAATTGCTGCAATCAATTACTGATGTATGGGGGCCTTAAGATAGAGCAAGTAACTGTGTACCTGGACAAACCATGTTGCACTGCAAGGGGAGAATATACATACATTTAATTTGCATGCAGGGTAAATAAATACTGACTGCATTTGCATGTAGCTCATAAATGCTGGACAGCTTATTTTTGCACTACACTTTAGATTTCAGTTTGGACACACCTGCAGTGTAACATGGTTTTACCAAGATGCAGTTACTTGCTCTTTCTTCCTCAAATCCCAAATCTGCCCCTAAAGGCAGCTGTGTGTTTGTTTTGATCAGCAGCCAATGAGAGTCTGACAGACTCTCATTAGCTGCTGCTGCGCCCACTGCAGGAGCCGCTCCATCTTCCGGCTCCCGCAGTGGGTAATGGGAGAGGCGTCATGATGTCATGATGCCATGACGTCTCTCCCATAATGCAGAGTGGCCCAGCCCGGGAGGACAGACAGAGGAGCGCATGGCGGCGGCAGGAGTGGGAATTCAGGTAAGTGGGGTTTTTTAATTTTTTTTTATTACGTATGTCTATTGGGGGGGAGGCTGGCACTACAAGGTGGAGACCACTACTGGGGGCACTACAAGCGGGGGGGACTACTACTACTGGGGGTACTACAAGGGGGGGACTACTACTACTGGGGGCGCTACAAGGGGGTTGGCTACTACTACTGGGGACTACAACTACTGGGGGCACTACAAGTGGGGGACTACTACTACTGGGGACTACTAATAATAGGGGCACTACAAGGGGGGCTACTACTACTAGGGAGGACTACTACTACTGGGGGCACTACAAGGGGGGTCTACTACTACTGGGGACTACTACTACTGGGGGCACTACAAGGGGGTACTACTACTACTGGGGGCACTACAAGGGGGGACTACTACTACTGGGGGCACTACAAGGTGGGGACTACTACTACTGGGGGAACTACAGGGGGGGGACTACTACTACTGGGGACTACTACTACTGGGGGCACTACAAGGGGGGCTACTACTACTGGGGGCACTACAAGGGGGAGACTACTACTGGGGGCAATACAAGGGAGGGACTACTACTAGGGGCACTACAAGGGGAGGGGACTACTACTAGGGGCACTACAAGGGGAGGGGACTACTACTACTGGGGGCAATACAAGGGGGGACTACTACTAGGGGCACTACAAGGGGGGGCTACTACTACTGGGGGCAATACAAGGGGGGACTACAACTAGGGGCACTACAAGGTGGGGGACTACTACTACTGGGGGCAATACAAGGGGGGACTACTACTAGGGGCACTACAAGGGGAGGGGACTACTACTAGGGGCACTGCATAGGGGGGAGGGGACTACTACTAGGGGCATTACATAGGGGGGAGGAGACTACCACTGGGGGCACTGCATCGAGGGACCACTGCAGGGGGCTCTAAATAAAGGGCAATACTGGGGGTTCTGCATAGGGGGGAGACTACAACTGGGGCCACTATTTAAGGGGCACTGCATAAGGGTTACCACTATTGGGGGCACTGCATGGGGGGTGGACTGCTACTGGGGGCACTATATAAGGGGCACTGCATAGGGGGTACCACTAATGGGGCACTATATAAGGGGCTTACTACTGGGGGCACAAGGGGCACTGCACAGGGGGGACCACTACTGGGGGCACTGTATAAGGGGCACTGCATAGGGGGATCACTACTGGAGGCCAGCATAAGGGGCTCCTCTCCTGGGGCACTGCATATGGGCACTACGATAGGGGGCTGTCCCTAATCTTTATTTTTACTTTACATTAATCCCATATGGACCTGCCTCCTCCCTGGAACACTGGGGGGGGGGACGCCATAGCACGCACGTTCTTCGGGCACCCTAGCTACACGCTACTCCTCTGCCAGGGCCGCCTGCATGCATTTGCCCCCCAGGCTAAAAGTTGCCAACCAGCCCCTGATTGCCACCCTATTTTTAGGAGCCTCCCAGTCATTCGGCAAGTATGGTGTTAGTATATGTGTGATTTACTGTAGCCCCAGAAACACAACATTGATGTTGATCGATTTAGATCATTTTGAAATCAATTAAAATAGTTTGAAATTGACCTTAAGTAATTTTAGTCAAATCGCAGTAAAAATATGAAATACAGTGGCAAGAAAAAGTATGCGAACCCTTTGAAATTACCTGGATTTCTGCATAATTTGGTCATAAGATGTGATTTTCATCTAAGTCATAGGAATAGACAAGCAAAGCCTGCTTCAACTTACATCACACAAACAATTATATGTTTTTATGTCTTGAATGCACCGTGTAAACATTCGCCTGTGGGGTTTTTCCCACAAGTGCAAGATTTTTGGTATTCAATTGGGTAAGAGATTTTAGGGTTTTTTTGAGCATCTCAAGAGCAAGTCTAATTTTTCCTAAAATCTTTATTTTTAGGAAAAATTGTCAGGATTTGCTTCAGAAATCGCCTCCGCTTCCCCGATATGCTGGTCTTCCTCTACAGCTGTGTGTGAGATCGAATTAGTGAATTCTGCATGTATCGGGAGTGCGCATACCCGCTGTCATTCAAAATTGGGATCGAGGTGTGCAAATTTTTTTGCAGTCAAAATACTGTACCTAATTGAATATGTCCCATAGTATTGTATGTTCTTTCCATATAGCTCAGTTTTTGTTTCATCTGTGGAACATACAGATGTTCTTTAGCAAACAGACATGCAGCAATATATATATTTTTTGACAGCAGTATCTTCTTCCATAGTGTTTTCCCATGAACACAATTCTTGTTCAGTGTTTTACGTACTGTGGATTCGTAAACAGATATGTTTGCAAATTGCTGATAATTATATAAACCTTTAGGACTATTCTTAACCTCTTTGAGGCAGGGGCGTTTCTACTAGGAGGGGGCCCGTGTGCCGTCTCTGACACGGGCCCCCTCCTCTCTGTCCGGCGGCCGTCAGCGCACTGAGCTGTGCGCGGCTAGCGCCGGAGTTATAGACTCTGGGCACTAGAGAACGCCCAGAGTCTATAGAGTATGCGCAGGTCACCGAGAAAATGGCTGCGGCGGCCATTTCCCTGTACTGCGCATGCGCTAACGACGTAAAATGGCAGCGGTGGTCATTTTCCTGTCATTTTTACAGCGCCGGACCCCCGCGCCGATGTGGGACTCCAGGGAGGTAAGTAATATTATGGCTGCAAAGTGTGCGGTGCGGGGTCACCCCTGGACTCAGGGGCCTGCACCCATTATAGATATGCCCCTGCTTTGAGGACTCTGTGCTGTGCTCTTGCAGGATGGCCACTCCTAAGGTGAGTGACAACAGTGCTGAGTTTCCTCCATTTAAACAGTAGAACATTTTTGCTACTGTGGACAGATGAACATCAAGGTTTTTTTAAGAGCTACTTCTGTAATCATTTCCAGCTTTATGGAAGTTAACAATTCTTAATCGTAAGTCTTCTGAGATCTCATTTGTTTGAGGCGTGATTCAGGCAACGCATCCCGTTAGTAGAGATCTCAAAAATTCTGAGTTTATTTTTTTTCATTGAATAAAGCAGGATTAGGCAACCTGTGGCACCTCAGCTGCTGTGGAACAATACATTGAAGCACTCTCTCATCACTCCTTTCATCACATTCCATCTTCATCTCATACATCTGAGATTTTCCTCTCTCTCTGGCTATATGTTTAATTAACAAGAAAGTTGGTATTTCATGCAGATCTAAACCTCTGTATTATGTTCATGGTTTCTGTATACCTCTGTATTATGTTCATACTGGAGGTAATTCAGAGGTGGACGCAGGGAAGCCATCGGGTACAATTGGCCAACGGTTTCCCTCTGCAGCAGCGTCTGTTCCACACTGAGCATACATCCCCATGGTACCACACAGAGAAGCAGATTGAAATTGCATGCAGATCCAAGCAAATGGGATGGGTGTTTCTGTGTGGTAACTGGGGGAGGGGGTGGCTACCAGATGCGGGTGTGTTGTGTGGCGCTAGGGGTGAGCGGGTTCGGTTTTACTCGGTTTTACTCGGATCTTTTTATTGGCTATCGCCGAACACGTGTTTTGGATAGCGAATGAAATCGAGCCGAAATTGCGGTAAAGTGGTGATAAGAACCGAGTAAAACCGAACCCGCTCACCCCTTGTGTCTGACAAAAGACGCAGCCGTTACTGCAATAGCGCCCACCTCTGGAACACCCCCACTATCTCATGTTAAGCGCCTTGAGTTCTATTGGAGATTTTATATATATATATATATATATATATATATATATATATATTACAGTCAGGTCCATAAATATTGGGACATTGACAGAATTTTCATATTTTGGCCTCTATTCACCAACACAATGACTTTGAAATGAAACAAACAAGATGTGCTTTAACTGTAGACTTTCAGATTTAATTTGAGGGTAATTACATCCAAATCAGGTGAACGGTGTAGAAATTACAACGGTTTCTATATGTGCCTCCCACTTTTTAAGGGGTCAAAAGTAATGGGACAAACTAAACAATCCTAAATCTAACTTTCACTTTTTAATACTTTGTTGCAAATCCTTTGCAGGCAATTACAGCCTGAAGTCTGGAACGCATACACATCACCGGACGCTGGGTTTCATCCCTGGTGAAATCCGAACCCCCCCCGAGCCCCCCCGATCTGAGGCCGATCCGAGTCAGGCTCGACTTTTCCCGCCTGACTTGGATCTGAAATCGAGGCAAAACGTCATCATCCCGCCTTCCTGGGTTTTGGATCCTATATAAGGTACCCGCGTCGGCGCCATTTTGTCACTCGGCTGTGGACAGTGAAGAGGGAGGGTGGGAGTTAGGGCTGGCTGGGCTGTGTAGTGTAGTGTAGTGCAGTGTAGTGCTGTGCTATGCTGCGGTTGTCCATAAGGGCTGTGTCAACTCCTCCAAAGTCCATAGGGGCTGGCTGTGTTGTGCTGTGCTGCTGTTGTCCATAGGGGCTGTGTCCACTCCTCCAAAGTCCATAGGGGCTGGCTGTGTTGTGCTGTGCTGCTGTTATCCATAGGGGCTGTGTCCACTCCTCCAAAGTCCATAGGGGCTGGCTGTGCTGTGCTGTTCTGCTGTTGTACATAGGGGCTGTGTCCACTCCTCCAAAGTCCATAGGGGCTGGCTGTGTTGTGCTGTGCTGCTGTTGTCCATAGGTGTCCACTCCAAAGTCCTGTGCAGAGTCCCAGTCCTAAAGGGGTGCTGTAGTGTTGTCCAGGGGGTGCTCTGTCCATCAGGGGTGCTCCCCCCAAGTGCAAAAAAAATATATATATTTTCTGTGTTTATGAATTGTGTGCGCAGTAGCCGCATGTGCATCAACAAAGTAGTGCCAAGCGTGCGCCTGTGTCCCATAAATAAAGGGCCATCTGGATTGACCGCTAAAGGGTGCTGTAACCCCCAAAGGGCACTCCAAACAAAATAAAAAAAAATGTCTGTGTTTGTGAATTGTGTGCACTGTGGCTGCACGTGCATCAACGAAGGAGCAGCGCCAAGCGTGCACCTGTGTCCCATAAGTAAAAGGCCGGCTGGCTTGTCCGCTAAAGGGTGCTGTAACCCCCAAAGGGCACTCCAAACAAAATTAAAAAAAAATTCTGTGTTTCTGAATTGTGTGCACTGTGGCTGCACGTGCATCAACAAAGGAGCAGCGCCAAGTATGCGCCTGTGTCCCATAAGTAAAGGGCCGGCTGGCTCATTTCTTAAAGGGTGGTGTAACCCACAAAGTGCACTACTCTCCAGCAAAAATAAAAAAATATTTTCTGTGTTTGTGTGCGCCTTAGCCGCACGTATATATCAATATAACATAAATGGAGGACCAAACTTTCTCCGATAAAAATAAAATAGGGAAAGATCAAGAACCACTTCCTCCTAGTGCTGTTGCTGCTGCTGGGAGTTGTTCATCATCCCAGAGAGGAAGTAGGAACACCACTACTTTTACTAAACAATTGACCCTCCAACAGTCCCTAGCGAGGAGGATGAAGTACAACAGCAGTCATCCTGAAGCAAAACATATAACGGAGGCCTTGACTGCTATGTTGGTGTTAGACGTGCGTCCGGTATCCGCCATTAGTGCAGTGGGATTTAGACAATTGATGGAGGTAGTGTGTCCCCGGTTCCAAATCCCGTCTAGATTCCACCTGCATCCTCAAAGCAGCAGCGACAAGCGTGCGTCTGTCTGTTAAAGGGTGGTGTAACCCTCAAAGTGCGCTCCACAAACAATAAAAAAATTCTTCTTTTTTCTGTCTTTGTGAAATGTGTGGGCTGTAGCCGCACCTGCATCCTCAAAGCAGCAGCGACAAGCATGCGTCTGTCTGTTAAAGGATTACATCGGTGACAGCATCCAAGTAGGCATGTCAGACAGTCCGTACCTGTACTGGCAGGAAAAAGAGGCAATTTGGAGGTCCCTGTACAAACTGGCTCTATTTTACCTGAGTTGCCCCCCCTCCAGTGTGTACTCCGAAAGAGTGTTTAGTGCAGCCGGGAACCTTGTCAGCGAAAGGCGTAGGAGGTTGCTTCCACAAAATGTGGAGAAGATGATGTTCATAAAATGAATTATCAACTCTTCCAGGGAGACCAGCCTCCAGAACGTACAGAGGGACCTGTGGTTGTGGATTCCAGCGGGGACGAATTAATACTCTGTGAGGATGAGGATGTACACAACACTGAAGAGGGTGAGGATGAGGAGGATGAGGACGACATCTTGCCTCCGTAGAGCCAGTTTGTGCAGGGACAGATTAATTGCCAGCTTGTTTTGTGGGGGCCCAAACGAACCAATCATTTCAGCCACAGTCGTGTGGCAGACCCTGGCGCTGAAATGTTTGGTTTGTTAAAGTGTGCATGTCCTGTTTATACAACAAAAGGGTGGGTGGGAGGGCCCAAGGACAATTCCATCTTGCACCTCTTTTTTTTCTTTGAATTATGTACTGTTTGGGGCCTAGTCTTTCAAACTGCCATCCTGTCTGCCACTGCAGTGTCACTCCTAGATGGACCACGTGTTTGTGCTGCCCACTCGTATCTCTTAGCATAGTCATCTAGCTACCTCGGTGCAACCTTTTGGATATAAAAACACTATTGTGAGGTGTGAGGTGTTCAGAATAGACTGGAAATGAGTGAAAATTAAGGTTATTGAGGTTAATAATAGCATAGGAGCAGAAAAACACACAAATTCTGTGATTTTAGCTGTTTTTATGCTTTTTTTAAAAAAAATACAGATCCAAAACACAAAACCCAGAACCCAAAACACGGAAGGGTGGTTTTGGCAAAACCAATCCAGATCCAAAACACGAAGAAAGATCCAGATCCAAAACACGAAAAGTGGCCGGTGCACACCCCTAATATACATACGGAATGCAAAAGGTTTTGATCATACACTTGGCCTTGGCATGCAATGAAAACACACTTATTACATCTCTGCTAGGGATTCTTGATGGTTGGGCTATGCATAAAGTAATGTTTGTATGTAGGAGCTATATTACAAGTAGTCAAGAATTATGGTCACTATATGTGGTGTCCCGCAGTGACTAATGTGTTGTTAAAGCCTTACTTACAAGGAGCGGAGAAGTGTTTTGGTTATTGTCTCTGTCTATGGGGCCATACAGCTGAGGAGGTATGTTAATGGACAAAAGGTAATTGAAGATAGAATCCCTTGTGCCGATGTTGTTACCCGCTTGTCTCAGTGCTGATTTTTGGATGGTCTCCTGATCCACCTTGGATCAGGAGAAGGGAGTGTTCTGTGTACTGGTATAGGGGCTTGTCGGAAGTACTGGGTGTCAGATTTTTCGAACTACAGCTATTTCGGGATGTTGTCCAGATAATGAGTTCAATTGCCCTCTTAGGAAGTACCTCAGTATGCAGTAATTATACAGCGTGCACTGAGTGATCTCTGGCAGGACAGGAGAAGATGTTCATTGAATATAAAATAGTTGTGTACCAAGAAACATCTTTGACTTTTGTTATAATAAAGTTGGTTTGGACTGTAGCACTGACTACGCCATCCAACTGTGGGTGTGGTATAGTAGTTAATATGGAAAGAGGTTTATAAAAGGGAGAGATGGACAAAAACATCTATGGAAAATTAGACAAATTATAAGTATTAAGAAGATAAGTAAACACCGGTGTATTATGTTTAGAGTTATAGTTTGAGGAGGGGTGGGGTGGTTGAGGCTCTCAGGTCTGGTAGAGTGGAGAAAAATGTCCCCATAGAAGAGAATTGTGGGAGAAGTGGGAGAAGAAAAAAAAATTTCAATTTTAAGGTGATAGAGAGGATAAGGGACATGCAGATGAAGAGGTTATGGATCGGGGCCAGTTTATTACAGATGGCTCTTTTATTCCAGAGAGCACATTGGAGAAGAGAGTGGAAAGATGTGGATGAGGCTGGAAGATCGAGGAGAGGGGTAAGGTTTGAGCAGGGGAGAAAATTAGGTTGGAGTATGGGAATAGAGAAGCAAGGCATCATCATAGAGCTGTGGGAGAGGTGGGGAGTGCAATTCAGCATAGGAGATTTGGAATCTAGTGGCAAAGGTAGTTATCTCCCATGTGGAAAAAGAGGAAAATGGGTATAGGAGGGTGAGGGACTGTGACAAGGAGCAGGCAGGTGAGAGAACGAGCAAGAGAAACATGATACTCAGGCGAGAGGGGGAGTGTAGAATGTGGAGATTGGGGACATGAAGTGATAGTAAATTAAAAAAGGCTATATATGCATGGAACGTTCAAAGAAGTGGAGATTGGGGACATGAAGTGATAGTAAATTAAAAAAGGCTATATTTCCATGGAACGTTCAAAGAAGTTATGCAATGCTGGAGAGTTCAATGATGGTTCACCAAGTGGCAAAATAATGGAGAAAAAATTAGTCAGTTGGCCAATAAAAAAGTATAAAGGGGTGTGTATCAAGCCTGGTGAGCAGCCAGGGGAGTGAGGGGGGCTAGGGAAAATGTGGCTAAGTGCCTGGTGGTATAAGCACTAGCTACAATAGCAGATTTTGACTGGCTTATAATGTTGATCTGCTAAATTTTAATTGAATGTGCCCAGCAGCGGCTCCTGCCCTCTTACCTGATGGGGGCTGGAGCTGCTGCTGGCTTGGGTACCGGCGCCTGCTCAATGAATCTGGCAGACGCCAGGACCGGCGCATGAGTGGCGGTGGCACTGTGATGTGCACACATAATACCAGCTTCTAGGGGCTGCATTGGTTGCAGCCCTGAGAAGCCCTGTAGGGCTGCCCGAAAGGCAGAGCAACAGCTTCCACTGGAAGCCCCTCTCTGCTGATCACAGCCCGGACTGGCAGTCCCAGGGGAGAAGAAACCTTCCCTGGGGCTGTCTGTCTTCAGCATGACTGGCAGGTGGCGCTTCGAATAAGAAGCCGCCTCCAGTCACAGTGAAGCCAGTGATGTCACGGACTGCACTGGCTCACTGAAGTGGCGGATTTTACTGGGGGGGCTGCAGCCTCACAGCCCCTAGGTAAGATCCGCCACTGACTGTACAGTATATTATATAATTTTGTGGGTGTAGTTTAGCATTCTTTCTGTCCTTCCTGCTTTTTTTATAGTACTTTTTTATTATTATTTAAAACAAACCTATAAGTAAATGTGTTTTTTTCTCAGCAAAATGTTAAACACTTTTCTTGTGCTTATGACCTGGTTTGGTGTAAGTGGTCTAACATCCACTCCATGCCGTCTGAGTATATTTGTTTACATATGTTAATTCTGACACACCCTTTTCTAAACCATTGGTTGTTCAGTTCTCTCCGTTGACTGGCTGGCCGTCCAGACACTCAATAACACAGCCCTATGATTGGGCTGACGTCTTACAAAAGACAGAGAATCAGAGCCCACACCAGGTGATCAGGTGACCAAGCCTCCCGGCAAAACGCGCGTCCTCTATAGCCATTTACAGCATACAGATCTCTGACACAGCACACTTGCAGCTTTGAAACACGGATTGTACCAGTGAGGTACTTTCTATTGCTATAATGTGCACTCTCATCTAAGTCTTAGTCTGTGATTCCCCCTGCAATGCTATTTTAGTAACAGGGGAGAGACTCATTTCTATTCTCAGACAACAGAAACACTGTCTGTTGTTTCCCCTGGGATTAACGCTGTACTCACTCTCTCATCCCTTGTTTGATTTGACAGGGGAAAGTAGAAGTGGGTCCACGTCATTTTATCCCAGGTATTACTTCTTTCATCCTTCTCCATTATTCAATGGTTTACCCACAGATGGTCTTTCCATTCAATGCCATTCATGCTAACTATTGTTTATCTTTTGCCATTGTTTAATGGTTTACCTACAGATGGTATTTTCATTTGATTCCATTTATGCTGATCATTGATGTTTATATCCAGCATACGGATATTTTGATTTTATTCATTAATACAGTATAGGTGTTAAGTTAATGATTTATGCTTTTTTTGTTAATGTATTTATCAATGTGCAACCTTTTCCCTTGATATTTTCTCATTATGTCATTACTACTCATTTATATCTCTATTCACTAATTTGTTATAGGTGTTACCTTACTATTGTGTTTTAATTTGATAGAGATTCATATAGGCAAATGACTAATGACTCTACTTACTCTAAAGTGGATGATTGAGATATAAGCGATTCTATTTACAATATATATATTACTATAGTTTTTGCCTTTAACCTATTGTTCACCCATGGAAAATGCTGCAAAATGATCAATTGTGCTAAATATTATTATTGATAGCCGCCATTTACAGTTGATCCAGCCTATATAGGTCATCTTTATTTTGATTATAGGTAACACATATGAGCTATTGATAGGTAATTGCCTATCTCCTGTTTCATCTGGACTTGGTGTGACTTCTCCCTTACATTATATCAGAGATCTTATGAATTGTCATTATTTTCACCTAATACATACCTACTTAGTGTATTGAACACTTCTATTACCTTCCTTTTATTCATTGGACCAATCGTTGAATATTTTCTATTTCTTGTGTCCTTCAAAATATATATATATTTAATTTTTATCTTTTTCAATTTGCATCTCAATCTTGGGATATTTCCTTTTTAAGAAGTTATATAAATAAATGTTAAGTCTTAATTATATATCAATCATTTCATTACTATCTATTTCCTAATCATATTCAAGAGTACCCCCACATAGGCATATTTGTCTTTCTCTTTTTATGCTCCTTGCATGAAAAGTATTTTTTTGCTATATCATATGAGTGTAAACATTCATCTATTGTTTGGCACAATTCCAAAAAAAACGCATCTTATGATAAAAACATTTAAGTATCATATAATATGTATTGTCAATGTCCCATAAGCATAAATATTATGTTATGCTGCATGAATTATAGCAATAATTATATCCATAATGCCACAAATCTGTGCAGTAAATAATCAGGAAAACTGTGATAGGAAAGATTAAAGTAAGACACCAAAGTGTCTCTCGTCATACTAAGTATTGGACGAGTGATGAGACAGTGGGGAGGCTGGTGTCTAAAGAAACAAAAGAAAGGTGGTTATCTGTTAAGGACTTCTAGGGTGTTAGGTGATCCCTGTTACCTGCAAGGTATTGCAGGGATCATATATGCCCCAAGTCACTCAGACTGCCACTGGAGGGGTTAAAGAGGTGTGTACCTGGACTGGTGTGGTATGGAGGATGTGTCCTTATGCTGGAGAAGTCTGCATTATGCTAGGGACAGAAGTCCCAATCAGCTTAAGTGTGCACCTCTGTATTGCTTCCTTCTGATGCTGGTAATGTGAGTTGGGCTGTAGTCAGCATGGTGTCCGGAGCATGTTAGGATGCCCAGACATTCTGGGCATCTTTTTGCGAACAAGCCTCCGGGCGAAACGTGTGTCAGTACTTTTTGTCTGATCAGTTGATCGCGACTGTGCGACATGCTCCACACACCACGCTGACTATAATATATATAACAGTACAATATATAACAATGCAGCATAACATGATAATTATGCAAATGACACATTGACAATACATATTATATAACACTTACATTTTTTCATCATAAGATGCTGTTTATTTGGAATTGTGCCAAACAATAGATGCATGTTTACACTCATATGGTATACTAAGCTATAAATGTTAAGGCAATGATAATGCATTTATATCTGTTACTTGACAAAGGAGTAAAATCCGAAACGTTGGAGCAAGTACTCGATGAGTTGTGTATATATATATATATATATATATTCCAGGGTATCCACACTCCAATATAGCAGGAATACGGGCGGGGTGCTCAATTTAAAGGCAGAAAACTGTCCATTTATATATAGAGAAAATAATCGGCACTCACCAGATATATGAAAAAAGACTTGTTTATATATGCAAAAACAGGTTTTAGAATACCCATAACAGCAAGGTACAGGGGTTCAATCCAGTCGACGTTTCGATCCCAATCCAGTCGATGTTTAATCCTGATTCTTCTTCCACTGTGTGGATGAGAGAAGGTACTGCCAGTAAGTAGCGATCTGCATGTAGTGCAGTCGGCACATTTAAAGCAGCCAGTTCTCTTAGATGGAAACCAAGAAGTTGTAGTGGTTGCTGGTTTCAAAGTGGGTCGCATAAGAAGATCCCGTAGATTAGGACCACGTTTATAGGCGCATACTGGTGGTCTTTTGCCAAGTGCACCCAAATCAGGATCGGTTGCAACAATCGGCCAATGTTTATTGACTATTCTTCTCGAATAATTTGATGTAGCATCAAACTTACTAGAAAAAAGAATCCTGGTAGGGTCAAGTTTGGAGCCCCCAGCAGACTTGCCATCTGTGTGCCGTTTGATAGCCTTATGTAGACATCTCTGTATAGTAGTCATAAAGTATCCCCTGGCCAAAAAACTTTCCGACATCTCGTCGATCTGAACATTAGCCATAGTGTCGGAAGAATTATTCCTAAGAATCCGTAGGGATTGGGAGATCGACAAATTCTCTTTTAGATGACTTGGGTGTTGACTCTTTGAATGGAGAAGAGTATTCCGATCCGTGTCCTTTCTATACAGGGCAGTCCCAAGAGCATTACCTTCGCGGAACACTGTGACATCAAAGAAAATTCATTGTAGTTTGATGAATATTACTAGTGAACTTAATGGGGGAAGCCAAACCATTAAGATAATGGACCATGTCCATGAACTGGGTTTCTGTACATGACCAAATCATAAAAAGGTCGTCTATGAAACGTCTATAAAAAACTATATTGTCAACAAAATTTGGCAAGATATGTGTTTGTTCATATACCGCCATGTACAAATTGGCATACGCCGGTGCGAGATTTGACCCCATGGCGGTGCCTGTATTTTGGATATAGAAACTTCCGCCATACTGAAAATAATTGTAGGTCAAGACTAGTTCAGTGAGTTCAACTATAAACTCAATAGGTGGGCCACAATGATCAATATTAGTCAACGCCTGTCTAATAGCATGAAGTCCACCTTCATGTGGAATTACGGTATACAGCGAAGATACATCCAATGTGGCCAGCCAAATTGGTCCTACTGGTAAACTCACTGATCTCAAATTATTTAAAAAATCATCAGTATCTCTTAGGTAGCTAGGCATCTGCACTACCGCCACCTGGAGAAAAGAGTCAATAAATTGAGCCACTGTTTGTAATGTTGAGTTACGTGTGGAGATTATTGGTCTCCATGGTGGGTCTACCAGTTGCTTGTGGACCTTGGGAAGAGTATACAAAATGGGACACACTGGATGTTCCACCACCAAGCAACTGGCAACCCTGGCATCAATCCACGCCTGCTGACATGCACGTTTGATAGTTGCATCTACTTTACATGTGACCAAAAGTAGCAGGTTAACTGCAACCTTAGTGTAAGTAGAGGTGTCAGATAGTTGACGTAATATCTCCTTATTATATGCGGTCCAATCCTGAACGACTGTTGCCCCACCCTTGTCCACCTGTCTCACAACAATTTTATAATTTTTGATCAGGGACTTCAATGCCAATCTCTGGGTAGGGCTCAAATTGTCATATTTAGGCTTACTGGTGACCAACGCCATATCCTGTTCAATGAGTCACAAAAAAGTTTTGATGCTAGCATTAGTACTCTGAGTATCAAAACTACTGGGGGATTTGAATAATTGATCTGGTACAGTGTTGTTATTATTCCCAAAAAACTCACGTAATCTCATATTCCTGCCAAGTTTATAATGGTCAACTGTCCATTCAAACCTGTCATGTTTCAGTGTGAGTACAAACGAAAGGCCTAACGATAATACTTCCAACTCAGCATCAGATAACTCATAACTAGAAAGATAAAATATTGTATCTAGTACCGGCTGCCCCTGCCTCTCCTTCTTGTTGTGTCGCCCTCTCCTCATAGGAAATCTAGTCTTCCTCTGGTGGATCTGGTCACTCTGCCTAAAAAAGAACCACTGGGAGGCCTAGATTCACTAGGGTTCCTTTGATTAGGGTCGGTATTTTCACCCTCTGAGTGAGACTGGGATGATGAAGAGTCATAAAAGCGGGGTGTCCGTGACTATGATCTCTGATGACGTCTAGATCTATTACCACCCACCTCACTCTTAAGCCAGTTGTAAACCTGATGATTAGCATAATCATAATTGACAGTACTCAATTTTTTCCTCTTAAAGGCTATAAGCTCTTGTTGGAAACCATTAATTTGTTCTGTAAGTTTATCGCTCCAATTGTTTGTCTTATCAGCAGATAGTAGTGGAAGTGAGCTTTCGTTAAACACGGCAATTTCCTGATGTATCTTAACCAATTCGGTCCCCACCTCCTCTATGACCAAAACCATCAGGTCTAGTGAGCACTTATTAAGAACTCCGCACCATTTTGTGCAAAAGGTTAAGTTATTGCGGCCTAGGGTGGGTATGTTATTGACCCTAAATCCTCTAGGGATCTTCTTATTCCTAAAATAGTCAGATAGAAACTGACTGTGTAACACAAGCTCAATTTCACGTTTCCTAAGTCTTAAGACCCTATGAAATAAATCCTTAGGGGTTTCATCAGGAAGACAAGAGAATTCCGTGTGATTAAACAAAACCTTATCGGCATCATCGTCAGTTAGTGAAATGACATTAGTCTCAATAGCACTAAACATAGCCTCATCAATCTCACAACCGTGTCCAGATGCCATGTTGCTGCTACCAATCAACTAACACACGTTACACTCAAAAAACGACAAACAACATGAAAACTAAAAGGCTACAAACAGGATTCTCTTTTAGATGACTTGGGTGTTGACTCTTCAAATGGAGAAGAGTATTCCAATCCGTGTCCTTTCTATACAGGGTAGTCCCAAGAGCATTACCTTCGCGGAACACTGTGACATCCAGAAAATTCATTGTAGTTTGATGTCATCTAAAGTGAATCTAAAAGTCATCTAAAAGAGAATTTGCCGATCTCCCAATTCCTACGGATTCTTAGGAATAATTCTTCCGACACTATGGCTAATGTTCAGATCGACGAGATGTCGGAAAGTTTTTTGGCCAGGGGATACTCTATGACTACTATACAGAGATGTCTATATAAGGCTATCAAACGGCACACAGATGGCAAGTCTGCTGGGGGCTCCAAACTTGACCCTACCAGGATTCTTTTTTCTAGTAAGTTTGATGCTACATCAAATTATTCGAGAAGAATAGTCAATAAACATTGGCCGATTGTTGCAACCGATCCTGATTTGGGTGCACTTGGCAAAAGACCACCAGTATGCGCCTATAAACGTGGTCCTAATCTACGGGATCTTCTTATGCGACCCACTTTGAAACCAGCAACCACTACAACTCCTTGGTTTCCATCTAAGAGAATTGGCTGCTTTAAATGTGCCGACTGCACTACATGCAGATCGCTACTTACTGGTAGTACCTTCTCTCATCCACACAGTGGAAGAAGAATCAAGATTAAACATCGACTACATTGCATGATGGATTTTGTATTATATATGTTGATTTGTCTGTGTGGCCTCCACTACGTGGGGATGACCAAGAGATGTTTCCGTGAACGGATGGCAAACCATCGATCCACGATCAGAACGGCATCGGAGCTGATAAAATCAGACAAGCCAGTGGCAACCCACTTCCTCGAACAAGGACATTCCGTGGCAAGCCTTAAGTGCATGATAATTGACCACATACCAGCCCTTGCCAGGGGCGGAGATCGAGAATTAGCTTTGCGCAAATGTGAAGCTAGGTGGATTTTTGATCTTGACACATTGGCCCCAAGAGGACTCAATGAGTCCAATCCCTATAATATTTTTTTGAAGTAACATATTTTTTTGCATTTTGTATTTGTTTAACTTTTATTGATTTTTTTGACCTTGCACATGAGGATATTATCTATAAGATTTTTTTATTAAAGTTTTTCTCTTTTTATTATTTATTTTTTTCATTGTTGTGGTTTATTTATTTTATTGTTTTTTTATATGTACTTGGTGTTAGAAATAGCCACACTATTTACCCACAATGATTGACTGTATTTCAAGCATGTCAGTAACACACAAAAAATCTTTCTGCTTATGCGCAACATACCAGTATTACACTAGATGGCGCTTATATAGGCTTAGCTATGTATCAGCTATGCATTCCAATGTGATGGCACGTAGTTTAACTAGGTTCCTGACTACAAATATAGTCCGGACACGTGACTTCCGGTTTCGGCGTGCGTTCCACGGAGGTGGAACGCATGTCACTTCCGGTGGTCGCGCTTTTGCAATATTATTATACCTTCTTGCGCTATTGTGGACAGTGCTGGCCCTATTGTGTGATCTTCACTCAGGTAAGAGCGCTCTACTTAAAGTGAGCAGCTCTTTCTGGGGAGAGTAATGGTAATATTGCGTTTATGTTGCTCTTGCTACCCAGCAGGCTGTGCGGTTGGGGGTGGCACCCTGAGTTAATTGTTGAGGGTATTTAGGGCCTGATTCAGACCCATTCGCGAGCGGCTGTCCGCTCGCAAGTGGGTCGATGTTCTGCACTGAGCATGCGCACGACGGAGGGAGCTCCGTCGTGCGCATGAGCCAGACGCGACGAGCGAAGGACTTTCCTTCGCTCGTTGTGTCTGATCAAAGGGGGCGTGCTGTCGATGTTGATTAACAGCACGCCCCCTTTGGTGGGTGTGCCGGGGGCGTGCCTCCCTGACGGGGGCGTTCCTAAGGGAACGCCTACCGTCAGAAGCCGGCCCACTGACATCACTAGTGATGTCAGTGGGAGTGATTTTGGCTCTGATAGAGCCAAAATCACTCCGGGCCTTGCGGTTGAAAACCTCAACCGCAGGCTCCGGCTCGCAGTTTCGATGGTCGCGATGGTCAAGACCATCGCGGCCATCAAACTGCACGCTCGTATAGGCTGTGGGTGGTGACCCACAGCTATACGAGCGTCCAGGAGGACGCTCCATAGTTATGGAGGACGGCCCTCATTCAGAGCAGAGCGCACGGCTCTAAATGAGGGCCTTAGTCTGGCTAAATGGTGATGGTGTATATCTTGCACTTGGTTGTTTATTGGGAACTACTGCTGGTTGCTGAAGTCTTGATAAAGATCCTGGATTGGGATCGAAATGTCGACTGGATTGAACCCCTGTACCTTGCTGTTATGGGTATTCTAAAACCTGTTTTTGCATATATAAGTCTTTTTTCATATATCTGGTGAGTGACGATTATTTTCTCTCTCTCTATATATATATCTATATATATATGTATATGTATATACTGTATATGGGATGTAGTTGGCATCCCGGTGTGCATGATGCCGTAGGTCCTAATACCGGCACTGAAATCCCGACAGTCGGCATCCCATACAGAAGCGAGGCTGAGCTGTTGCTGCCTCATTTCTCCTCTACCTGCAGTCCCAGGGAGCTCCACAAAGCGGATGAGTATTAACTAAAAAAATGTTTACAATAAACAAAGAAGATGTTTATAAGGAGTAGTGGCTCCAGAGTTGGGGCTGCAGCACAGTCCAAAATTCAAATAGGGGAGCTAGGTGTGGCTCCCCTATTGAATTGTGGACTGTGCTGCAGCCCCACCTCTGGAGCTGCCACTGTTTGTAAATTATAGATATCTTATTTGTATTATTCTAATAATTTTTATTTCAAATCTCAGGAGTATGACAGGCTCTGCCTCCCCTGCCTACCCTACAGCACATCCCTGCCATCCTCATCTGTGTACTAACACATCCCTCACCTCTGTAGTAACACATTATCCTTGCTCACCTCTGTAGTGACACACTTCCCTCCCTCACCTGAGGAATATAAAATCAAATGTCCTGATTCACTGACTGATCATCACCCAGCCCAAGCTCCTGGACCTAGAAACATAAAAATCGGGGAGTATATTTCTTCCATGGCAGGTATCCACTAAGAAGGGATTTTTTTTAATTTGATGCCTAAGGGGGTGAAAAGACCTAAAATGTTTCCTTCCATATGCAATGTCCTACCAGACTGACTCATCGTCAGCATAGCATAGCACAGTTCATGATTCAAACACCAACTGTCATCCCAATTGCTGTCAAACATCACTGGCAGTTGCTGTGTCTCCCCTATTTGAATAATGAGGGAAGGGAATGTGTTACTACACAGGCGAGAGAGGAAAATGTGTTACACCAGCAGTGAGAGGGGAAAGTGTTACTATAGAGGTGGGGGAGGGGAATGTGTTACTACACAGGTATGGGAGGGAAATGTGTTACTACACAGGTGAGAGAGGGGTGGGGAATGTCAAATGTGTTACTACAGAGTGAGGGAAACGAATGTGTTACAACATTGGTGAGTGAGGGGAATGTGTTGCTACAGGGGTGAGCAAAGGCAATGTGTTACTCCAGAAGTGAGGGAGGGGATTAAGTTACTACAGGTGTGAGTGAGGGTAATGTGTTACAAATGGGCAAGGGAGGGAAATGTGTTACTTCAGAGGTGAGGGAGGGGAATGTGTTAGTATACCGGTGAGAAAAGGTGACGTCTCAATATAGCAGTGAGGGAGGGGCATGTGACGTCATGCCGCACGCAGACTGAGGGAGAGGGAGGCCCACCCAGCGCTGTGCACACTCGGGTGTCTTAAAGTACTTAAGGTAAGATGTTTTTATCTTTTTTGCTTGATGAAAGATTTGAAATAAATCTGAAACATTGCAATATTCCTTAAAGAGGTCTATATGATTTATGAAATCCGTGGAGTGCTGCTGTCTGGAATCTATAATTAGTAAACACAGCCTCCCTCTGCCTGCTGTCTTTGGCTTTAGCACCCCGGTGGTTGCATACAATTCGGGGAGTGCTGGTCTCAAAACCCACAATATATATATATATATATATATATATATATAATCCTGTAGGTCCGGCACCCACGCTCTTCTCCAAGTAATTGGACCTGGGTGCACACTCGAATATGGTATATACAGTATCAAAGTGAAAAGCCACTAATGCGGCAATACACAGAACGTCACTCCAAGCTTTGAAAAAAATTAGATTTATTTAAATGCTTCGGGACCACTACAGCCCCGTCTTCAGGAATATACAACAAACAAATGCACTGTATGTTATTTGTTTGTTGTATATTCCTGACGACGGGGCTGTAGTGGTCCCGAAACGTTGAAGTAAATCTCATTTGTTTCAAAGCCTGGAGTGATGCTCTGTGTATTGCCCCATTAGTGGCTTTTCACTTTGATACTGTATGTATAAGAAGGCTCTCACCTGCTTCCTATGGAGGGGTCGTGGCCAGTTCTGTATTGCCTCAATCTTATTGAGCTGTGGTTTTATCAAACCTCTGCCAATGGTGTATCCCAGATATTTTACTTCCTCCATCCCTAGACAACACTTTTTCGGGTTGGCTGTCAAACGTGCCTTAAAGATGGAGTCTAACACTGCTTTTACTCTGGGTAAGTGAGACTGCCAATCAGGACTATGTATGACCACATCATCCAGATAAGCTGCAGCATATCGTCTATGGGGTCTTAGAATCCTATCCATCATTCTTTGAAAGGTAGCAGGCACCCCATGTAGCCCAAAGGGTAACATCTTGTAATGAAACAACCCTCCTGGTGCAGAAAAAGCTGTTTTTTCTTTGGTGTTTTTGGTTAATGGCACTTGCCAATACCCTTTGGTTAGGCCCAGAGTGGTTAAATATCTTGCTGTCCCCAGCCTTTCACTTAGTTCATCCACCCTTGGCATTGGGTAGGCATCGAATTTTGAAATACTGTTCAGCTTTCGGAAGTCATCACAAAAATGCACACTCCCATCGGGCTTTGGAATCAGCACAATGGGACTGGACCACTCACTATGTGATTCTTCAATTACCCCCAATTTTAACATATTTTTAACTTCCTTTGACACAGACTCTCTTTGGGCTTCGGGCAACCTATAGAACTTTAGGTTAACTTTAACCCCCGGGTCAGTGACTATGTCATGTTTGATGACCGTGGTTTTTCCTGGCAGGTCAGAAAACAGTACCCTATTTCTGATCAAAAATTCCTTGACTTCTTGCTGTTGACTGGCTGACAGTGCTGCTCTATCCTTCCAGGGTTATATCAGGTTCACATGATATATCTGTTCTGGTTTTCTTTTCCCCGGCTGGTAAACTTTATAGTTGACCTGTCCCACTTTTTCTAAGATCTCAAAGGGCCCTTGCCACTTAGCCAACAGTTTACTTTCTACCGTGGGAACCAACACCAACACTCTGTCCCCAGGAGCAAAGTTTCTTAACCGTGCATTGCGGTTATATACCCTCTGCTGTGCTAGTTGGGCCTGTTCCAAGTGCTCCTTAACTATCGGCACTACAGCCGCAATTCTCTCTTGCATCTGGGAAACATGTTCAATCACTGTTTTATAAGGACTGGACTGCCCTTCTTACGTCTCCTTGGCAACGTCTAGTAACCCTCTTGGATGTCTCCCTTACAACAAGTCGAAAGGTGAAAACCCGGTGGAGGATTGGGGAACCTCTCTTATGGCCAACAGCAGATAAGGCAACAAATAATCCCAATCTTTACCATCTTTGTCGACTACTTTCCTTAACATATGTTTTAAGGTCTTGTTAAACCTCTCGACCAAACCATCGGTTTGGGGGTGATAAACCGAGGTTCTTAACTGGTTAATCTTAAACAGGTGGCACAACTCCTTCATAACTTTTGACATGAATGGGGTACCCTGGTCAGTTAGTATCTCCTTAGGTATTCCAAACCTGCTAAAAACACGGACCAGCTCACTCGCAATGGACTTGGTTGACGTATTGCGTAGCGGTATCGCTTCCGGGTATCTGGTAGCGTAGTCCAGAATTACCAGAATATATTGATGTCCCTGGGCAGACTTCAACAAGGGTCCCACCAAGTCCATAGCTATTCTTTCAAATGGTACCTCTATAATTGGTAGTGGGACTAGAGGACTTTTGAAATGTGGTCTGGGAGCATGATACTGGCATTCAGGGCAGGAGGCGCAAAAGTCAGATACATCTTTATGGACACTGGGCCAAAAAAACCTCTGCACGATTCGCTCCGTGGTTTTCTCTACCCCTAGGTGGCCTGCTGTTATATGACCATGGGCCAGATCTAACACCGTTCTCCTGTAAGCTTTGGGGACTATTAATTGTTCCACAATCTCCTCCCCTTTCTTAGTCATCTGATACAACAGATCCTGACATATTACCATGTGAGGATACGTCAAGGGACTATCGGGATCTACGGGTTTACCATTGACCACCTTGACATTCTCCCTGGCTTTCACCAGAGTAGGGTCATTTAACTGATCTACGGCAAAGACCTCTCTTCTGACCTCTAAATCTGGTAGATGATCAATGGGCTCTACAACACTTGGCAAGCCACCATCATGCTCCACATTCTCTAGTTCGCCAATCACACTAGAAAATGGGAACATCTCTGACTCTGCCACTACATCAGTCACCCTTTCAGACGAAGCAGGGTGATTTACCACTGTGCAATACCGACTTTCCCACAACTTCCAGAAGTGAGCAAAGTTTCTTCCCAATATCACATCATACATTAAGCCCGGTACCAAACCCACAGAGACTACCGCATAACCACATGGCGTCTCGATGTTCACTTCGGCAGTAATATAATACTGAGTATCCCCATGTATGCATGTCAAACCAACAGTTTTTCCCTTATGCTTCAAAGGGTTCACCAGCTCAGTTCTCAAAAGTGTAACCAGGCTACCAGAGTCTAACAGAGCCTCTACTCGGTTGCCTTCCACAGTGAGTACACACATGTGTTTATCTGTTTCAGCCTGCCGGTCAGCAGTACAGGCTGGCTGTGCAAAGAAAGACCCCCTGCGGTTGACAGAAGCAGTATCACATTGCATGGGCTCAGAGGTAAGTGAACAATTAGCTGCTATATGGCCACATCAAAAACATTGAGTCACGTTAATGTCTAGTCTTTTGCAGGGTAGGAACCTTCCTGGCCTGGCAGGACTGTCTTCATGTTCCCCACCCTCAGTTTTAGGCACATTGCACCGCCCAGCACCCTTCTCCCCAGGAACAGTCTTACAATTGTTGATGGGAGTTCGCCGGTGCACCATCGGGGCTCGGTGGGGCAGACTCATCAGCTCCTCAGCCGTCATGTACCTCTCTACCAGTTCGACTAACTGGTCTGCGGACTTAGGGTCGGCATGGCTCACCCACTTGCGCAAGGATGCAGGTAGGGATCGCAGATACCGATGCATCACGACTCGTTCGACAATTTGTGGTACTGTCAGCGTCTCGGGCTGTAGCCACTTGGTGGATAGATGGACGAGGTCGTGCATCTGTGAGCGTGGAGGTCTGTCCATTTGGAACTCCCAGGGGGGAATCATTGGGCACGAACAAAGGTGGTGACTCCCAAGCGAGTTAGGATCTCTCATTTTAATTTCACATAGTCCTTAGCATCGGCCAGGCATAAATCCTAATAGGCCTTTTGTGGCTCCCCAGACAGGAAAGGTGACACCAGACTTGCCCATTGCTCCTTGGGCCAACTCTCCCTTTCGGCTGTTCTCTCAAATGCGGTGAGATATGCCTCCACATCATCGCCCAAAGTCATCTTTTGTAGGAAGTGACTGGCTCATATGCAGTGAGTGGTGGTGGGAGGACCCATAGTAGCATCTCCAGGCCGGGCGACCAGGTGCTGTACCACCTCCTTAAAAGCCTGGCGGGTTTCCTCAAGGGTGACTTGTTGCTACCTCTGGGCAGCCTCCAAGGCCATCAGTTGTACATTGGTAGCTTCCTGCTGAACCCGGATAGCTTCCTGCTGAACTTTATTAGTCTCCTGGTGAGCTGCCGTAGCCTGAAGCAGGGCTTTTACAACATCCTCAATTTTACCTCCAGGTGCTGGTTGGAAGCTGAACCTTGCCTCTCTGAGCATTGGCTGACGCCACCTTCAGGGATTCAATAATCACGTGTCTGCCCCTTTAAATCTTAAAGGACAAATTTTCCTTGCTGCACTTTTCAGTGTGTGCATGCCCGAATTCTCCACCAATTGCAACAACACCAGATTAGGGGTCCCTCTCCTGGGGTAGATGGACTCTATCTTCACACACACAGCAGCCGGAATAATAGTACACCAGTCTGGGGTGTCGTACTAGCTGGTCGGTACCAGTCTTTATTGTGCAACATAAAAGTAAACGGTAGCTCATCTGGGCGCTAACTAGACAGGAGGTTCCCTACTAAAGAAATAGTGGGGCCTACTGCCTCCACCATCAACATAAGCATTTGCACAAGACTTACAGGTAGTTTTCACCAAATGTCTCTGAGCCAGCCAGTCTGCTTGCTCTCCAAGGTATGAGACAGTAGCTTACAATCACACACAGCCTATATCAGTCAGTTCCAGGTGCAGACCCTAATGAGCCTGCTAACAGGCCAAGAAGGCCAAAACCTGGAGTGGCCTGTGGATGGAGCCCTCCCTCTCCTCACATACACACCCCCAAGACCAAAACAGGCTTTTTATAAAGCCGGAACTCAAATCTGCTTCACTGCAGACTTTTCTCTTGGGGGTTTTTAGAACACATAGGTCAAAAACCTACAACAAATGTATCTACCACTGACCACTTTACCAGTGTTCTTATCACAATATATATTATATATACATACATACATTAAACAAGACACACATAGAAGTCCTGAGCCAAGATATAGTATGTGATTCAATCTGTGATGGGATCAGATAGCCACTGTCACGTTATAATGAGGCCTCCTGCACGGAGATGGAAAGTGTGCCAACAACAGTGATCTGAAACTGACTTTTCTGCAACTAAGTGATCAGAGCTAAAAATGAAAAAGGAATAATGAGCTTTTATTATATCATATTGTGGCACAGCGCCCCCTTTATTTCATTGCTATACCTGCTACATCTGCACTAGATCTTCATTAATTTTGTTATTACTGCAAAAAATTTATTTACCTGGTCCCTGGGGAGAGCGGCTGAGCAAGCAATAGATGATTTACCTAAAGGTACTAATAACGGAGAGCTAAGGATAACCCCCTACTACCACCCTCAGGCACACAGGTGTTACATAATGCTAGTGCAAGCTTCAGTGTTACTGTTCAGTAAACTAAAATCTAAGAAACAACTGCAATGCATTATCTAGCACTTTTCTGTAATACTACAAAATTCATAGAACAGACACAGCGTGATAAACTGTACCTGTAAAATATCTTGATTGCATGAAGCTCCTCCTGTGGCCAATATCCTTGTTTGCGGCACTAGATAAAAGGGAAATGTATATTGATTGTGTGTATATGTACAGTAAGTAATTTAACGAAGCACACTCAAATGCAAAAAAAACATCATGACATTGTGCACCTTGATGTTCCACCCAGCACATAATATCAATGTACAGGGTACATGCCTCGGGGCCTGATTCAGTATGGATCGCAGCTGTGTAATCGCACGCAATGAAGCTGTGAAAATATGCTAATGCCTGCCGCCGCTCAGCCAGAATAGAGACGCCCCTGCTGCCTTCTCACATACGTAATATCTTGCAGTCCTGCGTAAAGATCGTCCCATCACATCGGCCCATCACGTACGATTACAGCAGGTCTGACCTGTCGCAGAAATTGTCTCATCGCACGCAGTGAGTACTCAAGATGCGTATGCAATCGCAGTGGGTAATTTATGCATGCCCATGCAACGGTGTTCAAACGCGTTTCTCCAACCACTCCCCCGTCACCGCCCCCAAATGCTCACAGCCTGTCACTCACCCTGCGATGGATTCACATCTGCATGCGTAATCGCAGTTCGGTTGCAGCTTATGTGCAGTACTGACCAATCGGCAGATCTGTGTACATAGCTGCAATTGCGTACGCTGCTGAATCAGGCCCTAAGTCCACTATAAAAGACAGGGGTAAAAAAAAAACTTGACAGAAACACAATTTTTTTATTATTTTCAATTAAATAAAAAAAACTCAACTTGCACAGCACAATACAGGCTGAGTTTCCCATATCAAATATTCCAAAATACCAATTTTTTTCTAGCATAACTGAGATAGTGAAACCTTTACTTTTTGATGGTTCAATAATAAATAAAGTATAATATTACCTTCAGGCTATGTGTATAAGGTGTATATGAAACATAAATGAATTTCATGTATGTACACAAACTTTGTTTGAGCCACAAAATTATTGAAGCTATTGTATAAAATCACCTGCAGGCTGTGTGTATAAGGTGTATATAACACATACATGCTTTCTGTGTTTAGATTTGGATGCCATTCTCAAGATATCTCATTATGGTATGCACATATTCCAAAATACGGAATATTCCGATATCCAAAATACCCCTTGTCCCAATCATTTTAGATATGGGAGACTCAACCTGTATGTTCCCTGGCAGGCAATAAAAAGAATTTTCCATCGCTAGGCAGTTGTGATTGGCTGCCAGTGAGGGAGAGTCATGGCTTTAATCATGGTTCTGTGTCAATCATTTATAGTATATGTGGGTCATCTATTATGGTGGTTTTTTGTATTTTTATCCCATCTGGACTAAAATAGATCAAAAAGAAAAAGAAAAAAAAGAAACAATCTATTAATTCCCCAAATGCTCACAGCATAAGAGGACTGGGAAGAGTAAGACCAGAACTAAAGCCCTTTTTGGAGAGGAGAGATGACAGTGTAGTGTAATAGAAAGCCGCAATAATGTGCCCTCTACACCCTTTTACCTCATTTTAATAATTTTGCTTTGCAACGTGAGGTGCTCCATAAAACGAGTCGCTCCAGTGCGACTACTCCATTCTCTGCTAGTAATGCCCTCACTTTGCCCCTTCTACTGTCTACCTGTGCCAGCTGCTGCTCCTCTACAATTGCGGTCATATTGGTATTAAAAAATGTGGGTGAATTTGCATAAGTAATGTCACACAGCGGGTTCAAATCTGTATAGGCGCTGCAGAGTGGCTAATTTGCTATTTTATTTGGTCTCCCGCTAATTAGTTTGAGGCAGGGACGTTTGTTAAGGGATACAGTCAATATATAAAGACAGACAGGATGCCGGTGCTTAGAATGCCGTTGCCGGAATCCCAACACCTGTCAGAATCCCAGCACCGGTATCCCAACCGCTGGCATCCCGATGGTAAATACTTAAGTTAGGGGTTATGGTTAGGCACTAGGGGGAGGGTTAGGGTTAGGCACTAGGGAGGAGGATTAGGGTTAGGCGCTACGGGGGAAGGTTAGGTTTAGGCACTAGAGGGGAGGTTAGGTTTAGGTAGCGGGAAGGGAGGGTTAGGGGTAGGGATCAGGTTAGGATACTGACCAATGGGTGTCGGTATCCTAACCATGTTGGGATACCAGTGTCGGGATTCCCAAGCACCGGCATCCTGTACCCAACCAGTTCTTTAAATACCAACTTTTTATTCCATATTACTACAGAAACACAAATTTCTTGCCTGATAATCTTCTATAATATACCTCCCTAAATCAAAAATGTTTGCATTAGTTCTAGTTGAAAATTAGCTCCATGTCTGCTGGAACGATAGGTAAGCTGCGGTGATTACAGATAAAAGCTTTCTCATGCGGAAAAGCTGTGTTGAGAATTCCCACCGTTTGCTGCATAGTAAAAGTAATGGAACAACAGTAAAAACTAACATATTTTTAAATTAATATTTGGGATTCCCTGAAAGTGATATTATAACCCTATATATAAATAATGAAGTACATTTAATCTTAAAACAATATAACTATATTTCAAAAATTTTGATGATCAGCGATGATTTAGAAAATAAGTATTTCATGGTATGTTGATTCTGGGATGCTAAGTACTGTTAAAACAGGTTAAAGGAGAAACAGCAGGGATGAAATGAAAGCATCTGCTCATTAGTTAATCCATAAAATAAGACATTTAAGCAACACTGAGCTGCACTTATTGCACGTTAAGCCGATGTAAAGCTCTGAAGTCTCATCTAAATCCAATGATTGTTTTTTTTGTGGGTTTACTCAAGCTCCCCTGTGCACAGCAGCAATCAGGGACGTTACTAAGGATTAAATAAGTGCTAGTAGGGGGACAAATCTAACACAGGCTACCTTTGGTACAACACACTTGAATCCACTATACAAGTTTATTTACAAAGTTCTGTTGCATGGACTTGTTAGCATCTGAATAGTTACATCATTTATGATCAGGAGCATACAAGTAGCACGTGGGTATATATACCTGATCCTGGGTGTGCCTTGATGATCTGGCAGTGGCAGAGTATATGGAATGAGAGCAGATGGGGTGACATCTGTAGCCCTAGCAATATGCAGAGTCAGATTAGAGGTGACTGCTCAGAGCAATAGCTTCCTATTGGTACACGGAGTCACTCCCCCTTTGGCTAATTGGGCATCAGTGCTATTCCTACAATGATCTTTTACTAAATTCAATTTTGCCATTGGAATGTGAATGATATCCATGCATGTTAACATTGTGAATCATAAAATGATAGTACACAAAATCACAGTATTAGTATCCACATTGTATTAGTATCTACAGTATACTGACATGTGGGCAAGCAAGTCACTGCTGAATAAGAGATCATCCAACGTGAAGTTATTTTTAATTCTAATGCTGGATGGCAGAAAGATTTTAACCAAAGAAGTCATTACAAAGGCACAAGTAGGTCTAGAGTGGACGAGTAATGAAGGGTTACTCCAAGGACGTGCGTTAATGGGAATTGGCTATATTGTGGTTGAAGAACATGGGATGGGTAGATGACAGAAAGACAGATCCATGTACATTTAGTTCTTGGAGATATACAAGGTGAATGTGCATCTAATATGGCATGCTCACACTTCCAATACAATTATATAGCCTATGTACAGTATATAGAGTTTGCAGTTAAACGCAGCAGAAGTCAGTACTGCATTGATGCTACAGTAAGTATAATTTAACAATAACTAATCAATATTAACCTGTAGCAGGACAGGTGTAGCTTTCTATTCATCCACTTCTGTCATATGTTCTCTTAGTGACTCTACTATTTTGTTTTCAACATTCATTTTAAAAATTGGAATGCCATAGAAAGTATATAATAAAACAAACGAAAAAAAACACACAAAAATAATAATAAAAATAAATGAATATGTTATCTCAGTGATTTATGACATGCTAAAAAAAATTATGGGTTTGAGAATTGGCCATAAAAATTTCAATATTACATTTCGTAAGTAAATTATAACAGGAATGAAATGAAGAAAGACAAGAGCATACCAAAATTAATGACCATGAAATTGCACAAATGTTTTAGCCAGTACTGATGATTCACACAGGAATATAGTAAATCTCTTCTACAATACAGTAGGACATTCAAGAATGACAGAACTATGAACTATATTGCATTTATTAACATAACTATTCATATAACTTATATTTATGTATGGTGCATGTTTTCTATAGTACACAGATGAACAGTAGATTTTTCTGTAAATTTAAATCAGTTTTATTTATTGGTCCACAAATGTGAGTTCTGGTATAAGTCACAGGTAATGTATCACATAGCAGGACAAATAATGATGCACTGTAGAGTCTTAGTCATCAATGCAAATAAAACATTTAAACAAATCTGTAGTGTACAATTTGCGTGATATGATTAATTATATTTTTTGATAAGTCTGTATTTTGTGTTTTGGTTTTATTAAACCCCATAACAGCATATGCCGGTTGTACTACTAGACAGTGTAATAACAATCTTAAACTCTTTAATAAATAACCACACAGACAACAAGAGCTGATGTTAAATTTGATTAGCAATTGATGGATAACAATAACTGTAACTCATTTGATGGCAAGGAGAAAGCGAGCAGACCGGACCACAGATCTGTGGCCCAGCAATTCAGCATTGGCCTCCCATACGCCACTCCATCTTATCATGCCTAATGGATGAGCCCCTCACCCAGACATAAGTGGTGACCTCCAGTTACGGGTCAGCCAATGCCTTTCTGAAAACAAAAGTATCCCACTGTTATAATGGCTACCCTCCCACCACAGCCAGGCCGACAGGCTCCCCCCAAGAGCCACATAACAGCCTAACGACTCTAGCGTAAATCCAAAAGACAAAAGGCAAGAGCTTGCACAATCTGGACACTCAGCCCTTGCCTTGAGAGATAGGATCACAGTATGGATGACCACCTCTTATATCCAGTGCAGGTAATAACCACTCCAACCAGCTGGATAGCTTTGCTCTGTACATCTGCTTAGCTAAACCATAATGTGGACTATCAGTAATATTTCCACTGTGTCTAAAAAGTTCTTACTGCACTTTATATTCCGCTGTGATTGTGAAATATCTTTACATTTAGCTCATTACTCTCTAGGGAATCTCTAGGGGTGGGCAATAAGCGGCCCCCCAGCTGTTGAAGAAGTACACATGACAGCATGTCTTGCCACAGTTTTGCTATTTGGCCATGCTAATACAGTTGCAAGGCATGCTGGGAATTGTAGTTCAGCAACAGCTGGAGGGCCATTTATTGCCCACCCCTGCAAGGTCAACTGTGCTTATTGGCTTTTCAGTGTCTAAGTTAGATGCCAAAATTATTTGTGATTCCATCAAGTTACTATTCTGCCATCTTGTGAATCTCATGACATGTTGATCTCTTTTTATACCTTTGCAGTTTGTATTTAACAAGGTATGTTATATTGCATACAGAATATCTACAATGTTCAATCAACGTAACTCTCTGGGGTCAATCCAATTAGATGCGAATTGCGAGTTGCTATTTTCTCCTCGCGTTCGCATAGCAAATTCATTTTGAAATCCAATTAGCAACTGGCACTGAATCAGTCAGACTGAATTTGCATCTTTCCATTCGCACCTCCCTGAGGGTGTGAGATGGAAAGGAAAATCTTTATTTTAAGATGAAAATGTCGGGACACTGTACTGAGGGCCTAATTCAGACCCGCTCGCGAGCGCTGAGCGCTCGCAAGCGGGTCAATGTTGGCCCAGTGCGCATGCGCACAACGGAGGCGACTCCGTCGTGCGCATGCGCGAGACCCAGATAGCAACGGGCAAGCCGTCGCTCCGGGTCTCTCTACAAAGGGGGCGTGCTGTCGATGGTGAGTGACAGCACGCCCCCTTTGGTGGGCATGCCGGGGGCGTGGCTGCCCAGACGGAGGCGTTCCCATGGGAACACCTACCATCTGGGGCCGGCCCCACTGACATCACAAGTGTTGTCAGTGGGAGTATTCTCGGCTCTGATAGAGCCGAAAGCACTCCAGGGCTTGCGGCAACGAGACCCTACCACAAGGGTCTCGTCGCAAGCCCGATGATCGCGATGGTCTTGACCATCGCGACCATCTTCCTGGCCGCTCGCTATAACTGTGAGTGGTCACCCATAGCTATACGAGCGGCCAGGAGGCCACTCTAAAAATGAAGAAGGACGGCCTTGATTCAGAGCGAGCGCTCTGTCAGAGCGTCCGGCTCTGAATCAGGGCCTGAATCCCTTGGACACCCCCCTAATGACTAAATAGGCAATTGGAAGTTTCCAAGTAGCTTAATTAGTCCAATAATTACATGTCATTTTTGGGGGCAAAAAAATGTGTCCTCAAATTGCCCCAAAATCAACTTTTCTGTTAGTTTAAGCACACCAAATTTAATTACAAATATTTTTTTAAAAAATTTACATTTTTCACGGTGTCCTCTAAGTACCCGAAAATCACCTTTTTTCCTACATTTTTTTCCATTTTCCGTTTAATTCGTTTGAGATTAAACAAAAATATATTTTTTAATCATTTTCTGACATTTAAAAAAAAAAGCACAGATCAGCCATTTGATACCAATTAAACACCTACAGTACCTCCCTAATGCCCACAAACAGCCTCCTATATGGTCCTGCTAACGAAATTATCCATTTTGAGGAGTCCAGGATGGCCTCCCCACTTTTTCATGCACTCTCTCTCAAATCAAATCTCATTTGGCAGTCAATTCGCACCCCTCCGCTGTGAATAGTGTGAATAGGCATTTTTTTAATTGGATTGGAGAATTCTCAGGAGCGCGCTTCGATACGAAGTCTGCAAGTTTCAAGAAACAAACTCGCAATTCGCACCTAATTGGTTCAACCTCTCTGAATGTTAAACCATTCATTAAAAATGCTAGTTTAACTTATTATTAGGAAGAAGAAGAAGAAGAAGCATAATAATGACACAATAAAATAACTACATTTAGAACAAAGCCCAACCATTCTTTTCTGACAATAAAGGTTATGTTTTAGAAACTGCAAACTGTAACCAATAAAATGATATATGGTTGCAGTATAGAAGCCCCCATATACTTGGTATCTAGGAACAGGAATTACTATAATCCAATAAATGTCCCTTAAAGCAGTCTGTTAGTTCTCTTGTAAAATCAATGGTTTATAACACGGATAAAGCCCCTAATCTACTGGTAGCTGACTGTTGAATCCCACCTCTATTTCAATACTTTGTACCATGCTACGCCGCTGTCTGTATCTTGCTTATAATCCCCTTCTGCATTTTCTCCACAGTGTTCCACTCTACTACACTTAATTAAACTACAGTAAAGAAACCTCTTTTCATTTCCTCACAAAGCTATAATCATGTCTTATCTGTTTTTCTCTTTACCAGATTTACATATTAGTAATTCTTTCCATTGTTTCTGTAAAGCATCAGCCAATATATTGATATTAGTGCCCAGAGACCCAAGTCTGACTTTCAAGAGCATGTAAATGAAGATGGTTATAGGTCGATGCATTACCTAAGCAATCTGTCCTTGTTACAGTTAAAGAAAGGTTCATTTGTTTAAGGAAACTATGTTGTCTGTGAAAATAGGAATCTAAACTATCTTTTCAAACTGGGCTATTCCTTATTTCTTAATTGTTTTTTTTAAATACATTTTAAACTAATTTAAAACTAACGCTCCACCTCCCCTATCTGGCAGAAGTGTAAAGTGGTCTCATGCCAGAGACGCATACAGTTTGGCAGGGGAGAAGATTGAATCCAAACAACACAAATGACAATACAGTATATTTTTCACCTTAATACAAAATATTAGAATATGTTGCACCTTTATGTCATGTTAGTAAATAAGCCCTAGTGTTTGTGTGACAGAAAGGAGCACACCACTGTTTGCTGTCTGTCAGAAAAGAACAAGAATAGAAACAGTACTAATGGAGTTCTACCAAACTGCATAGGTCCCTGGTTTGAACCCCCAACAGATTAATTTTATTAACAGTTATACAATATAAAAAATAGAGAGTCCCACTAGACCCCTTATTGCTGGACGGCTTGCTCCCATGCCTAAGGTTGGATCGGCCCCAAATCCCGACAGCAGAGGCCCTGCAGGGTTGAAGATCCCGAACGTAAAAAGGTAAGTATTAACTAACTCTAGTCTACCCCCTAACCCTACTTTAGGGGTGCCTAACACTAACCTTCCCCCCAAGTACCTAGCCCTAACCCCTCTCTAAGTGCCTGACCCTAACTCCCCTTCCCCTAGCCTAACCCTAACCTACCGGGGGGGTTTCTAACCCAAAGTCTCCCCCCCCGCGGCTGTCCGCGCCCAGTGCCTGGCTTACCTTTGATCGGTAAGCCGGGTTTCAGGCTTCCGGCGTAGGTCTAATGACAGGCATCGGGATTTCGACGCCTGTCATTAGTGCCTTGCCGGGATTAGACAGTCGGGAAGCCGGCGGTCGGGATTACGTCTGTCGGCTTCCCGACTGCTTCCCCCCACAAGACTCCCTGTACTTCTGGCTAACTGCTGCCTCCATCATCCCTTTCTTTCATCATCTGCCGCCAAATATCCTGCAAGCACTATCACAGAACACAAGAATCTGCAATATCATCCATATATCTATGTACCAATAGTCACCTCATGCATCTGTAATTAACATGCCTATGTCTTGCCATGCAATTTACCATTTAGTTTTTCATGCTGAATTTTTGTATTGCTGTTGTATCTCCTAAACTGGGTACACACTTATCCAATCTACGGCAGATCAGACTGTTTATACAATCCTACTGCAGAGCTGCTCGCATATTCTACCTCCAATCTTCGTTACTCACTTGTCCAATATTTCAGCAGACCTCCAATCTGTGTCTGCTGAAAAAAAACATTCGGCTGTGCAGGAAAGGGGATTTATTAATGAGGAGTTTATGTAATTATAATGGTGAAGGGGGAGGTTGAGAAATAATATCCTGATTATTGGATGGGGATAGGATTTCGAGTCTCCAAAAAAAAATAAATACAACGGTGTGGGGTTCCCCTCAGAGAGGCATAACCAGCACCGGGCTCTATGAGTTGGCCCTAGTTCAAAAAATATAGGGAACAAAACATGTAGAGGTCACCCATATTTGATAAACCAGCACCAAGCTCTTGGAGCTGGCACTGGTTCTAAAAATAGGAGGAACAAAACAAGAAGGGGTCCCCCGTATTTTTAGAAACAGCACCTGGCTCCACTAGCAGGGGTGGTAATGGCACAGCCAGGGCACACACTTGATGGGTTCCCCCGGCCAAAGCATTTATCCCCCCTTACTAGTCAGCCTAGGCTGGGGATTCCTGGGGAAGGGAAGACCCCCCCAATAAAGGGTTCCCCCCCTCTCCAGAGCACCCAAGACCAGGGCTGAAGCCCAAGGCTATCCCCGGCACCCCTGGGCTGTGGGTACCAAGTTGATAGTCCATTAGTAAAGGTTTAATATAGTCTTTTACAGGTGGAACTGCAGGTCTTAGCAAGCCTGCCCCACATGCTGGTACTTGGAGATCCACAAGTACCAGCATATGGGGCATTAAGGGCCCGCTGGTACCTATAGTACCCATGTAAAAGAAATATTAAAATAAAAACAAAACACAGAATGTTTTAATAATTTATTTTGCTGCACCTTCACCTGGAGGACGGCAGCCTTTAAGCTCTTTTACATGGCTACCGCCCATCCAGGACTTCCTCAGCGTCTATTATCTTCAGGAACTCTTCATCGCTCCTCGTCCTCCATTAGACTGACACCCGCTGCCTCACACTGTCTTATATAAGCTGGCATAAAGGGGGCGGGATGATGACCACAGCACCATTTTTAATATTTGAAGCCGCGCCGTTGCCCGCTACAGAACTCTGCATAGGTAATTACCTAGCCACCTACCGCATTGTCCTGCTGCCACCATCATCATGGCTGCCATATCACACAGCAGTGGCGGATGGTGCAAGATCCCACTGGATCCCGCACCGCCGCCATGTGGGGCTGCCAGTACTGGAGATCGGTCACCAGCTCCGGTCTTTAAATCCTTCACACTACAAAATCGGTCGCCTGGTCGGTGGTTGGGTCTCTTAGTTTTTAAGCATGATTAAAATCCAGGAGATCTGACAGGCGACCAGGATCAGGTGTGCAGGTCGGTCGATGGAGGGTACATACCTGTCCAGTGTTGGGCAGACTGGTCGGTCAGGAGTCGGATCTCCCGAAGATTGGACAAGTGTGCACCCAGCTTTAGTGTCCTCTGTCCATGTGCCACTGCTTTATTGTAATTCACATTTTTGCTTTAACATTCAAATGTGACATTATTTTACTTCATTTGTTTTATGTATTTATTTTTCTAGATCTGGGTGTCATTTTATTTTCTGCCTACTGCAGCCATCTAGTTCTGCTTCATGCTACCATTTTATTATTCTACCTTCCATTTATTACTCATACTGTTTTGTTCCCCATTGAAGTTGCTTGTATTACAGTGTTTACATCTTTTGCCTCATTTGCATTCTACTTTCGTGCCAGTTTTGTTTTTAATTTTTGCTATCCTGTGTCCCACCATGCCACCCAATTTCCCATTCTATCCCCCTGTATAGCCAGAGAGTCTGTCTTATATTCAGTTTTGTTTGAAGATCTGAAACAAATAAGCATGAGAAATATGCAAAAAGAAGAAGAAATCAGGAAGGGGGCAAACACTTTTTCACACCACCGTAGGTCTATCCTATTCAACAATTCATCTACTTCAGGGCTTCTGGGATGCAAATATTCTCCAAAGGAAGCTGACCCATTCCCAAAAACTTCAACTAGACTATTGGATATTACAGTATATGGGGCCTTCTCAATCTTATGTAGTGATAATTAGGGGGTGATTCAGAGGTAGACGCAGAGAAGCCATTGGACGCAAGTATCCAATGGTTTTCCACTGCACATGCTCCGCAATGGTTACCGCACAGAGGGCCTGCTTCAGATGTGGACGGAAATGCCATTGCAGCAGCAATCTCTCATGGATCACAATTGCTAATATATGCGAATGACTCACTCGCCGTCCTGGGACTTAGAGACGCCCACTGAAAGCATCCAACATCCGCCGCTCACACGCAAAACCGGAAACATCAGAAACATTCAACGTAAATCAGGCGTCCATCAGCCTTCTGAGTCTAAGCTGGTGCAGACACAGCGGTTTTCCAGACACAGAGAGGGCTCTCCTGCTGCGAACAAGAATGTAGTGGGTAATTTATGGCTGCCCAGAAAACAGTGTTTAAACAATTCGACATGCCTGCATTTTTCTAACCACCTCCAGTTACCTTCCCCAAACATTGACTACCCGTCACTAACTTTACGAGTGAAACATCTGAGTGTAATCGCAATTCAATCAGTGGGCATGAGCAGTGTCCCATGTTGATACCACTTGATCGGCATGACAACATGTACAGACGGGTAAGCCCGGGGTAAGATTACCTCTATTATACATTCAATTTTTATATATGTTTCTGGAAGGTTTGTCTCACTAGTAGCCTTTAATACTGAAAGTAGGATGCATTTATTATTATTTTCCAGTTTGATGATGAAGGGCAATTAGGGGCCATTTTGACTCCATATAAATATCCCCACTATCCAAACAGAGAATCACCTTTGATAAAGCTGAGGGTTACCCAGCGAAATGCGTTAAAAAGGTGTTTGAGCACCCCCTTAACTTCAAGGATACATCTGGACTATTGATTACACGTCAGCTCTCTATTTGGAACAGACTCCGTGGACCATACAGCATATGTTTGGGCAATCACCAAGGGACAGTTGGACTGTTACAGCCGCCTCTAAACCACCTATTGGACTGCTGTGTTTCACCACTCCAAGGGACAGACTAAGAGCGTGAAGTTGCTCCACTACACTTTGGTTCCCTATCATTGTGAGTTGGTTAGAGACATATCCAATTGGAAACACTTAATATATTGCCACTGTCACCCAAGGAGTCATAGAGACTACCATCTCTGAGATTTTTTCCACCTGTATACCTGGTTAATGTGGGGGAAGCGATATTATAGCATGTTTTAAAGATTTATGTGATCAATTTTATTCGTAATATTAAAACATCAAGTTTTATTATCAAGTGCACTTCATCTGGTTTTATTTGATTAATATACTATCCTCATGAGCGCTGTATGATATCTATTTTATGAGCAGTGCAGCTTACATGCATGCGTAATGGCTAACAATCGCTCAATCTGCGTAAATACAGATGGAGCCAGCCTCTTCGTTGCTGCGATGGGCCCGCACGTATAACGCAGCAATCGCCAGCCTGCAAGCATTCGCAGCCGGCGATTAATCCATTAAAGTCTATGGTGTGCACGTGCGTACGCACATGAACACCATAGCCGCGGGCAGGCTAGTCGCGCCATCCATGCCACGATGCGCTCGCGGCAATGATGAGCGTGGCTACATGTGTATCAGAATTGCATCCACATTTGAATCGGGCCCAGAGACAGATTGAAATTGCACGGAGGTCCATACAATTTGGTTGGCTGTTTCAGTATTGGGTCAGTTGGACACTCTTCGTTTGCCATAGGCAGATGCAGTGCCCGATGGTGTGATGGTACAGTAGTGCATCTTTGTATGCACATCAACAACATCGTGCAGCAGTCAGTGGGGATCCCAATAGGATGCTCATTGTCATTACCATAAGGACGCAGTAGTGGCAGCACCAAAAGATGCAGCCACTACTGCAACTGCGTCTACCTCTGAATCACCGTGCCCTTAATTCCAGCACATGTGCCTGAAAATAATCTGTTGACTAATAGCATCAGACCTTACGTAATAGAAGAATGTTAATTTGTAAATTCTTATGTAACACATACTCTATTAGAGGAATCAATATGTAATGCCAGCGGCCGTTAGCTGCCGGATCAAATGCAGACAGCGGTAGCCTGATGGTCGGAATCCCAACTGCATCGGGATTTCAACGCCTATCTTTAGTCCCATGTCGGGATGTGGCTGTAGGGATATCGGCAGGCGGGATAGCGTATCCCCTTTTAGAGACTGTTTTTGTTGAAAATTACAAAAAATTGAATACTGTTTAGCTCTGATCTCTGAAACTTTTGTCAGTCTGCACATCACAAACCAATTCACCAGCCACATGGCACTAATGTCTGGGGTGGGGCCTCCACAGATATCAGAGATATTTGCTGTGGTCCCCCATTTTCAGTCGTACAAACAGCCCCCATAGATTTCTATGGAGGCTCCTATTTGTGAGATTTACCAAGTTCCGGTACCTATCACCATTGTAGCATGACCAGCCACCGAAGAAGGAATTAAAGTGATTTCATTAGCGATTACTTTTACATATCGCAATGATGGATAAGAAATTATAATTATCAGGTCTAAAACCCAATAGTTAAGAACTATGCCTCATAGATTCACATACAGTACTTACATGTATATATTATTAAAAGCAAAGGGGAGTAGGGATTACTGCATAAGACTTGTCACAGTAATTGCTTAATCAGTTAAGAAAATTAACTCTCCAGAAATGTCCGGGAGCCTCCCGAAAACAGGATGGCGCTCTTGTCCACTTACTTAGCAAAGGTGGGCAGTCCGGGGGGGGGAGGCGATGACAAGATTTGTGCTGTATCAAATCATCATAGCCCCGCCCCCACTTTACAGAGCCAGTAATATCGGCTCTATACAAAGGGGGGAGAGCCACGATGACACAATTGAGCAGCCACGCCCCCCGTGGTGCACCCAGCTGCTGTGAGGAGAGAGCTGAATTAGCCATCCCCTCCCAGAGGAGGCAGCCTAAAAGTCGGTAAGTATGGATTAATGGAGAAACAGAATTATAAGGCTACGGCTACAACAATTTAAAATATCCTGGTGTTGGTGGTGCTACGCAAAGGCAGAACATGTAAATCTGTAGGGGTGTTTCTTGCCAGAGTGCAGGAAAAAAGATCAAACTTCTTTGTGGGGGCCCACTTAAAATGAATAGACAATTACAATGTATATTTTATTTGATATACATGAAAAATAATATAATGCAGTGAATACAAATATTAGAATTTCTTTAGAATTTATTTGTGTTTACAGCATTATATTTTTCATGTATATCAGTTAAAAGTTACATTTTGATTGTCTGTTAATTTTAAGGGGGGAACTCAAGTAGCCCTGATAATTTATTTGGGGTAAATTAAGGTGGAAGCCTCTGGCTTTAATGCCTGAGGCTATTCAATTACAGACCTTTTTTCTCGCCCGATAAATAATCTGTTACTGGGCGATAACACATAGAATACGTGAAAAGTTCCCAGACCTACAGTATGTGTTAACCTGCTGTTTGCACCCGATAACAGGCTATTTTTGTGTATATACCGTATATTTTCAGGTCTGAAATACGCATTATATGCAGCCTGCGGGCTGCCTTGGGGTCTAATTGGATAGCCCAAGAGGATCAATTAGCCCGCTGTAAATTACCAGGGCTAAATGAACTCCCCCTTAAGTGTGTTCTATTTTTGTCTTGCACCCTGGCAAGAAACACCCCTTCACATATGTGTACATTAATGCCACTTCAAAAATATTCTCTATTCCTTTATACTAATGTAACAGTTTAAAAAATTATTTTCAACAGAATTATCCCTCTCAAACTGCCAGTTCTATTAACCTACTGGGAAAATGTTTGATAAAATCATGGCGTTAAGGTTTTGTTATAGTGCTGTGCCTTAAAATGGGTGAATGATCCTAACAAACACTGACTGCACGCCGGCTTTACTGAATTATAAATCCTCACTTTATATGCAATAAAAGTGACGGTATTGGCTTTTTAAACGCGTTACACTCTCTTTAAAGTGCCAGTAGGATTGTTAGTCTTTAGACAATGTCATAAATGTTCCCAGTAAATTACAGCTTGCACCTATCTCCCGACAACTGTAAATATTGTTTTTATATGGCTAAGTGTTTGAAATAGCTGTAAGGTTAATCTATAGTTCTACATATCCAGCAGTCTTTACTGTACACACAGTAATACGATGTGAGAGGTAAATCAGTCAGAATAATGGTATTTGATGGCGGCTTAGCTACCATAACTTGTTTATTGTTAGCCGATAAGATTTATGACTGAGATAAAGAACACTATATTCCACTGTACAGAATGTTTGCCTTACAAATATGGTTCCGTATATTTCCACAGCAGCAAGCATGTGAATAGCATGGGTAAGTACAGACAAGTATAGTATGTTTATATGTATATATATTTTTTATATGAGATATATATATATATATATATATAATATTGTATATATTAAAACAAGAAACAATGCTGTAGTCAAACTGGAAATGCTACAGGCGCTGGCATGCAGCACCCATGGGTTGTTAGTGAATGATGGCACTTGTAGTGCCACAATAGTTTGAAATCACTTTATCTACTAATCCTTATTTCCATGACTACATCAAGCTATGTTATACTAGGCATATGACATCTGTATTGTGCATATCCCAGTTCCCAGGTATTATCAAATGTAGCTACAGTTTAACATTATTAAGATTATCAACAATTACAATAATTCATAAAAACAATACAATATTATCAAACATGGTATAAGGAGAAAACAAACATTGAGATAGTCAGACACTAATTCAGTGATAGTTAATAACAATATCTCTGGGAGGGCAGACAGAAAGGATCAAAGTAGCTGATGTGCAGTGGAAGTTGAGCATGGAACAGAAGACAAAGGTTTGGAGCTGAGCCGGATTAAGGACCTAATGGGCTGGCTGTTGTCCTGTCCATAGGGGCTGGCTGGCTGTGCTGCTGTTTTGTACAGGGGGTGCTATGTCAATCAGGAGTGCTCTTCATCACCAGTGTGAAAAAAATTATTTAATTTTTTTGTGTGTATGCGCGCGCATTAGCCACACTTATCAGCAACGTAGCTGCACAGGATTGCTGTATCTGTTGTTTATCAAGGGCTGCTGCCTTGTTCAGGGGTGCTCTCCCCCCAAGTGCCAAAAAAAAATTAATCCAATCAATCAATGTGTTTTTTTGTCGGTGTGTGTGTGCACATTAGCCTCACTTATCACCAGCAACGTAGCTGCGCAGGGGTGCTGCCTGCATCATTTATCAAGGGGCTGCTGCCACGTTCAGGGTGCTCTCCCCCCCAAGTGCCAAAAAAAAATGAATCCAATCAATCAATCAATCGTGTTTTTTTTCTGTGTGTGTGTGTGCATTAGCCCCACGTATCACCAGCAATGTAGCTGCACAGGGGTGCTGTCTGTGACATTTATCAAGGGCCTGCTGCCTTGTCCAGGGTGCTCTCTCCCTCAAGTGCCAAAAAAAAATTAATCCAATCAAATGATGTGATTTTTTTTCTGTGTGTGCGTGCACATTAGCCCCACTTATCACCAGCAATGTAGCTGCGCAGGGGTGCTGCCTGTGTTGTTTATCAAGGGGCTGTTGCCTTGTTCAGGGTGCTTTCACCCCCAAATGCCAAAAAAAATTTATCCAATCAATCGTTTTTCTTTTCTGTGTGTGTGTGCGCGTTAGTCATGACAATACAAATGCCTCAGCTGAGATTTGCATAAACATTTTCAAAAGGTGAAAATAGAGGATATGGTTTAAAAAAATTAATAAAGCAGCTAAAACTGCATTCTCTGATTATAGTGTCCCTACTCCCTACCCAAGCTCCTCTACCTGAATTTCAGCGAATCAGAGGGGCAACTCCATGCAACCGTTTTCCAGTGTGCAGCTGCTCCTCCTGTAGCCAAGGTCAGAAGATGTGTAGGGGCCCGGGTGTGGTGATATGGACTAAAATGGAGCTCACATCCACTAAAAAGGACCATGAATCCCCAATCTAACAGGGAGGGCAGCTATAAATTATACACAACAAAGGATGGGATGATGATATAGGCTTGGGTGATGGTATAATCTGGGGTGATGTATACATCTTCTTCACACAATATTAATTTGTCCCCGCTGGAATCCACAATTACTGGCTTGTAATTTTTGCACGAAATTGACGGTAAAGGTATTTCTAGTAGAATATGTAGTTCATTTTGATTGACATCATCTTTTCCACATTTTGGGGAAGTAGTCTCAGGCCAATCACTGACAAGGTTCCCAGCTGTACTGATGAAAACTCTTTCTGAGTACACACTGTAAGGTGGGCAGCTGAAGTAAAGCAAAGGCAGTTTGTGTAAGGATCTACAAATTGCCTCTTTTTCCTGCCAGTAGTTCTTTACATCTCTTCAGATCTGTGTCCATTCGGAAGATTAAACAATGTCTTCATCCCTTCTGGGATGAAAATCCCCTCCCAGCAGCAGGCATGGTGCTCAAGAATTCTCAAGAAAGACACAACGTAAGACTTAAACCTTAAGTCTGAAATGTTGCATTTGCTGCTCTGTTCCGCTTGTCGACATATCTGCTCTGGTTAAGTGGACAGTGGGTACAACGGCAGGTTCAATAGAGGATGCTCTAAATGTGAGCATGTGGTAGGGAATATAGATTGTAGACTCCATTGGGGCAGGGAGTGATGTGAAAGGATAAATAAAGCGCTGCGGAATATGTGTGTGCTTTATAAATAACTGGTAATAAATAATAAATAAATAACCATATTTTTTTTAATGTCCCTGTACAGGTTGGGAAATGCTTTTCATGTGGAAGCTTTGCAAAGGATTATTTAACAGTCAATTGTTTTGGAAAGCAGTAGCACTCTTCCTGGTCCCCTTCTGGGATGAAAATCCACTCCTAGCAGCAGAAGCAGGCGCAGGATTCTCAAAAAAGACACAACGTAAGACCTTAAGGGGCATATTCAATTAGATGCGAAAAGTCGGAATGGTTTCGCCTGCCGTACTTTTCAACGACCACGTGTTTTGGAGGCAAAAACTTTTCGTGTGCGGCCCCGCTATTCACCCTATTCAATTCCAAAGGACGCAAAAACGGAACCCGGCAAAACTCAAACAATCAAAAAGTGCTGTCAGATTTGGGGAAATCAGCCTGACACCCCCCAAAAGATGCACTAACGTTGGGGATCAATGTAGTTGCCCCCGAATAGCCCTATTAAAGCTATATGGGGTACTTAAATGCTCTCAATAGCTGTTAATTAGCGTCTTTGCACAAGTGGTGAAGAATAGCATTTAGCAGGGTTTTTTTTTTTTAAATAGCTAGTCCCAGCAAATTTGGGGTACATGAAAATGGTTGCAAGCATAGTTAAAAATCGCAAAAGTGAAGTTTTAAAAAACATGAAAAACACACCTTCAGCAAGCACCTGCAATCAAAAAAACACCTCCCAAATACTTGCAGACCCCCTAAAAGCTTATTTCGCCTATATTTAAGTTTGTACACCAACTTTGTACTTTTTCGCCACCTTTTTCAATGTAATTTTTTGGGCTGTTCTTCAATTTTTTTTATTTTTTTGATACAGGTAACCTTTGGGGACCTGTCCCAAGGGTGCAGGGTGGTTTCCCCACCTTTGCACCCCAAAACCGCAATTATGCACTTTTTTCTGCCTGGTTTCATATCCTAATCTTTTTCGCCTATACCAATGCATTGACTTTCCGCGTAGGCGAAAAGTCTTTGGAATTGAATACAGGGATACATTTTCGCCTGGCAAAATGATGTCATCAGCTAATTGAATATGCCCATAAATGGTAAATTTAATTTACCAAAGTGAGAGTTTTTAGAAGTTAGTTTTAGAAGTGATGTTACTTGCCCATAGCAACCAATCAGATTCTAGCTATTATCTTCTAGAAAGTGCTAGGTAAATGTCAAGTAGAATCTGATTGGTTGCTATGGGCGACATTATTTATAAAACTCACTTGTAAAAACTCTTACTTTAGTAAATTAAATTTACCCCGGCTTAATCTTAATTCTTGTACTTGTCCACATATCTGTGCTGGTTAAGTGGCAGTTTGGAGGCCACTAACTATGTTTTTTTAACGTCCCTGTACAGGTTGGGACATGCTTTTTCATTATTTAACAGTCAATTGTTTTGGAAAGCACTACTAGAAGTCTTCCTGGTCCCCTTCTGGGATGAGAAAATCCACTCCCATGAGCAGCAGGCATGGTGCTCAAGGATTCTTCTGGGGCAAGGACTGATGTGTATGAGTAAAATATTTTTTTTAAATGCCTCCCCTCCTCCCCTTCTGCCTCATAAATTTACTACCAATCAACCCTTCCTGTCCCTGCCTTCAACTACATATATACTCCAACTCCCTCAGGCCTCTCTTGAATAATAAAAACATTTGTTTCCCGATGTGCCATGTTGGAAGTTGAACTGCCACATGTTTGTGCTGACCACTGCTGCCGCTTAGCTTAGTCAGCCAGCTAGCTTGGTGCAAATTTTGGGCCTAAACTGGATGAAAACAATATAGTGAGCTGTGAGGTGGTCAAATTTGTCTGGAAACTAGTGGAAATAAAAGTTACCGAGGTTAAAAATACTGTAGGAACTAAAACAGGCCCATTTTATGCGATTTTAGCTGTTTTTATGATTTTTTAAGAAAAAATCCAGATCCAAAAATAAAAATCAAAAAAGACGGAAGGGAGGTTTTGGCAAAAGCAATCCAGATCCAAAACCAGGGGAGATACAGATCCAAAACCAAAACACGGGGCTCAGTGCACATCCCTAATCTACAGTAGTAAGAACTTCCCACTTAGTACATTTAGTAGGTGGGAAATTATCCAAAGATGCCAATTTATTTTTTAACATGGAACTTTTTATCCGGGTTACTCCATGCTTCTTCCATAAGTTCAGCGAGCTGCTCAGACTTAGGAAACTCAGCTATTACCACCTCCTTGTGTTTAAACACAGGAGCCTTAGGTCTAGGAACTGACTCATCATCCTGTATATTTAGGATTGATTTGACCACCCTCACCAAAGAAGGGACATCCAATGTAGAAGGATGCTCCTCCTCTCCTGAGACCCTGGAGAAGAACCCGGTGCATCATCAGATTCCTCCAGTGATGCATCTGAATCTACATACTGAGCAGGCTGATAAAATTATATCGTCCGCTTAGGCGCTTCAGTGACTACCAGTCTTTTCATCTGAAACATTTGTTGAAATGCAGCAGCTGACTGAGCCTTACTCTGACTAGAGTGAGAATAAATATCCATACAGGAAGGATGTACAGGGGGAAAAACATAGCAGGCAGGCACTGCTGTGGGTATCCCTTTAAGGGAAGCAGCATGGGAGTAGCCAAGTGGTCCACTAGCTGCGTCATAACCTGAGACAAGGAGCACACCCAAGATGGCTCCTTTACAGGGGCTGGTAAACTGGACTGGTGAGGTGCTTCTTTTTAACAAACAGCACACAAACCATCCTATATAAAGTCCTGAGGGGTCAAGCCTGCCAAACAACATTTACAGGAAACCAGCACCGGGGCCTCAATTTCCAGTTTACCCTTATTCTTTGACATAATAAATAAGTGCAAATGTGACTGCCTTCACAAATAACAATAAATGTGAAGTACAATTTGAAAAACACACACAAAAAAAGAATATTCCCCACACACCTGTAGCAAAGGGTTGAGGAGAAATAGCAGTGATAGTTATATCTTATAGTACAGAAAATAAAGGCAGTAACAACACAGCAGAGCTAGCAAAAGTCACATACAATGCATATATAATATACTTGCAATGATCCCTGAATCAACTACTCAAAGCACAAGGCTTGGTAGGATTTTCAGCACTGTATAACCTGGCCTCTCGGGAGATGTATACAGGGAGACTAGACCCAAACCTCCCGAGACCAGCAGCTTCAGCACAACAATAGGAGGGTAGGAGGAGCAACCCAGATGCAAGAAAACCTCAGCTGGATTGGCATCTGGGCAACCCCCTGGGTGCGCTGGACTTATAACATGGCCGCCGCCACTGTCCTCGACGCCAGACTGACTTGCCCCGGTGGTCTAGTGGGGGAGCGTACCCACTACAGCAACCTCCAGCAGGTCTCCAACCGCTGGTGGTACGGACTGCCATGTGGTTCCCCTCGAGCGGGGAACCACCTTACTTGCATCATCGTGCTTCCAGCTACAGTCCCGGGTCCCAGCATCGCCGCTAGCCAAGCTTCACTGGTGCTCGCCGAAATCACCAGTCCAGTTGCTGGTTTTGCGGTGCCAGCGGGGGGTAGATGGAGCAGCAGCACAGGTGTCTTTTAAGATGCCTAGCACTGCTTGCTCTGAAGTAAAAATAAATAAAATAAATCGTAAAATAAAAAGCTTGGGACCCTGTTTTAACAGTGCATCTGAATCCTGCCGCTCCAAACTCAAAACTGAATGCCTGTGGCCAGGGGCGGGTATATGTGGAGCAGGACCTGAGGCATCCTAGGAGCTGAAAGCTTAACTGTTTGGTGCCTGGAGCACTCCAACCACATTTTCCCCATGGTATCCCTGTGGACCCTGAAGAAGAAAGAGCATTTAGTTCTTCTGTTCCTTATGACCCTCAATGTCTTTGTTGCTGAATACCGCTAAGTCTTGATCTCATGCACATTCATGTGTAGCAGGCTTTGCTTGTTTGTAAATCATTACTATGTGATAAATATGAGATATGGCACCTCTTGTAATGTGGTATTATGCATAGATGTCTCTGATCACTATGCAAAAATAGCTCTTCTCTTTCTTATGACCCTCTATATGTTGGTGTATACCTTGTTCTTATGCCTTGTTCTTATGCCAATTCATGTGAAGCAGACTCTGCTTGTTTGCAGTCATTACTATGTGATACTTGTGAGATATGGCACCTCTTATAATTGCGGTATTGTGCATAGGTGTAGTTTTTGGGTCGTTACAATGTGTCTCACTTGTACTGTATGTACTGGTAAAACATGCTACAGTATATATGGCAAGTGGACCCTTTCCTGTAGTGGGGACACTGAGTGGTATATTTACTAAAGTGCAGGTTTTTAGAAGTGGAGATGTTGCCCCTAGCAACAAATCAGATTCTATTTATAATTTATCTAGTACCTTATAGAAGATAATAGCTAGAATCTGATTGGTTGTATGTGCAACATCTCCACTTCTAAAAACCGGCACTTTAGTAAATATACCCCTGAGAAAGAATCGGAGATGTAGAAAAGTCTGGTGATCAGGGCTGCCATCAGAAATTGTGGGGCCCGGGACTTAGAAAATAGGCAGGGCCCCCCCTTCCCATATATAGCTCAGAAACCGTGAGCGAGAGAGAGAGCGCGAGAGAGAGCGAGAGAGAGATAGAAATATCGGACGGCACTCCAGGTCTCAATAATGAAAATCACGACAAACTAAAGTAGTGAAGTCGGGATTTTCATTATTGAGACCTGGGGTGCCGTCTGTTATTTTTTGCTATATACGAGTTCCACTTGGAGGTGCACCCGGGCACGCTGTAGTGCTGCTGTATTGAGTGCTGGTCTACATATGTATATATTTTTTTTTTTTTTTACACACACACACATTATATATATATATATATACACATATATATATATATATATATATACACACAATTATGTGTATATATATATATATATATATATATATATACACACACACACACACACACACACATATATATATGTATATAAGAAATATCTGTGAATTTCTCAGATGAAGGCACTCACTTAAAAATTATTGATTTTATTGAGACATTTTTCTTCAAAAAACATTTAGACGTTAAAGTCAGACACCAAATTTGGTTGTGTCGACGTTTCGGTCCAATTTATGACCTTTTTCAAGACTAGTGTCTTTCAAATCACAGGTTTATAGATTGTATCAGAATCGCTGCCTTTCACAATGAGGATATGGACGTGTTAACATCACCTTATCCTTCATAGTGGCAGCATCAACAGCAACCTGCACAGCACACACATGGAGCTCAGAGCTCTGAGGGGTGCCACCGGGCCGCTGATCAGCAGTGTTTGGCACCAGATGGAGGTGTAGACTAGAGGGACCGGGAGGTCTCTCTAGGATAGGCTGCTGCTGGAAGATTAGGTTCCCGCAGCTGCCCACTGGTCTTAAATGAATATATAAATATACTGTAGAATGGAAAGGATGCCTTTAAAAGATGATTATAGTAACATAGCCATTTAAATGTCGGAAAGTTTCTTTTACAGGGATTATAAAAATAGACCAGCCTGAAGATACTTGTAAGGAATAAAGTTTGTGATGATTTATTCTACAGTCAGTGAATCTAGTGATCACCATGTAGTGTCATCTACTATTGTCATTAGGAAGTTTGGCCCAAAACTGACTCTTTTCCAGGGATGGAGTATGAAAGAGAAGAACTGGACTATCACAGATAGGTGTTAGCCGAGAAGAAAACACAGTCAGGTGAAAATTAAATGAAGTGATATTTAAATATCATACGACCACTTACCACCCTAAGGGAATCTATTATCTCCAGCATTAGTTGTCTTGATTTCAATCCAACTAAATATTATTGAGGGGGTGAACCAGATGTGAGATGAAATATTATCTAGCAATGTCTGTCAGGACAGAAAGTAGGTTTTCCCATCAACTTAAATTTGGTGTTGAACATGTTTAAGAATATTTATTGGAATTTAAACTAGGGCCATCTGGAATATATTAGTGGCAATAATACTATACATTCATTTTAATGTTGGTGATTTGTCAGAACCTGGAGACACCTGGAGACAGTGGCCCTGATTCAGAGCCGGACGCTCTTTCACAATCGACAGCCGCCCCGTCGCTGGCCGGGTCTCGCGCATGCGCACGCCGGAGGCAACGCATGCGCAGGGGGCAAACATCGACCCGCATGCGAGCGCATAGCGCTTGCGAGCGGGACTGAATCAGCCCCAGTGTGTTGCCCTCCATGCGTGGAGGTTATTTTGTTTATGGGCAAAGTGACCTGGGAAGTTCTCCTTATATATCCTTAAGGAGAATTTACAGTTAAAATAATAATTTTGGTTAGAGTCTGTCTGTTTTTTATTTGGGGAGGTGTATGGGAAGGCTTTAGATTTAGAGTAGATACACTTAAAACATGATATATTGTACTGTACTGTACTATGAGTATGAATTTGAAAGTTCATTTTATCCTGGATTGGGTACACCGCAGTGAGCGCTAGTCTTTGAAGAGTGATAGTCTCTCCTCTTAGAAGACAGAAATGCAAGTTGCTGCTTTTTTTGGCAGCAACTTGATCTTTAGTTAGTGCGCATGTAGCCTTTTCACAATGTAGGGTTTTTTTCCCAGACAACTTGTACTTGCAACTCCCCACAACAAGGGGAATGGGTTGTGGTTGGAGGTAGTGTATAGAAACACCAAATTCAGTAAGGATATTGAAGCGAATTGCGGCCAAACTGGTCGATGGAAAAGCGCACATAGATCCCTTTGGAGGGACATAACTTGAGAGTACTAAAACCCTGGTACAAGTAATTTGTCCAATGTGTCTAAGACACACCCAATAATTCAAATGGAGTTAAACTGTTAATGCTGTGATTTAAAAGCAAGATCGCCGAGTACTGAATACTAAATTGGACTTAAAAGTTAAAATTTAATATTTGAGTCTGGGGTACTACTCATCTACACTTTCTTGCCATTTACTGTAATTGATATTGTTTGTGTGCTGTGATTTTTATCATCTTTTGTACTCACAATGAGACCACACCTCCTGTCGTATTACGGATGTATTTCCTCTGGTTACTTACATCGGGAAAGACGCATTTGGTCACATTTAGCATCTGCGTCCAACTTAGAATAGGTCCCAAAATGCAACTTTTTTTCTCTGGTCACATTTTATGTCTGCACTCACGTCCAGCTCTCTATAAGGACGAGAACGTGTATCTTTTGAACACTGGCTATATCTGTTAATGGAAGTTACAAAAATTAGTTTGGCCTGTAATAGATGTATATACATTTTTTAGTGTAACGTTTAAATTACCAAGATAATGTGCCTCCCCTCACCGTGTGTCTTTTAAGGTGTAACCTCTATCGGGGTGTCACGGAGCGGTGGGGTTTTTTTTGTGCTTCTTGCAACCCCTATCATACTCCCTCCCCTATCATTCTCCTTGTCATACTCCCTTGCTATCAGGCTCCCTGTCATACTCCCTTCCTATCATGCTCCCTGTCATACTCCCTCCCCTATCATACTCCCTGTCATACTCCCTCCCCTATCATACTCCCTGCCATACTCCCTCCCCTATCATACTCCCTGTCATACTCCCTCCCCTATCATACTCCCTGTCATACTCCCTCCCCTATCATACTCCCTGCCATACTCCCTCCCCTATCATACACCCTGTCAAACTCCCTCCCCTATCATACTCCCTGTCATACTCCCTTCCCTATCATGCTACCTGTCATACTCCCTCCCCTATCATACTCCCTCCCCTATCATACTCCCTGTCATACTCCCTCCCCTATCATACTCCCTGCCATACTCCCTCCCCTATCATACTCCCTGTCATACTCCCTCCCCTATCATACTCCCTGTCATACTCCCTCCCCTATCATACTCCCTGCCTTGTCATACTCCCTGTCATACTCACTCCCATATCATACTCCATGTCATACTCCCTTCCCTATCATACTCCCTGTCATACTCCCTCCCCTATCATACTCCCTGTCATACTCCCTTCCCTATCATACTCCCTGTCATACTCCCTCCCCTATCATACTCCCTGTCATACTCCCTCCCCTATCATACTCCCTCCCCTATCATACTCCCTGTCATACTCCTTCCCTTATCATACTCCCTGTCATACTCCCTACCCTATCATGCTCCCTGTCATACTCCCTCCCCTATCATACTCCCTACCCTATCATGCTCCCTGTCATACTCCCTCCCCTATCATACTCCCTCCCTTATCATACTCCCTGTCATACTCCCTTCGCTATCATACTCCCTGTCATACTCCCTCCCCTGTCATACTCCCTCCATATCATACTCCCTGTCATACTCCCTTCCCTATCATACTCCCTGTCATACTCCTTCCCCTATCATACTCCCTGCCATACTCCCTCCCCTATCATACTCCCTCCCTTATCATACTCCCTGTCATACTCCCTCCCCTATCATACTCCCTGTCATACTCCCTTCCCTATCATACTCCCTCCCTTATCATACACCCTGTCATACTCCCTCCCCTATCATACTCCCTGCCATACTCCCTCCCCTATCATACTCCCTGTCATACTCCCTGTCATACTCCCTCCCCTATCATACTCCCTATCATCCTTCCCTATCATACTCCCTGTCATACTCCCTCCCCTATCATACTACCTGTCCTACTCCCTCCCCTATCATACTCCCTGTCATACTCCCTTCCCTATCATACTCCCTGTCATACTCCCTCCCCTATCATACTCCCTGTCATACTCCCTTCCCTATCATACTCCCTGTCATACTCCCTCCCTTACTCCCTCCCCTATCATACTCCCTCCCCTATCATACTCCCTGTCATACTCCTTCCCTTATCATACTCCCTGTCATACTCCCTTCCCTATCATGCTCCCTGTCATATTCCCTCCCCTATCATACTCCCTGCTATACTCCCTCCCCTATCATACTCCCTGTCATACTCCTTCCCTTATCATACTCCCTTCCCTATCATGCTCCCTGTCATATTCCCTCCCCTATCATACTCCCTACCCTATCATGCTCCCTGTCATACTCCCTCCCCATATCATACTCCCTGTCATACTCCCTTCCCTATCATACTCCCTGCTATACTCCCTCCCTTATCATACTCGCTCCCTTATCATACTCCCTGTCATACTCCCTCCCCTATCATACTCGCTGTCATACTCCCTTCCCTATCATACTCCCTGTCATACTCCCTCCCCTATCATACTCCCTCCCTTATCATACTCCCTGTCATACTCCCTCCCCTATCATACTCCCTGTAATACTCCCTCCCCTATCATACTCCCTGTCATACTCCCTCCCCTATCATACTCCCTGCCATACTCCCTCCCTCATCATACTCCCTGTCATACTCCCTCCCCTATCATACTCCCTGCCATACTCCCTCCCCTATCATACTCCCTGTCATACTCCTTTCCCTATCATACTCCCTGTCATACTCCCTTCCCTATCATACTCCCTGCCATACTCCCTCCCCTATCATACTCCCTGTCATACTCCCTCCCCTATCATACTCCCAGTCATACTACCTCCCCTATCATACTCCCTGCCATACTCCCTCCCTTATCATACTCCCTGCCATACTCCCTCCCTTATCATACTCCCTGTCATACTCCCTTCCCTATCATACTCCCTGTCATACTCCCTCCCCTATCATACTCCCTGTCATACTCCCTCCCCTATCATACTCCCTGTCATACTCCCTCCCCTATCATACTCCCTGTCATACTCCCTCCCCTATCATACTCCCTCCCCTATCATACTCCCTGTCATACTCCCTCCCCTATCATACTCCCTCCCCTATCATACTCCCTCTCATACTACTCCCTCCCCTATCATACTCCCTATCATACTCCCTTCCCTATCATACTCCCTGTCATACTCCCTCCCCTATCATACTCCATTCCCTATCATACTCCCTGTCATACTCCCTCCCCTATCATACTCCCTGTCATACTCCCTCCCCTATCATACTCTCTGTCATACTCCCTCCCCTATCATACTCCCTGTCATACTCCCTCCCCTATCATACTCCTTGCCATTCTCCCTTCATTATCATACTCCCTGTCATACTCCCTCCCCTATCATACTCCATGTCATACTCCCTTCCCTATCATACTCCCTGTCATACTCCCTCCCCTATCATACTCCCTATCATATTCCCTCCCCTATCATACTCCCTGTCATACTCCCTTCCCTATCATACTCCATGTCATACTCCCTCTCTTATCATACTCCCTCCCCTACTCCCTCCCCTATCATACTTCCTGCCATACTCCCTCCCCTATCATACTCCCTGTCATACTCCCTCCCCTATCATACACCCTGTCATACTCTCTCCCCTATCATACTCCCTGTCATACTCCCTCCCCTATCATACTCCCTTCCCTATCATACTCCCTGTCATACTCCCTCCCCTAAAATACTCCCTGTCATACACCCTTCCCTATCATACTCGCTGTCATACTCCCTCCCCTATCATACTCCCTCTCCTATCATACTCCCTGTCATATTCCTTCCCCTATCATGCTCCCTGTCATACTCCCTCCCCTATCATACTCCCTCCCCTATCATACTCCCTGTCATACTCCTTCCCCTATCATACTCCCTGTCATACTCCCTTCCCTATCATGCTCCCTGTCATACTCCCTCCCTATCATATTCCCTGTCATACTCCCTCCCCTATCATATTCCCTGTCATACTCCCTCCCCTATCATATTCCCTGTCATACTCCCTCCCCTATCATATTCCCTGCCATACTCCCTCCCCTATCATACTCCCTGTCATACTCCTTCCCCTATCATACTCCCTGTCATACTCCCTCCCCTATCATACTCCCTGTCATACTCCCTCCCCTATCATACTCCCTACCCTATCATGCTCCCTGTCATACTCCCTCCCCTATCATACTGCCTCCCCTACCATACTCCCTCCCCTGATATACTCCCTCCCCTATCATACTCCCTGTCATACTCCCTCCCCTATCATATTCCCTGCCATACTCCCTCCCCTATCATACTCCCTGTCATACTCCCTCCCCTATCATACTCCCTGTCATACTCCCTCCCCTATCATACTCCCTGTCATACTCCCTCCCCTATCATACTCCCTGCCATACTCCCTCCCCTATCATACTCCCTGTCATACTCCTTTCCCTATCATACTCCCTGTCATACTCCCTTCCCTATCATACTCCCTGCCATACTCCCTCCCTTATCATACTCCCTGTCATACTCCCTCCCCTATCATACTCCCAGTCATACTACCTCCCCTATCATACTCCCTGCCATACTCCCTCCCTTATCATACTCCCTGCCATACTCCCTCCCTTATCATACTCCCTGTCATACTCCCTTCCCTATCATACTCCCTGTCATACTCCCTCCCCTATCATACTCCCTGTCATACTCCCTCCCCTATCATACTCCCTGTCATACTCCCTCCCCTATCATACTCCCTGTCATACTCCCTCCCCTATCATACTCCCTCCCCTATCATACTCCCTGTCATACTACTCCCTTCCCTATCATACTCCCTGTCATACTCCCTCCCCTATCATACTCCCTCCCCTATCATACTCCCTCTCATACTACTCCCTCCCCTATCATACTCCCTATCATACTCCCTTCCCTATCATACTCCCTGTCATACTCCCTCCCCTATCATACTCCATTCCCTATCATACTCCCTGTCATACTCCCTCCCCTATTATACTCCCTGTCATACTCCCTCCCCTATCATACTCCCTGTCATACTCCCTCCCCTATCATACTCCCTGTCATACTCCCTCCCCTATCATACTCCTTGCCATTCTCCCTTCCTTATCATACTCCCTGTCATACTCCCTCCCCTATCATACTCCCTGTCATACTCCCTTCCCTATCATACTCCCTGTCATACTCCCTCCCCTATCATACTCCCTGTCATATTCCCTCCCCTATCATACTCCCTGTCATACTCCCTTCCCTATCATACTCCATGTCATACTCCCTCTCTTATCATACTCCCTCCCCTACTCCCTCCCCTATCATACTTCCTGCCATACTCCCTCCCCTATCATACTCCCTGTCATACTCCCTCCCCTATCATACACCCTGTCATACTCTCTCCCCTATCATACTCCCTGTCATACTCCCTCCCCTATCATACTCCCTTCCCTATCATACTCCCTGTCATACTCCCTCCCCTATCATACTCCCTGTCATACACCCTTCCCTATCATACTCCCTGTCATACTCCCTCCCCTATCATACTCCCTCTCCTATCATACTCCCTGTCATATTCCTTCCCCTATCATGCTCCCTGTCATACTCCCTCCCCTATCATACTCCCTCCCCTATCATACTCCCTGTCATACTCCTTCCCCTATCATACTCCCTGTCATACTCCCTTCCCTATCATGCTCCCTGTCATACTCCCTCCCTATCATATTCCCTGTCATACTCCCTCCCCTATCATATTCCCTGTCATACTCCCTCCCCTATCATATTCCCTGTTATACTCCCTCCCCTATCATATTCCCTGCCATACTCCCTCCCCTATCATACTCCCTGTCATACTCCTTCCCCTATCATACTCCCTGTCATACTCCCTCCCCTATCATACTCCCTGTCATACTCCCTCCCCTATCATACTCCCTACCCTATCATGCTCCCTGTCATACTCCCTCCCCTATCATACTGCCTCCCCTACCATACTCCCTCCCCTGATATACTCCCTCCCCTATCATACTCCCTGTCATACTCCCTCCCCTATCATATTCCCTGCCATACTCCCTCCCCTATCATACTCCCTGTCATACTCCCTCCCCTATCATACTCCCTGTCATACTCCCTCCCCTATCATACTCCCTGTCATACTCCCTCCCCTATCATACTCCCTGTCATACTCCCTCCCCTATCATACTCCCTGTCATACTCCCTCCCCTATCATACTCCCTGTCATACTCCCTCCCCTATCATACTCCCTGTCATACTCCCTGTCATACTCCCTCCCCTATCATACTCCCTGTCATACTCCCTCCCCTATCATACTCCCTGTCATATTCCCTCCCCTATCACACTCCCTCCCCTATCATACTCCCTGTCATGGTCCAGAGTTTTGATATAAAAACTTTGTTTTTATGTATATGTGCCTCCCCAGCCATTGACCTCACTGCACGTCACTGAATTTGGTCCTAGCAATGTTTATAAAATCAATGTAATTAGTCAATGAAATTAGTGATTGATATTCATAGGTTTAATGCGTTCAAGGGAAGAATTGCCAAGTAATAAAGTAACAAGATCATTGGAGTCCTGCTATGGTTCATTTTAACAGAGTTTTATACTACTGCTACGGTAGGGTTTGGCACTAGGGGAGGAGGGTTAGGTTTAGGCACTAAGGGTGAAGGTTAGGTTTAGAGTGTGGAGAGGGAGGGTTAGGTTTAGGGGTAGGGTACTTACAAACAGGTGTTGGTATCCTAAACCTGTCAGGATGTCAGCATTGGGATTTTAACTGCTGGGATCCCGAGTGTCGACATCCTGTACCCAATCAATTAAACCAAATCAACAAACTCCGTACAACCACAAACATTAAAACTTTAAACTTCAGGCCCATGAATTCATTATTATGGCATAGGACTTATATCATAATTACAGCACCAGGAATAAACTAGTTTGACAAATACCATGTACAGACAATATATTACTAATTTGCTCTATACAACAAAAGTGTTCATTCTAGCACACTGCACCTGTTACAACACGTGCAGTTCCTCTTTCCTACCTGGAGTGTCGCTCTCTGCTCTGGAGCTTCTAGCACACATTGGTCTGTATCTCAGCAGATTGTTGCATCAGCTGAGTATGCTAGAAGCACAAGAGCAGATAGTGACACCCCAGGCAGGAAAGAGGAACTGCATGGGTTGTGAGAGGTGCAGGGTGCTAGAATGAACACTAAACAAGAATACAATATGCAGTCTCCTGCACCAACAAACCATTCATAATTAAGAGCATTGTGTGGCAGACAACTGGGTCCACTAGTGCACCTATACAGTATTTTATACCACGTATATTAATTGAAAATATAGTTATATGTGGTTACAATTATAAAGTGTTATTTTGCATATTACAGCAGCCTATTGGAGCCCAAAAGAATATTATAAATATAGCATACTGTAATTAATACAAGTAGATCCTAAGGTCATATTTCATAGTTTACTGCTTACTTAGACCCTTTTAGACACACAGATCTGAAACCAACATCCTCCTTTTATCCAAGCCATCTCAAAGGATCTCAGATTGATACCTTCATACATATGGTAGAGAAAGAGATATCACGATTAGATATAAACAAAACAATAACCAATAACTTAACCAAAAAAGAAAGCAAAACACTACAACATCTTCAAAAGACACATTCCATTGTCATAAAACCTGCAGACAAGGGAGGAGGGATAGTCATCATGAACCAAAGAGACTATCACACTGAAGCTATAAGGATACTGCAAGATACTAACACATACAAACAACTAGATCAGGATCCAACAGAGTCTTTCAAAAAGAAATTGGACCAACACATCCAGAAAGGCCTAACAACAGGCATTCTTACAAAATCAGAACACAAATTTATAACCACCAGTCATCCGATCATTCCAGTTTTTTATTTTCTGCCCAAGATCCACAAGAACCCAACCAATCCCCCAGGAAAACCCATAATTTCAGGGGTAGGATCACTAACTTCTAACCTATCCCAATATTTAGACTCAATACTTCAACCGTACCGTATGTACACAAACAGAAAGCATATCTTAAAGATACAACACAAATTTTGAACATATTACAACAAATCAATTGGGAAGACGACTATTGGCTGGTTACCACAGATGTGACATCATTGTATTCGATCATAGATCATGAACAAGGGATCAACAGTATCCGTTTTCATTTAGAACAAGACCCCAAATTACCACAACTACAACTTGAGTTCATTTTACAGAGTATAGAACACATCTTAAAACACAATTATGTATGGTATGACAACAAATTATTTTTACAAACCAATGGCACAGCTATGGGCATGAGGTTTGCCCCAAGTTACACCAACCTTTTCATGAGTTGGTGGGAGGAGCAGCGCATCTGGCAAGATTAGGAGCTTGAGGCAAACCTCGTGCTCTGGAAACGCTACATAGATGACGTAATATTCATATGGAAGGGCAATGAAGAAACCTTTAAACAACTTCATAACCAGTATCAACAAAAATTCAAACAATTTGATCTTCATAGCCAATTATAGTAAAACTGAGGTGGTATTCCTGGACCTTAATATCTTCATAGAAGACAAGCAGATACATACAAATACCCATAAGAAAACAGTAGATGTGAATAGTTTTATTCTCTCAACTAGTTGGCACCATCCAAACTGGCTAAATGCAATACCAAAAGGCCAATTCTTACGCCTCAAAAGGAACTGCTCTAGGCAAACAGATTTTTCAGAGCAAAGTAAAGAACTTTCCATACAATTCAAGGATAAAAGATATCCTGACACCCTAATACAACAATCATTAGAATCAGTACAAAAAAGGAACAGAGATGGTCTACTTAGTTGCACGGATTCAAAATTTAACAAAGCATATAATGAATAAGTTCGCTTCATCACACAATATTCGAAACAAAGTAAACAATTGGAAAAAATATTACAAAAACATTGTAATATACTACAGGAAGATGACTTGCTGGCAGGACATATATCCAACAGACCAAAAATAACTTATAGGAAGGCACCAGACCTGAAGTCTAAATTAGTCAGAAATAATAATCCGCCAATAAAACCACAACAAACCACTTTATGTAAAGTACAAAAGGGTTTCTTTCATTGTCACTCATGTTCAGGATGTAGAAGTACTGAAATGACGAGTACGAAATCAATAAAGACATTCAAATCATGCACCACAGGAGAAACACATATGATCAAAGAAACCCTTACATGCAATGCCAAAAACGTGATATACCTTTTACAGTGCACTTGTCCCAAACAGTACGTGGGAAGAACCACTCGACCTTTAAAAATCAGGATAGCTGAAATGTTAGAAATATTAATAAAAAATTAGAGAGCCACAACTTATCAAAACACTTCAACGATTACCATAAAAACAACCCGAAAGACATTAGCTTTTTAGCTATACAAACTGTGAAACCCAATTGGAGAGAGGGGGATTTTGATCACCACATTAATAGAGTGGAACTGGAATGGATGTACAAGTTGCAAACATTCCATCCCAGAGGCTTACATCGTGACAACGAAATTAAGTCAATAATATGAAACAAGTAATCATGTATGAGGCTAGACTATATAGTTCCCCACGTTCAGTCACACCAAGACTTCATAAGTACTAGCTTACTGCAGTTGTTTACATACACAACAATGTGACGTTTTAAGCACCGTTCCTTTACAATCAATTTAACACATGAACCAATAATATTTGTGGATACATGGAGACCAATATCCAGGATTCTTTAATTATAATGTATGAGGTAAATCCAGCATGTAATATTCAGATACCTGCCCTTCTACATAGCCCAATTACCATCAGAGGTACAGATATATACAAAATATACACACATTCAATAACAGAAGTGACAGCTCTCAGATTAGGGTGGGATAGAGGGAATATTTGCATCTGGAGCTGAAATACACAACAGAGAGGATGTTTCTCTAACATGTACATTTAGCAAGAGTGTAGCAATATCCATACAGTATACATACAGCATGTTCATCTCTGTAGGTCTGTAGGAAAATGTTTACACCACTAAGGAATCTCCCACCATATTCTATAAAATCACTGTATACGTAATGCAATCCATTATCTCTATTGGATAGCACTAGCAAGCATAACCAGCACAGCTTATCACTATGGCAACCCAGGGCCTATCTAGATACATTACCTGGAAGAACTAGCCCCTTCTATCACCATGGTAACATAGGGCCAATCAAGGAATACTGATGTCATCTCTAACCTATCAGAAGAAATGCAGCTGTATTTAACTCCTTCAAACCATACAGCCAATACTACATACTCACAGAAGAAGACCACGCAGGTCGAAACACGTTGGGGATTGACACCCTGAGACTATATTCATCACAGTGCCGGACCGCCTATATCCACCCACCGCTGAGACACCCGATCATCAAGCCATCGCTAAGAAAGGAGACCGCCACAAGCCTGCTATTAACAGGACAAGAAGAAGGGACAGGAAGTGGAGCCCCTCCAGGTGAGTATCCTCTGTTGCGGGTCAACGTCTACGGCCACCGGCTCCTCTGAGCCAAGACCACTGCCACGTCCCCCCTGCTTGCTGGCGCACTTTGGGCACGCTCATGGTCCTGACCCTGGTTGCAGGGACAGTGTCCATGAGTGTGCGGCACAGTGCACCGCAGCACAGAGAGATCCCCGCTGTCGGCTCCAGCTGGATGTCCCCGGACCATAAGAAGAATCCTCCCTGGCAACGCGCACAAAGACCGATTCAAAGGTACTGTTTATTGAGACTAGCGGGACGCCACTAGATCTCTTCAGACGTTACTCTCCCATAATTTTCCCCTTCATATTGGATTACCAGTAGGAAGATACAGGTGGATAAACGGCATATGTGACTTTCTTGTTCTTCAAGTTTTTTGTCTATCAATTTTTTAAATTTATTTATGTTTATAGAACACTACCATTGAATCATTTATGTGCATGATATCCTCAACAGGACATCTGTTTTTCATTCACATGTGACCATTATAATTAATCATTGATTGATTAGAACCTTTGGTATTTAGGACCTTGTTATTAGCATCATTAAACACAATTCCTTTACGTATTTCCTATGTTTTTTTGACATCTCATTAACATATATTAATTTAGTATAAGGGTTGTGCTATTTTTCATACTGCTTACTTAACCAGCTGGTTTATTTTGTTAGATGCACTGTACTTATAGTTATACTTAAATAGTTCTGCTGCTAGTGATGTGCTGTCAGGTGAAGCATAGCCTTTCCTGTCATACTTTGGTATACTCCAGAATTTTGACTATAAAAATGATAATAAAAATTCAAAGAAAATATTATAAATATCTTCTTTGTATTATTCTAATAATTAATTGTATTATTCTAATAATTTTTTTTTCAAAATAATTTTATATAAACAGCACGTCACTGCTGTTTACATTGAAATGCTGTCTGCACTTGCCCCCTCTGTCAGGTCATTAGCCCAACACAGCAGAGTTTCAAATTGCCAGTACAAATAGTTTTTCATTATGGCGATTTGGAAACATCATTAAGTCATGTAGATGAAGGAATCAGGGCCAGATGGGTTCCGGACTATAGATAGACAGTAAAAAGGTAAACAATGTCTAGATAGACACCAGACGTTAGACAGTCAATAGGTCGACTGGGACAAAAGGTCGACAGGGACAAAATGTCGGCACACTAAAGGTCAACATGTAAGAAGGTTGACATGTAAGAATGTCAACAGGGTCAAAAAGTCGACATGAAAATGGTTAGGGTTTGGTTTAGGGTTAGGCACTTATCCCAACAGTTAGTGTTAGGCACCAGGAGGGAGGGTTAGGCACTTACCGGAGGGTTAGGGTTAGGCATTAGAAGGGATGGGTAGGGTCAGGCACCTACCCCGACGGTTAGGGTTAGGCACCAGGAGGGAGGGTTAGAGTTAGGCACCAAGGAGAGGGTTAGGCTGTAGATTAGGGATAAAAAAACAAATAAATCATGTATCGAGCATTTTTGGGTTAACCATTTTCATATAGACCTTTTGACCCTGTAGACCATTTGTACATGTCGACCTACTGACTTTCGAACCTCTGGTGTCTGTCTAGACATTGTCTACCTTGTTACGGTCCATCTGTTAATCCACACCCAGGCCAGACACAAGCATATTTGAAAGTATAAAAAGCAGGTAACAAAATAACACAGCTTAGCAGCCGGTTCAATAAGGAGGGCGTACTTATGATAAATATCTAACTTCTACAATAGATGGACATATCCTTTGAGAGACAAGCTTATTCCTAACCATCTACAGTATCCCCTGAATTACTTTTTTCAGTTATTGTTATTTTGAATTAACAATAGCAATATATAGTCACAAAAAAAGTTTTCCATTTCCTGCTAGAACATGTAAAAAATATTTTATTATATCTAGACACTTTTCTTTTCCATTGTGACTGAAAAAAATATTTTTGACTGGTGTTTTGTAAAACTGATAATCCTCAGCATTACATATAGCCTGCCAGTAAAACCTTCATTGTGAATGCTTTCAAAAATATTTATTTTTTGAAAGCTTAAAGGGATTGTCTGTGTAATAAATGATGGTGTTAAAATAAAGACCTCAATTTATTAAGGATAGACTTCATGTTGTTTACAATTAGCATTGTTATTAATATTATTTTTATTAGTTTTATTATTATCCTTTATTTATACGGCACCACAAGGGGTCCACAGTGCAGTGCAATGGTTGTACTGTAGGCTACATAAAAATCATTTGCAGGACTGCATAATAGGTAAAACTGACAATTAGTTCACTAAAGATGTTACACTTACATCACTGGTTAAAATAGTTTTAACTTTGAGTGACTTATACAACAATCCTCTGTTTGGCGCGGTTAATTCATTCTTGAAAACTGGAAAACCGAAAAAGTACTAAACAAAAATTGATTTCCCATAAAAATTTATTAAAATCAAATTCATTTGTTCCCAAGGTCCCATAAACTGAATCTAAATAAAGTAAAAAAGTGTGGTCTTTCCACATTCTCTAAATACATCCTCTTCATTTCTACATCTCCAAATTGCCAGCATTCACTTCCTTTGCCTTCATACCGTAAAGTGTCTCTCGGGCAATCAGAAGTGCTTCAGCTGGCAAGGACACATCACATATGACTGCGCCGCCCCTGGCTTTTGCAGAGAAGTTCCTCTGACTCCCCAGACCCCTGGAAGTGATGCGGTGGTCTGTGACCGCTGGCATCACTTCTGGAATTGTGTCCCAGAATGCCGTGCGAACAGCATTCTGGAGCACATGCTCTGGGGATCAAACTGCGAGGAGGGGAACTTAGTTCCCCTCCAAGTACTATTTGGCTGATCTCTACAAGTGCAGAGAACAGCTGCAGCAGGGGGGACTGATCATCAGTCCCCCCTGAAAAACTCTGCTGCACTCTGCATGTGGGGTGGGTGGTATCCCCCAGTGAAGGATCAAGCATCATTGGAGGTGGGGGAGGAGTAATGTAGAGAAATATGATGCTGGAGAGGTAAAATAATAATAAGGGGTTGCAAAGAAGGGGAGTTTAATTTATTAAACAGGGATTATTATTATTTTTTTTTACTACTAAGGAGATGTGGAGGGGTATTATTATTAGGATTTATGACCACTGGGGGGTCCATTGCCAATAGGAGGTGTGAAGTTATTTAATGATGTTATTTAATGATGGGAGCCTATGGACATGGGTAGGTTAAAATAATGAAATATTATTAAAAAAAATATTAAAAATAATTGTTAAACTTTATTAAATAATAAAAAAAACGGCAATTTCTGAGCGGTTTTGTCGGTTAAGTAGTTAATATTTCCCACACGTCTCCAACCATGTTACCAGCTATACTCACTTCTAAAATTAAAACCATGATCCTGTTTCATTTTACTATAGTATGCATGTAGAGCCAAAGAGTGCATAGCATCAAAATTATTAAGAACGGATATATAGCATAAAATAAAAAGAGCTTAATAACAAAAAAGCTCTAATTGGAAAAGCTTAAAGTAGTGGATTACTGTATACAGTAGTTACTTGGGGTAAAAAAAGATATCCAGTAGAACATAAAATTCCTGGACAGTTGATCCACAAAAAGGCAAATTATCCAGGAGTATCCCAATTAATTCATAATCAACTTTGCCAACTTGATCCCATACTACCAATCAAACTACTCCCTGAAACAACACACTATGGGGGAGATTCAATTAGCCAGCTAATTACCCTCGCCGGCCATTCAATTAGCAGGGTTTACACCACGTGTTAAGACCCAGAAGTTGTCTTTTCCTTGCAGCTGCAGGAGCTGTGAGTAAAAGTCTACGACAAAAGGCACCCTAAAGGGGTTTAATGTGCGGAGAAACTAATTTATTCAGCATTTTATGTTGAATCAGGGCCGGATTAAGGTCTGTGGGGGCCCCTGGGAAACAAACTTGTGATAGCCCCTTATGCAATGTCCCCAGTAACAGTGCCCCTTATGCAGTGTCCCCAGTAATGGTCCCCCCTATGGGTATGCAATCGGGAAGCCGACTGCCTAAATACCGGCAGCCAGCTTCCCAACTGTCATATCCCGGCAAGGGTGAAATGCCCGGCGTCTAGAAGTAGACGCCCGACATTTCCCCGACGCCGGGAGACCGGCGCCCGGCATCCCGATCGTAGTGATGCCGGGCGCTGCGAGTGGACAGCCACGGGGGGGGAGGGTTAGGTTTAGGGCTCCCGGGGGGGACTTAGGGTTAGGCTAGGGGGAGGGAGGATTAGGGTTCGGCACCCCGGGGGGGACTTAGGGTTAGGCACCCCCCCGGGGGACTTAGGTTTAGGCAGCGGGGAAGGGGGTGGTTAGGGTTAGGCACTTGGGGGGGAGGTTAGGGTTAGGCACCCCTAAGGAGGGTTAGGGTTAGGGTTAGGGGGGTTAGGTTAGACAATACTTACCTATCCACGATCGGGATTTCCAGCGCTGTCGGGCTTCCGCTGCCGGGATCTCTGCTGATGTAGGGCTGCCGCTGCCGGGAATTGAACTGCCAGCCATGCGGCCGGAAATATTTCATACCAATTCCCCCCTATGCAGTGCCCACTATAGTAATGCCCCTTATGCAGTGGTGGTCCCCCTATGCAGTGCTTATATAATGTTCCCCGTAGTGCCCCTTATATAATTCCCCCAGTAGTAGTCCCCACCTATGCATTGACCCCAGTAGTAGTCGCCCCTATAGTGGGGTCAGTAGTTGTGCCCCCTATGCACTGACCCTAGTAGCACCCCCCCAGTGCACCCATGAAGCGGCTCCCCTATACAGTGACCCCTGTAGCAGCCTCCCTATGCAGTGCCCCCTGTAGGGCCTCCCCTATGCAGTGCCCCCTGTAGGGAACCCCCTATGAATTGCCCCCTGTAGGGGACCCCTATGAAGTGCCCCCTGTAGGGCCCCCCCTATGAAGTGCCCCCTGTAGGGGCGCCCCTATGCAGTGTCCCCTGTAGTTGCCCCCCTGTGCAGTGGCCCCTTATGCAGTGTCCCCCCATGAGGTGCCCCCTGTAGCAGCCCCCCCTATGCAGTGTTCCTTGTATCGGCCCCTCTATGCCGTGCCAACTGTAGCGGCCCCCCTTATGAAGTGCCCCCTGTAGTGGCCCCCCTATAGCAGCCCCCCCTATGCAGTGTCCCCTGTAGCAGCCCCCCTTATGCAGTGCCCCCTTATGCAGTGTCCTCTGTAGTGGCCCCCCCATGCAGTGTCCCCTGTAGCAGCCCCCCTTATGCAGTGCCCCCTTATGCAGTGTCCTCTGTAGTGGCCCCCCCATGCAGTGCCTCCTGTAGCACCCCCCTATGCAGTGTCCCCTGTAGCGGCCCCCCTATGCAGTGTCCCCTGTAGCGGCCCCCCTTATGCAATGTTCCGTGTAGCGGCCCCCCTATGCAGTGTCCCCTGTAGTGGCCCCCTTATGCAGTGTCCCCTGTAGCGGCCCCCCTATGCAGTACTCCCTGTAGCACTCCCCCTATGTAGTGCCCCCTTATGCAGTGTCCGCTTTAGCAGCCCCCTATGCAGTGCCCACTGTAGCGCCCCCCACTATGCAGTGCCCCCTTATGCAGTGTCCCCTGTAGCGCCCCCCATGCAGTGCCCCCTGTAGCGGCACCACCTATACAGTGCCCCCTGTAGCGGCCCCCCCTATGCAGTGCCCCCTGTAGCGGACCCCCCTATGCAGTGTTCCTTGTAGCGGCCCCTCTATGCAGTGCCCCCTGTAGAGGCCCCCCTATGCAGTGTCCCTTGTAGTGGCCCCCCCTATGCAGTGTCCCCTGTAGTGGCCCCCCCTATGCAGTGTCCCCTGTAGCGGCCCCCCCTATGCTGTGTCCCCTGTAGTGGCCCCTCTATGCAGTGCCCCCTGTAACAGCCCCCCCTATGAAGTGCCCCCTGTAGTGGCCCCCCTATGCAGTGCCCCCTGTAGCGGCACCACCTATACAGTGCCCCCTGTAGCGGCCCCCCCTATGCAGTGCCCCCTGTAGCGGACCCCCCTATGCAGTGTTCCTTGTAGCGGCCCCTCTATGCAGTGCCCCCTGTAGAGGCCCCCCTATGCAGTGTCCCTTGTAGTGGCCCCCCCTATGCAGTGTCCCCTGTAGTGGCCCCCCCTATGCAGTGTCCCCTGTAGTGGTGCTCCTATGCAGTGTCCCCTGTAGCGGCCCCCCCTATGCTGTGTCCCCTGTAGTGGCCCCTCTATGCAGTGCCCCCTGTAACAGCCCCCCCTATGAAGTGCCCCCTGTAGTGGCCCCCTTATGCAGTGCCCCCTTATGCAGTGTCCCCTGTAGCAGTCCCCCCTATGCAGTGCCCCCTTATGCAGTGTCCCCTGTAGAGGCCCCCCCATGCAGTGCCCCCTGTAGCGGCCCCCCCATGCAGTGTCCCCTGTAGCGGCCCCCCTATGCAGTGTCACCTGTAGTGGCCCCCCTATGCAGTGTCCCCTGTAGTGGCCCCCCCTTATGCAGTGTCCCCTGTAGCAGTCCCCCCTATGCAGTGCTTATATAATGTCCCCCGTAGTGCCCCTTATATAATTCCCCCAGTAGTAGTCCCCACTTATGCATTGACCCCAGTAGTAGTCCCCCCTATAGTGGGGCCAGTAGTTGTGCCCCCTATGCACTGACCCTAGTAGCACCCCCCCAGTGCACCCATGAAGCGGCTCCCCTATACAGTGACCCCTGTAGCAGCCTCCCTATGCAGTGCCCCCTGTAGGGCCTCCCCTATGCAGTGCCCCCTGTAGGGGACCCCCTATGAATTGCCCCCTGTAGGGGACCCCCTATGAAGTGCCCCCTGTAGGGCCCTCCCTATGAAGTGCCCCCTGTAGGGGCGCCCCTATGCAGTGTCCCCTGTAGTGGCCCGCCTGTGCAGTGGCCCTTATGCAGTGTCCCCTGTAGTGGCCCCCCCATGAGGTGCCCCCTGTAGCGGCCCCCCCTATGCAGTGTTCCTTGTATCGGCCCCTCTATGCCGTGCCCCCTGTAGCGGCCCCCCTATGAAGTGCCCCCTGTAGCGGCCCCCCTATAGCAGCCCCCCCAATGCAGTGTCCCCTGTAGCAGCCCCCCTTATGCAGTGCCCCCTTATGCAGTGTCCTCTGTAGTGGCCCCCCCATGCAGTGCCCCCTGTAGCACCCCCCCTATGCAGTGTCCCCTGTAGCGGCCCCCCTATGCAATGTCCCCTGTAGCGCCCCCCCGTATGCAATGTTCCATGTAGCGGCCCCCCTTTGCAGTGTCCCCTGTAGTGGCCCCCCTATGCAGTACTCCCTGTAGCACTCCCCCCTATGCAGTGCCCCCTTATGCAGTGTCCCCTTTAGCAGCCCCCTATGCAGTGTCCTCTGTAGCGCCCCACACTATGCAGTGCCCCCTTATGCAGTGTCCCCTGTAGCGCCCCCCATGCAGTGCCCCCTGTAGCGGCACCCCCTATGCAGTGCCACCTGTAGCGGACCCCCCTATGCAGTGTTCCTTGTAGTGGCCCCGCTATGCAGTGTCCCCGGTAGTGGCCCCCCCTATGCAGTGTCCCCTGTAGTGGCCCCCCCTATGCAGTGTCCCCTGTAGCGGCCCCCCTATGCAGTGTCACCTGTAGTGGCCCCCCCTATGCAGTGTCCCCTGTAGCGGTCCCCCTATGCAGTGTCCCCTGTAGTGGCCCCCCCTATGCAGTGCCCCCTGTAGCGGCTCCCCTGTGCAGTGCCCCCTTATGCAGTGTCCCCTGTAGCGGCCCCCCCATGCAGTGCCCCCTGTAGCGGCCCCCCCATGCAGTGCCCCCTGTAGCAGCCCCCCTATGCAGTGTCCCCTGTAGTAGCCCCCCCTATGCAGTGCCCCCTTATACAGTGCCCCCTGTAGTGGCCCCCCTATGCTGTGTCCCCTGTAGTGGCCCCCCTATGCAGTGCCCCCTGTAGTGGCCCCCCTATGCTGTGTCCCCTGTAGTGGCCCCCCTATGCAGCGCCCCCTGTAGTGGCCCCCCATGCAGTGTCCCCTGCAGCAGCCCCGCCTATGCAGAGTTCCCTGTAGCAGCCCCCCCTATGCAGTGTCTCCTGTAGTGGCCCCCCATGCAGTGCCCCCTGTAGCGGCCCCCCCTATGCAGTGTTCCTTGTAGCGGCCCCCCATGCAGTGCCCCCTGTAGCGCCCCCCCTATGCAGTGCCCCCTGTAGCGCCCCCCCATGCAGTGACCCCTGTAGCGGCCCCCTCTGTGCAGTGCCCCCTTATGCAGTGCCCCCTGTAGCGGCCCCCCCTATGCAGTGCCCCCTGTAGTGGCCCCCCTATGCAGTGCCCCCTGTAGCAGCCCCCCTATGCAGTGTTCCTTGTAGCGGCCCCCCCATGCAGTGCCCCCCCTATGCAGTGCCCCCTGTAGCAGCCCCCACTTAGCAGTGCCCCCTTATGCAGTGTCCCCTGTAGTGGCCCACCCATGCAGTGCCCCCTGTAGCGCCCCCCTATGCAGTGCCCCCTGTAGCGCCCCCCCATGCAGTGCCCCCTGTAGCGGCCCCCCCTGTGCAGTGCCCCCTTATGCAGTGTCCCCTGTAGTGGCCCCCCATGCAGTGCCCCCTGTAGCGGCCCCCCCTATGCATTGTTCCTTGTAGCAGCCCCCCCATGCAGTGCCCCCTGTAGTGCCCCCTATGCAGTGTCCCCTGTAGCAGACCCCCTATGCAGTGCCCCCTTATACAGTGCCCCCTGTAGCGGCCCCCCCCTATGCAGTGTTCCTTGTAGTGGCCCCTCTATGCAGTGCCACCTGTAGTGGCCCCCCTATACTGTGTCCCCTGTAGCGGCCCCCCCTATGCAGATTCCCCTGTAGCAGCCCCCCTATGCAGTGTCCCCTGTAGCAGCCCCCCCTTAGCAGTGCGCCCTTATGCAGTGTCCCCTGTAGTGGCGCCCCCATGCAGTGCCCCCTGTAGCGCCCCCCATGCAGTGACCCCTGTAGCGGCCCCCCCTATGCATTGTTCCTTGTAGCAGCCCCCCCATGCAGTGCCCCCTGTAGTGCCCCCCTATGCAGTGTCCCCTGTAGCAGACCCCCTATGCAGTGCCCCTTATACAGTGCCCCCTGTAGTGGCCCCCCCTATGCAGATTCCCCTGTAGCAGCCCCCCCTATGCAGTGTCCCCTGTAGCAGCCCCCCCTTAGCAGTGCGCCCTTATGCAGTGTCCCCTGTAGTGGCGCCCCCATGCAGTGCCCCCTGTAGCGCCCCCCATGCAGTGACCCCTGTAACGGCCCCCCCTGTGCAGTGCCCCCTTATGCAGTGTCCCCTGTAGTGGCCCCCATGCAGTGCCCCCTGTAGCGGCCCCCTCTATGCAGTGCCCCCCTATAGCGGCCCCCCTATGCAGTGTCCCCTGTAGTGCCCCCCCTATGCAGTGGCCCCTTATGCAGTGTCCCCTGTAGCGGCCCCCCCTATGCAGTGTCCCCTGTAGCGGCCCCCCTATGCAGTGTCCCCTGTAGTGGCCCCCCCTATGCAGTGTCCCCTGTAGCGGCCCCCCTGTGCAGTGCCCCCTTATGCAGTGTCCCCTGTAGCGCCCCCCATGCATTGTCCCCTGTAGTGGCACCCCTATGCAGTGTCCCCTGTAGCGGCCCCATCTATGCAGTGCCCCCTGTAGCAGCCCCCCTATGCAGTGTCCCCTGTAGCGGCCCCCCCTATGCAGTGCCCCCTGTAGTGGCCCCCCATGCAGTGTCCCCTGTAGCGGCCCCACCCTATGCAGTGTCCCCTGTAGTGGCCCCCCATGCAGTGTCCCCTGCAGCGGTCCCACCCTATGCAGTGTCCCCTGTAGCAGCCCCCCTTAGCAGTGCGCCCTTATGCAGTGTCCCCTGTAGTGGCGCCCCCATGCAGTGCCCCCTGTAGCACCCCCCATGCAGTGACCCCGGTATTGGCCCCCCCTGTGCAGTGCCCCCTTATGCAGTGTCTCCTGTAGTGGCCCCCCATGCAGTGCCCCCTGTAGTGGCGCCCCCTATGCAGTGTCCCCTGTAGTGGCCCCCCATGCAGTGTCCCCTGTAGCGGCCCCCTCTATGCAGTGCCCCCTATAGCGGCCCCCCCTATGCAGTGTCCCCTGTAGCAGCCCCCCTATGCAGTGGCCCCTTATGCAGTGCCCCCTGTAGCGGCCCCCCCTATGCAGTGGCCCCTGCAGTGGCCCCCCATGCAGTGTCCCCTGTAGCGGCCCCCTCTATGCAGTGTCCCCTGTAGCGGCCCCCCTATGCAGTGCCCGCTGTAGCGGCCCCCCCTATGCAGTGTCCCCTGTAGCGGCCCCCCTATGCAGTGCACCCTATAGCACTCCCCCCTATGCAGTGTCCCCTGGAGCGGCCCCCCTATGCAGTGTCCCCTGTAGTGGCCCCCCTATGCAGTGCCCTCTGTAGCGCCCCCCCTTAGCAGTGTCCCCTGTAGCACCCCCGTGTGCAGTGCCCTTTACACACAAAAAAAAATCACAACTTACCTGAATCCCCGCTCCTGACGTGACTGCCGCTGCCCGCTCCAAGTCCCAGCTCTTCCACTGCACTATGGGATAGACGTCAGCGTCATGACGTCTTTCCCATTATGACAAGCTGCGGGGGGAGCCGGAAGGCGGGGCTCATGAGTGAGCTCCAGTGAGCTCCAGCCAGCTCCCTCCGTTGACGCAGCAGCCAATGAGAGTGTCTGACTCTCATCGGCTGCACTAACAAACACACAACTGCCGCCGGTGGCTGTGTGTCTGGAACTGTGTAGTGTGGCCGCGCTCCCTGCAGTTACACTACACTAGCGGCGGGGACACTAGCAGCGGGTGCAGGCTAGTGGGGGCCCCTCCATGTGTGGGGGCCCAAGGACGACCGCCCCTGTCGCCCCCCTCCCCCACCTTAATCCAGCCCTGTGTTGAGTCAATGGGTCGGCGTGCATTAAACCAGGGTCTACCACGCAGGGAAAAGGTGATTTTCTTGAAAGGCTCCAGACATAAAACCCACAGCTTTTCAGCAGTGCTAGTGTACCTCGATGAACGGGGGGTTCACGTTGGCGCACAAAACCCGGCATCCAGGTGAAGGAGCCGGACAGGGGCGGAGGAATCCGAAAGGCTCTCTCTTCGCAAACCTGGGCTCCTTCCCACAGGGAAGTAGCGGGGGTGCAGAGCAAACGCCATCTGAAGATGGTGAATTCTCCAAAAATATAGTATTTTCGAAGCTTGCTGATTTAGGTACTCATACTAATGTATGGGGACATCGGGTAAGATCAGGAGTGAAAGGTAAGCAGCATTACCTTTATGATGAATGGCCCCAATACTTAATTTCTACAAAAGTAGGTCAAAATTTAAATTTTCACCTACTTTTGTAGAAATTAAGTGATGATGAACAAATACGCTGCAGTCACCAGCAACTTGACAACCATCTTGTGTAGGAGCAAAATTTACAGTTACAGTAGTAAGGCGCATATTTTAAAAATGTGTAATCCTAAATATGACTCATCTGAAATGGGTCTGATTAACTTAAGTCTGCCTGTTCTAAAGCTGCCCATCCATTTAATATTGCGGGGGACGATGGCACGATTACGACGCCGTCGTCTCCCGCGGAGTGAACTGCATACACTGAACATTCAGACGTTCAGTGTATGCAGATCAATCATCCCCAAACATGGCAACCTGACGGCGGTCGTCAGGTTGACCGTCATGTTAGGGCGATGATTGATGTTAAAAAAGACCAGCGGGCGCTCAAATCGCTGATCGTTTTTAACCTTTAACTGCCCAATTTGCGGGCGATTACCAAGTGATGGAGCGATAACGACCGTCGTTATCACTCCATCGCTAGGTATAATCACCTAGTGGATGGGCAGCATTACTGTACTGCACTTGCAAGTGAACGCCTCTAATCCAGGTCACAAGACACAAGGATCCAAAATGTTAGCGGCGCGCAATTTAAAATAGTGCAACAAATCTTACATGATGCACAAAATTACAGCATGCAAATTTACCTACATCCAGCGGTAAACCCCTGCCCTGTGCTGTGCCAATAACCCTGCATTTTCTGCTTTGCTAGAAAGCCATTTAAATATACAGTATATACATTTTTTTTTATAAAATCTATACACAAAGCAGATGTTCTAGATGTGGCAAATAAGAGATATAAGATATGATCTACAATTTAAAACTTTAGAAAGCAATACCCCCTATTTGCATTTGCTGTCCCAAAAATTTCATTTATTTTGACTGGTTTTTTTTAATGACTATTTTTGTGGAATGTTCTATAAAGATTGTGATGGTAAAAAATAAAAATAACAACAAAATCAACATCTCTTACACTACTCTATTTTGCCCATATGTTAGTAATATATTATCCAAAGTATTGAGATAAAATAACTTTTCACTGCGGGGAATATTTACAAAAACAAATTTTGCACACTTAAGGGGCCTATCCATTAACAGATAAATTGAACGACTGAACGATATATCATTCAGTCATTCAATTTATCTGCCAATGGATAGGCCCTGAACAATGACAGATGCGCACTCCTGCGGCCGATAAATGTTATCTTTCGTCTCTCCAACATGTTGGTCAATTATCGCATATCGCTGCCAGATATTAGAAATATCTGGCAGTTTACATGCGGTAAACGACAAACGATATTAACAGCAGCTACAAAGCACTGGAGAGAAAAAAAATCCACTCCCTGAATGATGTCATGCAATATCGTTCATCTTTCGTCTTTTGCAAAAATCTGTCAGCACAGCCACTGGAATTTTCAATAGAAATATTTTGTCTTTCATCGTTCAGAAAAACATCTGCTAATGGATAGGCCCCTTTACTGTACATGAGTACCAGTCTTCATAAACGCACGTCAGCACGTTTAGCAGAAGAACCATAAGCGCGCTTGTTCCTGACATGTATAAAATGAATATAAAATATTATCAAATGGCTATACTAAACTCAGTGTGTATCCTATTTTCAGGTAACAGGGTAAATTTACGAAAGGTTGACTTTAATCGGCTTAAAAATCGATCAACATCGATTTGTGCTTCTGAGGCTAAATCACACATTTACTAATACTTGAAAACCAATCAAAAATTGTCTGTGAGTAAATGTGTGATTTAGCCCCAAAAACACAACTTTGATGTTGATCGATTTTTTAAATCGATTCATAAAATTGACCTTTAGTAAATATAACGCTAGGACTAATTCAGGTTCATCATATCTTTATAGATTGCTAACTAGAACCCCTATCTTGCACTGTGTTGAAACAGTTCTGTGTGTCTGAACTACGCACAGACAAAGGGCACACTATAGTCCCAGCAGCTGATAAAAGCATTCTCCATTTGTCAAAAGTAATGAAACATGTCAGCTACACTCAGCACAATTTGAAATCCAGAAGGGAATAGAGCAGCCCAGCGACACTTTATTTGAAAGACAAGGTCAGAACATTTCCCTCCTTTCTGTCTTTACAATTCTACAGCTAAATGTTCAAGGTGATGTAAATGAATTTGTAAAAATATAGACAGCCAATCTGATGTGATTAACTCGAGCTATGTGTGCGTGTCAAATCACATACGGAGACACTGGCAACTTAATTGGCGACTGTTACGTGAGAGATATATATGACATTTATTGGGGATTATGGGGCATCCGATTTCTGATTTGCTGATCTGAAATTGAGAATTAACAACTGATCAGTTACAGGTCAGTGGCTCTCAGTTGTGCATTAGTTACTTCTGTACTTCATCACATTTCTTCTGCTTAATTATATGACAAGTATTACTGCATGGTTATCCTGACAAGGCTTTCTCGTGAAATAGAATATAACATTAATAAAAAGAGCAAGAAAAATTGCTGCCAGCAAAAGTTCAACTGAGGCAAATTAGACAGATATACTGTATGTTATTATAAATGGAATTATAGTGGGACTTGTGTACTAGGGTGTGGTATGATTTGTCAACAGTCATCAGGTCAACATGAAAATGTCAGCATGACCGCACTGTTGACATGTAGCATGTCGGCAGTGACCATGTCGACATTCATCATGTGTACCCATAAAATAAGTTGACATGATCAACTGTCAACAAACCATCCCTAGTGGTCTAGTGGTCTCTTACCTTTTCCCTGCTGCTCCAGTGCGGCTTCCGGGTCCTGGCTGTCATGTGACAGTCACTTCAGGGGTCAGACATCTGAGGGACTTTGTACGTATTTCCACACTATCCCTAATCCTAATCTCTCCCCCTTCTCCCTAGTGTCCTAACTACCTCCACCTGCAGCCTAACCCTAACCGTCGGCATCCTCAGAATGTCAGCATTGCACATGGCGACATGGTAACTGTTGACCATGTTGCCATTCTGAGGATGTCGACATGGTTCTGATGACAGTTTGACCATATCGACATTCTATCGACATATATGGCTTCTCTGATTAACAAGTCACATAGAAAAAGGAAAAAGAATGTGACTGAACTATATCCGCCACAGAAAAAAGCCAATAAAAGCAGACCAAAGAAGTTATGGTTCTATGAAGTGTACATCCGACCTCCCCTGAGCAGAAACAGGCTTTGAAGGGAGGTTTATGTAGTCCATCTTCAGAACAGTATACATGCCATTGACTACAGAACAGTATACATGTCATTGACTACAGAAAAGTATACATGCCATTGACTACACAACAGTATACATGTCATTGACTACAGAACAGTATACATGCCATTGACTACAGAACAGTATACATGCCATTGACTACAGAACAGTATACATGCCATTGGCTACAGAACAGTATACATGCCATTGACTACAGAACAGTATACATGCCATTGACTACAGAACAGTATACATGCCATTGACTACAGAACAGTATACATGCCATTTGAACTATTTCATCAACAGAGAAGAGGCAGCCACAGATATACAAGTACACAGATATACAAGTGTTGCATATCAAATCAATCAGCACGGTCTCCTGGTGTGTACTAGGCACATCATATTGCGACTTAGACGCACTTTTCGTAAAAAAATTATGCAAAAAAGAAGCCTGGCGCTAGTTGAGTCTCGCGGGACCTGGGGTGCAGAGAGGGGCTATTTGGCGTGACTGAAGCAAAGATATGCGAAGACACATTTGTATTTACAAACTTCTTTCTAAAATATTAGAGTAGCAGTGGCATCCAGATGCCAATTAAGTGGAGTTTCCAAATAAGGATAGCAATGCACTGCAAAGTTAAATTAAGGACAGGTAACAGACAGGGACTTTGAGAGCCGCATCTAGGCTAATCGTGGGAGTCGTGGCAACACTCCCTTAGGTTTAAAAAAACAAGTGAAATAAATAATTTTTGCAGTGCTGCTGCACGCTGGGAAGAGCCAGGAGGGGGGGTGCAATCAGTGTGACCACTCCCCCCCCCCACACACAGACATAGGAGACTGTTGCAACCGCAAGCAGTCTCCCACTGCAGCCCAACACACAGCAGCGTGTGCTGGGCTGCGGTGATATAAGAGGGAGGGGGGGCGGCACCGGGCACCTCCAGCAAGCTGGGGTAATTAGTACCCGACACCCCCCATCTCGGCGCCCCTGGTAACAGACAGTCATCTAAAAAGTTATTAAATTAATCCCAGGCCTTTAGCGTGGCAATGGAGGCCTTAGAAGAGGTATCCATCATGGCCTATCCTTTTCAGGAAACCAAAATAAAGAAGCCAAGCTAATGTGTGGAAGGTTTCATAAGTTCAAAAGAAAACCAATCCCTAACCTAACATAACAGAACATGCCACTTGATAGAATTGTAATTGAGGAATGTCAATCCTCCCTCTAATTTGTTTGCCTATATAGTCCAGGTTTTCTGCTTTTACAAATATAATTTTAATATCCAAGTTTAGCTGGACGATAGTTCTGGGACAAGGATCTTTCAGTGATTGACAGCCTGCAGCCGTTTCTGGGTGGGGAGGGGGTGGCGATGGCCTCAGTTTCCCCAAACTGCGTCGTGTCGCCGCCGTTGGGGGAAGGGAGAAGTCCAGGATATCCGTCAGCTGACGGAGATTTCTTGTCCTCTTTTGAGCATCTGCGTTTGCCGGCTTGAGTGACTATTAGGCAGAGGATCACACAGATGTTCCGATGTTGCATCCATGGACGCAGCTCGGAACAGTAAAATGTGATGATGCCTCCTGTTGCATTACCATAATAGTGCTATTGCAGCTGCTAGCATGGTAGCAGCTGCGATAGCAATACCGTCAGATCCTGATTAACCCCCTATATCTCACCGAACAGGATATAAATAATGATTAATATAAACATCTGGGCCAAGGGCTTTATCTTTGGGGAGATAATCAATAGCACAATGTAATTCATCATATGTCATGCAGCATTAAGTGTGTGATTGGAAGCTTGGAGTAATGCTGGGAGATGGACCTCACTTGAAAATTAGTAATATTTGTCGGGGAAAGCTGTGGGGGGGTATAAGGGTATTCCACAATTATATTCAGAAAAGGTATTGGCTATGTCTAAGAGGCCTTGCCGCTGCTTTATTAAATATATCTCTAGTTCCTCTTATCCTTCCATATTAATAGCTTGCCGTGTCCAGCAACATAAAGTTGTCGGCACAGGTACATTGTCTCCTTTTGAATCAGGCTAGTTAAAAAAAGCAAAAACAAGGAGAGGAAGAAGAATAATTGAAGAAATGAGACACAACTCTTCCTGTTTAGTTTACCTTTTGCTCTGTTAATTTTCTATGTCCAACAGCGGGGGATCGGTATGATTTACCGCATGGCCGGTGGTTCAAATCCCGACAGCGGCAGCCCGACATGGGTGAAAATTCAGAACTTTGATTAAGGTAAGTAACCCTAATCTTTTCCCCACCTTACCCTAACCCTCCTTAGGGGTGCCTAACCCTGTCTCCCGGGGGGTGCCTAACCCTAACCTCCCCTTCCCCTAGCCTAAACCTAACCCTACTGGGGGGTGCCTGACCCTAGGTCCCCCCCAGGAGCCCATAACCTATCCCTCCCCCCTGTGACTGTCCGCGCCCGGTTTACCTTCGATCGGGATGCCGGCGTCGTGCTCCCGGCGTAGGTAAAATGACGGGCATCAGGATTTTGACGCCTGTCATTTAACCCTTGCCGGGATTAGACAGTCGGGAAACCGGCGGTCGGGATTCCTCCCGTCGGTCTCCCAACTGCTTCCCTTACACTACAGTATGTCTCTTTTGCTTTTTGCCCACTTCCTGCCCACAGCCAATTTCCTGCAGGCTGTGGGTATTTAAAAGCAGGAAGTCAACACACTAACCGCTGGATATATTGACGTTGTGTCTGGATTATGCTGAACCTGCTGCTACTCTGTTTCCTGAATCCGATTGCTTACCCAGTTTGTTTTATCGATTCTGCTACCGTTTGGCTTCCGGACATCAACTTGTTGTCTGGATATTCATTTGTCTGCTACTTGCCCTGAACCCAGACCATGACCTATTATGATTGCCACCTGAACTGACTACCTGATAGTCTCTGGACCTTACCCTTATTATCTTCACTTCAGTTCAGTTCACTGTACTTATCCCTGGGTTCCCTGGTGAACACCTGACTCTCATTAGACTCCGTGCCTCTGAGCTAAGCAGCACCATACTGACTTTTCCCTCCAGAATCAGAGATTCATAACAAAGAGTAGTGTCAGCATGTGTAATGGTGCTGCTGATGGAATTGTACTGTAACTAGAACATTGTCAATTATAGCCAAAAAAAAAGCTGAAAAGCTGTCTGGGCAAATAACAGTACATAACCTTTACATTTATTCCGCCTGTTCAAGGTTGTGCCTCCTATACAGTTAGGTATACTGTACTTGTATGGTGTAAAATACAATTTTCTGTATTGTGTATGTGCACATAAAAGACTTAAGCTGGGTACACACCATACAATGCTGCAATCCAGCGATAAAACAATGCGATATAACGACACATTACACACTGCATGATCCGGTGTGATGTATGGTTACATGCTGCATGTAACAGCACCGCTTCATTCATTGCATCGTCCCATCTGCCGTACAGAACTGCAGATGCGACAATGCGATGAATCCTGGATCGGGCGTACACACTATGGCCCTGATTCAGAGCCGCTCGCTAGATGCGGTCGCTCGCTCCCAGCGTATGCAAATCCAGCGCTCGCCCAGCAAGGCAGGCGATAGAACGGCAAGGCATTAGCACGCCCACTATGTCTTGGCGAGCGATCACTTCGTATATGCAGATGCCCACCAGCCACTCATAAGACACCCTCTTATGCACGTCATCTCCTGGAAGAGCATGAAAACATTGGTACATCGAGCACCATCGGATGTGCTCGCAGCGCTTGAGGTTGACTATACCTGGCCGCAAGCACTGCGATCACTACAGTGTGAATTACAACCAGGTGACGTGTACAATGACGCTGCCTGTTAATTATGTACGCCTATGAAACGGTGTTGAAACACACATGCACGCCTCGTACCTCCCCTCCCCTGTTTCTAGTGGCCTGTCCCTGTTACCACCCACAAATGGCCTCTTCTGTCACTCATTCAACTGGGCTGTCTATGCTGGGCGAGCGAGCGCTTCCCGATCTGTCGCAGTGGGTCGCACACGCATATTGTGATGCATACGCATGCGCAGAATGCAAATATCGGCCAGCTACGAGCGATCGCATCCTAGCGAGCAGGTCTGAATCAGGGCCTATAACATGTGTACAATATATCGTTCCAATCCACGTCAGAATGATTTATCGTACATTATATCATATAGTGTGTACTCAGCTTAACACTTCCATTTTGCGCTTATGACTTAAGGGGGGCATCCACTACACGATTTTAGCAGGTGATTGAACGATAACGACGTCGTTATCGTTCAATTGTTTAAAAATCGTTTATAAATCGTGCAGTGTTTGGTCATTAACGATCAACGATGCGCGCTCCCGCTGGTCGTTTGATCGTCTCGTCAGTCGACCGTACATGCAGGTCAATTTCACTTGATCTATTAAAGATAGTTTGCAAATCGTTTGCAAATCGTTCAGACTGAAAGATAAAATTTCAAGGGAAAAAATCAAGGAAAAATCGTTTAGAGATTGGACAGGGAGTAGATTGTCTACTGGATGTGCCCCTTTAGAAGACAACATAAGGGAGGGAGATGGCAGGAACAGTAACTGTGACTTAGCCAGACCCCAACACAGATGCATTGCACTTGTCACAAGGTGTTTATATTGGTGTGCTCAACCCCTGGTACATGCAATGCAATGATGATGATGATAACGATTAGCAGTCACCCCTGGCTGACTGCATCTTGAGCCTTTCACTAATGTGGCAACTGCAATCTAAGGGAAAGTACATACTGGCATATTTAACAACGTTATGTACTAGGGGTGAGCGTGTTCGGATTTCTGAAATCCGAACCCCCCCGATCCGATTCCGATCCGAGTCAGGCTCGACTTTTCCCACCTGACTCGGATCTGAAATCGAGGCAAATCGTCATCATCCCGCCTTCCGGGTCTCGCGGGTTTTGGATCCTATATAAGGTACTCGCGTCGGCGCCATTTTCAAACTCGGCTGTGGACAGTGAAGAGGGAGGGTGGGAGTTAGGGCTGGCTGGGCTGTGTAGTGTAGTGTAGTGTAGTGCAGAGTAGTGTTGTGCTGTGCTGTGCTGCGCTGTGCTGCTGTTGTCCATAGGGGCTGTGTCCACTACTTCAAAGTCCATAGGGGCTGGCTGGACTGTGTTGTGCAGTCAGTTGTCCATAGGGGCTGTGTCCACTCCAAAGTCCTGTGCAGTGTCCCAGTCCTAAAGGGGTGCTGTAGTGTTGTCCAGGGGGTGCTCTGTCCTTCAGGGGTGCTCCCCCCAAGTGCTAAAAAAAGATATATTTTTTCTGTGTTTGTGAATTGTGTGCACTGTGGCTGCACGTGCATCAACAAAGGAGCAGCGCCAAGCGTGCGCCTGTGTCCCATTAGTAAAGGGCTGGCTGGCTTGTCCGTTAAAGGGTGCTGTAACCCCCAAAGTACACTCCAAACCAAATAAAAAAATATTTTCTGTGTTTGTGAATTGTGTGCGCAGTAGCCGCACGTGCATCAACAAAGTAGTGCCAAGCGTGCGCCTGTGTCATAAGTAAAGGGCCGGCTGGCTTGACCGTTAAAGGGTGCTGAAACCCCCAAAGTACACTCCAAACCAAATAAAAAAATATTTTCGGTGTTTGTGAATTGTGTGCGCAGTAGCCGCATGTGCATCAACAAAGTAGTGCCAAGCGTGCGCCTGTGTCATAAGTAAAGGGCTGGCTGGCTTGACCGTTAAAGGGTGGTGTAACCCCAAAAGTACACTCCAAACCAAATAAAAAAATATTTTCTGTGTTTGTGAATTGTGTACGCAGTAGCCGCACGTGCATCAACAAAGTAGTGCCAAGCGTGCGCCTGTGTCATAAGTAAAGGGCCGGCTGGCTTGACCATTAAAGGGTGCTGTAACCCCCAAAGTACACTCCAAACAAAATAAAAAAATATTTTCTGTGTTTGTGAATTGTGTGCGCAGTAGCCGCACGTGCATCAACAAAGGAGCAGCGCCAAGCGTGCGCCTGTGTCCCATAAGTAAAGAGCCGGCTGGCTCATTTCTTAAAGGGTGGTGTAACCCACAAAGTGCACTACTCTCCAGCAAAAATAAAAAAATATTTCTGTGTTTGTGTGCGCCTTAGCCGCACGTATATATCAATATAACATAAATGGAGGACCAAACTTTCTCCGATTAAAATAAAATAGGGAAAGATCAAGAACCACTGTTGCTGCTGCTGGGAGTTTTTCATCATCCCAGAGAGGAAGTAGGAACACCACTACTTTTACTAAACAATTGACCCTCCAACAGTCCCTAGCGATGAGGATGAAGTACGACAGCAGTCATCCTGAAACAAAACGTATGACTGAGGCCTTGACTGCTATGTTGGTGTTAGACGTGCGTCCGGTATCCGCCATTAGTGCAGTGGGATTTAGACAATTGATGGAGGTAGTGTGTCCCCGGTTCCAAATCCCGTCTAGATTCCACCTGCATCCTCAAACCAGCAGCGACAAGCGTGCGTCTGTCTGTTAAAGGGTGGTGTAACCCTCAAAGTGCTCCAAAAAATAAAAAACTATTTTTTTTATGTGTTTGTGACTTGTGTGCGATGTAGCCGCACGTGCATCAACACAGTAGCAGTGCCAAGCGTGCGCCTGTGTCATAAGTCAAGGGCCGGTTTGGACATCTGGTCCGGACTGAAGGACATGCCAACAATTTCTGACAAGTCTACTGTCACTGCATATGATACTATCCTCAAAGCAGCAGCGACAAGCGTGCGTCTGTCTGTTAAAGGGTGGTGTAACCCTCAAAGTGCGCTCAACAAACAATAAAAATATTCTTTTTTTTTCTGTCTTTGTGAAATGTGTGGGCTGTAGCCGCACCTGCATCCTTAAAGCAGCAGCGACAAGCGTGCGTCTGTCTGTTAAAGGGTGGTGACACCCTCAAAGTGTGCTCCACAAACAATAAAAATATTCTTCTTTTTTTTTCTGTCTTTGTGAAATGTGTGGGCTGTAGCCGCACCTGCATCCTTAAAGCAGCAGCGACAAGCGTGCGTCTGTCAGTTAAAGGATTACATCGGTGACAGCATCCAAGTAGGCATGTCAGACAGTCCGTACATGTACTGGCAGGAAAAAGAGGCAATTTGGAGGCCCCTGTACAAACTGGCTCTATTTTACCTGTGTTGCCCCCCCTCCAGTGTGCACTCCGAAAGAGTGTTTAGTGCAGCCGGGAACTTTGGCCCTCATTCAGAGCCGTACGCTCTGAGCAGAGCGCACGCTCTGAATGAGGGCCGCCCTCCATAATTCTGGAGTGTCCTCCTGGACGCTCGTATAGCTGTGGGTCACCACCCACAGCCTATACGAGCGTGCAGTTTGATGTCCGCGATGGTCGTGACCATCGCGACCATCGAAACTGCGAGCCGGAGCCTGCGGTTGAGGTTTTCAACCGCAAGGCCCGGAGTGATTTTGGCTCTATCAGAGCCAAAATCACTCCCACTGACATCACTAGTGATGTCAGTGGGCCGGCTTCTGACGGTAGGCGTTCCCTTGGGAACGCCCCCGTCAGGGAGGCACGCCCCCGGCATGCCCACCAAAGGGGGCGTGCTGTCAATCAACATCGACAGCACGCCCCCTTTGATCAGACACAACGAGCGAAGGACTTTCCTTCGCTCGTCGCGTCTGGTGCATGCGCACGACGGAGCTCCCGCCGTCGTGCGCATGCGCAGTGCACAACATCGACCCACTTGCTAGCGGACAGCCGCTTGCGAGTGGGTCTGAATCAGGCCCTTTGTCAGCAAAAGGCGTAGGAGGTTGCTTCCACAAAATGTGGAGAAGATGATGTTCATAAAAATGAATTATCAACTTTTCCAGGGAGACCAGCCTCCAGAACGTACAGAGGGACCTGTGGTGGTGGATTCCAGCGGGGACGAATTAATACTCTGTGAGGATGAGGATGTACACAACACTGAAGAGGGTGAGGAATCGGTGAATGAGGAGGATGAGGACGACATCTTGCCTCCGTAGAGCCAGTTTGTGCAGGGCCAGATTAATTGCCAGCTTGTTTTGTGGGGGCCCAAACGAACCAATCATTTCAGCCACAGTTGTGTGGCAGACCCTGGCGCTGAAATGATTGGTTTGTTAAAGTGTGCATGTCCTGTTTATACAACATAAGGGTGGGTGGGAGGGCCCAAGGACAATTCCATCTTGCACCTCTTTTTTTTTCTTTGCATTATGTACTGTTTGGGGCCTAGTTTTTCAAACTGCCATCCTGTCTGCCACTGCAGTGTCACTCCTAGATGGGCCACGTGTTTGTGCCGCCCACTCGTGTCACTTAGCATAGTCATCCATCTACCTCGGTGCAACCTTTTGGACATAAAAACACTATTGTGAGGTGTGAGGTGTTCAGAATAAACTGGAAATGAGTGGAAATTAAGGTTTTTGAGGTTAATAATAGCATAGGAGCAGAAAAATCAACACATTCTGTGATTTTAGCTGTTTTTATGCTTTTTTTAAAAAAAATACAGATCCAAAACACAAAACCCAGAACCCAAAACACCGAAGGGTGGTTTTGGCAAAACCAATCCAGATCCAAAACACGAAGAAATATCCAGATCCAAAATCAAAACACAAAACACGAAAAGTGGCCGATGCACACCCCTAGTATGTACCCAACCGCATTGCGGATGCAATGCTTAGTACATACCGTCCTTTATCAATTATGCATAAATGGCAGCCCTGTCTAAATAACAACAAATTAAAAACACTGACAGATATTAGTAGTGAACGAACAATTACTTTTACACTTCACCGATTATCTCTGCTAGTTATATTGAGTCATTTTCAGACATGACAGTCACAAAGGGATAAGATGAGATTACTCTGGGAATGGAGAGCCCTAGTTGGACTGGAACTTCCTCTAGAAAATGCTGTTTTAAGACAGCCGATCAACAAATAGATTATGAATTGTGCTCCCCATGTCATCTGCTGTCTGGTAGCCATCTCATCATGGATATGAAAATGTTTTCTTAAATTCAATACCAAACCAAGTTCCATTCTGTCTCTCCGGCTACTTTTGTCGCCAACATCTCAATCTCCTCTGTTCTCCAAGTTCACTGTCTGGGTGTCAACAATGACTCTGACTTCTGTTTCATCCTCCACATTCAGGCCCTCATTCAGAGGCGCTCGCAAAACGCTCTGAATGAGGGCGACTGCTTGGTTTTCGCGGCCTCCTGGTCGCTAGTTAAGCTGTGGGTTACCACCCACAGCTTAAGTGACTGACCAGGTTGATGGTCGCGATGGTCCAGGCCATCGCGACCATCGGGGCTTGAGACGAGACCCTAAGGTTGGGTCTCGGCAACCGCCAGCCCCAGGGAGCTTCCTGCTCTGATCGAGCAGGAAGCTCCTCACTGACATCACTGCTGATGTCAGTGCGGCCGCCCACAAAACGGCAGGCGTTCCTTAAGGAATGCCTCCGTTTGTGAAACCACCCCCCTCCGCCACGCCTACAAAACAGGTCGAACTGTCGATCACCATTGATAGCCACCCCTTTTGTAGTGAACTCCGCTCTGGGGCTTGCGCACGCTCAGTGCGGCTGCTGCGCGTGTGCAGGGCCTAAATATCGACCTGCTTGCGAGCGGGTCTGAATGAGGTCCTCAGTCTCTTTTCCAGTCCTGCCACTTTCACTTCCGTAAAATTTTCAAGATCAGGTCCTTTATCACCCTGGAAGCCACTAAAACTCTCATCGACTCAAGCCTACATTATTATAATCTGCCCCATTCAGTTATTCCTAATCCTCCCTTTAAACATGCCCTAAAAAATAATTTTTGCATCCAAGCCTATGGCCCCTCCTACTAGCTCTCCAACATCTACCTCCCCCTACTCTGCTAGAATGTAAGGTATTGCCAGCAGGACCATCTCTCCCCATTGTTTTCGCTATATAATTATGCAATCTGAACATTGTAATTATTTAAATATGTAAAGTTATGCACTTGTCTGTATCACTTTGTACATATACTACTCAATGTTGTTCCTTACCCTTATTATGTATTGTGCTATGGCACCTTGGTGGCATATAGTAATAATAATAATAATAATAATAATAATAATAATAATAATAAATGTAAGGCTAGTCTGACAAATTTGTTGAATTGTGAAATTTTAGACGGTTTGATGAACTGTCCCAAGTTGTCAGCAATGCCCATTTTTGTACTGCTTTGTAATTAACAGGCTAAGCTGGCTGTGAGTAACAAGTGATGCTGGAGAGGAAGTCATGGTCCTCATCTGGTCCTCCCCTCCTTCCTCCTCCCCCCCTTGACCCTATCACTTCCCGTCTCCTCTATTACCTGTCTCCCTCTGCCTGTTCCCATCTTGCCCACCTCCTCAATCTCTCCCTATCATCTGGCACTGTCCCTTCTGCATTCAAACATGCCCTTGTTTCCCCCATTCTTAAAAAACCTACCCTGGATCCTAACATACTCCCTTTTACTTCCAAACTCCTTGAGCATATTGTTTACAACAGCCTTACCACCTTTCTTTCTTCCCACTCCCTCCTTGACTCATTTCAATCTGGCTTCCGTTCTCTCCACTCCACTGAAACTGCCCTCACGAAAGTCAGCAATGACCTCCTTGCTGCCAAATCCAAGGGCCACTACTCTCTGCTCAATCTCATTGACCTCTCTGCTGCATTTGACACTGTAGATCACCCTATCCTCCTGCAAATCCTTCACTCTCTTGGTTTCTGTGGCATTGCCCTCTCCTGGCTGTCCTCCTACCTCTCTGATCGTTCCTTCTCTGGCTCCTCTCACGACTCCTCTTTCCCCCCCCACTTCCGCTAACAGTAGGAGTTCCCCAAGGTTCTGTTCTTGGACCTCTCCTTTTCTCCCTATATATGTCCTCTCTAGTTGAACTCATTAACTCTTTTGACCTCCAATATCATCTCTATGCTGGTACTGATTTACCTTCCCACCCCTGACCTCTCCCCCCTTGCTTCTTACCCATATCTCCAACTGTCTCTCTGCTATCTCTTCATGGATGTCCCAGCGGTTTCTTAAACTTAACTTGTCTAAGATTGAGCTGATCATCTTCTCACCCTCTTCCATTACCTCACTTCCCACAATTTCTTTATCTATTGATGGTACAACTATCTACTCTTTCCCAAAGTGCACTGTCTTGGAGTTATCCTAGACTCCTCCATCTCCTTTAAACCACACATTCAGCAACTCTCGCAGTCCTGCCGCTTCCACCTAAAAAATATTTCCAAGATTAGACAGTTCCTCACCCAGGATGCCACTAAACCCCTCATCCACTCACTGGTCATCTCCAGATTGGACTACTGTAACCTTCTCCTAGCTGGCCTTCCAGTCTCCCACCTCTCTCCACTACAATCAGTCCTCAATGCTGCTTCCCCTCTCCTTCAAGCCCTACACTGGCTCCCCTTCCCCTTCAGATACCAATTCAAGGTTCTTACACTCACCTACAAAGCCCTCACTAAATCCTCCCCCACATACATTTCTGACCTTCTCTCCCTTCACACTCCTGCCCGTCCACTTCGCTCAACAAATGCAAGCCGTCTCTCTTGCCAACTGATTACTTCATCCCACTCCCGCCTCCAAGATTTTGCCCATGCTGCTCCCTACCTTTGGAACTCTCTCCCTATCAGACTCTCCACCCCCCTGCATATCTTCAAACGGGCTCTCAAGACCCATTACTTCATCAAGGTCTTCCTGCTCTCATCCTAACCCACATAATACTCTCTCCTCCCTATCTTCCCCTTCTGTGTCACGCCTGTCTGTATGCCCCTCCCCTTTAGAATGTAAGCTCTCACGAGCAGGGACCGCTTCCCTCATGTGCTTTTCCTTGCACTTTCTTCTACTCCTTACTCCTCATAAGGGTACATAGCACGTCTCTGCCAACTCCCTGCTGCTTATTGTGGGTGTTTTAATCACTATTGCAGCAATGTATATAATTGCTTCACTGTACTGTAAGTTACTTGTTTGTTGTTCACTTATTAATTTTATGTACTATGTAAGGCACTGCGGAACACTTGTGGCGCCATATAAATAAAGGATAATAATAATAATAATAATAATAATAATAATGCTAAGAACTGCATGCTGAAGGTGGTTGTCACAGGAGCTGGTTGGGCACTGCCATAATATACTCTTCCTACTGAACTCATGACAACTGTCTATTCTGTGCGTCTTATACAAAGCAATGCTTTATAGTTATTTTTCTTTATTAAATGCTTTAAACATCAATTGCTAATGCTATAATGCTGATTACTATTCACAAAATAACATTGATACGATTCCCTCTATAAGAAACAAGTTGCAATGTACATTCATGAAGCCTTTAAGCACAATTGATGAATTTCTTCCAATCACTTTTAATTGACATACTGTATACACAGTTAAACATTTATATTGACTAAAGTTATTTCTTCTCTTTCGTTCCACATCCAAACAGAGCACGGGGCATAGTGCCATTCAATTAGAGCAAGTTGTCAATACTGACACTTTCTGAAATGTCAACTTGACAAATGGCTTAGTTACACTGGAGGTTTATAGACATAATAGTTACAATTACAGACAGAATTTAAACTTTATATGTAGACAAAACATATATTTTCTACAAATGGTCACATGCCTCAATTTTTTTTTAGAAGTACTGTACATAGAGTCAGGTGTCTTGTTATTATATACAGTATTTTTGAACACCAAAAAGTACAATTAGGGATCATTTAAAGTAGGGGGAATTCAAGTCAAAAGCGACAGTATAATATGGGTGCTGTAAAAAAAAATTATGTATTTATTTAAAGTATTTATAAATGATATTCAAACTAAAAATAAATGCATTTAAAGTACATCAATATACACTTTAAACATATTACATATGGAGCATAATGGAAACACAATTTATCATCATCAACTTGATGATAATCGGCCTTTCTGATTATATTTCACAAATAAATACGATTGTAGTCACCAAGGAGCATCTGGCGAATGTCTCAAGACCCGGCAGCAGCTGCCTTGTTTCATGTAACCCAAAACTGTACTAGGTTGTGGTGCTGTGCAGATACAGTATCACACCCGATTCATATGTAATCTTTCATTCTGTGGAATAATTCACTATGAATTGGCAGATTCTCCTTAGGGGAAGCAGCCTGGATTACTGACAGAGGTAGGGTTGCTGATTTCAGAATGACCCCATGATCCCTCAGTTGTGAGATTAATATATGACAAAAGAAGATAAGACAAAGGGCCTTATTCAGAGGTGGACAGTAATGACAGCCGCCACTGCCTCTTTCTACTAATGCCCCAGCCGATGTGATTTGTACAGAGACGCCAACCGACTCAAATCCGCCGCTTTGCGTAATAAGTGGCTCCATCGGCCGCACATCGGTCACACTATCATTAGTGCAGTCCTATGGTTGCTCAAAATATCAGTCTGAACATGGTCTGAAATTGTCTCTCTCTCTGTCCAAATTCATTCTGTGTCCCCCAATGCTAACCATCGGCAGCATGCGCAGTGTGTCATGGATGCAAAACATTGGTCGCTTGCAACCGAATCGGACACTGCGTCCACCTCTGAATCAGGACCAAAAAGAGGAGAGGTTACAAAAAGATGTTCTAACCACATCTAATGGTTAAGGACAATACTCACCTTCCACATCTCTAACTAGAAGTCTAACTATAACTTCAGTTTCTGTTTATAAGTATCATAGCTAGAGCAGAGCCGTAACTAGACTTTTTGGTGCCCTGGGCCAGAAAGAACATCGAACCGTGGGATGTGGCCTCATGGGGAAGAGCCATTACAAATCTGATTTGTCCCGTAGGATGATGAAGGGATGCCGATCCCCTTGTAACACTGTTATCCAGGTGTCATTGCTAAATACAATGTGAATCCAATGGCTTCAGTGATGATGCACAATAATTATACAGTATAACTCACCAGCTCTAGATGGAGGAGAGCACTTTGAAGCTCCACCTGCATCAGGATTTGTCCATCAGAACAGCCATGCACAAACCTGGAGCCGGGAGTGTAGATCACTGACTGAAGGTATAGAAAGAGAGCTACTTTGTAATGTATATGCAGCAAGTGTGTGCTTAGGGAGGTGGCGAGATGTAGGGGGAGTTTGCCAGGTAGGAGATAGGGGAGACTAGGAGATGCCGGGGATAAAAGTAGAGGAAGCTACATATAAGAATGATTATAAACAAAAAATTGACAGGCCCGAACAGTGCCCCCTGCCCTGTGCGGTAGCACATGTCGCACCATCCTAGTTACGGCCGTGAGCCAGAGAGTAACTGCTAAACAGCAAGATGCCTCATCCTGCAACAGTTCCGGCTTCTGCTCCTGCATGGACACCCGGATGGCATACATTCACAGTACAGTCAGATTTTTTTTTTAGCAGAGTATGGAGATGACAGAAGGCTGGGTATGACCTGATCGCAGACTGTCACTATAATGTAGAAAAAAAATCTGTTGAGTGTTTATTTGAGGTGATAAAAAAGTTTATATGGTTTTTAAAAAATAATATCAACAATATTGCAACACAAAGTATAAATGGTGCATCTGCTAAATCCATAAACAAATATCCACGATCCTGCAGATATAGTATATAAAAACAACTCTTGTAGGTGAACTTAATAAGGACACAGTCAGAGTTCAATACGGGGCGCAGTGGAGGTCCTTCTCCGAAAATATATGTCCAAGTGTATTGGTGTTCCCCCTTTTTTCAGGACTACGACTATTTCAGTAAATAAAGATAGACTACTTTTTCCAAAGTTCCATTGTGGTTGTTGGAGGAGCTATCCTGCTTGCTGGCATGTTTCTCATTCAGGGGATAGAGTGTTAAAGTGATCATCTGTTTCCCAGGTGTCATCAGGTTGTGGGATTCCTAGATTGCTCATTATTTCAAACCTGATTCCATTTGGGTCACATGTTCTGAAACTTCCTATGGATCACAGACCTCTAGTATAAAGCCTGTTACTAACATTGTCTCAGTGTCTGTGCAACGTTGCTTTCAGGTCTTTTCTTGGACTCCTGCCAGATCCCAGCTGTGCCTGTGGATTGCTGTGGACTTTGTTGTATTCCAGATTAACTTCTGATGTCAGTCACCCGCTGCACTACAGGGCCCAGCACTTTTATTGCCTAAGTATTGCTGATTGCTCCATCACTGTAGTTTCACCATTTTGCTACACTATTTACTTTGCCTGTTGTCTTACCGTTCCTGTGGATATTAAACTCATCCTTGTTACAGTTGTCAACTGCACCATTACAGTGTCATCTCTGCATTACGGGGCTCAATCCCGCTCCGAACCCTAGCCACACTAAAGGGCCCAACCCTGCTACAATCTTCTCCGCATCATGGGGCTCAACCCTGCTACAATCTTCTCTGCATCACAGGGCTTAACTTCGTTACAAACTTTTCCGCATCATGGGACTCAACCCCGCTACAATCTTCTCCGTATCTCGGGGCTTAACCCCGCTATAATCCTCTCTGCATCACGGGGCTCAACCACGCTCCGAACTCTAGCCACGCCGCAGGGCTCAACCCTGTCCTGGAATCTCATTGTCTTACAGGGCTTAACCCTGCTCCGACTTCACTACTCCACAAGGCTCAAGTTTTTGCTTCATCTCTCACTGCACCGCAGGGCTCGGTCCTGTCCCGGAACTATATTATTCTGCAGGGCCGGCTCTGCTCCGGATTTCCATTACTACAGGGTTCTACCCTGGCAAAGGTCCTTAATGTCATCCTGAGGTGTCAGCCTCATTCTGGACTCGGGGTTCCCTACCACGTTAGTTCTTATATGCAAAAGACTGCATATATTTGGGGATTCTCTCCTATACATATTATTGCATATGTGAACCTCTGTGCTGTTTGAGACTTTATTTGAGACCTTGCTGTTTATAATTCTTATGTGAATAAATTCCATTTTACTTTTATCCTGTGCTACTGAGTTTCATGGAAAGGTCATTCCTAAGACCACCCCAGTTTATTGTGCCTAGTAGGCCTGCCTCCCTCCAGGAGTCTCAAGTGTCGGCAGCCGTGACACCTTTAACAGGGAGAATCCTGTTAGATGGCAAAAGGAATGGGAGGAATGTTGCCCATTTATTACACAGTATAATACTCATGTGAATGCAATAAAAGAAATTATTAAAAAGAATACAGCCATTCTGAAGGTAGATCCAGTTATAGGTTCGATGGTTAGCAGTGGTGTGAAAATTGTCTAAAGAAAATATGATAGTTTCAAACAAAAATTGGCTCCTAGTATGTATAGAAAGAATGTAAATATGGGAAATAAGTATAATATTAATAAGAAAGATACTAGTCAGGAATTGGGTATTCGTTTGAATTGGTTACCTGATAAACCAGTAGGTTTTTTTAAATGTGGGAGAGAGAAATGCATGACATGCAAACACGCAGGACACAGAGAGACCGTCTTTCAATCAAAAAATACATCAGAATCTTTTTATATAGAATCCTTCCTTAATTGTAATTCAAACTATGTTGTTTACATTATTTAATGTGGTTGTGGTCTCCAGTACGTGGGGCGGACCACACGTACGCTTAATGTTCGATTTTTAGAACATAGGAGAAACATTCTAAAAAAGAACCTAACGCACAGCTTGTCTAGACATGTTTCGACCTGTGGAAGGAAGGATATTAGCCAAATCAAAGTGAAAGCTATTGAACAAATTAAAAGCACGGATAGAGGGGGCAATAGACTTAATACACTTTGCAAAAGAGAAGCATATTGGATTTTCAGACTCAACACTCTGGATCCATACGGCCTCAATGAGACAATTGAATTGAATAATATTTAAAATTTGGGCCCTCTATTTTAGTATGAGGCATTGGCTATTTAGATGATTTATGTCGGTAATCTTTAATCCTGAGTTTTTTATTTAGGTTATTGCATAGTGGTTATACCATTAAGGACAGGCGACTCTGTTTAGTATATGGTTATTTGACTTCATGTGGGCCTCTCAGTAGCTGAACGTTTGGAATCTTTATATATGTTTGGACACTGAGGGATTCCTATTCTCGTTTGGATTATGTAGCTAGTATATTCCACCACTTGTTATATAGATGGTGGTTCATTTTTGTCCATTTTTGCATTAAAATTGTTAGAGGATCTCTATAGAAATAATGATTGTATTGGTTATCTATTTAGATAGTGCAGTCTGTGTCTTCTCTGGATTTTTTTATATATATTAACATTTAGTTGAAGGAATTCTCCACGATGGGTATTGGACCCTAAGAATTGTTCATATACTATCACTTTTCTTCACTTTCAATTTACCTCCTACTGTAGAATATCTATATTGCAATGTGTATCCATGTTGAATAGGATTTACATTGTCCCCTATTGTCTAGTATTATTTGATTTTAATGTATTATTATTATTTTTAATATTATTTATAAATAGGATTTGTTATAGCCATATAGGTCTAGGATTATTATGGATGGACTATACAAGTAGGCACCTTGGGGTAGAATATTAGTAAAATAATTGATATGAATAATATATAGATTGTAAAATGTATGTTTTACCATAATATGCATGTGCAGACTATCCCGTTGCTAGACAACACTGTGGCATGTCAGTAGTTATTTTCAAATGAGATTGAAAAGCAACCAATCCAGACATTCTAAGAGGGATATAACGGAGCACTAATGAGTCTACAGCCATCCTCTTATGAAACCGCTGCGTCATTGGGCGGAGAAATGCGTCAGTGACTCGTGGAACGCAGGTGGTACGTACACCGGAAGCCGGCAATACACCACCGGAAGTGACGGAGCGGTCACCAGCCAGCGTGCAGCAGCGTGTAGACGGAGCGGTTACCAGCCAGCGTGCAGCAGCGTGTAGTAGCCTGCCCATACAGCCTACTGGTTCACTGTGAGCGGTAAGAAGTGCCAGGATCCAGGAGTAGAGGTCCCTCTGCCTGAGAACACAAGCACTTCCGGACCACATGGTGCACTAAGTGGTAAAAACTATTTGGCTGATACTCTTCTACATCTGTGAGCAGGCGACCATTGCATGAGTTTCCTCCCCCTGGGATTGGGGTAGAGGTTAACTGCTATAATATACCCTACTCTGTCTATCCAAATGGTTGGATGGTAATGTACTCATTATAGGAATTACCTATTTTCCACTGCAATATTAACACTGCAATACTAACATTGTAATTTGTGCTGAAAGAGCTGTGCTGTTTTCTCTACACCCATTAACCCTCTACTAACTGGGTATAAGTGGATATCAATACTAACAAGCAATTAATCCATGCTGGCAGGCTGTGATTAGTGACTTTTATTTATACTCCGCTTCATCTCAATGTGTGTGTTTTAGTAAGATTATTTTGTATGAGTCTTTGGAGGAATTTATATATTGATAATTATTAATATTTTATGGTGGAGCCGGCTCCGTGCTTTAATAGTGTAGCATTAATAGCCTAATTAATTAAATCCATCTGTACCTCCATTTTTTGATGTTTTAATAATTTTTGGAATTGTGTTATATGCAATAAAATTATTAATTTTTTAAACCAGCAGCCACTGTCAGCGCTCCCATTTATTTCTTTATTTGGCCTTGATTGTTATCAGGTGGATATCCAGATCCACTGTGTGGGGGCAGCAGGAGTGGTATCTTTTTAGCATTACTGGTGACATATATTGGTAGCGCCCACTTTTTTTCTCCCTTTTTTCCCTAGATATATTGAATCCTGTAGCTGCACACCGTTAGTGAGGCAAGTATAATACCCCAGGTTTCACCGTATAGTATTAGAAACTGTGCAATGATGGAGCACCTATTGTACTATTGTTTCCTCCATATTAAAGCAGATATATAGCCAGACCAAGGCTGTCCATAAATCATAGAAACAGGGAAGATAATATGGAGCAGACCTGAAGCTGTGACAATAATATGACAGAGCTCATTTTCTGTAATGCTGGCCGTGCTCGTTATCCTCCTTAGTGCAAAGGAGTATCTGTGTCTCTATTCTGTAGTAGTGGCAGTCTTTAGCAGTGCAGCCACACTTAGTTTCAGTAGACTGCAGGGAATTGTCTTTACAAATGACTGCAGGTGTCAGGATGTGTGTCACAAATGAATACTTGACGCGTTTCTCCGGACCTAAAGACCTCCGGTTTCATCAGAAGGCAACGATGAAATGTTGCTAGATGTATCCACTATAATTGTGGATCATGCTGGGTGCAGTAGTCCTCCAAGCAATAGTTAAACCAGGGTATAATGTGCTTTGCAATGATGCATGTGGTGGTAAGTATGTAACGCAGTTGTTGGTGCTGCGGCGGTTATTGGATCAGGTAGAACAACAAGTGGCAAATGACAAGGGATATCACAGGTGTAACAACGGAAAGCAGATTACATATATAGGCAGCCTGGAGTTCAGGGTGTTGCTGGGCTTTGTAGTGCACCAGGCATGGTGTTGACTAATACACCAGTGGATGGTAGTGTTGGTGCCCTGTACTATAACGATGGTGGTATACTTGTGGTCTATCTATGTGGATATCCGTGTCTCTATACTGTGAGTCTCTCTTAGGTCCGTCCTCATGCCAGAAAGTAACAGCTCATGGAGAAGCCACACATGTGCATCTGAGAGGTCGGACCTGTCTGACTGAGCTCCGACAGGTCCTACAGGACCTGTCAGATGCTGGGGACATATGGGGGTCATACCAGATACTGAAAGCAAAGGTTCACATACTTTTGCCACTCACAGATATGTGATATTGGATCATTTTCCTCAAAAAAAATGAGCATGTCTAATTATTTTGTCTCATTTGTTTGATTTGGTTCTCTTCATCTACTTTTAGGACTTGTGTGAAAATCTGAGGTAGTTTTAAGCCAAATTTCAGCAGAAATATAGAAACTTCTGAAGGGTTCACAAACTTTCAAGCACCACTCTCTCTCTCTCTCTCTATATATATATATATATATATATATATATAAACAAATGTTCCTCTGGCACACTGTTATCTTGGCTTACTGCCCAACTGGCTCTGGTGCCCTCCTCATGAGTTAAAAACCCTGATGCATACAATCCAAAATGACAGGCGGCACTAAGAGACTTGTAAATCCATAAACCCTCACCGGAGGGATTTATTAAGTGCAAGTGCTGATCGACGTTTCGGGGTCTTACACCCCTTCCTCAGGACAAGATATGTGTCCTGAGGAAGGGGTGTAAGACCCTGAAACGTCGACCAGCACTTGCACTTAATAAATCCCTCCGGTGAGGGTTTATGGATTTACAAGTCTCTGAGAGCAGCCTGTCATTTTGGATTATATATATATATATATATATATATATATATATATACACACACACACACACATGAGTAGATCCCGATAAATAGATATATAGGCCATTTTGTTCTTTTCTTGAGTGACCATTTGCTATTAAGTGCTGTAACATAAGAAAAACCTTGTATTGGATTAGTTTGCTTTGAGAGAAGTCATAAATTATTAATGATTATGTTTAATCTTTGCATATTGTAGCAATAACTTTCCTTTCACAGTGCATTCTACTTTCTGTTTGAAATTGGTGATCCAGTGTGTGTCCTTCATTTTGTCCTTTGTATAGTACTTTAATCACGCTCCCTAAATGCAAAGAGCCAATTCAAGTACCACTCACAAACAGGCGATTAAAGATGTATAGAGAAGGATATTGTGTTTGTCGCTGATGCAGTGGATTACTAATGCAATGTTTTATTTCTTGTGTTATGTCAAGAATGAAAGCAGATGAGATATAATTGCAATTTATTCTGGCTCATTTGGCCACTATAAATGACAAGTGGATAATTTACATCAAGGGTTTAGTTCCCACCATTTGCATATCTTTATGTAGATGGCTAAATGAACTCTAACCATTGTGTAAGTCAAGTATCTAAACTTTAATATAATTGCATTGTTTTGGCTGTTATAGACATGATTATATTTCACTGCAAGCATAATAATAATATTTTATAAAATGATTAAGATATGAGATTTCCAAGAACTTTCTGATGTGTGAAGCTTCAAATAAAAATGTGAATTGTAAACAAAATCCTACTAGCGTTAGAACCTCCCTTTCATTTATTTTGATAATTTGTTTTTGCAACTAAAATACTTCTTGGTCAAGCCTCATTTATGCGAGAGATAAGCCATGAGTAAATGGACGTCAGGACAGTAGCTCTTGTCCATTAGGCTGTTCTTGTTACATTGGCACATTTGTGCTTATCAATCCCAACATTACATCGCCTCCATACACATGCAAAAAAACAAATCCATTTGTGAAAGGAAAAAAGGCTCAACAGCCCCCGGTATGTCGGGAAGATCCCCATAAATGCCTGAACTTCTCCCCTTGAAATCTATTTAAATATCTCCACCTGCATCATAAAATGTTGGTTTAGAGTAGACCTGTGCGTAAAACAAGTGGATTAGTGTAAATAATAAATATAAGCAAATAACACTGTGAGAATGCCACAAGCAAATATGTGTATTTATGTCATGGTTTTCAAAGTTGTAATTCTCTCCCGTTTAGAGTCTTCCTGTTTAGAAATGATGTGGCAACCAGATGTATGTTGGAGCTGCTAAGACCATGGAACAGATAATGGTTCATGATTAGGGTCATAAATGTCTAAGGGGTCTATTTACTAAGCAGAGTTAGGAGACAGAATGAAAAGTGATAAGAAGTGATAAGGTGCCAGCCAATCAGCTCCTAACTGTCATTTTTCAAACACAGCCTGTGAGATGACAGTTGGGAGCTGACTGGTTGGCAGCTTATCACTTTCTTATCACTTTTCACTCTGTCTCCTAACACTGTTTAGTAAATAGACCCCTTAGTATTATAACCACACTTGCTGACTTTAAAAAACTCCTCCCTGGACGCCTGGAGAGGAGATTCCGCCGACATCTTTGGGGGGCGGGGCTGACCTGTAGGCATCATTAGGTCCCACTCCATCACGGGAAAAAGACAGCGATTCACAGGTCCACAAGGAGGGGGCAGGACTAAATTATGCAATTCGCTTAATTTTAGCCCCGTCCCCTCCCTACGGACCTGTGAATTCCCTGTAAAATCTCCTCATCCTTCCCACTTCACTAGGAAGTGTGTGGTATGCGGTAGATCTGCTTACTCTTTCGGGGGTGTGGAGGGCTACCTGAAAAATCGGGAGCCTACCGCAACTTCCGGGGGAGTAGGCATGTATGATTATAACTCTTGTTACTAATATGTTTATTTTCATATGACAGGTTAATCCATTCCCCAAACTCCTTGAAAAATCTGTAGTGACCAAGTCCTTAATCATGTTCAGCATCCAGCCAGGTCATATTCCCTTCAGGAAAGATGAATACATTTGAAGACCACATTATAATGTATTCATGTCTACTTAAGTTCATAATGACATGCTCTATTATTGGAACCTAATACTATCCTTATCTGAAGTACACTTGCAGATAAGTAATCTGTATGAAATATTCCTTAGGATGTTTTCTGAAAAGAGTTGTAAAACCTAATTTGCATTCACACTAAACACCAGAAAGAGAAGGGAACAATCTGACAGCCCGAAGCAGGCATAAAAAGAGCGACGTCAATTATCATATTGAGGGGTGATCCTAACTTTTGGCTGCCGCCCCACCAACAGAAGACAGACTTATAAGTGTGCTAACTTGTGTTATTGGATAAGAATATCTTTGTATGTCATGTTATTGTTTTTGTATATCCTTTAAATATTGTATTTTGTCATATTAATGGAAAGGATGGTGGGTAAGATCCCTCAAATCAGTACTGGGATATATGGTAATAGTCCAACCTTTACACTAATCAGAAGTTCTGCTGTAATTGCCTCAACTGTTTTATGAAAATTTGCAGCTATTTACCTGTGTCCGTTTCCTAGACTAAGGCTCGTATTCAATTAGTTTCGCACCCACGATATTTTTTCGCATGCCGGACTTTGTCTACTGTATATCGCACATTTTTGCAGCGGAAAATTATCGTGTGTGTCCCCGCTATTCGCGGTATTCAATTCCAAAACACGTAAAAACGCAACCTGGCAAATGCAAACCAGGCAAAAAGTTCTATCAGAATTGGGGAAATCAGCCTGACACCCCCTAAAAGATGCACTAACATTGGGGATCGATGTACATTGCCCTAATAAAGCTATTTGGGGTACTTAAGGTGCGTCAATTTCTTCTAATTAGCGTCTTTGCACAAGTGGTGAAAATTAGCATTAAGCAGTTTTTTTAGTTAAAATAAGCAGTCCTGTCAAATTTGGTATACTCGAAAATGGGTGCAAGCATGGTTTAAAGTCGATAAAGTAAAGATTAAAAAATGCACCTGAAGCAAGCACCTGCATTCCAAAAAACACCTCACCTATATTTGCAGACCCCCAAAAGTCTATTTAGGTAGTTTTTAAGTTTGTACCCCCACTTTGCACTTTTTCACCCCCTTTTTCAAAGTGCTTTTTTGGGGTGTTCCTCACTTTTTTTAGGTTTTTAGTGACGCAGTTATCCTTTGGGGGGCTGTCCCAAGGATGCCAAGTGGTTTCCCCACCTTTGCACCCCTATATAGCGATTTTGCACTTTTTTTTTACCACCTATTCAAAAGCGAATCGTTTTTGCTTATTACATTGCATCACGTTTTCGCGTACGCGAAAAGTGTTTGCAATTGAATGCGGCAATACTTTTCCGACAGGCGAAAAGTCGCAATCGGCGATACTTTTTCGCGGATCTCAGCTTTTCGCATCTAAATGAATATGGGCCAAAATGATACATTTTTATTTTGAAAAACTAGATCATTTCATGAACCCTGTAGAATGGGAATTTTAAGGGTATTTCTAGCTTAGCATGTATCAGGAGAGCTTTTTTTGGATGTGAAGAACAATTTCTGTGCATCCCCTGATTTCACTAACACTTTGTTACCCACTCTCAGATCACAGCCCTGCAGGCTCTCCTCCATTACTTCAAGCACAGCGTCACTGAAGTCTACCGATCCTCCTCTAACCCGCAGAAATATTAACTTTATTCATTTTCAACAACTTTCCACCTCTCTGCAACAACTACTCTCACCAATTTCTACATTCACTTCTCCTGAGATTGCTATCACACCTTAGCCAAACCAGAAATAACCCTCGATGAAGTGGCTACAGTTACCCATCATACTCCACATGGACATCATACTCCCATGGCATTCTAAATTAACAAGACACCTGCAAAAACTCTCACGAAAAGTAGAACGTCACTGGCGTAAATCTTGTACTCCAAGTGACTTCTTCACTATCTACTATTCTTATTGTAAAGTTCTGGAGACTGCCAAATAAACATATTTGCAATCTCTCATCACTGCTCAGGTTTCTAACCCCAAGTGATTTATTTAATACATTTAAATCACTTCTTACCCCTCCTGCACCCAACCCACCCGCCACTATCCGTATACAAGATCTCATTCCTATTTCAAGAACAAAATTGATCCAAAATCCAAAATTAAATTGTATGCTCTTTCTCAGCTAGTGATCTGCTCAATTCCTTCCCTGAACCCTCTGGCACCTTTTCTTCATTTGATCCCACAAATTAAAATGAAGCATCTACACTCTACTCATCATCCTACTCTGCTACCTCTTCTCTTGATCCTATACCCTCAGGAATCAGTAGAGCTCTGACTCCTGTGGTCATCCCAACATTAACTAAAACCTGTAATAATCTCTCTCGCTCTACTGGTGTCTTCCCAGCACTATTCAAGCATGCAGTGATTACTCCTATTCTAAAAAAAAACATTCTTACCCTAACTCTCTCTTAAATTACCATCTCATCTCCCAGCTCTCATACCCCTCCAAGCTACTTGAGAGACTTGCTTACACCCGCCTCTCATACTTTCTTCACTCGCACAACTTACTGGACCCACTTCAGTCAGTCTTTCATTCCCAACACTCCACAGAGACAGCACTGACTAAGGTAGTGAAAGATCTGGTCACTGCCAAGTCTAAATGCCAGTACTTCTAGATCTCTCCGCTACATTGTTGACCACTCTCTTCTCATACAATCCCTAGGTCTTTAAAACTGATTTCTCTGTAGTGAAAGTTGCAGCCCATCGTCTCTAGTGAAATTTGAGTGGTGTTTTGCTGTGTCTGCGGTGCGACTAAGATGCACAACTTAAAGAAAAAGTCTGTATGCTACAACGCTCGGCAGCGCCCGGTCACACCGAGCATCTTGCGCCATGTGGCATATTGAGGCTTGGTGTATGAGGACACATCTGTATGAGGTTTAAGAGGATGTAGATAAAAAGTCGTCAGTTATTCTGACAGCGTAATGTCGACGGGAGAATGCTGACATGGCACTAATGCTATTTAAAGCAATGCATGGTTACCATGGCATTATAACTGTCCACATGATAGTAAAGCATCATGTTTAAAGTCAGAATGCCAACACGGTTTCCCATCTTTTAAATAACATTAGTACCACCATCAACATTATATAGTCAACATTGCGCTGTTGACAGGAAATCATATGTATCCCAGTTGAACCACTTGCCTGGTGTGGTCGTATCAGATGTGACCATGCCAGGCTGGGCTTTCCCATCTCATGCAACCAGTCAGAAATGGCCACTGGGAGGCTGCTGGATTATAATCTTGCAGCAGCCGCCTATATAAGAGGGAACTACCAGACCCCCGCACCCACAGCTATATTCTCAGTGTGTCCCAATCACTTCTGGCCACAGTAATCGGACAGTCCGGCAGCTCCCAAACCCGGTGGCTGTAGAGGAGCCAAGACTGCAAAAGAAATAAAGCAGCTGTGTCCCGATCACTGTGGCCAGGCAGCCCGGTGGCATCCCTGGTCCACCTGCACCCACAGCACCACCCCTAGTGTGTCATGATAACAGCTGGCCACAGCGATTGGGCTGCCCAGCGGCACCTCCACCCATTGGATGCAGAACATCCATAGCTACAAAGAAAACACAGCATGAGCTATGGCTCATGGAACTGTAGCATGCAGATTCTCTACCAGTCATGCACAAAGGGACAGGGACGGCACAGGGTGTGTTAAGCCCTGTTACAGCCCTGCCCACTGTGCCCCGATCACTGTGATCAACAGTGATAGAGCAGCCTAGAAGCACCCTCTCCTGACGGCTTCAGTGCAGCTGAGTCTGCACAAGAAACAGCAGCCCCAGATCAGCACCCCATGTGCCCTGATCAGTTCTGGCCCCGGCATATGCTGGATCACCATAGTCTCTGCCTACCGCTCAGTCCTGTCCTGCCCCCTGCTATGTCACAGCTCCATCCCTGCCGCTCCGTCCTGTCCGTTCCCCCATCCCCACAGTAAAGTTTTTAGTTTTTTTAACTATAAAACTATTTTTTTTTTTTTTAAATGTCCCCAATGTGCCTCCTGAACTGTCGGCGTGTGCATACATGCATGCGATGTTGGGAACTCGCATACTGGCATGATTCCAGGCTACTGCAGGTGTACAAGTCAGTACATATATATATTAGGAAACAGCAAGAAGAATGAATATCCGCATGGTCAGCACAATCCTTGTATTACAGGGCAATAATTTTTGCCTTGTTTTGTTTGCTTTGCACTATATATTCACTCCCATCTCACAAGCGTATTGGCCCCCATGCTTCTGCATAGGAGACATTGGGGTCTATGTACTAAGCCTTGGAGCGAGAGAAAGTGGACTTATATAAAGTACCAACCAATCATCTCCTGTCACTTTGCAGGCTGTGTTTGGAGATGATTGTTTGGTACTTTATCTCCGTCCTCTTTATTTCTCGCCAAGGATTAGTACATAGGCCCTGATTCAGAGGCGCTAGCAAAAAAGCGAGCACTCGCTCTGAATCAGGGAGGGCGTTTGTATTTTTAGTTGCGGCCTCTTGGCTTCTTGCATAGCTGTGGGTTACCACAAACAGCTTATGCGAGCGGCCAGGTGATGGTCACAATGGTCAAGACCATCGGGCTTGCGACGAGACCCTTGCGGTAGGGTCTCGTTGCCGCAAGCCCCAGTGGACTTACTGCTCTAATAGAGCAGGAAGTCCACCTACTGACATCACGAGTGATGTCAGTAGGGCCGCCCACAAACGCCTCCGTTTGCCCAGCCACTCCCCCCCCGCCCTCCAAACGGGGCGAGCTGTCAATCAACATAGACAGCCGCCCCTTTTGATGCGAGCGCCGGAGCGAGTGCTTTTTGCGCTCGCTCTGGGGCTTGCGCACGTGCGCACTGCCTAACAATCGACCTGCTTGCGAGCGGGTCTGAATCAAGCCCATAGACCCTATTATTATTTATGAAGCAGTGCTTCAGTAAATTCACTGTTGACCTGCTTGGTTACCGAATCTCCAATGTTGCCAAAACTTTTACAGTAAAAAAGTATATATTTTATTATTATAGTATGGTGACATGTAAATGATTTCCTAGACACACCCCATGGGCAGAGCAGGACATGTTCCCTTTTGCTATGTGTAATGCTATCTATCTATCTCTCTGTAGTGTGTCACACTTTTGCTACGTGTAGTGCTTGGAGTTACTTGCACAATCTGGAATTATCAAAATTAGGCAAGTATGACAAAACTATCTATCAATGACTCACAAGAGGCTTTAGTGTGGCTGTTGAACCCCTCCATTGGCTGCATACACAGCCTTAACAAAAAAATGTGGTGCTTCGCAAAGTAGGAGGTAAATTTACTAAGATTCGAGTTTGGTCGAGATTGCGATCTCGGATGAGCATGTTTTTCATCTTGCAAATTTACTAAAGACAAACTCGGGTGAGTTTGGGAGAAATTTCTAATATTTCACTGAAAAACTCGGGTGAGATTGCAAACTCGTTTAAACTCACCATCGTCCAAACTCTGAAGTACTTTTCATGAAATAGATACAACTCGGGAATTTACTAAGAAACGAGATTACAATCTCGGGTGTAAAGCTGGCCACACATCTAAAGATTATCTGTCCAACCAGCCAACTAGTTGATTGGTTGGAATGAAAATCTGGTAAGGTATGAAAGTAAATGACAATCAGCAATTTGCTCCCAAATGCTGGAAAATAGACCAAATCTGTTGTTTGAACAAATAGTTTAGATCAAACATTTAGCAAACTTGTCTGACGACCATTTTCATCTGTTTTCTGGCATTTAGGAGCAAATTGCTGATCATCAGTTACTCCCATATGTTACCAGATTTTCATTCCAACCAATCAACAAGTTGGCTGGTTGGATGTAAGTTGGTCTAGTGTGTGGCCAGCTTAAATGTAGCAAACTCGCAGCTAATTAGAAGTTTCAAATAGACCACCTCCTGAGCTATGAGTTTAGCAGAAACATACACAGATCAGTGTGATTTGTGTATGTTTCGTCAAGGTAACATTCTCTTTATAAAAAATTAACACTAAAATTGCATAGGGGTCCCCCTATATTTAAAACCAGCACCAGGCTCAAATCCGGTTGGGGTGTAATGCCACAGCCAGGGGACCACCGGGTCACACCAGCCAAAGCATTCGCACCCCAAGCCGGTCATTCCAAGCCGGGAATCTCAGGGGACGTGTGAACCCTCCCAATAAAGGGGGGTCCCCCTCCCCCCAAACCCCAGGTTTAGTCAGAAGCCCGGGGCTCTTTCCCGCACCCCTGGGCTGTGGGTACAGGGGAGAATAGTATTTTAAATAGTAATAAACTATTGTTTTTTACCATGGAACCACAGGTGCCAGCATGCCTGCCCTTTGGCACATGTGGCACTGCAAGTGACAGCAGGCGGCCAGCACCCGTAACCCCACTGCACAAAAAAATTGTTAAAAAAACCACAACACACACACACCGTAGAAAGTACAACTTTATTACATACACCTACCTCAGTCTCACATACTTACCTGCTGGCCATCGCTCGGTCCGCTTCTCCAAGTAGAATCCACTGGGAGTACCTGAAAAAAAAAAAAAACATTACTCACCTCCTTCCTGGTGCCAGTCTCCGTAGTATCCCCGTATCTTGGCAAAAAAACAAATCGGCACCCGGACCAGACTCTTACATTAGCGGTGTATGTGTGTGACCACATTCTACAGTGTGTGTGTGTTGTGGTTTTTTAACTAATATTTTTACAGCGGGGGTACGGGTGCCAGCCGCCTGCTGGCACTTGTAGTTCCACAAGTGCCAAAGAGCAGGCATGCTGGCACCTGTAGTTTCACAGTAAAAAACATGTTTATTACTATTTAAAATACTATTACCCCCGTACCCACAGCCCAGGGGTGCGGGAAAGAGCCCCGGGCTTCAGACTAAGCCTGAGGTGTTGGGAGAGGTGGTCCCCTTTATTGGGGGGCTCCCCACCTCCCCTGAGATCCCCAGCTTGGGCTGACCAGCTTGAGGTGCGAATGCTTTGGATGGGGTGACCCAGTGATAGGGTCCCCTGGCTGTGGCATTACACCCCAGCCAGATTTGAGCCTGGTGCTAGTTCACCATCGGCCAACTCACTCTCAGTTAAACTCACTTCTTAGTAAATTTGTGATTTTCAGAAGCATCAAATCATCTGAATTTGGCGATGCTACTTGAGTTGAAAAAAAAAAAACTCAATCAGTCTCGATTCTTAGTAAATTTACCCCTGAGGCCACACTGGCTTATAGACATACCGCCCAACAATTGCACATCTTAATGCGACACCATTTGCACTCCCCAAATGGCTTGGCTGCCCCCAGGCTCTCCTCCCCATACTGTTTAAGTTCAGAGTTCACCCGCAGCATTGATGAAATGCTCCGCCAACCTTCACTCCGCCCGGGGGACACTGCGGCCCATGGGTGGGACTGTCCCGCTGAAATCGGGATGGTTGGGAGGTATAAATAGGAAGCAACTTTCACACACACACACACACACACACACACACACACACACACACACACACACACAATACAGCTTAGATAGGGCTGAGGAGGGTGGGAGCCCTGGCCAAATCCATCCCCAACATCATCTCCACCGCCTTATACAGTTATATATTGCGAATTACTAATGTATTATTAAAAAGTTCTCATATGACAGAAACCTAGAATTTAAACATAATTACTATATACATATAAAGGTGAAATATATAAGTTTATTTACACAATGCTCAATGTACAAAGGAGCTGTACTTCGTGCCTCTCCATTTGTACATTTCCTGGAAAAGCTTAACATAAGATTAAATACTAACAGCCCATTGCATTTCCTCTTTTCATGATAACTAAAAAAAAAAAATCCATTGATGTCGAAAAGTATTTTTTTTCTCTTCAAAACTAAGCTTAATGCCAAGACCATACTGTGCGCTTTTCTAGTTAACAAAAAAATCTATTTAATGTGCAGAATACTTGACATCTCTATTAAGGAAAATAATGCATTTTCTAAATCAACTGCTGCTTTTAAAAACAGTAATCCTTGGTCATTATCAAGAGTTACTCACAACCTCTATTTTCTAGCTGAGATAATTCCAACCGAAGTCCATGTGTACATAAAAGAGATAACACTGGATTATTTAGTAGGCAGGAGGGACATTCTTTAGGTAATCTTTGGTCTGTTTGGAAGCATTATGCAAGTACATCACGTAGCAGTGCTATTATGTAGGCCTACAAAAGTATAAGGCAAAAAATATGCTCTTTCTGATATTATTCTTTATAACAAGCTTCAACTATTTTACCTGAGGTCACTTGTTCTTGGAAAATTTTGATTTATCAAGAAATACAGTAAGTTGAAAATGAATGGTTATAACCAAGTCTACTAAGGAAGGAAGGATGGATAGCGATATAAAAAGTACATTGTAATTCCATAAATAATTATCTTTTAACCTCCTTGCTTCATCTTATAGATTTTAATTCCTTAATTATTCCTTTGTGTGTAGCAAACATCACATTATTTTTAAATAACTAAATGCGGCCTTGTTTTGACAGTGCCAGGAACAAGGAAATATAGTATTAATTAGAGTAGGGAATAAAAGGAACTCCTCAGCTTTTAATAGCATACATGCCTAATCTTTAAAGGGTGATAATAAATGTCTAATATGTATCCTGGTAGTAGAGCAGCATCCCCAACTGCATTCTAAAGTGATAGATAGATAGATAGATAGATAGATAGATAGATAGATAGATAGATAGATAGATAGATAGATAGATAGATAGATAGATAGATAGATAGATAGATAGATAGACAGACAGATAAGATAGCTAGACAGATAAGATAAGATAAGATAAATGATGCATTCAAATGGCAGAAATCCCACCAACGTGATTGGACACACTAGATCACATGACTGTGTATTATTTCCGCACATCTCCAGCCAAGAGTCATAGGATAGCAGTATGTAAAAATAATGGTAGATGGCATCATCGTACTGTGATGTCTTGGAAATGGCCAGATCTGCATTAGTTATAATCTGACATCTTGTGAGTCAGTGTGAACACCGGCTAGGCTGCTCATGTGAATTGTCGAAGTTCGAATGGGGCATGATAGTGGGTGCTCAATGGATGGGACATGTGCGGATATTCATACGATATACGGTCATATGTGTACAGGGAATACCTCATGGAAGGCATTACCACCCACCATGGACAGTGCAGAAGCCGGCCACAGGTGCTTAATGATCATGATCACCTGTGTCTGATCAGAATTGGCCGCAGTAACAGACAAACAGCACTGACAAATCACATCCACATTCAATGCAGAAGGTACCAGATGCATATCAAATAGGTCAGTACAGCGTTCTTTAGCTTCCATGTGATATGGGAGCAGAAGACCCACTAGAGTGCACCTGCTAACACTACGACACTAGACACAGTGCCTCACCTAGGCTTGTGACGTCGTTAATTGGATCCTGGAGGGCTGGCAACATGTGGGTGGTCCGATGAGTCACAATTCCAGTTGTTTTGAGCTGATGGTAAGGTTCGGGTGTTGCGCAGACTCCATGAGGCCATGGACCCCAGTTGTGGTGGTTCCATAATGGTGTTCACGTGGCATGGGTTGGATCCGCTGGTCTGCCTGAACATGTAATTGAACGGTAACCACTACATTGCAGCCCTTCATGGACTTCATGTACCCACACAATGATGGAATATTCTAGCAGGATAACGCACAATGTTATCACCACCAAGTTGTCCACAATTGGTTCGAGGAGCATTCTGGAGATTTCCAATGAATGGTGTGGCCACCACATTCACCTGGTATGAACCCTGTCAAGCATTTATGGGAAGTGGTGGAGAGGGGGGATGTAGTTTGGAAGCCGGCGGTCTAAATCCCGACCGCCAGTTTCCAGACGTTCTAATCCCAGCATGGTACTAATGACAGGGTTCTAAATCTAGATGCCTGTCATTAACCAGATGCCGGAAAACCGACGCCCGGCATCCCGATCGAAGTGATGCTGGGCGTGGACAGCCGTGGGGGGGAGAGGGTTAGGTTTGGGGCTCCCAAAGGGGACTTAGGGTTAGTCAGCCCCCCGGGAGGTTAGGGTTAGCTAGGGGAAGAGGGGGTTAGGGCTAGGCACCCCCGGGGGGAGGTTAGGGTTTGGCACCTCCCCGGGGACTTAGGTTTAGGCGGGGAAGAGGGGGTTAGGTGTAGGCACTTAGAGGTGGGATTAGGATTAGGCACTTGGAGGGGAGGTTAGGGTTAGGCACCCCTAAGGGAGGGTTAGGGTTACGGGGGGGAATTAGGTTAGCGATACTTACCTTAGGGACGATCAGGATTTTCACCCATGCTAGGCTGCTAAGGGGGACCTATTTCAAAATAGGCATCTATCCCATGACTTTTGGCACTTCAGTGTGTGTAATATATATATATATATATATCTATATATATATATATAGATATATATACACAGTATATATATCGCTTGCGTGGATGTCTGTTTATCAGCAGAACTAATTTTAAAAAGACAGTAGTGGCATCTAATATTGTAATGCATATTTTATATTTTAGACATTAATCGCAAAATGTCTTTGTAAACAACATGAGAAAGGGAACATTATAGCCCAGAGACATTTTCACATTTGGAGAGCTGTCCATGTTATCATAGCTCCATGAAGGAACAGAAAACTCATCAAAAAAGATATATTAAAGAAAGATAATATTCACCTGTATATAAATTGAATACAAAGATATACACAAAATCATATAGAAAGTAGTCCCCAAGAAGGAGCACATGGAATTCTGCGAACTACCGCCCGAGAGGAGTAGAGGGAGAATATAACAGAAAAAACCACTATGAAAAAAATAAGAAATAGAAAAGGAGGGTGATAGAAAAGAGGAGGATTATGGAAACAACTATCAAGTAGGGATGAGCGGGTTCGGATTTATGAATCCGATTCCCCCTGTGCCGAGCTGGGAACCGAGTATGGCTCGGCTATCCCACCTGACTCAGATCTGAAATCGAGGCAAAACATCATCATCCCGCTGTCGGATCCCGCGGGTTTTGGATTCCATAAAAGGTCCAAGCGTGAGCCTGTGTCATAAGTAAAGGGCTGGCTTGCTCGTCTGTTGAAGTGTGGTGTAACCCACAGAGTGCGCTCCAAAAAAAAATGTAAAATTATTTTTTTCTGTGTTTGTGAATTGCATCAACAAAGTAGCAGCGCCAAGCGTGCGCCTGTGTCATAAATCAAGGGCCAGCTGGCTCGTCTGTTAAAAGGTGGTGTAACCCCCAAAGTGCACTCCACAAAAAATTAAAAAATATTTTTCTGTGTTTGTGTGCGCCTTAGCCGCACGTATATATCAATTTAACATAAATGGAGGACAAAAATTTGTCCGATAAAAATAAAATAATGAAAGATCAAGAACCACTTCCTCCTAGTGCTGAAGCTGCTGCCACTAGTCATGACATAGACGATAAAATGTCATCAACGTCGTCTGCCAAGGCCGATGCCCAATGTCATAGTAGAGGGCATATAAAATCCCAAATGACAAACTTCAGGAAAATGACCTTAAAAAATACATTAAAATCATCTGAGGAGAAACATAAACTTGACAATATGCCATTTACGACACGGAGTGGCAAGGAGCGGCTAAGGTCTTTCCCTATGTTCATGACTAGTGGTTCAGCTTCACATGACGATGGAAGCCCTCCTCCCGCTACAAAAATAAAACGAGTTAAGCTGGGCTGGCAAAAGCACAGCAAAGAACTGTGCGTTCTAAGAAGATACCACAAATCCCCAAGGAGAGTCTAAGTGTGGTGGCGGTTGCGATGCCTGACCTTCCCAACACTGGACGGGAAGAGGTGGCTCTTTCCACCATTTGCACGCCCTCTGCAAGTGCTGGAAGGAGCACCCACAGTCCAGTTGCTGATATTCAAATTTAAGACGTCACTGTTGAAGTACAACAGGATGAGGATATTGGTGTAGCTGGCGCTGAGGAGGAAGTTGACGAGGAGGATTCTGATGTGGTTTGTTTAAATCAGGCATCGGGGGAGACAGTTGTTGTCTGTGGGATGAAAAAGCCCATCACGGTCATGCCTGGGCAGAAGACCAAACATTCCACCTCTTTGGTCTGGCAATATATCTATCCAAATCCGGACAACAACTGTCTTGCCATATGTACCATATGTAAATGTGGAATAAGTAGGGGTAGGGACGTTAACCACCTAGGAACATCCTCCCTTATACGTCACCTACAGCACGTTCATAAAAAGTTACTGTCAAGTTCAGAAACTGTGGCTAAGACAGTATGCAGTCCAGGGACACCTAAATCCCTTTGTCCTGTTGTATCCAAGCACCTGCAAACCACACCGTCAACTCCCTCCTCGTCAATTTCCTCCTCAGTCAGGATCGGAAGTAGTCCTGCAGGCCAAGTCACTGGCATGACTGACTCCTCTCCTATCCGGGATTCCTCCGGAGGATCCTGCATTGCTATGCCTACTGCTGCCACTGCTGCTGTTGCTGCTGGAAGTCGTTCATCATTCCAGAGAGGAAGTAGGAACACCGCTACTTCTTTTACTAAGCAATTGACCCTCCAACAGTCCTTAGCAAGGAGGATGAAGTACGACAGCAGTCATCCTGAAGCAAAGCGGATAACTGATGCCTTGACAGCTATGTTGGTGTTAGATGTGCGTCCGGTATCCGCCATTAGTGCACACCCCTGCTATCAAGATAGATGTTACAACAACAGAAGATAATGAGAAAGGAAAAATGAAAACAAATATTCGGGAAGACATTATGAAAATCAGAGAACACACATTGATACTAATTACTACAGATTACAGCATGATAGAGAAACTTTAGAGTCCCTTTTTTTAGAGGGAACAACAAGGATGCACAGAAATTGACAGTTCTTAAGGATCCATATAGAAAAATGGGACCAAGGAGAGGAAAAAAAGAAGAAAAAATAAAAACATTCAAGAATAATTTAAGAAATTAATAGCTGAAATCTCTACTTAATCAGATCCAATAAGGTAAATGCTTCAATCTGAGCAAGCGGGAATTAACATAGGGAGAGGAAAGACTGCTCCTCAAAGGATTAAAATTCACTCCAATTGCATACATTAATCAGTTTGACAAATTTATTGACATTGAAAAATTAATTCAACAATTAACAGATAAAAAGTTCTTTAAAACAAAAAATGGAAGGCAAACCAAGTAAGAAGGACGAGGAAGAAATAAACGAAAAAAGAATACTTAAGAAAAAAAATCAACCTTCTATCCAAAACACCTGAAAGGGAGTTTGATTGATAGCTTCAGAAATCAATATTCCAAGATATCAAAAAGCTGGACAAGTTGAGAATTAAGAAAACCAATCTCTCACGAAAAGAAAAAAATGCCCTTAACACTTTAAGTAAAGATGACACAAATAATAATATTTATTTAAAATATTTAATAAAACCCTGTGATAAGGAAAGGGGTGTTGCAGTCATGGATATAAAGTAATATTCCGAAAACTAAATGATGGGGTAAAATATGCAAAACTAAAAGGAGATCCAACACAAAAGATTAAGTCCAACCTTGAAACATGACTTCACAAACATCTCGACAAGGGAACCATCTCCAAAAACTATTTTGAATACCTTAAACATTACTGAACCTATTATAACTACTGTATATACCCTACTGAAGGTTCATAAAAACACATCAATCATCCAGGGAGACTCATAGTAGCAGGTGTGGGCAGCCTCACCACTGAGTATATAGACCTGCAGTTGCAGACGCTTGTTATACAGAATAAATCTTATCTGAAAGATACCAGAGTTACACTACAAAAGTTTAATAATGTGAATTGGACTGAAAATATGTTTCTCAACACAGTAGATGTAGCAGCTTTGTACATCAACATCCCACATCAGAAAGGACTCGAACAAAATGAACTCCCGAAAGAAAGGAAGGAATTGATACTAGAGGGAATCAGTTTTATTCTACATAATATATTTTTTTTTTTGATGGACAGTATTATATCCAAAAAACTGGTACAGCAATGGGCACCAAGTCCGCTACCAGCTACGCCAATCTGTTCATGGCGTAGCTGGGGAAACCAATGGATTTGGAGCAGTACAGCCTGGGGAGCGAACTTGGTGTTCTGGCATTACTTTACTGATGACATTTTGTTTTTTCTGTCAAGGGATGAACGAAGAACTTGACCATTTCTATAAAGACTTAACAACAGTGAGTCAAACATCTCATTAAGTTTTGATATAAGTCAAAAAGAAATTCACTTCCTTGATTTTGTAATTTGTGTAGAAAATGGTAAATTGGAAATGAAATGTTGAAGCAAACCTACTGACACAAATAACTATTTCACTATTAACAGCGAACATCATATCAACTGGTTCAACAGTGTCCCCAGGAGCCAATTTCTAAGACTGAGGAGAAATTGTAGCCAGAATTCTATTTGTGAAGAGCAGATGGAAACTAGGCTGACTGAAAAAGGCTACAGGGATAGGTTGAAAGAAATAAGGGAAGAGATCATTACCATGGATAGATTAGCACTATTAAAAAGAAAAAAAAGAAAACAAAGAGCAAGAAAAGGGGAGAACATCAATGGGCTTTTATCACAGGATATACAAGACAACATAAGAAAGTTGAGGCTATTGTTAAAAAACATTGGCATTTACTAAAGAAAGACACAGTCCTCAAGACCATAATTCCTGATTAACCCATTTTTACATACAGGAAGGCCCCGAATTTAAGGAACAAATTGACCAAAAGTGCACCGCCAATTGCCAATCCCCACCCAGTAAGAACTAAGGAATTTCACAGGTGTGGCATGTGTCAAACATGTAGGAAGGTGAAAACCCCTAACCTAAAAATCACAGGAAAGGCATATACCATCAACCAATTCCCTATATGCCATACAACTAATGTTATATACATTATAGAATGTAGTTGCAATTTAATATATGTTGGTCGGACAAGTAGATCTCTAAAAGACACGTCTCTGAGAACATCTGAGGAATATCCGGAAAGGATTCACAACACACTCTGTCATATCAAAGAGCAACATGGATGCTTACAAGAAGCATTATTAGATTCATGGCTATAGAAAACATCAGGAATACTTGAAAAAATACAAATAAGGAAGCCATGTAAGCCAACGCAGAAATGCGATGGATCTATAAATTAAAAACAATAAGTCCGAATGGATTAAATCAAGACTTTGAGATAAAATGTTTTCTGTAGGATTGTATACATAAGCCATGAGACAGTCAGTAATAGTCATCAAATGTCTTTTTTTTATTGTTCTTTATACACTACGTATAGGAATATGCATTCTACACATTAAGTATTGGATATATAATAATTCATGAAAGTATCCTGGAAATGCATTACTGATGTATTATAAAGATAATATACCAACATAAGTTTACATCACCATATTTATATGCTTGAGGCACTCAGAATTAGACACTAACTTGTTTTTCATTATATACTATGTCTTATATAGGAATCTATAGTGTTTAAAAGAAGGGGGAGGGGTGGCTGTGCTTAACAACTTTTAGGGTATGTGTTACAAGCTGCCTACGAGGTGAACAGGGATTCACCTTCCCTGTGAACATACAGTATAGAGAACAAAAAATACCTCAGGTGCTAAGTACCGGCCCAGACATGTAAAAGAAATAAATGGGTAAAAATTCCGTATATGATTTTAATATGAGTAAAAAGACTGGTCTAGGATCTCTCTTGAGACCAATATGTACAACTGTATCAAATACTAAACAAATTGGCACAACACATAACATAGACAAAACATGAAAGACAATACATAAAACAGTGCATACAGCGTGGTCCAACAATAGGAAACCAGTGTCAATGGGCAGACAACTAATAGGCGTGAACACCATGGAACACGACTACCTAGACACATCACTTCCAGCTGGATCGATATGCAGATCAGATCAATTCCATCCGCTGGAGAAACCTATGTAGGGGAGAAGAAGGCTTCCCTGACAGTCTTTCGCATGGGCTTTCTATCTCCTTTGAGAAAGCCCAGGCAAAACGCAAGTCAGTTACCGCTCACGGGGTAACCTCTGTGCACACAGGGGACCCCAGCACCGACAGACTTTGGCACTACTGGGAATTACTATCTACTATCAGGTAACTTCTTTATCTCCTCGCTGCTCTCTCACCAGCTGATGCGGAGCACTCCAATCCTGCACTGCCTTGCAACAGGATCTGTGCTCCATTTTCAGTGCTGGCTGCAGAAGCAGCCCTATTGTATTTTTCATTGTGCCGTTTGCACGGGACTCTCATCCCCAGTCTGATGCTCTGCATGACTGGGGACAGTAGATCCCAGTGCATGTAAATGCACAGTATTTGATTCATCTTCATATAAGGACATTTCATTATACTTACCTATTTATTACTCTATTCCAAGTGCTCTGAGGGACGCCTCATAAATTTACATATACAGTTTTACATATTAATGAGCTACATGACTAAGGTCCGTCTTTCTTGGTGCAATTTTAATCTGTGTGATCTTTCACCTTGTTTAATATTTTCTCTTTATATTTTCGCCAATATTCACCTCTGATGTGAATATGTATTGTTAAGTATACACTATTTGCACACAATTCTATTTTTCTCTTGTCTTTACATGTGTTTATATGCTCATCGCATACTAAGTATCCTATTGGATAAAAATATACCTAGAAATCTATAATGGTAATACAGTATGTCATTTATTGTGATATTTACTAATTTTAATAAATATAAGTAAAAGCTATATTTTAGGTTTTTACAAGGTGTGCCTCATTCTTAGGAGTTCTGCTCTATTTTGTCTGTGTTGAATCCCATTTACAGTATCTTGTCTTCACAAAACGTAACAAGAGAGGGTTAATAAAAAAAAGGGAAGTTATTGTTTGCAAGTTTCCATATTATATACAATTACATCTTTCATTATTTCACTCTATTGGGGTCAGCACCCTGGATTCAGACATTTGTTGTGCATTTTTCTGTTGGTGTAACCTGTATTCATGGGGATACTCTGCACTATGATACTGCTGAAGTGAACATACTGTAGAAGTCACTGTGGGATTGGTTTCTTATTTAATGCATACTTACCGACTCTGCAGGGAACCTCTCCGGGAGCAGCTGCTTCTCTCATCTTCGGGGGGCAGGGCTAGACAAAAGACAGCATTAGGCCCCGCCTCTTCACAGGAAAATCCTGCGATTTGTGGGTCCGCGAGGAGGGGCAGGGCTAAGTGACACAATTCACATCATTTAGCCCCTCCCCCTCTGTACAGACAAGCAAACATCTCGTAAAATCTCCCCATCCTGCCCACTTCACTAGGAAGTGGGCGGGATGCGGGAGATGTGTCTACTCTTTCGGGGGTGCGGGGGTTATCCAAAAAATCGTGAGCCTCCCGCATCTCCCAGGAGGGTAGGCAAGTATGATTTAATGTTTGGGAATATATTGGGGAGAGATATTTTTCCCTACTTCAGGAAGCTGTGGGAAACCCAAATTGTTACAGGAGTAAATAACCCAGACCGGTTTGATAATGTTACTGATACAGTGGCAGTAGGAGTGGTCCCTGAGTCTGAAGTGTTCCCTCTTTCCAAGCATGATTGGGGAGTCAGAAAATGACTAGAGCAGCGGTGTGGTACAAAATACTGTACCTCCTACTGAGGAAGAAATTGTTGTAAAACCAGTTGATAGTACTGTATGCCTTGAAGTATGAAAACATATCTTTGCCTCAGAACAGTTAAAAGGCCCAATTTTGGTAATGGCTAGAGAGGATGTAAAAGTGGTGAATGGAAACCCAGTAGATGAAAATTTCTTGTATCAAGTGTCCAAGAAAGGAGAAGATATTGTGGAACAATTGATCGTACCTAAGGTAGATAGAAGAACAGTGTTAGAGGTGGCTCATGGTCACATAACTGCAGGACATCTAAGGCTCCAAAAAACCTCTGAGAGAATTTAGCACCATTTGTTCTGGTATGGGGTCCATAAAGATGTATCTGACAACATGTATCCTACCCTGAGTGTCAGTACCATGCTCCCAGGACACATTATAGAAGTTTTATTGTCCCATAACCCATTATTGAGGATCTCTAATAAAGTCTGCCCGCGGTCATCAGTATATTTTGGTGGTAATAGATTATGCTACCAGATACCCGGAAGTGATACCATTGGGTAATATGCAATAAAGACAACTAGTACATGTCTTTAGCAGAGTGGGAATACCCAAGAAAATACTAATGAATCAGGGTGCCCCATTTATGTCAAGATTTATGAAAGAGTTGTGCTGCCTCTTTAAGGTTACTTATCGAAGAACCTCTGTGAATTATCCTCAGACTGATGACTTAGTAAAGATGTTTAACAAAGCTTTAAAGAATGTGCTAAAATATGGGAAAGATTGGGATTATGCATTACCTTATTTATTGTTGGCCATTAGAGAGGTTCCACAATCTTCAATTGGGTTCTCACCTTTTCATTTGCTGTATGGGAGTGTTGGATTTTGGATGGGAGGTGCAACCCAGTCCTTATAAATGGAGATTTGTTTTCTGACAAACAAAAGTCATTAAACATAACATAATCACTGAACCAGGAGTTAAGATTATCCTAAAGCCCCTTGCTTTAAAAAAACCAGAAGCCCAATGGGAATCGGTGTCTAAAGAAATTGAAGATAGTTATATATAACTGAAGAGTCACATAGTGAGTGTTCTAGTCCAGTGGTGGCTCTGGAGGTGGGACTGCAGCGCAGTCCAAAATTCAAATAGGGGAATCCACATCAACTGCCAGTGAGTCCCAGCCAGTGATATTTGGCAGCATTTGGAGTGGCAGTTGGTGCAGCTCCCCTATTTGAATTTTTGACTGCACTGCAGCCCCACCTCTGGAGCTGCCACTGGTCAAGTCCCATTGTACTCATTCCAAAACCCAACGGGAGCATACACTTTTGCAATGATTTAGGTAAATTGATTAGTGTGTCCAAGTTTGGTGCCTACCCAATGCCTTGTATGAATGAACTTATTAGGCTGGGAACAGGTACTTAACCTCTCTAGACTTAACCAAAGGGTACAGACAAGTACCGCGGACAGACAAAGCAAAAGAAAAGACAATTTTTTTCTGCACCCGAGGATTGTTATTTGGGTTACATGGTGCACCCGCTACCTTTCAACAGATGATAGATAAAATTCAAAAGGTCCCATAGACAGTATGTTTCTGCTTATCTCGATGATCAAACACACAAAAAAGAAAATTTAAAAAAGAGTGCTATAATAAACTGCTGAATTAAAATATATAAAAATGTATTACTATCATCATAGGCTTAGGGGCATATTCAATTAGCCGCGATAAGCAGTTTTCGGCAAAAATGTTTAGCCGTTCTACCTTTTTATATCCAGTTTTAATAATCAATATCGCACTATTGAATACATATTTAAGAAACATTGGCACATCTTAAGACAGGATCAAGATTTATGTAAAATTTTACCATCGAAACCCTGCTTTATTTATAGGAAAGCCAATAACTTAAAAGAGAGGATTGTAAAGAGTGCAATACCAGAGAAACGCAGTGACAGAATAAAAACCACCGGATTTCACTGGTGTGGTATATGCTTAGTATGTAGAACCCACCAAAACCAAAGCAGTAAAACCACAGAATACACATTCAAATTCCACCAAACAAAAATTTTAAATTAAAGATTTCATAACCTGCAACAGTACTAACTGCATATACATCATAGAATGTATATGCGGATTACAGTATGTGGGTAAAACCACAAGGAAACTTAAAGACCGATGGGGAGAACACCTTATAAATATAAGAAAAGGTTTTTTAAACCACACCCTGTCGAAGCACTTTAAAGACAGCAATTCCTGCTCCACCAGCAACATTAAAAATATTGTTGGCATTAAAAAGATTGAAGGAAACTGGCCGGGTGAAGGATTTGGACATTTGTCTAGCCAAAGCAGAAATGAAATCCATATAAGATCTTAAAACTTTAGAACCAAAAGGTCTGAACAGTGAATATGAACTTAAATGGTTTTTATGAAGTATTATATTTCTGCACTTTTATTTGTTTGCGATATTTCAGATATCTGTATCTGTAGGTGTTCTCATTACCCACCATACTGACTTGTTCCTTTACTTCATAAACGCTGTACTCTATGTGCTATATTATTGACATTTGCTGCTATTAACTGTTTTGACAAGATATGTATTTTGGTATTTTTTTTTTTTATATTCTGCATGTCTCATAGATAGACCACTATACAAGTTTTTACTGTTCCTGTGTAATACTCAACTATTTTATTAGGGTCATTTACCCATAAGGTTCTTTACTACATCAGGAAAATCGTCTCCACATGTTTTCCACCTTTTTTATCCATAAAGGAACTACGTCAGGAGTTAGTGACGCACTTCCGGCAGCACTAGTGGACCAAGCGGGGGATGTCCGCTGTTACACCAGCGGACATTCTGACCGCGGACACCGGAAGCAGCAGCAATGCAACTTCCGGCTCGATGGCTTCCGTTCTGGCCACACACAGCATTCAACGAGTGGAACGCACGCTATGACGCCCCTAATTAATGAAGAGGCCTTGATAAAGGCTACTACAAGACGAAACGCGCTGGTGGAGATGATCACTGAATATCCATCTGGGTCTTTGAGGAACACATTTTGGCAGGGATTGAAGGAGCTCAACCAGGTATACTATCTACCATTCATATACCCTAAAAGTGTATCTTGCTCCATAAGGCCCACTACGGTACGCAGGAACCCCGTTCACTCGAGGATTCTTTTGTTTGATGCACATTATTGTTTTATATGTGATATTCACTTTTGTCAATAAATTTACAACGTTATTGCACTATATGGGGCTCTCATTATCTTTTTGAGATATTCATAATACCCAAGAAGCAGCCAAAGTGTATGTTCACACGTATCAAGTATTGCAACTAGAAGGACCCCACATCCGTGATTTTTAGACTGTGGTAAAAAGTATCTGATTGCATATGAAAGTGATATCATAATTGATTTTATTTCCTAACAAGGGGAGTGCTGATCCTAAACTTTATTTTTTTATTCAGAATATTTGGGTGTCTTTGTGGCCTTCACCTTTGGGATTTTAGCTGCACTCCGTTGGGTTTGTTCTTTGGCACAATTGGCACTTATTTTGTTTTTTATAGAAATTAGTAACCAAAGTTGAGACGAGAAGGAATGCACAGATTCTCGGATCTCTGTCAGGGCTTTTACAAACCTTCTGGGTCTGACATCCTGCCTGATTACTACTTTCATAAGCATATTTTATAGCTATACACATTAAGACTGTATATGATGTGTGTATTGTATAAACTATGATATTAACCTTCGACTATATTATTGTCTAATTTGCTTACTTTACAAGTCTATTGTTCTCTAAGAAAATAAGGTGTATGTAAGAGAATGTGCAAAGTGGCCAATCTGCATCGTGATTTAAATATTTGATCCTATGTGCCATGTACATTAATATGTGTTAGTTATCATCATCCATTTACCTCCGCACTCCATCTCCCATGCACAACCTTTATTATAGAGGTAATATATTCTCTGCTACAGCTTTAACAATATGTCCCAATGAATATATCAACTACCTCTATAAAAAGTTATTTGACACTAAAATGAATGTCACCAAGGCCAGGGGCCATTACTCGCCTAATAGAAAAACCACAGACGTTACATTTGCTGCAGGACCAAAGGCTCGCAAATTATAGTACAACTACTGCTGACTACATCATATCACGTGACTGTTAATCTTTAATACCAGCTGAATGTAAATCTTCTTACGTGTAACCAGTGAGATTTATGTTAAAGAAACACACTTACTGTACATTTCACAGGAGATTAATATGGTACAACAAAACAAGGAAGGAGATCTGATCACTTTGTAATTGGCAATATGGTATACTCCTAGATACATGGATTAGCACTGTACACACAATTATATAGTAAATGCTATAATAATCACCAATCCTCTCTATGGGGCAGATGTACTAAGCTATTGAAAGTGATAAATTAGAGAGTGATAAACTACCAACCAATCAGCTCCTAAATGTCATTTTTCAAACACAGGAGTCTATTTACTAAGCCTTGGATGTAATTTTTCAAACAGAACCTGACATGACATGACAGTTTGGAGCTGGTTGGCTAATACTTAATCTCCGTTCACTTTATCACCATCCAAGGGTTAGCATACAGATCCCACAGCTTGTAACATGACAATTAGGAGCTGCTTAGTTGGTAGTTTATTCAGGGCAGAAACAAGGATTTTTGTCACCCAGGGCAAGACAGTAATTTGGCGCCCCCCCTGGTAATTCCCCCATAGTAATGCCCCCTGCAGCAGTGCCCCTATAGTAATGCCCCCTTCAGCAGTGCCACATAGTAATGCCCCTGTAGTAGTGCCCATATGGTAATGCCCCTGTAGTGCCGCTTATACAAAAAAAAACAATACTTACCTTAAACCCCGCTCCTATGTATGCCGCTGTCCGGTCCGCCCGGCTGCTCCTCGGAACAATGGGAGAGACATCATGATGTCACTCTCATGGAGCCCGTGGGGAGAACCGGAAGCTGGAGTTCAGGAGAGAACTCCAGCCTCCGGCTACCGCCACGCTGCATGGGAGGAGCCAGGTGCCCCCTGGTAATAAAATCTCAGCGGGCGCCAGGCTTGGAGCCCCTCCGTGGTGCCGTGCTGGAGGACACTGGGGGGTGGGTGCAGCAGCACACCCGGTGCACGTGCACCTCCAGAGATGTGGCCCTGGTTTATCACTCTCTGGGCCTGATTCAGAGCCGCTCGTAAGCGGCCGCTCGCTCGCTCCGAGCGATGTTTGCACATCTGCGCATGTGTATGGGTCGTAATGCGCATGCGCCAACCAGTCATTGCGGTCAGAAATCGTGCGCTGGCAAAACAGCGAGGGCCTGCTAATTTGAGTGACAGATTGAGGCATTTGTGGGTGGTAACAGGGGAAGGTGCTTGAAAACGGGGAGTGGAGATCCGAACGCAGGCGTGCCAAACGGTCAAAACGGGCGTCTAATGGGTGTGCATAATTAATAAAGCAGCGTCATTGACCACGTCACTTGGTTGTCTTTTAGCCTGAACTGCTCGCAGTGATTGCGGGAAGTAAAACCTACCACAAGCACTGCGAACAGTTCAGACGCCTTTCGATGTACTCGATTAATCTAATAAATAGCGGAGATGACGTATGATGCGAACGGCCAGGGGGCGTCTTTACAAAATAGCGAGCGCATGTTTTGTTCGCTCGCTCAGACATAGAGGCGTCAAAAGACCGCAAAGAGCGAGCACTCAATTTAAATAGCCGGCCCCTTTTCCTGAACGACCGTTCGCAAATAGCTTCCGGCTCTGAATCAGGCCTTCTGTTTTATCACTTTCCAGAGCTTAGTACATACACCCTATTGCTACATTTTACCTTCAGTTATCTGTAAGGGCTTATCATCTACAGTTACATGCCACATGTTGCTATAAGTGGTGTACCACTCACTCCAAAATAAGAGATCTCATCCTTTACACAAATGGTTCATCAGAAAAGTAACTCCTCTTAGAGCCTTAATATTAACTGGTTAAATCATGGTTCCATAAATAGATTGCCCTCCACTAAACCTTAATACTGGGAACTACAACATTTGATAATAATCTCCAGATACAAACAAAATTACTATACAAACAATACAGAACATTTTGCTCTCAACAATACTGAATATGTAAGTGCAGCTAGCATTGTGCAGTATTAAGGGGTCACCTCATACAGATTCCATTAAATATTTGAGAATATTCTTTCCATTGTCATACCAATCCTCTACATTCTCTAAATGAAAAGAAAAGCTACAAACACGTAACAAAATATTTACTAACAATAACAAATAATAATTCTCGGTGGAATTGTGTATAAATATCTATTCCAAGCATAAGCTGTCTTACATTTGCTCTTCTCATCTTTACTAAACCTTTTAAAAGAATAAAAGAATGATACTTTAAATCTAATCTTTAATGTTGCAAAATGATCCATTACCTAATTAATGCGTACTTCAATCCCTCCATATTTTCTAAATATAAAATGTGTGAGTTGCGTCCATGGAGAAACACGAAGATGGGAACCTGTGGATTTTAGCTCTCCGTTACACTTTTAGGGGATAGGTTACATTCCCTTGTATTCTTCTGTCATAGCGTGTGCTTACTACCAACAAAGGTAACACAGTTCTGTTATTCAAAGTTCACTGGCACTCAAAAGGCTAAATCATTACTCTCTAAGTAGTCTGCATGGTCCGGGTGCCTTTCAGAGTATCAGGATTTTAGGAAAGGTTATTTTCCTGAAATATTACAACTATGAATAGATTGTGTCCCTCATGGACATGGTTGGATAGTTTTCAATGACATGTTTCATACCCCTCGTTTAGCACCTAGGCGTGACTGAAAAGTATCGTCAAAATAACTGCATGTATGTGCATTATACCATCACTACAATTTATCACTATTAATTGCTTCCAAAGTACATTCTCAATGTCACTTTGAACTGGAGAAATGAATGTCTACTTAGATCATAATGTTAGTAGTGAGGCAGACAATTACCAAACATTATGTCTATGCCCTCGTGTGAATTGCATCATAAGTTAATGCAGTTTCCTAAAAAAAGAAAAAAAATGTTACCATTCCAAAATGAAAATATCTATATTCCACTACGTAATATTCCTGGAAGTCTATTGCCCTCTTCTGTCACCAGGAGATTTGTGGCCCAGTGCATTGGTGCAGATGTAGAATAATACAATAAAAAGATCGTGGCCACTGCAGTTTTACTTTGGTCTACTGGGATAGGTCACAGCAGAATTTGGTTATATTTCCTCAAACGCACTGCAATAAAGCTATTGATGATTTTATCTAGGGTCCATTGAGATACATACTGCAAAAGATGATGCAAAATAGAATTACTTTATAAATTCCACCCCCAAAAATTGTGTAAGTCTTTTAGGGTACCACTTAATTGAATCACCATTTGGAGTATTAAAAGTATTTTGTAAATGTTTTAAGTAATGTATAATTGGGTGTGGTATGACTTGTCTATAGTTATGTCGGCAGTTATGAGAATGCCGACATGGTCGAACTGTCAACAGTGACTATATAAATATTCAACATGTCTACACGTCAGCTGTTCCAAAGTCGAAAGAGAGTATTTCTCCCCTTATCCATTACCCTAATCCTCCCCCTAGTGTCTCCCCATAACCTTCCCCCCCCTTCCCTGCAGCCTGATCTTAACTTCCGCCTGCAACCTAACAGTCGGTCTCCTCGGCATGTCAACATTTCACATGGCGACAGCTCTAATAATGGTACTGTGCAAATCTCGAGTCATGTCAACATTCTAAAGTTGAATTTGTGGTGTCGACATTCATCGTTACTGTCGACCTTTTGACCAAACACCTAGTAATTGTACCAGCATTAGTTTTTTTCTCCTGTTTTTTTTTTTTATGATAAATGTGTTAATTAATACATTAGATGACATTTTTGTTTGTATGTTTATAATTTAGCTCACGTAAATATCACTTATGTCAGCTTGCTTTGTTCTTACCTTAAATATTGCATCTTTTCCAAAACAAACAGGTTCATACAGGTTTCACATTTTCACCCACAACTCCCTGTCCAATTTTGCTTCACTTGGACTCAAATTATGAACTTTAAAAGCTACAGATAACTTTCTGCCTGGTAAATGAACAGCCTTAAGCTGCTAGTGCACTTTATCTCCCTGTGGCTTATGGAGCAGATATTGTTTAGCAAAAGCAAGAGTGCCGTGGTGTACACATAAAAGATGAAAACTAATTTACTCCTTTTCCGGAGATACAGCACTGTATACTGACCCGGATAACAGTTGTTCGGCTTTACTTTTGCAGACTTAAATCATAGCAAAATAAAAAAAATAACAGTTCATTTTAATCATATAACTTTTCATTGCAGTTCAGTTATAACAATATTTCTTCCTCCAATCTCCAATGACAGCACAAGACCCAACCAACCAAGTTTTTAGACTATGGCCAAAAGTCAGCTTATGCTGGTAAAAACGAAGCATAGTATGTACAGTATGTCACCCTTTTCAGATTTCAGTACTAAATTAATTCACTGCTGGATATCACAATCTGTACTGCACATTTCTATTGTCAAGGAGACTGAAATCTAATCACCCGGAAAATTCAAGTGCACAGTATGCACAGCACCACTCTCACTACAGTATTCCAGAGTTATACAGTACATAGGAGTTTCCTCCATCCTCAGCAGATATATCAGCACAGAATGCATAGCACCACTCTCACTACAGTATTCCAGAGTTATACAGTACATAGGAGTTTCCTCCATCCTCAGCAAACATATGGATCCTATCAGCCAAGGCATGGAGCAGACAACATGCTATACAACATTAGCTCAGTACAAACACTTCCGTTACTTTGTGCATATTATATAGCTCAGTAATACACAGGCTTTTATATTTACCTTTGACCTTGCGGTACCTTTATTATATAGCTCAGTAATACACAGGCTTTTATATTTACCTTTGACCTTGCGGTACCTTTATTATATAGCTCAGTAATACACAGGCTTTTATATTTACCTTTGACCTTGCGGTACCTTTATAATGTAGCTCAGTAATACACAGGCTTTTATATTTACCTTTGACCTTGCGGTACATTTATTATATAGCTCAGTAATACACAGGCTTTTATATTTACCTTTGACCTTGCGGTACCTTTATTATATAGCTCAGTAATACACAGGCTTTTATATTTACCTTTGTCCTTGCGGTACATTTATTATATAGCTCAGTAATACACAGGCTTTTATATTTACTTTTGACCTTGCTGTACCTTTATAATGTAGCACAGTAATACACAGGCTTTGATATCTACCATTGGCCTTGTGGTACAGTTAAAATAATAATGTAGAGGGGAATTCAATTAGCCACGGAAATTTACCACATGTTAATTGATCCCCCGGAGCTATTCAATTAGCCCCGATGGCAGCCCGCAGTCTGCACTTACCGGGGATTTTTTTCCGAGTCTGATCAGACTCGAAAAGAAATCCCCGATAAGCAGAATGTTAATGGGTGAAGAAACCCTGTTAACGCATAGGTTCGCAAACTTATCACAGATTCTATGTGTTAACTTAAGACCCATTAACACGTTAATTAACGGGCCAATCTGTGGACATTGATGAAATTCAACATGTTAAAAATCACTGAGTCCGCAATTTCGACCATTTTCGGGTCAGAATCATGGAATCGAGATTTTCCAACATGTTGTACTTTCATGATCCCCTAACTCCAGCTTCGGCAGAATGGGGAATTGGGGCAAAACATCGCAGGCGTATGGGCAACATAAATTTTCAGAACTGGGGAACTCTCAACTCTATACCTCACATCCGAATATCTTTTATCAACCTCATAAGTATATGTGCTGTTTTATGTATGATTAGTATTAGATGAAGAACGTTGTAGTGCCTTAGAAACAAACAATGCTAATCATGATATACGCAGTCTTGAGATATAAAATGTATATAATTTTCGTTTTGGATCTATTGTGAGTCCTTAGTCAAGCTGTACATTAATATCTTGAGAAAGGATCACCTTAGATCCAAAATGTTGCTTCTGCAAATAAATAAACTAATATGTTTATTGCAATCTCCCGGACTGCCGTCTATTTCCTGGTATTATATTACCATGGATTATTTTATTATATCCCCATATATATTCACAGGCCTTTAGATTAAAAAAGATTACCTGTAAAATTGCATTGAAAATGTTGATTTTATACAGTGGCGTAACTACCGTGGGTGCAGGGGGTGCGGCTGCTATGGGGCCCGGACCAACCCGGGGCCCGGCCTTCCCCCTGCACCTACGGTGCCAGGCCGCTGTCCTTCCCTCCGCACCCTCCTCACTCCCCTCTACTGCACTTACCTGCTCCGGGAGCTGCATGGAGAAGGAGCGCCGCTGATCGGCGCTCCACCTCCATTGGCGTAACTACGGAGGGTGCAAGGGGTGCGGTCGCACCCCCGCACCCTCCATTTGCCGGGCGCCCGCTGAGTGTGTTACCAGCGGGCGCCCGGCTCCTATCCTCTTGGCGGTAGCCGGAGGACGGAGCTCCCTCCATCTTCCGGGTCCCGCAGTGCACTATGGGAGTGACGTAATGACGTCACTCCCATAGTGCCGAGGAGCGGACGCCGGGGATGGACGGCAGCAGCACTGGAGCGGGGATAAGGTAAGTGTTTGTTTTTGGTTTTTTTGTGTGTGCACGCGCGGTGGGGGCCATCACTACTGGGGGCAACTACAGGGGCCTACTACCAGGGGCAACTACAGGGGCTCACTACTGGGGGCAACTACAGGGGCCTACTACTGGGGGCAACTACAGGGGCTCACTACTGGGGGCAACTACAGGAGCCTACTACTGGGGGTAACTACAGGGGCCTCACTACTGGGGGTAACTACAGGGGCCTCACTACTGGGGGTAACTACAGGGGCCTACTAATGGGGGCAACTACAGGGGCAAACTACAGGGGCTCACTACTGGGGACAACTACAGTGTCCTCACTACTGGGGGCAGCTACAGGGTGCTCACTACTGGGGGTAACTACAGGGGCCTCACTACTGGGGGGCAACTACAGGGGCCTCACTACTGGGGGCAACTACAGGGTGCTCACTACTGGGGGTAACTACAGGGGCCTCACTACTGGGGGTAACTACAGGGGCCTCACTACTGGGGGCAACTACAAGGTTGCTCACTACTGGGAGCAACTACAAGGTTGCTCACTACTGGGGGTAACTACAGGGGCCTCACTACTGGGGGCAACTACAGGGGGCTCACTACTGGGGGCAACTACAAGGGGCCTCACTACTGGGGGAAACTACCGGGGGCTCACTACTGGATGTACTGCATAGGGGGACCATTACTGGGGAGCACTACATTAAATAAAAGGAATTGCATAAGGGGGGCGGCGGCAGCTGGGGCTGGCATAGGTGCTGGGGGGTGGTACATTTTAGTTTGGGGGGGGCACCAACATTTATCTTGCCTCCGGGCACCTGGGATGAAGTTACGCCACTGGCGGGGGGGCCTCAGACCGGGGAGGGGGCAAGAGCGGGACGAGATTGGGGGCCGCGGGCTGAGAGGGGGGCCCATAAAATTTTTTGCTATGGGGCCCCTGTAGGTATAGTTACGCCCCTGATTTTATATATATATATATATATATATATATATATATATATATATATATATATTAGGGGTGTGCACCGGCCACTTTTCGTGTTTTGTGTTTTGGTTTTGGATCTGGATTGGTTTTGCCAAAACCACCCTTCCGTGTTTTGGGTTCTGGGTTTTGTGTTTTGGATCTGTATTTTTTTTTTAAAAAAGCATAAAAACAGCTAAAATCACAGAATTTGTTGGTTTCTCTGCTCCTATGCTATTATTAACCTCAATAACCTTAATTTCCACTCATTTCCAGTCTATTCTGAACACCTCACACCTCACACCTCACAATAGTGTTTTCATGTCCAAAAGGTTGCACCGAGGTAGCTGGATGACTATGCTAAGCGACACGAGTGGGCGGCACAAACACGTGACCCATCTAGGAGTGACACTGCAGTGGCAGACAGGATGGCAGTTAGAAAAACTAGGCCCCAAACTGTACATAATGCAAAGAAAAAAAAGAAGTGCAAGATGGAATTGTCCTTGGGCCCTCCCACCCACCCTTATGTTGTATAAACAGGACATGCACACTTTAACAAATCAATCATTTCAGCGCCAGGGTCTGCCACACAACTGTGGCTGAAATGATTGGTTCGTTTGGGCCCCCACAAAACAAGCTGGCAATTAATGTGTCCCTGCACAAACTGGCTCTACGGAGGCAAGATGTCATCCTCATCCTCCTCATCCACCGATTCCTCACCCTCTTCAGTGTGTACATCCTCATCCTCACAGAGTATTAATTCGTCCCTGCTGGAACCACAGGTCCCTCTGTACGTTCTGGAGGCTGGTCTCCCTGGAAGAGTTGATCATTCATTTTATGAACATCATCTTCTCCACATTTTGTGGAAGCAACCTCCTACGCCTTTCGCTGACAAGGTTCCCGGCTGCACTAAACACTCTTTCGGAGTACACACTGGAGGGGGGGCAACTCAGGTAAAATAGAGCCAGTTTGTACAGGGACCTCCAAATTGCTTCTTTTTCCTGCCAGTACAGGTACGGACTGTCTGACATGCCTACTTGGATGCTGTCACCGATGTAATCCTTTAACAGACAGACGCACGCTTGTCGCTGCTGCTTTGAGGATTCAAGTGCGGCTACAGCCCACACAATTCACAAAGACAGGAAAAAAAAAAGAATATTTTTATTGTTTGTGGAGCACACTTTGAGGGTTACACCACCCTTTAACAGACAGACGCACGCTTGTCGCTGCTGCTTTGAGGATGCAAGTGCGGCTACAGCCCACACAATTCACAAAGACAGAAAAAAGAAGAAGAATATTTTAATTGTTTGTGTAGAACACTTTGAGGTGTCACCACCCTTTAACAGACAGACGCACGCTTGTCGCTGCTGCTTTAAGGATGCAGGTGCGGCTACAGCCCACACATTTCACAAAGACCGAAAAAAAAAAGAACAATATTTTAATTGTTTGTGTAGAACACTTTGAGGTGTCATCACCCTTTAACAGACAGACGCACGCTTGTCACTGCTGCTTTAAGGATGCAGGTGCGGCTACAGCCCACACAATTCACATAGACAGAAAAAAAAAGAACAATATTTTAATTGTTTCTGTAGCACACTTTGAGGGTGTCACCACCCTTTAACAGACAGACGCACGCTTGTCGCTGCTGCTTTGAGGATGCAAGTGTGGCTACATCGCACACAAGTCACAAACACATTAAAAAAATAGTTTTTTATTTTTTGGAACACTTTGAGAGTTACACCACCCTTTAACAGACAGACGCACGCTTGTCGCTGCTGCTTTAAGGATGCAGGTGCGGCTACAGCCCACACATTTCACAAAGACCGAAAAAAAAAGAACAATATTTTAATTGTTTGTGTAGAACACTTTGAGGGTGTCACCACCCTTTAACAGACAGACGCACGCTTGTCGCTGCTGCTTTAAGGATGCAGGTGCGGCTACAGCCCACACATTTCACAAAGACCAAAAAAAAAAGAACAATATTTTAATTGTTTGTGTAGCACACTTTGAGGGTGTCACCACCCTTTAACAGACAGACGCACGCTTGTCGCTGCTGCTTTGAGGATGCAAGTGTGGCTACATCGCACACAAGTCACAAACACATTAAAAAAATAGTTTTTTATTTTTTGGAACACTTTGAGAGTTACACCACCCTTTAACAGACAGACGCACGCTTGTCGCTGCTGCTTTAAGGATGCAGGTGCGGCTACAGCCCACACATTTCACAAAGACCGAAAAAAAAAGAACAATATTTTAATTGTTTGTGTAGAACACTTTGAGGGTGTCACCACCCTTTAACAGACAGACGCACGCTTGTCGCTGCTGCTTTAAGGATGCAGGTGCGGCTACAGCCCACACATTTCACAAAGACCAAAAATAAAAGAACAATATTTTAATTGTTTGTGTAGCACACTTTGAGGGTGTCACCACCCTTTAACAGACAGACGCACGCTTGTCGCTGCTGCTTTAAGGATGCAGGTGCGGCTACAGCCCACACAATTCACAAAGACAGAAAAAAGAACAATATTTTAATTGTTTGTGTAGCACACTTTGAGGGTGTCACCACCCTTTAACAGACAGACGCACGCTTGTCGCTGCTGCTTTAAGGATGCAGGTGCGGCTACAGCCCACACAATTCACAAAGACAGAAAAAAGAACAATATTTTAATTGTTTGTGTAGCACACTTTGAGGGTGTCACCACCCTTTAACAGACAGACGCACGCTTGTCGCTGCTGCTTTGAGGATGCAGGTGGAATCTAGACGGGATTTGGAACCGAGGACACACTAACTCCATCAATTGTCTAAATCCCACTGCACTAATGTCGGATACCGGACGCACGTCTAACACCAACATAGCAGTCAAGGCCTCAGTTATACGTTTTGCTTCAGGATGAATGCTGTCGTACTTCATCCTCATCGCTAGGGACTGTTGGAGGGTCAATTGTTTAGTAAAAGTAGTGATGTTCCTACTTCCTCTCTGGGATGATGAACAACTCCCAGCAGCAGCAACAGCACTAGGAGGAAGAGGTTCTTGATCTTTCCCTATTTTATTTTTATCGGAGAAAGTTTGGTCCTCCATTTATGTTATATTGATATATATACGTGCGGCTAAAGCGCACACAAACACAGAAAATATTATTTTATTTTTGCTGGAGAGTAGTGCACTTTGTGGGTTACACCACCCTTTAAGAAATGAGCCAGCCGGCTCTTTACTTATGGGACACAGGCGCACGCTTGGCGCTGCTCCTTTGTTGATGCACGTGCAGCCACAGTGCACACAATTCACAAACACAGAAAATAATTTTTTTTTTGGTTTGGACTGGAGTGTACTTTCGGGGGTTACAGCACCCTTAACGGTCAAGCCAGCCGGCCCTTTACTTATGACACAGGCGCACGCTTGGCACTACTTTGTTGATGCACGTGCGGCTACTGCGCACACAATTCACAAACACAGAAAATAATTTTTTTTTTGGTTTGGACTGGAGTGTACTTTCGGGGGTTACAGCACCCTTAACGGTCAAGCCAGCCGGCCCTTTACTTATGACACAGGCGCACGCTTGGCACTACTTTGTTGATGCACGTGCGGCTACTGCGCACACAATTCACAAACACAGAAAATAATTTTTTTTTGGGTTTGGACTGGAGTGTACTTTCGGGGGTTACAGCACCCTTAACGGTCAAGCCAGCCGGCCCTTTACTTATGACACAGGCGCACGCTTGGCACTACTTTGTTGATGCACGTGCGGCTACTGCGCACACAATTCACAAACACAGAAAATAATTTTTTTTTGGGTTTGGACTGGAGTGTACTTTCGGGGGTTACAGCACCCTTAACGGTCAAGCCAGCCGGCCCTTTACTTATGACACAGGCGCACGCTTGGCACTACTTTGTTGATGCACGTGCGGCTACTGTGCACACAATTCACAAACACAGAAAATATTTTTTTTTTAGGTTTGGACTGGAGTGTACTTTCGGGGGTTACAGCACCCTTTAACGGTCAAGCCAGCCGGCCCTTTACTTATGACACAGGCGCACGCTTGGCACTACTTTGTTGATGCACGTGCGGCTACTGCGCACACAATTCACAAACACAGAAAATAATTTTTTTTTTGGTTTGGACTGGAGTGTACTTTCGGGGGTTACAGCACCCTTAACGGTCAAGCCAGCCGGCCCTTTACTTATGACACAGGCGCACGCTTGGCATTACTTTGTTGATGCACGTGCGGCTACTGCGCACACAATTCACAAACACAGAAAATTATTTTTTTTTTGGTTTGGACTGGAGTGTACTTTCGGGGGTTACAGCACCCTTAACGGTCAAGCCAGCCGGCCCTTTACTTATGACACAGGCGCACGCTTGGCACTACTTTGTTGATGCACGTGCGGCTACTGCGCACACAATTCACAAACACAGAAAATAATTTTTTTTTTGGTTTGGACTGGAGTGTACTTTCGGGGGTTACAGCACCCTTAACGGTCAAGCCAGCCGGCCCTTTACTTATGACACAGGCGCACGCTTGGCACTACTTTGTTGATGCACGTGCGGCTACTGCGCACACAATTCACAAACACAGAAAATAATTTTTTTTTTGGTTTGGACTGGAGTGTACTTTCGGGGGTTACAGCACCCTTAACGGTCAAGCCAGCCGGCCCTTTACTTATGACACAGGCCACGCTTGGCACTACTTTGTTGATGCACGTGCGGCTACTGCGCACACAATTCACAAACACAGAAAATAATTTTTTTTTTGGTTTGGACTGGAGTGTACTTTCGGGGGTTACAGCACCCTTAACGGTCAAGCCAGCCGGCCCTTTACTTATGACACAGGCGCACGCTTGGCACTACTTTGTTGATGCACGTGCGGCTACTGCGCACACAATTCACAAACACAGAAAATATATTATTTTTTTAGCACTTGGGGGGAGCACCCCTGATGGACAGAGCACCCCCTGGACAACACTGCAGCACTCCTTTAGGACTGGGACACTGCACAGGACTTTGGAGTGGACACAGCCCCTATGGAGAACTGACTGCACAACACAGTCCAGCCAGCCCCTATGGACTTTGAAGTAGTGGACACAGCCCCTATTAACAACAGCAGCACAGCACAACACAGCCAGCCCCTATGGACTTTGAAGTAGTGGACAACAGCAGCACTACACTACACTACACTACACAGCCCTAACTCCCACCCTCCCTCTTCACTGTCCACAGCCGAGTGAGAAAATGGCGCCGACGTGGGTACCTTATATAGGATCCAAAACCCGCGAGACTCGGAAGGCGGGATGATGACGTTTTGCCTCGATTTCAGATCCGAGTCAGGCGGGAAAAGTCGAGCCTGATTCGGATCGGACTCGGATCGGGGGGGCTCGGGGGGGTTCGGATTTCAGAAATCCGAACCCGCTCACCCCTAATATATATATGTATATATATATAAAAAATGTGATGCGCAAATGCACAGTTTTGTAGGCCAAGATGGCAGCATATTTAAATGAAACAAAGGGATGATGAGGGTTCATTTACAGGGGCAAATTTCTTCTTTTTATCTCCCTGCAATACGTCTTGATTTGTGAAGAGTATCTTCTGACAACGTAATAAAATCCTTCAAAAGCACCAAAGTGACACGCCTTAGAGATAAATAATACAACTTATTGCATAGTTATTTATGACATACTGTAATAATATAGTCAACCATAGCATACCTTTACCACTGATTAAACCACTTGACTAACCTACCCTAACAAAGTGATCAATAGTTAGCATAATTAAGTTTTTTCTTTAATACAAATGAATGCATTGAGCACTGGACAAAGATTAAGAAAGAAGTTGGAAAGTACTATCAAACTGTAATGAAGTCTATACAAAGCGGATGCAGCAAGCTGTAATAGCGTGGGTAAAACAACACTAAAAGTTTATATAAACCTTTGTATCTGTATACTGTTGCTAGAGGAATCAAACACACAAACTGCTAACAGGGTACAGTTTAACTTCACATTTAACACAGATTTGTAGTGATGCAGGCATGCATTTTGTATACAATACATCAAGATTTGCAAACATATTAAAAACCAGCAAAAGTTGGTAGAACTATAACTTGCAAATATTAGAAATTTGCACAGCTACTTACTTATTCTATACCCAAGGCGTTCCGCGTAAATCCTCTTAGCCATAAACTGCCCCTCAATTAGAGCTCGGATTTCCACATCTTTTGGGAATTCTGACACCTATAGCAAACATAAGAACATGTGATCGGTATCACTGTCATGGTTTCTTGTTTTGTGATAGAATGGTCAGGTTGAATGTAATCAATGTGCATGTTTTGTAAAAACTAGTATCGGACAGCGATGTATACATAAGCCTAATTCAGTGCAAGTCATAATTGTGCATCCTGAATGTAGGCATAAAGCTCCATCTTCAACACTCTAGCCTTATGTATTTATTTCTAGAGGCACATCTTACAGTATAATACGTACAATTCAAGATATAGGCCGTATTAAAGATCTGCCAGTGATCATCAACAACTTTCTTACACAGGTGGGGTCAATTAAGAAACTGTGAGAAAGTTGAGGTCATGTACTGTGAGATTTGATATAAAAATTATTAGAATAATAAAAGAAGATATTTATAACTTATAAACATCTTCTTGTTTATTGTAATCATTTTTATAGTTAACACTCACCAGCTTTGTGGAGCTCCCTGGGACTGCAGGGAGATAAGAGATGAGGCACCAAAAGCTCAGCCTCACTTCTGTATAGTCAGACACAGCTTGCGGAGCTGGGGGAGGGGCCACACCACGGGCAGAAAGCTGCACAAAAAGAGAGCTAATAGAGGCATGCCTCCGAGTATTGTGTGCGTGACTTGAGCACTGATGACACCTTGGTTGTGTCATGTAACCAGGAAGTGCACTGCAGTGTTTAGAGATCGGAGATCAGCAGCAAGAGAAGACACAGTGATGCAGGTAGGAGAATCAATGGACACTGAAGCTTAGTGTAGTGAGGGGAGAGTTACAGTGAGTAGGGGGTGAGACAGGCTCCCAGCACTCAGACCCATCTCTATGTGTACCTCTCCAGCTATTGACCTCAACGCACGTCACTGATTTGTGGGCTACACAGAAAAGTGCCCAGCTGTTACCCTGCATGCAAAAACAATTGATTTACCTGCACCCCCTGCATTGCACCCAAGAATATAGAGAAGGGGGGCAGGTACTAATTACCCAGGCATAACAGAGGGACCTGGGCCACAGCAGGACCCACTGCAATTTTTAGTTGTATTTTATATATGTTTATTTCTCTGTGGATAATTTAAATTATGATTTTCATGAAGAACCCAGGAGTGGGGGTAAGGGGGGTCTCAGGATGGTGGGGAGGGGAGGCGTGCTGATGACCATGCTCAGTTGCTATCTTTTGTGGAGCTGATGGGCTTGTGAGATGATATCATCATCTTGTGCTTCTATCTGCGTGCTCCTCAGAGAGGTGGGGTCTGTTGTGTGCAATCTCTGGACTCAGCGCAAGAGGAGCAGTGGACTCAGAGAAGAGCTGCAACTACAGCACAGCAGAGGAGTCGCTGCAGATCAGTGTGTGTGCTGCCAGGACCCTCTGTAGGCTGCCAGGTCTGTATCCTGAATTGCAGACTCCATGGGCCCTGTAGCCTGGGCATATAGATACAGTAAGGCTTGTACACTGCTGACATGGGGTCTTTCAGCTACTGTCATGTATTCTCGAAAGTCCTGCATCCTCATCCCCCAGCCTGCTGACATAAGGTCTCTAGTTTCCCCATCCTGCTAACATGGCACCTAACCAGTTGACCTCATACTGAGAAATCTCATCAATAAACAGCCCACCCCTGCTAACATGTATCCCCCTGCTCATCTCTCAACCCATCTGCTGACATGTATCCCACTCTGCTCTGTTGACATGGGGTCTCCCCAGGCTTCCACCTTTCTCCACTAACATCAGGTCTCCCCAGTACCCCATACCTCTCTGCTGACATGGTAACCCCCAGTCTCCTGTAACCCTCTGCTGACATGTATCCCTTCCTGCTGGCATGTAATCCCCCTACCCACTCTACTAAAACGGCATCACCCCCCACTGCTGACATGGGGTCTCACCCAGGCTACCACCCTTTGAATAAAAAATGTGCCCTTCAAAATTCAGCTCTCGGTAGTAATAGCTGCAATCGCAGTCTCTGTCTGTACTGAGATTGAGACACCTCTGTCTCTGAAAAAACATTGGCCCATTAGGGAGGGTTTCTGGGTATTCAGAATTCCTCCCCTCCCTGCGTGTGCCACTGACAATATACTGTGTGCCCACTTATATATTCTTCAATTCATTCAATATCAGCCTCTGCACATTAGGTGAAGTGGCTGCATGTGGTGTAAATAAAACAGCCTGGTGAGGTGACATCATTACAGTGTGGATAACACATACCTCCCAACTGTCCCAATTTTGGTGAGACAGTCCTGCTTTTTGAGAACTGTCCTGCCGTCCCAAGGTTGGGAGGTCTCCCTCTCATCTGCTGTTATGCCGCATCTGTGCACGGCATCCATACACTATGGAAAAGGACTGGGAGCAGTCTAGCAGCTTGGAAAGCACTGGGCATGCACCCAGCATGACAAAAACTGTGGGTGCGCCACGAGGCCAATGTTGGGAGGTATGGCTAACATAACAGTGGAGGTACTTTGTTTCTTGAGGTATGTTGGATAGCTGTTATCACCAGCAATTACTTAGGCATAGCAGTTCAAGTCTATGTAAAACAAGTCAGTAAAGTTCACTATCTAATACAAACAAACAGTATTTTAGGATTAAACTTTTGAAAAAATGCAAATAATAATGCCACTGGCAGAATATTACACATCTCAGGCATGGAGATCTTAGAGAATCATTGTACTGCTGCTTGCATCACAGCGCAAGGAGAATCCTCTGCTTCACTGAACTATTAACCTCTGTCCTCATTGGCATTGTGAAGACAGATTATGCAATATTACCTAACTTTCATGGGTAACCATGACATTTACGAAGACCTAGCCCAAATTACAGATGTGTCCTCATACATCTAGCCTCATTGAGCGCAAAACAACCCCTCTAGTCGCGCTATGCCGTGGCATGACTCGGTAATGCCGAGCATATTTTCGTGTGACTTTTTACCATCGTATTCGCACAGTGATGTGTATAGTTAGCATAAGCAGCTTCTGCTGATTAAAATGATATGTGGCATGTCTATATTCTGTGAGCGACTGTGGTTATATCTGCATACCAAACACTACGTCACAGTGTCAGGGGCTGTAACACTGTAATGTAGCATTTCGGTTCGGTTCGAGTCACACAGAACTCCCGCGTTATGTGTAGCGCGACTTGTAGCGCACGGACGATAGATGTATGTGAACACATCTGTACATCCTAATAGCTCATAATGGCGGGTCACAAATGAAGGCAACCACCCCCAATCGCCTGAGAAATGTATTTATTATGCCCAAACCATTGAGTTTATGCTAAATAAACAAATCTTTGGTTAAGCAAACTTGGGTTTATGTCAAGCTATGGTGAGTGGGCGCTTCTCACATGCTAGACATGCCCCCAAAGATGTGCAGCCACACCCCCAACATGCTGTGGCCACACACACTCAGAGGGGTCCAGGAAGTTGCTGTACTGGGGCCCAATATTCCTCTAGGCGGCCCTGATTGTAACATGGCTTGCTAAGGTGCAAAGTTACTTGCTTGTTTGATTTGCTCACAACTCAGAAATATCTCCATAATAATTATCTGTGTTTTACAGGTTTAGCAGATTGTGGAAAGGTTTCAGGAACAGTGTCAAAAACAATCCTACTTTAATCTACTTTAAATTCACACATTCATAATTTACAGAACCAGAATTTGATCTTGTGGGAGCTGACTTTTTTCAAGTAGCTATATATATATATATATATATATATACTATATATAATATATACACTGTATCTACTACTTTTGATCTGGCCTTCTGCTTTGATAGAATGGGAGGCATGCCAGACGGGCACACCCAAATTGCGTAATTTAGGGAGCATGGCTTATTTTAATTGGGCCATACCTCTTTTCAAACCTGCACAGTTTCGTCGGGCGCAGAGTTATAGGGTGACAGAGTCCCTGTCTGCACATGACGCGGCTCCTACTGGAGCCGCCCCTGCCTGTACTGCCTCTAATATCTGCTGTGTTCAACCTGTCCTGGCTCTAATACTGTAGCCACTCTCACTCCTCACCTCTACTGGCACAAAAGCCGCTTCCCTGATCTCCCCAGGTACTCCCCACCACCCAGCTCTCATTGCACCTTCTACAAGAAGTTAGGGTTCAGAAGAAGGACACCCCTTCCCCTTTAACAGTAACTACTATACTTCAGTCATTGTGTAGCGAGTAGGCTGAAGCTACAGACTGTCACGGCCAGGGTTTCTCGGCAGGAGAGTCACCGGGTATTACCTGTGAGGTCGTTATGGCGGGGGGTCTCTGGCAGCGGTGCTGGTGTTTGGCGAGGGGCATTGGCTGCACATGGTTCTGTGCGGGCACATTGTCGCTAGGCCTGATGAGGTCTGGCGGTGTTTCTGTTCAGTTGGCATGGGCGCTGCCATCTTGCCTGCGGCCATGTGATTCCATTCTGGCTGTCCAATCCTGGTAGGTCATGTGCTCATTCCAGCCAGTCACAGTGTGGCACTGAGTATTTAGGAAGGTCCATAGTCTTCCTTCCTTGCCAGTGCAACGTGTTTCTCAGCTGTGGCTGAGAGAGAGTACCTGTGCCTTACTTGCCTGCTTGTATACGCTTCTAGCCTGAACCTTGCCTGCTCCAACCTGCTTGACTTACCCTGCACCCTCCATACACCTTCTTACCTGCCTGAGTACCTGAACCTGCTGTTTCCATGCACCTTGCTTTATTTCACTCCCAGCTGGACTTCACTACCTCTGCCTGCATCAGTCACAGTTCACCAAACCTGCATTCAGTTACAGCTCATCAAACCTGTATTCAGTTACAGCTCATCATACCTGCATTCTGTTTTCAGCTCACCATACTGGTATACTGGACTGTTCCTGCCTGTCACTATCTGGACATTATCTCATTAACCCCCACTACAGGTATCAAGTGCACTTTAGTGCTATACCTGGACTTTTTCATTTGCCATTCTCATGTCTTCTAAGTCACTTATTAAAAACTCCACTTTTTCATTTAACTCTGCTTCTGTGTCTGCTCCTATCACCACCACGGTCCACAACAAATTCAGAACCTCACAGTTTGCACTGGCCCCATGGATCCGGCCACGGAACAGGAGTCAGGAGTGGATTTATTTCGCTGTATTGCTGGTCGCTTAGAAAACCTGGAAGCTACGCAACATCAGATGGCCCAGTTCCTACAGGAGATGTCTAAAAACCAAGATATTCTGCAAACCTCGTTAATCACCCCTGGGGTATCAGCAAGTTCACCTCCTCCCGTGCCTGGTAATACAGGGACCAGGGTATCCCCTCGTCTACATCTACCCATGCCAAGCAAATTTGACGTCAATCCTAAGCTCTGTCGTGGCTTTTTAAATCAGTGTGATATACGCTTTACGTTACAGCCGGATAACTTCCCCACCGCTAAAACCAAAGTGGCATACATCGTGTCCTTGCTGACCGGCTCGGCTCTGGATTGGGCCTCCCCACTCTGGGAGCATTCAAACTCGCTGCTGGATAACTATACAGACTTTGTATCTTCATTCAGGAGGATTTTTGATGAAGCTGGACGCACAGTGTCAGCATTGTCCAGCATCATGACCCTGAGACAAGGAACCTGTCCTGTCAGCCAATATGCCGTACAGTTTCAAATCTTGGCATCAGAGCTTAAGTGGAATGAGGAGGCCCTCACCTCAGCCTTTGGCATGGCCTTTCCGACCGATTAAAAGATGATCTGATTACCCATGAGCTTCCTACCAATTTAAATGATATGATCTCACTCTGCAACAAAATTGACCTACGTTTCAGAGAACATCAGGCTGATAAGCACAGAACTGACCGGCAAAGGTCATTTACATCTTCTTTGCCTACCCGTCCACCCCATCCTTCTATAGATGAGGAGCCCATGCAGGTGAACCAAACCCATCTCTCCAAAGAGGAACGTCAGAGAAGGATGCTAAAAATCCTCTGTCTGTACTGCAGAGATTCGGGTCACATGATGGCCTCCTGCTCCCGCAAGTCGGGAAATGCCCGTTCCTAACTGACTTTGGGGACATCAAGTTAGGAGTTATTTGCCAGTCCCCAAACACTAAAGATTTCAAGATTTCCTTAGCTTTGGATCTCAAGCCTAACCCTGACTTCGTTTAGACTCTGGAGCAGCCGGAAACTTCATGACTTCCAGTCTAGTTGATAAACTACAGATTCCTTGTTCATCTCTCAAGCAAGCAATTTCCCTGACTTCTGTAGATGGACGTCCTCTAGCTAAAGGAGTGGTCACCAAGGAAACTCAACCAGTATTAGTTCGTGTTGGGGCACTCCACTCCGGGTCTTTAAAGTTCTTAGTGATACCAGAGGCTTCTCAAGAAATCATTTTAGGACTACCCTGGTTATGCCAACATAATCCCAGGATAGACTGGTGTTCAATGCAGATTCTTTCATGGGGAACTGACTGCCAGAAATCCTGTCTTCCCAAAATACGACCTGTAAGAAAGACAGCTTCGTTAACATCTACAGATATTCCCAAGGAGTACCAGATGTTCTCTGATGTTTTTTCCGAGCAACAGGCGAACGTCTTACCTAACCATGGAGAATGGGACTGTCCTATCGAGCTGCTACCTGACAAGATGCCACCTTGTGGTCGCACCTATCCTCTATACGTGCCTGAGACTCAAGCCATGTCAGAGTACATCATGGACAACCTAGCAAAGGGGTTTATTCGACCATCCACCTCTCCAGCTGGAGCCGGCTTCTTTTTCATTGGAAAGAACGACGGAGGCCTAAGTATAGATTACCGAGGCCTCAATGATATAACGATTAAGAATCAGTATCCTCTTCCCCGATCACAGAATTGTTTGACAGAGTTAAAGGGTCCATCATATTCTCAAAGCTGGATCTGAGAGGGGCTTATAATCTCATCCGCATTCGTGCTGGTGATGAATGGAAGACCGCCTTTAATACTAGAGATGGACACTTTGAATACCTTGTGATGCCCTTTGGGTTGTGCAATGCCCCTGCCGTGTTTCAAGGCTTTGTTAATGAGATTTTCTGGGACCTGTTGTACGTCTCATTTGTAGTTTACCTGGACGATATATTGATTTTTTTCGTCTTCTGTAACAAAACATCATGAACATGTGAAGGAAGTATTGTCCCGTCTAAGAAAGAACCACCTTTACTGCAAACTGGAGAAATGTGTCTTTGGGGGTTCCCAGTGTGCCATTCCTTGGTTACGTCATTTCTGGCTCCAGTCTAGAAATGGACCCCAAGAAGGTGCAGGCGATTTTGGATTGGTCCCGTCCTCAAACGTTGAAAGCCATCCAGAGATTGCTTGGGTTCGCCAACTAGTATAGGCGTTTCATTAAAGGATTTTCATCATTGTTGGCTCCCATTACCGCCTTGACCCGAAAGTATGCTAACCCTGCCCTATGGCCACCTGAGGCAGAGACTGCCTTCCAACTTTTAAAACAGGCGTTTATTTCAGCTCCAGTCTTACGACAACCAGTTCTGGATAGGCCGTTTCTAGTGGAAGTGGATGCGTCTTCGGAGACCATGGGTGCAGTTCTTTCCCAGCGTTATGACGATAATTGAGTTCATCCCTGTGGGTTCTTCTCCTAGAAGTTTTCTCCGGCTGAGAGAAATTATGCCATTGGTGAACAAGAACTTTTAGCAGTAAAGTTAGCCTTAAAAGAATGGAGATACCTGCTGGAAGGGGCCAAGTTTCCCTTCACTGTCTTCACGGACCATAGAAATCTGCTCTTCCTCAAGAAACTTCAGTGCGTGAGTCCTCGTTTGGCCCGATGGGAGATATTTTTTGCTCGGTTCCAGTTCACCCTGACCTTCCGGTCTGGAGCCTTTAATCAAAAGGCAGATGCCCTGTCCAGATCTTTCCGATCTTTCCGCTGTGATGACAAATCAGAGAATCCACAAAATACCCCTGTTTTGGAGTCAAGAGTCTTCACCACCTTACTGCTACAGCCTCCTACAGGGAAGTCCTTTGTGGCCCCAGAGTTAAGGAAGCAGCTCCTCACTTGGGCTCATTCCTCTCGCTTTGCAAGTCACTCAGGTACCTGGAAGACAATGGAATTTTTAAAGAGAGGCTATTGGTGACCATCCATGAAAGAATACGTATCAGAATTTATTTCTTCATGTTCTTCGTGTGCCCAGCATAAATCTTCACGTCAAGCACCGGCTGCTGAGTTATTGCCACTACCTATTCCATCACGTCCATGGATGCATCTCTCCATGGACTTCGTCACGGATCTGCCGAATTCTCAAGGGTTCACTACCATCTGGGTAGTAGTAGACTGATTCTCTAAAATGGTCCATTACATACCACTAAAGAAATTGCCTTCTGCCCCTGCCCTCGCTCACTTGTTCGTTCAACATATTTTCCGTCTCCATGGTCTTCCAGCTGAGATAGTCTCTGACCGTGGTGTTCAGTTCACAGCAAAATTTTGGAGAGCCTTATGTTCTGTATTGTAAGTAAAGCTAAATTTTTCTACGGCTTATCACCCACAAAGCAACGGTTCCACTGAGAGGGTTAATCAAGACCTTGAAACCTTCCTAAGGATTTTTATGACATCTTCCCAGGACAATTGGTCTGCATTGCTGCCTTGGGCTGAATTTGCTCATAACGCCTCCTACCACTCTTCCACGAACCAAACACCATTCCAAGTGGTCCACGGCCTTCATCCTCAGGTCCCTGAATTTCAAAGCCTGCCCGTCTTTGATGTCCCAGCTGTAGAAGACACTGTATGGAGATTTGCTTCAATCTGGTCTCAACTTCGTATTGAGCTGGAGAAGGCATCCTCCCGTTACAAATTTCAAGCTGATGAAAAGCGCAGGAAAATACCACATATGCAAGTTGGAGACCATGTCTGGTTGTCCACCTGGAACCTACGACTTCGAGTGCCATCCATGAAATTTGCTCCACGCTTCATCGGGCCCTTCTCCATCACAGAAGTCATTAACCCCGTAGCTTATCGCCTTCAACTACCCCCTTATCTGAAAATTCCCAATTCTTTTCATGTCTCCCTGTTGAAACCTCTGGTGCTAAACAAATTCCACAAAGTCCTGCCTGCTTCTCCCCATGTCCAGACTGAAAGGGGCATAGAGTTTGAGGTCTCCCAGGTCTTGGATTCCCATCTCCGCAGAGGACATTTGCAGCACCTACTGGACTGGAGGGGCTACGGCCCAGAAAAACGTTGTTGGCCCGATGCCCGAGATATCCATGCTCCTGGACTCATCAAGAGGTTCTATGCTGCCCATCCGGAAGAAGCCTGGTGAGTGTCCTGAGGCCACCCATAAGGGGGGGTACTGTCAAGGCCAGGGTTTCTCGGCAGGGTAGTCACCGGGTATTACCTGTGAGGTCGTTATGGTATGGGGTCTCTGGCAGCGGTGCTGCAGTTTGGCAAGGGGCATTGGCTGCGCGTGGTTCTGTGCGGGCACATTGTCACTAGGCCTGGTGAGGTCTGGCGGTGTTTCCGTTCCGTTGGCATGGGCACCACCATCTTGCCTGTGGCCATGTGATTCCGGCTGTCCAATCCTGGTAGGTCATGTGCTCATTCCAGCCAGTCACAGCATGGCAGTGCAACGTGTTTCACAGCTGCGGCTGAGAGAGAGTACCTGTGCCTTACCTGCCTGCTTGTATACGCTTCTAGCCTGAACCTTGCCTGCTCCAACCTGCTGGACTTACCCTGCACCCTCCATATACCTTCTTACCTGCCTGAGTACCTGAACCTGCTGTTTCCATGCACCTTGCTTTATTTCACTCCCAGCTGGACTTCACTACCTCTGCCTGCATCAGTCACAGTTCACCAAACCTGCATTCAGTTACAGCTCATCATACCTGCATTCTGTTTTCAGCTCACCATACTGGTATACTGGACTGTTCCTGCCTGTCACTATCTGGACATTATCTCATTAACTCCCACTACAGTTATCAAGTGCACTTTAGTGCTATACCTGGACTTTTTCATTTGCCATTCCCATGTCTTCTAAGTCACTTATTAAAAACTCCACTTTTTCATTTAACTCTGCTTTTGTGTCTGCTCCTATCACCACCCCGGGTGCACAACAAATTCAGAACCTCACACAGACGTAGTTTGCAGTGCCACTTGGGTCACAAGTAGAGATGTGTGGGTTTGGTTTTACTCGGATATGTTTGGATCTCAAAAACGGCATCTCATTGGCTACCAGCTATCACGTGTTTTGGATAGCCAATAAAATAAATCCGATCTAATCCGAACTTGCGATAATTTTGTCAAAAAGAACCGAGTAAACCCGAACCCGCACATCTCTAGTCACAAGGCAATGATCCTATGGCCAATGGAGGGTTGGACATACTGGCTCACATGTACAGTATGTAGGCATACAGCCACGGCCAAAAGTTTTGAGAATGACACAAGTATTGGTTTTCACAAAGTCAGTGTTTTTAGACCTTTTTGTCAGATGTAACAATGGTATACTGAAGTCAAATTACAAGCATTTCATAAGTGGCTTTTATTGACAATTACATGAAGTTTATTAAGTTTATGCAAAGAGTCAGTATTTGCAGTTTTGACCCTTCTTTTTCAAGACCTCTGTAATTCGCCCTGGTATGCTGTCAATCAACTTCTGGGCCGCATACTGAGTCATGGCCGCCCATTCTTGCTTAATCAATGCTTGGAGTTTGTCAGAATTTGTGGATTTTTGGTTGTCCATCCGCCTCTTGAGGATTGACCACAAGTTCTCAGTGGGATTAAGGTCTGGGGAGTTTCATGGCCATGGACCCAAAATTTAAATTTTTTGTTGCCCGAGCCACTTAGTTATCACTTTTGCCTTATGGCAAGGTGCTCCATCATGCTGGAAAAGGCATTGTTCATCACCAAACTGTTCTTGGATGGTTGGGAGAAGTTGCTCTTGGTGGATGTTTTGGTACCATTCTTTATTCATGGCTGTGTTCTTAGGCAAAATTGTGAGTGAGTCCACTCCCTTGGCAGGGAAGCAACCCCACACATGAGTGGTCTCAGGATCCTTTACTGTTGGCATGACACAGGACTGATGGTAGCGCTCACCTTTCATTCTCCAGACAAGTGTTTTTTGCCCCGATCCCGCAGCCGATCTTCTTGGGCGCCCTGAAGCCTTCTTCACAACTATTGAACCTCTCTCCTTGAAGTTCTTGATGATCTGATAAATGGTTGATTTAGGTGCAATCTTACTAGCAGCAATATCCTTGCCTGTGAAGTCCTTTGTTGAAACAATGATGACTGCACGTGTTTTCTTGCAGGTAACCATAGTTAACAGAGGAAGAAGAATGATTTCAAGCACCACCCTCCTTTTAAAAGCTTCCAGTCTGTTATTCTAACTCAATCAGCATAACAGAGTGATCTCCAACCTTGTCCTCATCAACACTCTCACCTGTGTTAACGAGTGAATCACTGACATGATGTCAGCTGGTCCTTTTGTGGCAGGGCTGAAATGCAGTGGAAATGTTGTTTTTAGGATTAAGTTTATTGTCATGGCAAAGAGGGACTTTGCAATTAATTGCAATTCATCTGATCACTCTTCATGACATTCTGGAGTATATGCAAATTGCCATAATAAAAATTGAAGCAGCAGATTTTGAGAAAACCAATACTTGTGTCATTCTCAAATCTTTTGGCCATGGCTGTACATGAAAATGCACATTTAAGTGTTTATGCCCAGTAGAACAGCCCGGCATTACTCTGTGCACGCACGATCTGAAAAGGAGTGTGGCCACTCCACACAGGTTAGTGGACTTGCGGCATGCCCACATCTCTTTGCATGCTGAGCATAGTGGTGGGAGGCCAGGCTTTCAGACCAGACCAGCCCATCAGCGCTTCTGCCCTGTGCTCAGTTAGATACAGCTCAAGATGCATAGAGATGTACAACACTAGTATATGCAACAGGTTTACATCAAGACTACAAAGCATGTATACTCACACACCACGGGTCAAATGTAGTAGGGTGAGTACAGAAAATGAGAGAAAAACGAAAATTTTTAAACCTAGTCAATGTAAAGTCACAGAACAGGAAAAATCACATATTTTTCAGACTCAAACAACTCTCAAGATCCAGGTGTTTCCTGTTTTGAAAATACAACTCGATTCATGTATTAGTGTGAGAGTTTTACTGCTAACTGTCACCCTATTACATTAGGCCCCACAATGGCTTAGAGAAGGGTACTGTATAAATGGCTTGAGAGAGTTGTTAGTAAATGCTAGCCACTTTTACCACTTCTACACAATATAATAATTAAATTAAGTGTGACATATACAAAAGAGAAAAGTATCTTGACAGTGTTATTAATAAATGAGACAGTCTCATTTACCATATTCAATCGTACAATATAATCAAATATAAACACAAAATACTGTACAATTTCAGTTAAATTCAAATAAATACAAGCAACTGTTTGTTGCCTTCCACTTTCAAAATCAAATCAGAGTAGCAGTGAAAAATTTAATGTATTAAGTAATCAGAATAGTCGGCTGCATTTTCATATACTACAGCGATGAATAAAGTACTATAGCTGTGGGGGCTAGCTAGTGCTGCTGATTGGCATTATTATTATCATAGCATCTCGTTGCACAATTCCTCTAGCATCAGCAAGAGATTTACCTTTTGATTTTCAGCATTGAACCTGTGAGCACCAAGAGCCTGCGGAGTGATTTCCATTACATCAAAATAAAATCCTAAGAAAAATTAAAAAAATAAAATACTAATATTAGTATCACAAGTAGCAGTAACATAAATGAGAGAAAAAAGAAAAAAAAATTGTAAAAGGCTCTTTGTTATTTTACAGTATACAATTTTCTTAGTTGCCAGCACTGTATATTGATATAAACACTATCTGTAAAGAACATGTGCAACTGTGGCATCCCTGCGACATCTGGAGACTAAAAAATGGTACTGCACAACATAAAAAAATAATACTAAGAAAAAAATAATAGAAATAACAAAAATAATAATTATTTTTTAAAGAAAAAAGTCCAACTAAACTTAATTTCATACACAGAAATAAATACTAAAGTAAAATCTCATCTTAATGATAATAATACTTTGGGGGTAAATTGCCTGAGCAGCGGGATTGAAAATTTGGCGGGTTTGCTAACGTTTAAAAGCATTACAATTTTATCAAGTTCAAGATCTTGCACAAAACTGCCAAGAAACTCCAATTTAGAATTCATTGAACATTGAAATGTTTTACCCATTAGAAGTATAGAAAGACCATAATTACTAAGCGGCAGGTTTAAGAAAAAATTATGTGTTTGCGACGGGATGTAGTTACCATCCCATCAGTCGGGATGCCGCTGCCAAAATCCTGACCACCGGTATCCAGACGGTAAGCATTAGGGTTAGGAGGAGGGTTAGGGTTAGGCACTAGGGGAAGGGTTAGGGTAAAGCTGCAAAGAGGGAGGGTTAGGGTTAGGCTGTGGGGGGGGTGGTTAGGGTTATGCTGCAGGGGGGGAAGGGTTAGGCTGCGTGAAAGGTGGGTTAGGGTTAGGGGTTAGTGTTAGGACACTTACCAGATTGGTCGGGATTCTGACTGTCGGGATGCCACTGACGGTTTTCTGACCGCCAACATCCCAACCGCCAGGACAACCCGTTTGTGACAGATGAGAAAACTCAAAAAGCATATATTTTTGAACTATTTGGTCATGTAGAAGGAGAAGAATCACAATACACATATAATAAGGGCAATTGTTATGTTTTGTTTTTTTTTAAAAAGGAGGCAGAAGACATTGATAACTGAAGAGGCGAGTGGATGGAGGTGTTATGTAGCAATTTCTGAAAAATTACTTTTTTAATGAATAAACAGTGTAATTTTAAATGTTGGTAGTCTATTTACTGAAATATTTTGTGGATAAAAGTGCTATGTACAATTTTTAAGTCAGTTTTTAGTCTAACAATTTATCTTTAACTATATATTCTATACATTATATAACGCCTTCATCCACTTGCCTCTTCAATTCTCTTATAGGGAAATACAATTTTACTAATATATGGGCGGGGGGCTAATTTTATTAAGAGAGCAATATCATTTATTAATAATATTAACCACTTTACTGGCTAATATTTTTTTCCAGAAACTGTAGTTTTTTTATGATCAAATTAGGTAAAGATCATGTAATTAAAACTTATCCAACATGATTTTATTTTAAAAAAAAAAGTGTTAAACAAATAACATCAATATCGATTTAAAAAAAAATATATATAAATATATATATATATATATATATATATATATTGTCATAATATTTATCATCAGAACTTTGCGATATTGCAACTTTAAATTTTTCCCGATAGCTGTACCTCATTCCTCTTCTCTGCAGCCGTCTGTTTGGAGGTACTGCTGGGCTTCCTGATCAGCAGTGATTGGCAAAAAGGTAGACACTGGGGGAGGGTGCAAGGATGCAGAGGGGCTGTGAGATCCCTCTGCCATTGGTGGCTGTTGGAGGATTACCTTCCTGCAGCCACCCAGTGGGCATTTCTAACTGGTCGCATTGCTTGCGACCATGTCAGGTAACACACAGCCTGGCATGGTCACAAATGCTGCAAACATGCCAGGCAAGTGGTTAAAGAGGCAATATTAGTCAATTGTAGTTTAAAAATGTTTTATGATGGGGCAACATGTATTATTTTATGATGTGAATACCATTTTTATAGACATAAAATAATAAATGTTGCCCCCATCATAAAAACATGAATTTGCATCCTGTGCATTGCAACATGGTTTGTCCAGGTGCAAGGAGGTGTGGATAGAAAGATCTACAGTGGAGATAGGCAATAGGTCAACAGGGTCAGATGGTCAACAGGTTCAATAGGTCAACTATTAAATGAACGACAAGGAATAAGGTCGACAGGGTCAAAAGGTTGACACACAGATGGTCAACACAGAAAATGCCTACTCATTTTTTTTTTTTTTATCCCTAATCCTCAACCTAACCCTCCCACTAGTGCCTAACCATAACCTTCCCAATGGTGCCTAAACCCAGGGTTGGACTGGCCCACAGGAGTACAGGGGAAATCCCCAGTGGGCCCCACTGCCTGAGGGCCCCAACCCCTCCTCTAGGGGTCAGGTTCCAGACTATGCACTGAATTGTACATTGTTACTCTATTAGAGGGTCAGTTACCTGATGGAGCAGGACCACTGATAAACATCAGGTCTTGATTTGTGTCTATAGAAACCACACCAAGATTTGCCTAATGATTAGTCAAGCAACTGTGGTGACTGGTCACACCCCCTCTGGTGGCTAACCAAACCCATTAAGCATGGGCGCCTATCACTGCATTCCCCTGGTGAGCCCTTTATGCCCCAGTCCAACACTGCCTAAACCTAACTTTCCCCCTAGTATCTAACCCTAACCATCCCCTTCTGCAGCCTAACCCTAACCACCCCCTAGTGCAGCCTAACCCTAACCATCCCCTTCTGCAGCCTAACCCTAACCATCCCCTTCTGCAGCCTAACCCTAACCATCCCCTTCTGCAGTCTAATCCTTATTGTCCCCTTCTGCAGCCTAACCCTAACAGTCCCCTTCTACAGCCTAACCCTAACCATCCCCTACTGCAGCCTAACCCTAACCATCCCCTTCTGCAGACTAACCCTTATTGTCCCCTTCAGCAGCCTGACCTAACTGTCCCCTTCTGCAGCCTGACCCTAACCGTCCCCTTCTGCAGGCCTGACCCTAACCGACCCCTTCTGCAGCCTAACCCTAACCGTCCCCTTCAACAGCCTGACCCTAACCGTCCCCTTCAGCAGCCTGACTCTAACCGTCCCCTTCAGCAGCCTGACCCTAACCATCCCCTTCTGCAGCCGAACCGTCCCCTTCTGCAGCCTAACCCTAATCATCCCCTTCTGCAGCCTGACCCTAGCCCTCTGCTAAGGGCCTAAGCCTAACCCTCATCCTAACCCAAACCGTAATTTTTTTTGACCTTTTCTGTGTCAACCAATTGTGTGTCGAAAAATGACCAGGTCTACCTAAGTCCACATTGGCTTTTTAACTGTTGACCATTTGACCTTGTGGGATCGGTATGATTTACCGCTGGCCAAATCCTGACAGCGGCAGCCTGACAGAGGTGGAAATCCCGATCATCCATTAAGGTATCTATGCTAACCTAATCCCCCCCCCTAACCCTAACCCTCCCTTAGGGGTGCCTAACCCTAACCTCCCCTCCAAGTGCTTAAACCTAACCCCCCCATCTCCGCCGCCTAAACCTAAGTCCCCCGGGGGGGTGCCTAACCCTAACCTCCCCCTGGGGGTGCCTAACCCTAACCCCCCCCTTCCACTAGCCTAACCTTAACCTCATGGGGGGTGCCTAATCCTAAGTCCCCCCGGGAGCCCTAAACCTAACCCTCCCCACCACGAGGCTGCCCGTGCCTGGCTTACCTTTAATCGGTAAGCTGGGTGTTGGGCTCCCGGCATAGGTCTAATGACAGGCGTCGGGATTTCGACGCCTGTCATTAGACACTTGCCGGGATTAGACAGTCGGGAAGCCGGCGGTCGGGATTCTGTCCGTCGGCTTCACAACTCTGTGGACCATTTGCATGTCGACCTATTAACTATCTATCTACACACTGTAGATATTACATCCCTATACAGTGCAAAGTTACTTGCTTTTTTTTTCGCTTTGCTCCCAACACAGAATCAGTCCCTCTATATATAACTGTAAATCTTGATAAAAATAAGGTAAATGTGAATGCACCATGTCAAAAACTATTATCTTAATTTGATTGTACTGGTATACTGTATGCTTTATTTTTTAATTATTCCTGTGTTTTCTTCATTTGTAAGATAGAGTGGTTTGCTGAACGTGTGTATGGTACTTAGGGTATATAAGATTGCCCGGCATGTTTTGCAGTATATGTTCTAGACAAATGAAACATAAATGATCCTAAAATGAACTAAAAAATAAATGACTTTTATTTTAAAGGATGTACTAGCTGAAAAAAATTACTATCACTGTGCATTTTCTTTTATACAGTGTATGTGGATGTGTGTCTTCAATAGCTTTGTTTTTTATATGGATCATGTTATACATTGTTTCAGTTTTGCATTAGTCCAGCTCATACTGCTGTGTGCATCTGTATCTATAACCATACCTATATGGCCACTGTTTCCAATGGGGGTTGATCGTAACATTTTAGAAAACTCTTCCCAGGAGCCAGATGAACAAACGTCTCTGATCTTCTCTCTCATCAGGGAACCATTCTTAAAACTAGGAATCAAACAAAGACCATTAGAGTGGCATAGAATAGTTTTACCGCACAATTCTCGCCTTTGTAATGAAATGCTGACCTCTCTTTGCCTCCAAAAGAAAATAGCTCCAAATATTGCATCTGTCTCTAGAGTCTAACAAAGAGATGATATTGTGATACTAAGACACAAATAATTGGATCGTGCCAGATGATCCACTGGACAATGGGTGATCACTACAGGATTAGAAAATCATTTCTGGGGGGAATGTATTGCTTTAGGCAATATTAGGAGTAAATCATGATTATTAGCCACATCCAGGGTTCTATTCCAACTAAAAGAAAGATGCTCGGAATGTACAACATAGTGACCTAACTCAATTGTTCTACAGCAGCTTAAAGCAGCAACCAGGTGCAATAATACATTTTGATTGCCCTCCAGTGAGATTCTGAATGGAGATAATGATTTGTAGGAGGATACCTAGGAGCATAGGTACCCAAACAGTTCATGTTCTCCAGGTCTCCTCACAGAATCACAAGTGAAATAATTAACTCCATCTGTGGGTCTTTTAAAATGTGTCAGTGAGTAATGAATACACCTGTGCACCTGCTGGGTGACTTGGAAGGTGCAAACTGTTTGGGGTTCTGAGGACCAAGAACCACTATGGCAGCATTTGGGAATTTTCTGGTGTCGTGCTGCAGAGACACAGTGTTCGTGGACACTCTGGATGTTCCTAGAAATTGCGGCCTTTGCGTAGATGGGACCAGGAACCCTTGTGATTGCGACTCTCTGAGCTGCCACCTGACTACTCTAATGGGCAAGAACATCAGAGCTTTTTGGACTCCCTGAAGGGGACCGCTGCAGTATAGGCAAATAATCCAGTGCCTGGCCTGTACAAAGAGACGCCACGGGCTGCTGACCTAAGTCTGGTCACTATGTTATAACTACTACTATGTCTTGAGGAACCTGATATGTGACACCTCCTTTACATTCTGCTTGTTCTCATTCTACCTGTCTTATATGCTGTATGGGATATTTCTGACGTCAAGCCTCATGTGAAGACGGTGCATTGCTAAGTCATCTGCTCATACACCGGCTAAATTCTCCCCAAACGTGGCTTTTCATACTCTGTTTGGGGTTGCCTCCTCCTCAATACCACTCCACCCAGCTCTCAATCATCGACTATGGCTTTGGGCAGCTTTGACTATCACTCCTGAACCCTGTGTGTTCCTCTTTCTCAAGCACCTGAGGTATGTGTGAGTCTTGGGGGGGGGGGGGTTTATATGTGTGAAATTCTACACCACCTGCGGTCCCTGTAGACCGGATAACACATTCAACAAGACCACCAACTATTAGATTGGAAGGAGGCAAAATGGATCTGGACAGGGCCATAGGGAGGGTGGTGCGGCCAGTGCCTCTGGACAGGGCCGTAGGGAGGGTGGTGCGGCCAGTGCCTCCGCACAGGGCGGAATCCTCTAGCGGCACCAGCCATGAACTGCCTGGCTCCAGAGAGGTCTGCAGGAAGAGACCTACTGCAGTGCTGCGCCGCGCACCAGCAATGCCGATGAAAAACCCCACAGTGGGAACGCTGCTCCTGTCTACTCACAGGTGAATCTGCAGCTTAAACTTACCACTGGTTAAGCAGCAGTGGCGTAACTATAGAGGGTGCAGGGGGTGCACTTGCTATGGGGCTCGGAGGCTTAGGGGGCCCACCAGCCCAGCAAGCATCCCCCTGAACCCTTTGTAGCATGGGCGGCCAAGTTGCTGGTGCAACTGGGAACGCTGGTCTCTGAAGCGATCAGAGACTAAAGACACCTCTGATCGCTTCAGGGGCTAGCGTTCCCAGTGATGCAGTGCGCGGGTGACGTCATGATCCAGTCAGCCCGACAGCAGCGTCTACGCGGGGAGCTGATGGCGTGGACTGGAATGTGGAGAGGAAAATACTGCACAGGGGAGGAGGGCCACATCATAAGGGGCAGTACTAGGGGCATTACTCAGGGCACAGCTTAAGGGGCACTACTAAAGGAATTATTGGGGGCACTACATTAGGGGCATTACATAAAGGGAACAACAAGGGGCATTACTGGGGGCACTGCATAATGGGCACTACTGGGGGCACTGCATAAGGGGCTCTAATAGAAGGGGCATTGCATATTGGGCACAACCACAGGGGGTACTGCATAATGGCCACAATTACAGGGGGCACTATATAATGGGCACAACTACAGGGGGCTTTGTATAATGGGCACTGCATAAGAGGCACAACTACAGGGGGTATTGCATAATGAGCACAACTACAGGGGCACTGTATAGGTAGACCTATGGGGGCCCAGAGGAAATTTTGCTATGGGGCCCCCATACCTCTGGTTACTCCCCTGCTAAGCAGGCAACTTATCTGGTTTCTGCTGATGTATGCAGATGACAGATGTGTCCACATACATCTATCCTCCGTGCACTACAAGTCGTATTACACATAAGAGTGAGAGCAGTGTGACTCGGCAGCGTAGAGGGCATTTTCATGCGATTTGCACAGAAATGCGAATAAGGTGCACAAGTAGCTTCTGCTGGTTAAAATGATATGCAGCATGCCTATATTGGGTGGGTGACTACGGGTGCACAGCTGTGCAAATAAGACGCATTTGAAGGTAAAAATTAGAATAAAGACACTTGGCACTACAGAGTCACGCCAAGACATGGAGCGACTAGAAGGGCTGGATGTATGAGGACACATCTGTAAGTGGCAAGATCCACATAAATCCCGATCAGGAGCCAGGACTTAACAATTAAAGTGCAATATTATTAAGGCATTGGGAACATCCTGTATGCTAGAAGAGCTCTAGCAGCACCAGTTAAGCTGTTTTACCACTCTGAGCTTGCATCCCGTTGCGTGGCTGCGGTCTCTAGCAAGTTCAATTACAGTGCCTGTGGATCGTCTTTTTTTGCAAAAATGATATAGAAGGCACAAGGATGTGATAAAAGAGTCTTGTGGATGGTGCACTTTATTCCTCAACCAGTTTCACTGCCAACAGCTGCTTTTAAAAGAGGCAGAAAACGCCAAGTCCACTACCTTGAATGTTACTGCTTTGGTGGAGACGGTCTGTGCCCTCTTTTTCTTTTAAGTGGATTCCTTCATGTTCTGCCACACTGTCCTATTATTTTCTCTAGACCATGTACCCATGCTACATAAGCACCATAGGGAATTGGATAAGTGGGATTTACATCGCTTTTCAGGGCCATATAAATGTTGCTAAAATTAATGTTCTTTCCCATATCCTTTATCTGTTACAGACGACCATAGTGGAACTCCCTACTAATTTTCTGTCAGAGGTTCACAACCTTATACGTACCTTTGTGTGTGGGTGGGATAGGAAAACGAGGTTTTAGCATGCAGTACTCTTCTGTCAGAAACTCCAGGGGGGAAAGCAACTACCCATGGTATAGACCTATTACCAAGCGACTATCTTGAAATGGGTATTGGATTGTACTAAAGGCCCAGAGTAAAGACAAGGGGTGAGACTGGAGACATTATCTTTGTCTTTGCCCTTACATATGCTTCCTTGGTGCCCCAAAATTTTGCACTCTACCCATTTGACTGTTGGCCCCAACCTGGAGGAAGCTACTGAACAGTAGGTGTTCCCCTCTCCTCCCATTTTACATAATCCCCTTTTCCCCCTTGGAACCTCTGGAGGAACTATATCCACCTGGCCAGTGCCTGGGATTTGTATCATGGGCCATTTAATTCCCGGTGACAGGTTTAAGTCCTTCACAGAGCTTTAGCCTGATACTACCTTTACAAATAATTACTATTTTTTTTTTTAAACCAAGTGCACTCATTGATCTGCCCCTGCTCACAAGTTATCCATAAAAATTCTAGTAGCATGTTCCCTATGAGCCCTCATATCACTGAAGTATGGGATAGGAATCTCACACCTAGGGGCATGCATGTCAGTTGGGAAGTTTACCAAGTCATTAACATTTGTTTTTCTAGTATGGAGATTCTGGAGACTCAATACATGGACAAACACACTGAGTTTATGGCAACTTGGTTTTGTTGGATTGACTTTAAGTTTTCCCTCTCATATAAGGCTCTTGTACCACGGTCTTAGGTGTCTTACTGTATTTCCTTGATGTGATCATGACTACAGTACCTCCCTCTGTCCAGCAGTCCCATAGACCTCCCTCCGCCTGCTGTGTCTCTACATTGCATCCATGCCCCACTCTTTCTCTCCCGTTTCCTTTTTCTGTTTCTACTTGTTCTACCCTCACTTTTTGCTTCTCTGTAATATATATATATATATATATATATATATGATACATGTATATATATATATATATATATATATATGTTTGATGGGTGATTCTGTCTAGCTATTTTGCCCTTCTGTTTTGGAAGAATCGCCTGCCTTTCTTTGCGTGTTTATCTGTTGAGTATTGTACAAATTTCCTCTTCGAAAATAAAGAATTTATAAAAATAAAAAAGTTATTTAACTTTCTATCTAAAGGGAATATTCTATGTGGGATTTCTGCTTCAAGACAGATTAGTCACATTACCTGTAATAATTAATTTACCTACAAACTACAGTACATACAGAAAATAATGACAACATTTCTGCTTTACAGATAAAAAACTAGCGTCCCAAAGCAGAGCTAAGCGGTGTCATATCCAAGGTTATTCCCAATAGAATACTCCTGAAACCAGAAAGAAAGAACTTTGTATTTAGTAAAAGTTGCAGTCGTGCAAGTACAAACTAGTGTATCAAATTTTATAAGGTAATAAGTTATACAGGATAATGGACAGTGTTACATATCTGTAGAACCCAGGAGAAGAGAAGATTAATGCAAATCAGATTGAGAAGCATAAATCTGAGGGGTGACAATATTGAGGTATTTAGCCTTCTCGTCTGCAAGAGCATTGTTTTATGTGGAATAATTGCTGCCTCAATTTTATGGTAGATGTACTATCCTGCATCAGGAACATAAGTGGTAGTTTAAACAGACTCCCTGCATGTAGAATACAGTTAAAAGCTCATACAAGCAGTAACCAAGCATCTATTTAGTATTTAGATGTTCAACATTACAGTAAGAAATTATTACTGACACAACTTAGAAAACTATGCACAGTTTATCAAATTTATTAACTTTTATTTTATAGCTTAGTAACAATCAATACTTTATTAATCAGGACTCAGATAGTGATATACATCTGCCCATTGCCCAATATACACTATCCATTCACCCAGCGAGCCTGCTTCAATGATTTTGCTGTCTGATTGTACTTTATTAGTAAGATTGTTGAGTTAAGCTTTACATGTAGTTTGCACTATTAAACTAGTTTTGCAGCACAACTTTTGACATAATTAATAATAAAAACTTAACCAAAAGTATATCTCTGTTCTAACACAGAGCACAGTACAGCTAACAAGCTTGACACAGATTTACTGTATATGATAAGAAAATAATATATCATCATACAATTAACTGAAGTTATGAATTGGTATGGATAATTAATATGGAGTATTATGAATTACTGTTGTCTAGCAGCGCTAACTGCTAAAAATACTAAAGTTAAGTGAGCTGACTAACAATGAATGGTTCAACTTCATGTTTACAATGCACAATATGATGAATGATCAGAATGTGTAACATTGTACATCAGAATGATTGCCTTGTGTATATCGCTCACCATAATAGAGCCATGTAGTCTTGAGAATGCACTGGGTTTATGAATATATGACCCTCCAAAGACGGGGTGGGTTGTTGGATCCAAAGGAATAGAGTGTCACTAGTGCCGAGGCTGACCTGTTCCAGAATAAGAAAACATCAAACTATGCGAGACCAACATATTAGGGATGAGCTATTCGGTTTTTGTGGGTTATGTTCGGATCTAAAAAAATGGCATCATATTGGCTAACCGGCTCTTACGTGTTTTGGATAGCCAATAGCATAAATCCAAACTAATCCGAAGTGTCGCTAATTTGGTGAAAAGAACAGAGTCAAAACCGAACCATTGCTGTAATGCGGGACTGCTGTGTCTCTGTGAAACCAACATTAAACAGCTTATAGGATTTGTTTTCCGAACCATTGCTGTAATGCGAACCATTGTACTCTGCTTAAAGAGACATATATAGTTTACTAGTACAAAATAAAACTCAATACTCATCTACAAAATAACAAAGAGGATAATAAATGCAATGGATGAAAATATTATTTGCAAGTAAATATTGCACATATTTTTTAAAGCATGTAATGAACAGATGTTACATTCCACCAAAAAACGAATACACGATGTGGGACTATGACACTGGAGTTTCAAACTATAAATATTTGGAATAACATTCCTTCTTAATTAAGGCTATAAGCTAAACTGTCCCAATTTACATTAGGATTGATCTGAATAGCTAAAATACTGGTTTGTCACATGCTATAAAATGTGTTAGCTGTTAGGGGTCAATTCACTTAGGGTAGTGGATTTTTGTTTGTGGCACCATAGATCGGCACGTAATGAAGACGAGTTGATGTGTCGTTGCTGGCGTTTCCACGCCATTTCAACGGCACATCGCGGGGCTTGTGGCTACTTGGATGGACGCATTAAAATGTTCTAAACATTCCATCATGAACAGTTTTAAAAGTTTGTTCTACTGTAGTTGTGTTACGGTACTTCACACTTCTGTACAGTATATTAAACTGCATGTTACATGTCCTTGATACCAGACAACTTTAAAGTTTGTTTACCCTGTTAAATAGTTATAGTGCTATTACTATATTGCTTAGAAGTTAGAAGTTTACCTTTTATCTTTTTCCCTTTTTAATAAAGCTTAATAGAAATTAGTAACATGTCACTCAGATAGTATTTTTTTATTTTTCCTGATTTATTTCCTTTGTATGCTAGTGCCTGTACTACAGTACATGATAGTATGTTCCTAGTAAGACATGGATCTAGGATGCATCATGGTATAGAACGGAACATTTTTCCTGCATTTTAAATTTTTGGGAATTTTTTTGTTTTTTTAAAATGGTTTTAAATAGAACTTGATATGTGAACAAGACATGAACTAGCTACACTCTGGCAGAGAAGCAGTAAGGCTTTATTACACAGCAACCTGCCCCGTTATCTAGTTGTTACTTGGAGGAAACATATTATGTATCGCTATAATTTTCTCCTTGAATGTTCCGTAAATGTCACTATAGCATTTAATAAAATCTTGATAATGAATCTCATTAAAAAGTAACATTTATAACCTGTAGCCATATTCTTATTTCCATCTGTCTACAAAGAAAAAAAAAACCTGTATTTGCCTACAGAGATATATGTTAAACATCCACATAAACAAAATACATACTTATGTAGAGGTTGGAGGAGTTTAAGTACTGTGTCAGCTCAAGTGCTGGGGTCAGTGCTAGGTCCTATTAAATACTGGATTCATTACAGGGTAAAAGACAATTATTTTGCTGGGTATTTTCATTGCTTATTATTAGTCTTAATATTAGACCTGTGACCTCTATCCAAGCTGTTATACATAATGTAAAGAATATTACCAATCTCCCAGTAGAAACAGATCTTGGAGATGCTAAGCTAATTCTGTCCATTTATTTACATGAAGAAGACTGTGCATATGTTATAATACACATGGAATGAATACTTTTTATAAAAATGTTGTCATACAGAAAAGTCTATTGAGGTTTAGTAGGTCCAGAGTGACGCATCCCCATCTACTGTCCCAGTCACTAGTCGCACTGCACATCCTTGTGTGCAGTAAGAATTTGGTGCGATTCTACAGTCCGTGGCGTAGTCAGGCATTGCCTGGGTATACCTGTGCACTGTCTGAGCAGATGTAGTCAGGCATTGCCTGGGTATACCTGTGCACTGTCTGAGCAGATGTAGTCAGGCATTGCCTGGGTATACCTGTGCACTGTCTGAGCAGATGTAGTCAGGCATTGCCTGGGTATACCTGTGCACTGTCTGAGCAGATGTAGTCAGGCATTGCCTGGGTATACCTATGCACTGTCTGAGCAGATGTAGTCAGGCATTGCCTGGGTATACCTGTGCACTGTCTGAGCAGATGTAGTCAGGCATTGCCTGGGTATACCTGTGCACTGTCTGAGCAGATGTAGTCAGGCATTGCCTGGGTATACCTGTGCACTGTCTGAGCAGATGTAGTCAGGCATTGCCTGGGTATATCTGTGCACTGTCTGAGCAGATGTAGTCAGGCATTGCCTGGGTATACCTGTGCACTGTCTGAGCAGATGTAGTCAGGCATTGCCTGGGTATACCTGTGCACTGTCTGAGCAGATGTAGTCAGGCATTGCCTGGGTATACCTGTGCACTGTCTGAGCAGATGTAGTCAGGCATTGCCTGGGTATACCTGTGCACTGTCTGAGCAGATGTAGTCAGGCATTGCCTGGGTATACCTGTGCACTGTCTGAGCAGATGTAGTCAGGCATTGCCTGGGTATATCTGTTCACTGTCTGAGCAGATGTAGTCAGGCATTGCCTGGGTATACCTGTGCACTGTCTGAGCAGATGTAGTCAGGCATTGCCTGGGTATACCTGTGCACTGTCTGAGCAGATGTAGTCAGGCATTGCCTGGGTATATCTGTTCACTGTCTGAGCAGATGTAGTCAGGCATTGCCTGGGTATACCTGTGCACTGTCTGAGCAGAGCAGTGACTCTCCCTAAGGTGATCTGAGTTCCCCATTTGGCTTTTCTGAGTGGCATAAAAAGCGGACAATGGGCCTGATTCAGACCCACTCGTGAGCGGCTGTACGCTCGCAAGTGGGTCGATGGTCTGCACTGAGCATGCGCACGACGGAGGGAGCTCCGTCGTGCGCATGCGCCAGACACGACGAGCGAAGGACTTTCCTTCGCTCGTTGTGTCCGATCAAAGGGGGCGTGCTGTCAATGTTGATTGACAGCACGCCCCCTTTGGTGGGCGTGCCGGGGGCGTGCCTCCCTGACGGGGGCGTTCCCACGGGAACGCCTCCCGTCAGAAGCCGGCCCACTGACATCACTAGTGATGTCAGTGGGAGTGATTTTGGCTCTGATAGAGCCAAAATCACTCCGGAGCTTGCGGTTGAAAACCTCAACCGCAGGCTCCAGCTCGCAATTTCGATGGTCGCGATGGTCATGACCATCGCGGCCATCAAAATGCACGCTCGTATAGCCTGTGGGTGGTGACCCACAGCTATACGAGCACCCAGGAGGACGCTCCATGAAAAAGGAGCCCGGCCCTCATGCAGAGCGTGCGCTCTGCTCAGAGCGTACGGCTCTGAATGAGGGCCAATGTTCTTTTCAGCCCATAGACTGCCAGTCAAACAGAACTGCGCTAAGTGATTTATATGGTATGATGCTTTATGAGATATTATGTCTGGGGGAGTTATGGGTTATTTTTTTATAACAGAATATTCTAGAGTACTGAAAAAATATATATTTCTGCAGATAAACATACAAATTCAATACATGGGTACTTCTTACAATGGTAAGTAACAGGAAGTACAGCGTTGGTCTGTGTTTCCTATTTAATTTATGCCCCAGTTTAGCAAGGGCCAATGCACTGTGTATGGAAGATGTACACTGGTCTATATATATATATGAGTGTGTGTATATATAATTGTGTGTGTGTGTGTGTGTGTGTGTGTATATATATATATATATATATATATATATATATATAAATATATATACACACACACACAGGCATCATAAAGGTATTATCAATCAGAGAGGCTCTGCACACATTGTTAGCCACTAGAGAACTTACCGCTATATCACCTTCTTTCAGTCTCATTCCAGCCAGGGATGCTGGGTAAAGAATAAATGTAAAGACTTGCCAATACATTTTAATCATCAGGTTCTATTACATATAATGTTTCCACTGTAATCATGTTAATAAACATAATAGGTCAATTGTCAGGCTGTCGGAGAGTGACAGAGATATGTATATACATTTTTAGATGTATATATACAGTGTACATGCTGTTTGAGATGTAGTCATTAGGTAAACATTTACAATGTCGACATAATGTTGTCAGGTGGCGGAGTTTACATAGTGGTCCCGCCCCCTCAATAAAATCTGCCACAACCAGTAAGTGTCCACTGGCACAGGCAGTGGATTCCTATTAGAAGCGCTATCGCCTAATCACAGCCAGACAGGCAGCCCCAGGGGAAGGTGCTTTCTCTCCCTGGGACGGCCTGTCCAGACCTTGCCGTGAGCCCTATCTGGCTTCTAGTGGCTGCAGCCGATGCAGTCCCTAAAAGGGCAATGCACCTGGCAGGAGCCAAATAGAAAACATGAAATAAAGAGCCGGCCAGGCCGCTATACAGGCTGCTGCACCGGCAGCCTCCATGCCAGGAAAAAATAGGAGCCACCTCTGATGTTGATACCACAATGTCGGCAGTTATGATGTTAAGATTTAAACACCCAGCGTGACTACATTCTCAGAATGTCGACATGTGAAATGTCGACATTGACAGAATGTTAACATTAGGGTTAGGCTGTGTGCAAGAAGGTTAGTGTTAGGCCGTGGGGTAAGGGGAAGTAGGGATAGTTACTAGAGGGAGGGTTAGAGGAAGAATACTTACTGGCACTGAAGGTTCACAGGTCCTTAAGTAACGGTCACATGACCGCCATGACCCGGAAGCCCCACTGTAGCTGTCAGGAGCAGGTAAGAAAAGACAAAGCTGCACCTTATTCCAAATTTCCACCTTATTTGTAACATTTCTGCAGCCCCCATAGGTAGTAATGGGGAGTGTGCAGGAATGAGGGAGGAGCATCTGCACTGGGCACAGAATTTATAATATATATCTTTCACATTTGCAGGCTCCTTTTCACCTCGCCGAGACAGTTCTTTATAGCTGTCCCGGCACTTCAAGATATAAGAAAGAGAAGAGCGGCAAATTTATTTTTCACAATTAATATTGTTTTTTCTTTCAAACTTTTCCAGTCTCCATATATTTACTCTTTGCTAAATATATATTTTACCCAGATTTACCCAGCGTAATCATTTAAACGTTTGCTGTTTCTGTTACAAGGGTCTATTTAACACTTAAAAACTCATTGCAGGGCACCATGACTAATAATAGATTATAATTTAGATTTTAGCTTTTGGTTGGTTATCTAACATTTGCTGCCCAATACCAAGCAATGTCTGAGTGGGGATATAGTCTTCCAAAATAAATGACACAGACGTGTACATACAGCCCCTTACCTGGGTTATCTCCGGTGAATGCAACAACACTGCAGTCATGGCTAAACCCATAGCGCTGGACATAATACGTGGCCACAGTCCCCTATGAGAAGAAGGAAATGCAGCTGTAATGATTATACAATCACATTAACACACATTTTATTTAACAAATTAGGCAGCCATTAAGCTGGGATGTTGTGTAAATCCTGGAGAAATAAATGGATATACATATGTAGAATATTTTTGTTCAAAGGTTGTTACTTTGCTAAAACAGCGTTTCCCCATTTTCCATAAAGATGTGATCACTCTTCCAGTGAGGAGTTTATAACTAAAACTTCATATTAACCATCCATAATAATACACACAAATATGAAGAGAAATGTAGTTGTCTATTCAAACTGAATTACATCCTTGTATTCTACTGAGCATTTAAAGTGCACCTGTCACTACACACTATGGATGACTGTCTCATGAATATTGTTCATGGAGCGTTCCAGTGACGTCTGGTTCTTAGTGACTGATAGGCCAGTCTTGTGTATATCGGTTCAAATTCCAAATCGATGCCTCCATTGTGTATACATAAGAAGTTCACTTTTAAATTAATTGCTAGAGTTTATCATGACTACACCCTCCTATGGGGTAATACTGGTGTCATTCCCAAATATTCTCTGTACAGCACTGCTTAATTGGTAATGGTAAATAAATAATAATAATAATAATAATAATAATAATAAACAAATGTAATACAGATATCATTGTACAGTAGCATCACATTTTAGTTCAGGCCTCTTGAATTGGAATGCACTTAGGGCCTGCTCCAGAGGCGGACGCTAATGCGATCGCAACCGCGTATTCTTATGCAACGCAGTTGCAAAAATATGCAAATGTCAGCAAAGATCACCTGAGCATTCAGACGCCCACTGCTGTCTTCTTACCTGCGTGTGACTACGCAAACCTACGTAAACATAGGTAACATCGAAGTACCTCGGTGGTCATCTTACCCTTGCGGCAGGACTGACTTGCCGCAGCCATGGGGTCTCTTCTGACATGCAAAGCTGCGTATGCAATCGCAGTGGCTAATTTATGCACGCCCATGTTACTGCATTTAAACGGACAGACACGCCTACATTTTTGTGACCACTCCCTATTACCACCCCCAAACGCTGGCAGTCTGTCACTCACTTGGCGAGGAGCTCCTCTGTACATGCCTGATCGCAATGCGATCGCAGCACACGTGCAGTGCAGTAAATATGCATGCACAATGGCAAACAATCGCTCGAACTGTGAGAAAATTGCATTAGAGTCCGCCTCTGAATCAGGCCCTTAATCCAGGAATCGGTTTGGCCGATTCGTAGCCATATGTGGATTCTGACCTTCCTGCTATGTTACTGTGCAGGAGTTACAAAGGAGTCATACACAGCATTCCCTATCAAACAATTCAGTGCACTGTCACTTAAAGTGCGTCAAAGTCATAGGTCAGTGTAGATATTTAAAGGTCAACGCCTTCCATGATGAGAAGACTCAATTTAGATAAAATATAGCACTTTACTTTTCACTGTTTCCTGGTATAGAAGATGAATGTGTACACTCACCAGTACTGAACAGGATGGAACAACGGACCCCAGCTTCTCTCTGAGGTCAGGGGCACATGCATTAAGACACTTCTCATTCCAAGTCTTGTCATGAATGTCTAGTAAATTCATTCCAGAACCTGCACATAAAGAAAGTTCTGTTTAATACTAAAACACATAGTTGCAGACATGTGATTATCTCAGTGTTGAAAGGGTTAAAAGACCTGAACACTGGGTCATACTGTATGACATGGAAGGCCACGTCCGGTGGGTAAAACGAATGAGTGATGCATTAGGTCTATGCAGGGACATCCACATCGGGCATACAGATGTGTCTGTGACTCTGCGCACATCTTTGCTTCAGTCTCGCCAAACAGCCCCTCCCGGCGCGCCAGGTCCCATGATACTCTGCTACCACCGGGCGTCTTTTTTGCTTCTTTTTTTGCCCACAATGGATCCTGATTCATTTGATATGTGCCACTTGTATACCTGAGTGCAACTGGGTCTCTGAATCAGCACGTGAAGTGCTACATTACTGCATTCACTATAGCTACACTTTAAACCCACTGTTAAATATATAACTATACCAGATCCACCAATTCAACTACAAAAATAATATATACGTGAATGTAGGTGAATGAAATCCAGTGTGATTTGGTGCCTCGTATTGTTGCGATGCCAGGCTGCGCAAGTATTAGCCAATTACTGTAGACCAGGCATTGCAAGTTTACCTGCACACCTCTATGTGGTGCGAGGCAAAACATGCAATGTAGATGGACACAATTTGCCATTCATCAACAGAAAATCGTGTTCATCGCATTAAATGAATTTCCCCCCTCAATGTGATATAGAACAATTTAAGAGGGTGGGCTGATTTTAATTGAACTTTGAAAAGTGCCCATGGGCTGCCAGGGAGAAGAGAGGAGAGAAAAGATAACATGTGGCGCCCATGGCACAGCTTTGACATGCTTGCCCTGGGTGGTACATAATCTGGTTCACAGGACCAGGCCCTTCGTAAGATGTGACATGCCCAGGTACTAGAATGCGTGGCCCAATCCAGGTGACTTGGCCACGCCCCACCTCAAAAAAACCTTTAGAAACAACAATCCGCAGCGGCGCAGTCACATGCTCAGCACAGGGGGGGGCGGCACCATGAGAGTGGGGACAATCAGTGAGAGCTTCATCACCACTTCTCCTCTCTGCCCACTACCGCTGGCTACGCATGTATAGCAACGCAGCCGCAGCGGCACATTGGGAAGTGAGAGGAGACTGCTCTAGCAGCAGTCTCTTCCCTCTCACTGCCCGATGTGCGGCTGCTTAGCTATACAGGAGCGCCCAGCTGATCCAAGTCCTTCCAACAGCCCAGGCCCGGATAAGTAGTATCCACTCCCCCTCGCGCTCCTGCACAGGTCCATCAACCAATACATGCACGTTGTGGTCTATCAGTAGTTTACTTGGATGGGATCATTGGATAGAGTGAGCCCCTGTCTTCTAGGTCCCTCTGCTTAACTTCTTCTATAAGTTTAGCCATGAGTAAACATAGAAATGTGCAATATAAGGAACAATTTTCAACTTGTTATATTTTGGACCATTGTGTAATATATTTTGCAACATATGAAAGCACAGAAAACCATTTACCATCGCTGTAATCAATAGGCGCACAATCTCCGATAAACAGCGATGCTGCAAAACTGCTGACTAAAGAAATTCTCTGTGGGGAAAAATAAAAAATAGTTATAAAAACACAAAGAGTAGTTAAAAGAGAGAGAAATTATATTTATAGAATTCATTTATGCAAACTAAATTACAATTCTTTGTGTTGCAATGTCCTTTTTAAAAGGAAAGCATAAGAAGGATTGTAGGTGAATGTCTGTAATCATAGGCATGGGTATGTAAGAAAGGAATTCACACATCAAAGGGAACTGATATAAGGATGGAGCATGACATACAGTTATACTATGAGATCTGTCTCTTAGTGCATGCTGTAAGTTATCTAGTATGCAGGATTTATGTCTGCTAAGTTATCAGACTTTCTAAGGGGTCTGAGCCACAGATTTTCAAATAGAGATCCATGATCCCTATATAGACCACATACAGTATATTCAGGGAGACATTATTAATCAATCTGCGCATGCATCTGAGTCACACAACGCGTGCGTCAAAGTCCATTACCGTAGTCGCTTGCAGCGGCAATACTGAGGCAGGGTGATTGACAGTCGGGCAATATTTGGGTGGACGTAATGGGGGAGTAGCGGCAAAATTAAAGATGTGCAACGGCCGGTTTTGGGGCAGGTTGCAACCTGCGTCTGCGATCCAGTACGCAGATATCATGGCTCCGGTGTCTAAGTACACGCAGCCATTCTGTGCGACCATGAGGCTACTCAGAAGACAGATTATCGAAGGATCTGCGTTTTTTTCCGCACTAACTAGGATTTGTGATACCGTTTGTGGGTGTTTCACTACGTAACTCGGCGGCTGCAACATTTGCGTATTCTCACACAGCAGCTGCGTAGAAAGACGCAGCAGTGACTGCATTAGCTTACATCTGAATCAGGCCCCAGGTATTTATAGTATAAACCATGTATGCTAAATAACAGTGCCTTTTACTGTACAGAGGGTTCTTATTATTGAAATGACTATTACTGCTATTCCCATTCTGTAGATACCCTCTAAGTCCCATTCTAATGATCAGCCTATGGAACCACCAGAGCACCCTTGTGAAACACCCTTCAATCCATTTACATTACAGGACAGCACAGTGGCACAAGTATGTGTGAGTCTATGTGTAGGGAATATGACATGGACACTGAGGCAGGGACTTCTCTAAGTGACTCATTATAATCTGCAAAATGCTGCATAATATGCCAAATATATAAATGACAGCTAATAAAAAAACATTCAAACTGTAATCTATCTTTGTTGTACATAGCACACAAGACATAAGGGATCTTTAAAGTTCTTCTGCCTATGGGGTCTTTTGTATTAAGCTTTGGAGAAAGGTAAAGTACCAACCATTCAGCTCCTGTCACTTTACAGGCTGTGTTTGAAAAATGACAATTAGGAGCTGATTGGTTGGTACTTTATCTCTCTCCAAGGTTTAGTACATACATAATATTGTATTAGCTCTGTCTTCTAGGAGAAAGTACCAGGGGCAGAAGTTTCATCAATGACAGAGAACACTGAGGGCCTTTACCCCTAATACCAATCCCAACACACTCTCCATCTCTACATGTACATGCAAATACAAAGCAGCATTAGACCTTCCTCGGCCTCTCTGCACAGACCCCACTTGCATGATCCAGGCCATGGGAGCACACTCTTCACTGTTGACCAGGGGGGTCATAGACAGGGGGGAAAAAAAGGGAATCGGTATGGAATCCCGGCTGCCGCATGGCCGGCAGTTCGATTCCCGGCAGCGGCAGCCCGACAGATCAGCAGAGCTCGGCAGCGGAAGCCCGACAGCGCTGGAAATCCCGATCGGATAGGGATGAGGAGTGGAGATAATAATCAGCTGGTAACACAGAATGCTACATAAGCTGAATTGCTGTGAAGTTCTTCCCAAGTGGCAGGTGAACATGGTTTCCCATTCACTGCAGTGTGTCACTATGACTGTTTCAGAACTGCGTGACTGACACCACACACTCGTACTTGTTTGGTAATCTGCCAATAAACTAATTTACTGTTTTTTTGTTTTCATACAGCTATACAACCTTTTGGGAATTCTTACTACGCCATTTTATATTTTCTCAAACGGATAATATATTAACATAGGTGAAAATGTGCAGTAACCCATAGCAACCAATCAGCAATTGAATCTGGGTGATATTGTGCAAGTTAGTCTAATGAAAGAACATAACTGATTCCTTTGACTTTTATGAAGTGCACCTGACACGCATTGGAAAACGCTTTTATTTGGCGTAGTTACATCTCAATAGTCTGCAAAGTGCACTGCAAGTGGTTTGTCCAATCTATAGCTTATATCAGTCATAGGGGTCTATTTACTAAGCAGTGTTATGAGACAGAGTGAAAAGTGATAAGTCTGTGATAAGGTGCCAGCCAATCAGCTCCCAACTGTCATCTCACAGGCTGTGTTTGAAAAATGACAGTTGGGAGATGATTGGCTGGCACCTTATCACAGACTTATCACTTTTCACTCTGTCTCATAACACTGCTTAGTAACTAGACCCCATAAGAGTGAGAGCATGTGTGGGAGTTTAGGGTATGTGTAGCTGTGTGTGACATTGCTCGGCGTGCACCTGGAAATGTGATTCTTCTCCACAGTGTGACATGTAGGTGCAGCAAAAGTATGGGACGGGACCAGAGACCATCCAGCTCCAAGCTGTTGCAAAATTCAAGTATGTTTTGCACAATGGTAATGGCTGTGCATACCTTAATACAGCAGGGAACATCCATATATATATGGGTTTTCCACCCTTGTGCCTGTTCAAACTATTTCTTCTCCCCAAGGGGTTTAGTCATTATCACTTAATTATTTATTACCAGTTATTTATATAGTGCACACATATTCCGCAGCGCTTTACAGAGAATATTTGTCCATTCACATCAGTCCCTGCCCCAGTGGAGCTTACAATCTATGTTCCCTACCACATGCACACACACATACACACTACGGTTAATTCTGTGTATGGAGCCAATTAACCTACCAGTATATTTTTGGAGTGTGGGAGGAAACCGGAGCACCCAGAGGAAACCCACGCAAGCACAGGGAGAATATACAAACTCGGCACAGGTAGGGCCGTGGTGGGAATCGAGCTCATGACCACAGTGCTGTGAGGCAATAATGCTAACCATTACACCTTCTGTGCTGCCCCTTAATTTCTACAAAAGCAGGTGAAATTAAATTTTTTATCTGTTTTGTAGAAATGAAGATATCACAGGTACTGTATCTCCTGCTTATTTTTCTCCCGATGTGGCCCGCTGTCCCCATACACTAGTATGTGGACCTAAATTCATCAAGCTCCGAAAATACAATATTTGCAAAGCTTGACTGCAGGAGTATTCGCCATCTTCAGATGGCATTTGCTACCACACACCCGCTCCATACCATACTTGCCGACAATCAGCTCCAGCCTTCCGGGAGGGAGCTGATTGTCGGCTAATAGCAAGGGGCCAGGCCGGCCATTGGGGACGGGGACGGCCATTTGGTGGCACACTGGGGGCGGGGACGCACGATTGTGTCATCGTGACTCCGCACTCTCTTCACAATGCTGTTATTTTCAGCATTGTGAAGCAGGGGGTGGGGCCACGATGAAGCGATTCTGCGCGAATCGCGTCACCGGGCCCCCCGCTGCGGGGGTTTCCGTTTTTTTCAGGGGGGAGGTCAGGAGGTTCGCAAGCTTCCGGGAGGCTTACCTGCCTTTCCGGGGGGCCGGGAGCGGCACTCGAAAATCGGGAGGCTCCCGGCCAAATCGGGAGGGTAGGCAAGCCTAGCTCCATCCCTATGGGAAAGACTCCCTGTCTGGCTCCTTCCGCTGGACACCGGCACTCTAGTTCACGCAGGCGCACTATTAGTGCCAAGTTTCACTGCTGTGAAATGAGTAGTGAAAACATTTGGGGAGACAGCTGATTTTCATGCGCCAGGGCAATGATGAACTGCTCCAGCACTCGCAGCGAGTAGGAATGTTAATGATCAGGATCCGACTGGACCCCGATAATTAACATAATGAATAGAACCCAAAATTAGGACATTTGTTCACTAGTGGTATTCTAGGAGCTCTTGTAACAATCGAGGCATGAAGCAGGCTGTCTAAATTACCAACACTGGGTTCCAGTATGTATTATCATTATTGTACTTAATTCTTGTTCCAGTTATTTATCGTGTTGGTGAAATTATATTTATTTTGTTATCCTAGAGCAGTGTTTCTCAAATCCAGTCCTTCAGGGACAGCTACAGTAACAGTGCAAGTTGTCCAGGTGTTTGGGCAGAATCACAACCTGCAGATCTTTAAAAATGTGTCAGTCGATAATTAATACACCTGGGTCCCAGCTAGGAGATATGGAAGCATGCACTGCTAGTGGACGGGATTTGAGAAAACACTGTTCTAACTCATACCTCATTGTAAGGGAACAATAATTCCAAGTAATTCCCATTACACAAAAATATGATGTTTCTGCTCGTATATTTGTATATATTGCCCTCAATGGACATATATTACAATAGTATTATTATTTATATTATAATGCAGTATTTCTATATAACACTAATATCTGGCAGCAATGTATAAAGTTGTGAGGTTGGTTTACATAACAAATTCATGAATGCACATTAAACTTACCTCGGTTTCTAAGTATTCTCTAGGTTTCTGTTTATAAATCTTGGCAATTTGATTACCTGTAAAACGCTGAAAATTGTTGCAGAATAAATGATCAGATAATTGTCCAGGATAAAGCATAGAGGACCTCATTCAGAGTCGGTCGAAGCGGCCGCACGGTCGTACGGGAAAAGGGGCCGGATATTCAAATGATTCCCTTGCAAGTTGCGTCCCTAAGTTTGGATCGGTAGCTGGCCGACCAAGGGGAGGAAGTGGTCGGAATTCAAAAAAATATGCCCCCTTCTCGTACGCATTGCACGTCATCTCCGGGCATATAAGGATTAATCGAGACCATCGGGAACCATCGAAACTGGTCGTAGAGCTTAAGGTTGACCATACCCTCTCTTAAGCTCTACGATCATGTCAGTGTAAAAACCTCCCATGTCACATGTGCCATGACGCTACTTTGTTAATTATGCACTCCCATAAACCGTATGCACTCCTATAAAATGCTGTTCGCATAATTAGGCACGCCTGCGTTCGGATCTCCACGCCCCCGTTTTCAAGCACCTTCCCCTGTTACCACCCACAAACACCTCATTCTGTCACTCAAACTACCGACCTGGCTGTGTTCAAGGAGAGAGAAATTTCTGATCGTAGCGTCTAGTTTGCGCACGCGCATTGCGAACTTTACGCATTCGCAGTATAGCGAACATCGGTGGCTTACGACCATGCGGCCGCAACGACCGACTCTGAATGAGGTCCAGAGAGTCCAGCTAAAATGTAACAATAAAACTCCCTCATTTTACACAACTAAATAATCCAGGACTTGTTTCACAGAAACAGAGGGGCCTGGAAAGAATAGCTGTTCTGTAAAGTTCCGGGGCTCATCTTAGGGGAGAGCAGCTCAACTAAACTTTAACATTTAAAGTGGGGGCCTCTTTTAATCAGCCCATACACGGTGCGATTTTTTGCACAATGTACGATTTTGATCAATCCTAATGATCAATCGTGCACATCGTGTGCTGATTCTGTATGTTTACGATGCCGATGCCGATACGCATCCCACAGTCGTATAGCTGGATCGTAGATCTTACTGTAGATTACGATCTACTGTGTACAATGTGATACACATGTATGCATCTTATCGTATGATCGTAACGATCAATCGTACACCATTTGACCACATCGTATTGGAAAATTTTAAGGGAAGAATTTCAAGGGCAATCGTACAACACATCTTACCAACATAAATTCGCATCATGTATGGCCGGCATTAAAGATGATTCTTGCATACATGGGTGTGGTTCATTAGATCAACAATAAAAAGGTCGGCATTGTATAGGTTGACACCAAATGGTCGACACTCAATAGGTCAACAGGGACAAAAGTTCATCAGGTACACCATGTCGACACACAAAAGGTCGACATATATGAAGGTCGATGGGTACAAAAGGTCTAAAGGTCAACATGGGAATGGTCGATGCAAAAACAATGGTCGACACGTGTGGGTTTTTTTTTCCTAACCTTAATCTTCAGCCTTACCCTCTGGTAGGTGCCTACCCCAAACCGTCCCTCCTAGTGCCTGATCCTAACTGTTGGGGTAAGTGCCTATCCCAAACAGTCCCTCCTAGTGCCTAATCCTAACCAACGGGGCAAGTGCCTAAATCTAACCGTCCCTCCTATTGCCTAACCCTAACCCTCCAGTAAGTGCCTAACCATCCCTCATAATGCCTAACCCTCCAGTAAGTGCCTAACCATCCCTCATAATGCCTAACCCTAGGTACCTAACCCTAAAAAAAATAAGTATTGTGTTGACCATCCCATGTCGCCCATTTGTACCCATGTTTTGTGTGTCGACCTTTTGTACACGTCGACCCAATATCCCTGTCGACCACCTGGTGACGACCTATTGCTTGTTGACCTTATTACTGTCAACTTTCATTCCCAACCCCAGACTTATACAATCCTGTCATTTTATCTTTAACGCGAACATGAGCATCTTTATTAGTCACTTTCTTTCAGACATTTATGAAACTGGTGTAAAGAAGAGTGTATAGCAGCGGTTCCCAAACGCAGACCTCAAGGCCCCCCACAGTTCAGGTTTTAGAGATATCCATGGTTGAGCACCGGTGGTTATATCAAATTGATTGAAGTACTAATTAAGTCACCTGTGTGCAGCCAAGGATAACTAAACCTGAACTGTTGGGGAGCCTTGAGGACCATGGCCCTCATTCAGAGCCACTCGCTAGCGGCAGTACGCTCGTTCCGAGCGATGTTTGCACATCTGCGCATGCGTACGGTTTTTAGTACGCATGCGCGAACCAGTCAGTGCGGCCGAAAATCGTTGGTACGCAATATAGCGAGGGCCTGCTATTTTGAGTGACAGAATGAGGCGTATGTGGGTGGTAACAGGGGAAGGTGCTTGAAAACGGGGAGTGGAGATCCGAACGCAGGCGTGCTTAAAGGTCAAAACGGGCGTTTTAAGGGAGTGCATAATTAATACAGCAGCGTCATTGACCACGTCACTTGGTTTTTTTTAACTCAGAACTGCTCGCAAAATAGCGGTTGAGAACACCAACCACAAGAATAGCGAGCAGTTCATACGCTGTACGATGTACTCGATTAATCTAATAAATAGCGGACATGACGTATGATGCGTGCGGCCAGGGGGCGTTTTTATCAAAAAAACGAGCGTATGTTTTGCTCGCTCGTTCAGACTTAGAGGTGGGAACAGACTGCAATTTGCGAACGGATCATTTGAATAGCCACCCCTTGTTTTTGAACGAACGACCACAAATAGCGAACGGCTCTGAATCAGGCCCCATGTTTGGGAACCTCTGGTCTATAGGCAAGAAAAAAACCAAAGCAAAACGTCTGATTGTCCTTTGCAAAGATATCATAAATATCCTCAATGCTTTGTCCAAATATTTCCATTTCTTAATACAAACGGAAAAATATCCATGTTACTAAAACCAATCTATGCTACCAAAATATAGGTAATCCAAAGCAAGTCCATGTTTTCCTATTTTCACTTTCTTGTCAATCACAAGCTCTGACATTTTCAAAGAAGTATCTACAAGTGACCACTAGGTGGCAATCTTTGATCTACTCACAAAAATCATTGCAAATGCAAGTAACAAACGTTTTACTGCTACATATTAATCCTTGTTAGATGATTCATTATGAAAGTGTCAGTAGAGAAATATGTCACATGACTTGTATGTGTCATGATGCAACCACTTTATTTGGTTTGTCTTTGAATCCTAGCTCTTTATTTTATACTTGATACTACTACACCGTCTGTGGGAACAGGATCGATATGAAATACCGCCGGACGGAAGACCGGCAGTAGGGATCCCAACGGGTAAGTATTTTAACTATTGCTAAACCTACCCCCCCACCTAACCCTCCCTTAGGGGTGCCTAACCCTAACCTCCCCCACAAGTGCCTAAATCTAACCCCTCCTTCCCCACAGCCTAAACCTAAGTCTCCCGGGGGGTGCCTAACCCTAACCTCCCCCGGGGAAGCCTAACCCTAAACCCCCTCTTCCCCTAGCCTAACCCTAACCCTCCCGGGGGGAAGGGGTGCCTAACCCTGTCCCCCCGGGAGCCCCTAACCTAACCCTCCCCCCGCGCGGCTGTCCGCACCCGCCGCCCAGCTTATCTTCGTTTGGTATGCCGGAAAATAGGTAAAATGACAGGCGTTGGGATTTCGATGCCTGTCATTAGACCCCTGCCGGGATTAGACAGTCAGGAAGCCGGCGGTCGGCATTTCCACAGTCGGTTTCCTGACTGCATCCCGTGGGAACACCTTGGGCCTTATGTAATAGAATGCGAGATGTAGGCAAGTGCGCGATTCTTGCAAATTAACACGTATTTTTAAACCATGTTGGTTTTGCCTTTTATATCATTGCCGCTTTAAAAATACGAGCTAGCTCACTGGAATCTGTGCCTGCATCTTGCGGGGTATTACATCAGGCCATTTCCCTCAGTTCCTTGTGTTGGATGGGTAGGTATAGCAGCAGCAGCAGAAGAAGTAGTTATATGAAACCAAGTTCATAGGTCCAACTTATATTTGGAGTGCACAGCTTTTCCTGGTCTCTATAGCTCTCAATACATCATGTCACTTCATCTGCCCTTAAAATGTTTCTGATATGTGCATACCGCTAAAGCATTACCTCATATGCCCGTGATCCAGTAATATTGGCCAGTACTTGTGGCCCTCCAACAGATTTTTCAAGATGGTCGCACTCATCCCTTGTACTAGAGTCCATCCAGACAGGGCTGTCGCTGACAGAAAAACATGACTGGAAAAATAAATTCTGCCATAAATTCATTTGTTTGAATAAATAAGAAATATTATTGATAACACAAAGTAAGACAACTAACCTGTAATACCACGTGCAGAGGGAGCTCAGGTGGTAAATTAGTTAAAACTGCTCTGAAACCTTCTTTCCAATAAACACTGCCATGTTGCTGTAACATATGTAGAAAGGAAAAAAACACAGCACAATAGTCCCAGAACACATTAAACAAGGTGTGATGTATGGTTTATCATATAATACTGACATTGATGCACTGTCTACAGTGCTGTACAGATGATGGAATCTCTATTAATGGTCTATCCTCTATTACTTTAACATGCAATAAAATACAGCTACTTGGGGATTACTGTTGCATTCTCTTGCCTCATTAATGATTAATGTGCTTGAGATTTGTTAGAAAACAAATGTAACATCCAGATTAATTGATCTCGAGTTATTCATTGCAGGATTAATATGTGCTTTTCATGTCTATTCTCTGATCTGGTACTGTTAGAATCTATTTGATTATGGCAATATACAATATTCATTACTTATTCTTTAAAGAATTGATTCATTATTCACTAATGGGACAAGCCAGACATTATGCCTATGTTGATCCCCTTAAGTTCTACATTCTACCGCAGTAATGTTACCAGTGTTCAGGTAACGACTAATCTTCAGGCTGGCTTATATAAAATGGCTGCACTCACATGAGTTAATCAAAGACCTGAAAGGAAGTTGCATTATTTGTTACATCGGTCACAGGTTTAAAGATATGTATCCCTATGAATAGTCAATATCAATTAGATAAAATGGCACATTGTGGCTTTTACACGGTGCTACAATAATACAATTATATACTGTATAACCTCATAGTCACCAGTTATAATGAGACTAGGTTCAGCTGGACCAGACACTGATGTAAAATGGCTGCTCTCCCTCCTCTGTGACAGACATAGAACGACTGTATTTACCTGGCCAGTGCCTGACAAAGCTTTCACTGAGGAAAAGTTGAACCCAGAAGACTTCATTCTATCCAGGATACAGTCTAGTGCCTGCACAGAAACACAGGACAGTAAATATATGGCTGCGTTATCCTGTTTAATAATACCTGCTGAGAACAACAGGAATTAACAGACTAACATCCAATTTGCTTCATCCCTTATGTAGAGTAAACTAATATCAAGCTACATTTATGATGACTATGGGAATTACTGTATAAAGAATTGCTTTATAAATAATGAATATTAGTAGAATTTATTTTAGCAATTTGTATGCGGTGCCTATTTATTCACAAAGGAGAAGGTGTAGAAGGTGTATTTATTCACAAAGGAGGTGTATTTATTTGTTATGTGGAAAAATATAGTCCATCAAATTAAATGTATTGTAATATATCATAATACTGTGTAGGAGTCATTTCTCTTATAAGACTAGTGTTTGTTCTAGCACCCTGCACCTGTTACAACCCGTGGAGTTCGTCTTTCCTGTCTGTGGTGTCACTATCTGCTCTGGTGCTTCTAGCACACTCAGCTAATGCAACACACTGCTGAGATACAGACCAATGTGTGCTAGAAGCACCAGAGCAGAGAGTGACAGCCGACACCCCAGGCAGCAAAGAGGAACTGCACAGGTTGTGACAGGTGCAGGGTGCTAGAATGAACACTATAGACTATAGAATGACCTGGTTGTTGTCTCAGGTTGGTGGCTTTGGGTGGTTTTAAATGGCTGCATAAAAGGTGGCATAACTGCATAAAAGGTGGCATAAGGGTGGCAGTGAGGCAGGTTAACAGATGTGCCGGGAATGTGGCATGGCATAGTGCAACTGATGAGAAATGGGCACATAATATGGGCAGATAAAAATCAGGATATGTGAATGCTTTTAACTTACTGTTGAAAGGCTGCTACTGTATGTGGACTAGGTGGTACACATATATATTTCATATACGGTAGTGAAGGTTTGTGATGTGCCTATCATGCCCTGTACTTTGTGCCTATCTTGCTGTGTGTATGTTCTTATTGTTAATGTAGCCAGCCATATTGCACAACTGCACTGCCTGCCACAGGTGCAGGATTGTAGAAGATTATTAAAGGGATGGAGTTTAGAGGTGGCATTGCTGGGAGATAGGGATAGTGGAGGGACAGTTGGTGGAAGTACTCTATACTGAATATACTGAGGAGTGTAGCAATGGCCTGTGAACATAGGGGGTTGATGATTCAGTTCTGTTTCTCTAATATACTGTACATCTGGAACAATCTTCACTTCTCAGCATAGGAGCCAGCACAGTTGTGCTGCCACTATACATTTCTATGCATGATCTTTTTAAATTAAGGGGCGCACCAAACATTTTAGGAAATTAGCTCCCATGCTATTCATTCTATAGGTGTCCAACTTATATATAAGGATTATTGGCCTACTCTAGCCTACTACTTCATCAGTCTACGTAGAGATCACTGACACCACACTCAATATACATGTGCAGGATACATTCCTCATTAAAAAGGACTATGGCTAAAATATACTAAATTACATTTATCACTTAATTGGCTTTAGCCATACTGCTCCCTGCATTCTCCATATGAAATTGTTTAACTATGCTCCTAGCAGTGTCCTTAGGTCAAGGCACTTTATGCTATATCTTAAACGTACTTGTTACATACAGTACATTTATATGTACAGTGTATCTAACCAACCACTACAAATCATAGTTGCCGACTTTCTGGCTGCTCCTTCCGGGAGGGAGCAGCCAGATCGGCAGGGCAGTGGGAAAAGGGGGCGTGGCCGGACGGGTGCCTGACGTTTGCAGACATGACGGGGCGGGGACACACGATCGCATAATTTTGGCCCCGCTACAAAATGCCAATAATACAGGCATTGTGAAGCAGGGGGTGGGGCCAAAATGACGACATTCAGTGTGAATCGCGTCACTGGCCACCCTCGCAACGGGGGTTTAACAGTAAATTGTGGGGGTGGTCGGGGGGGATCGGGAGCTGCACCTGATTATCGGGAGGCTCCAGGCCGAATCGGGAGGCTAGGCAACCCTGCTACAAATACCTAGGTCATTTTACCTGCAAAACAGACCATAGGACATTTGACCTTTAAAGGATAAAACCACAAGAAAATATTTTATTTAGTTTTGGGTCCAGTGCTGTCAACAAAATAATAAAATATTACTGTACTTGTTCTCTTCTGATCTAGTGGATTCCACTTGGTCTCTAATTATCCACTCTCCTGCTTAACTTGGGATTTTCTGAAAATACTGTAGCCCCTCAGTAAAATCCACCACTGGCAGGGACTGCCTAGGCTAGCAGCAGTGGTAGTGACTTCCCATTGGAAGCACTCACTGCTGATCACAGCCAGACAGGCAGTCCCAGGGGGAGGTGTTTTCTCCCCCTGGGACTGCCAGTTCGGACTGCAATAGCAGAGAGAGGGCTTCCCATGAGAAGCCACTCACCTGCTATAACGGCAGCCCTATCTGGCTCATAGATGCAGCCCCTAAAAGCCAGCCTGTCTGCTAGCCTAGCAGCAGCTCCGGACATAAGCCACGCCCCCACAGCCGCCTGCCTTAAGCCCCGCCAACCGGTGACATCACCTGTCAATCACTGGGCTGGCAAGGGAGGAGAGGGATAATGTGCACTGCAGACCCCCAGCCAGACAGGTAAGGAGCTGCCACTGGTCCTGACTACACTGCAGCAGTATGAAAATAAGGGTTTGTTATTTTATTAATCTTAAACTGGGTACACAGTCACCTAAAGATTTTCTGTCCAACCATCCAACTAGTTGATTGGTTGGAATGAAAATCTGGTAAGGTATGAAAGCAAATGACAATTAGCAATTTGCTCCCAAACGCTGGAAAATGGACAAAAACTGTTGTTTGTTAAATGTTTGATCTAAACAATTTGTTCAAACTTGTCTGAACGACCATTTGCATCTGTTTTCTGGCATTTAGGAGCAAATTGCTGATCATCAGTATTATGCCTAACTCCATCCAAAACTGAGGGGGTTTTTTTTGTTTCTTTTGGCTGGAGTAATTCTCCAAGGTTAATACAAAAAGTCCACATAGGTAAACAGAGCTACTGAATCAAATTAAAATGATACTAGCGGATCTTGTATGAAAGTAAAAAGTATTTAGTATTGTGATTTTTCTTTTTGGTTTTATGTAGTACAATATTATGATGCTGCAGGCCTCACTCTGTTTTATGGCTCTTGCTAGTTTTCCTTACATTAACAATCTCTAGTCACGATCCAAAAAGTATATTGGTTTAATTAGCATTTATTTATTATCCCTTATTAACATAGCACCAATTTGCTCCACAATACTTACAACCAGATTTGTTAACAATACAGCGCTGTGCAATAAAGCTCCACTACTCTCACGTGCTTGAAATTTACTCCAAATACTGGGACTGATTTAGCAGTCGGACGCCAGAGGCATTTAAGGGGCAGTGCGGGGACAGCTGGCGTTCTAGGAAATGGGGGCGTGTTCGTTCCGTTTTACGGGAGTGGCAAGGCCAGGGACTGTGTCGACGCAGCTTCCTGGCTTTGCAAGCCGGCCAGCCTGAGTAAGCTGAAGCTTACTCAGCTGGCTGGTGGTCCGGCACCAACCACCATCGCGACCATCGACCACCGATGGTCGCGATGGTGATCCCAGCCTGCAACCTCCGTCGTAGTGCTGGGATCGCAAATGCAGCAGGGGGTGTCAAACCCCTCCTGCTGCATTTGCATATTAGCAAGGACGATACATTGTGATTAACTGCCTGCGTGCAGCTTTGCAATTGCAATCCTTGCTGAATCACCCACACTGTCCTGACGTGCTGAGAGCAACCATGAGGAATTTCAAACCCATTGTGAAACACTTACAGTACTTGAGTTTGCATTCAGCAGGATATTTACACTAATTACTTTCACAAACAGTAATACAGGTTGAGCAAAAAGCAATGAGCTGTAACTCATAACAGCAAATCACATATTAGCTTTTATAGGAGCCATACTCCATGGGTATGGGGTGAAGGTGAGGGGGGAATAATGAGTTATGGTGAAAGTCAAACAAATGCGGGAGCCAGTCTGTGGAATCACTGGCATCAGTAGTGACAGTTTTCTACAGTAAGTAGTAATGTCTGGCTACCTAGATCCTGGGATTTGTCATGTCGTGGGGTACTGTGTACTGTGGGAGGAAATCTGATTACTGTACCCATAGAGAACACATAAATCGGGCCCTGGTCTGGGGTACAGCACGTGCTTTGTATTTTAACCTTTATATTATGTAATTTTTCTTATACTATTATAAAATAGCATATTTAACTAGAGAATATTCTTATATTTAATTTTAAAAAATATACCCTTTATTGTACACAGTGTTTCGCTCGCTATTGGCCCAAAATGTTTACATAATTTGATGTAATTTGACACAGACATACCTTGGTCTATGAGAAACATGAGGAAGTCATAGCAAGCGTAGAAAGTGTGCGCCATCAGCATCACCACCCTAGTCAGCAGCGCAGTCCAAAATTCAAATAGGGGAACCACACCAACTGCCAATGAGGATATAACCAGTGAGGGTGGCAGTTGGTGTGGCAGTTGGTGTGGTTCTCCTATTTGAATATTGGACTGTGCTGCAGCCTCACCTCTGGAGTCGCCGCTGCTAGTCAGTAGGTATTCCTGCTTCTGACGGTGGTGTTGTGTACTGAGGCGTCCACATTCATCATGCCTGTGAACGTGCCGATATGAACCTTTATTGACTCAGTTTTCCAGTACGTCTGGACAATAAACACTCATTGTTCAGCTGTGTACAAGTTCATATTGGCACATAACACACAGACACAAGGTGGGGATGTGTCAAATTTCACTAAATTACGTCAATTAATTTAAAAGTTATAAGAAAAACTTTGGGGCCAATAGTGAGAGAAGCCACCCTGTATTATTATTGTTCTTTTTTATACGTGTTTTGTCATAGGCATAAAATTACACAGTGTTCGCCTTTTCCTATTTATCTCTTCAAACATCCCCAGAGCTGCATTTTAAATGTATTCCTCACTGGTAATGGTGATTTAGAGACCACTGAAGGCAACACAATACTTACGTACGTAAATATATCAGAAATACAGTCTTACCTTCACCCACATTAACACTGGTGAGGTTACCCTCAGCCTGTCACTATGGACATGAACCCCTCCATGTGTTCTGCAAATATCCAAAAAAAATACATTCATTTTAAAAGCAGACTGATGCCTTCTTATACATAGTATGACGCAGAACACACTTCCATTGTGATTAACTTCACAAACATGTTTTATGACTGAGCTTTACTATCTAGAAGCCTCACAAAGCAAAATGAGTAATAAATTACATGAAGGAACACTTACTGGGATGTACAATAAAAATAGTTTTAAATAAATATATATATATGTGTGTGTAAAAAATCTTTAGTGCAACCCGAGAAACTATAAAAGGACAGAAGTTAGGCAAGGAAATAATATATGGGGTATTATCACTCTCAATTGCACCTATCTATCCCTTTACTAATTTTGGCGCAAGAGAATATTATTAAGTGACAGACTGGCCTTCGGATACCACTCCAAGGTAGAGATGTGTGCGGACGACCGTGTTTTTGTTTTAAATTATTGTCATGTTTTGGTTCTCCTTTTAGTTTTGGCAAAACCACCCTCAAGTGTTTTAGTTCAGTTTCGGTTTTGGAATTTATTAAAATATGTATAAAACCATAAAAACAGCTAAAATCGTGTAACTTGGACCTGTTTAGGTTCAGATAGTATTATTAACATCGATAACATTCATACAAGTAATTTCCAGTCAATTTTGGCAACTGAAATCATGAGGGATGGACTTCCATGCAATAAAAAACATGCAAGATCCAGTATTTAAAATCGACTTACGGGAAAACCTGAGCCAGGACTTCTACTCGAAACCCCCATAGTGACTCTAGCCAGGACTCGGTTTGACTTGAAACCCTAAATTTCAGGTATGTTTGGTTTTCAGAAGAACCGAACCGCTCATCTCTACTTCAAGGTACCATAGATGATGCTCCCAGAGGAAACAGGTATAGAAGAGATGCAGGTTGTAGCAGGACAAAATAATTTTAAAACGAAAGATAGATTTAGCTGGATGTAGTACCCAACTTCAACCACTATTTCACTAAGCAGTATAGAGTAGTGGATGGAATCCACAGTGAAATCGCTACCGAATTTAAATTGTCAATAGAGTGCCAATTGTAGTACTCAGTGGTGGCTCCAAGGGTGGGGCTGCAGTGCAGTCTAATGGAGCATACACACGGTCAGATGTGTCAGATGAACGAATGAACGATTTGACCAACTATTTGAACGATTTGAACTACAAACGATTTTTGACTGCATTAAATTGACTGAAATCGTCCAAAACTGACTGCAAACACATCAGATGTCAGATATCGTTATCTGACCATCGGGAACGCTCATTGTTGAGACATGTCACATATGAACGATTGAACGATTTTTTTAAATCGTTATCGTTCAGATCTGAAGAAAAATCTGACCATGTGTATGCACCATAAGATTCAAATAGGGGAGCCACACCAACTGACATTTCAAACACTGACAAACAAAAATGGCCGGGACTCCCTGGCAGTTGGTGTGGCTCCCCTATTTGAATTTTGGACTGTGCTGCAGCCCCATCCCTGGAGCCGCCTCTGGTAGTAATTGTGTTTGGCCACCAATGCTGCAGCAGTGTAGAGAAGAACTGGTGGTGGTGGAGCACTTTGTAGTAGTTGGAATAATAGAACTGCAGGTACTAAAATGTACAGAAAAGCAGGAGTTAGCTGTTGGGCAAGATAACACATGAACGGAGCAGCTGGCACAGAGCTTGGTAAATGCCATCTTGCTGCAAAGGTGTGTGGTACAGTGAACAGCACAATCAGGTCTGTGATTGTGCAGCAGAGTAGAGGTCGAAGTCAAAAATGTATCCTGGCTGCAAAGAGCATACTTGTGGTCACACAACTAAAACCAAAGTTCAGCCTACAATAAGTGGCTAATGCCCAGTACATACTAGACGATATGTCGTCCGATCTGGCTGGATCGGATGACATATCGCACACATCGTCTAGTGCAGTGATTCCCAACCTCGGTCCTCAAGGCACACTAACAGTCCTGGTTTTAATGATTTCCATGATTGAGCACAGATGGTTAAATCAAAATCACTGAGTCACTTGTGCTCATGTATGGCTATCCCTAAAACCTGGACTGTTAGTGTGCTTTGAGGACCGCAGTTGGGAACCCCTGGCCTAGTGTGTACCCTCAATGTCACAGACGATGCACGCTCCCGCGCGACGTTGACCTGCATGCAGGTCGGTCCAACAGGCATCATCGTTAGCGAGGGCCATGCTGCCGAATGCACTTGCCAACACCGGCACCCCACCAGGTGCCATCACTTACGAGGTTGGTGCACACTAGACAACGTCTAGTGTGTACTGACCTTTGGAGTATTATGTGGGTAACAGGGATAGGTTCTGTCCAGGTAGCAGACATGATTGTCAGGAGTTAGCTTCCAGGCAGCAGACAGGAGACTATAGTGCTCAGAGCAAGAGTGTGGAGTTGCTAATGTGTGAATGCTATAACTGGCAAGGCCTGTCCATAACAAACGGCAATTTCAGGCAGATGGCACCAATGAGCTTCAGGTAAGAGCAAGCTCCCAGATGACATCATAACATGGGGCTGTAATCACTGGAAGGTACAACAGCAGATATGCCAGCAAAGCACAACCAGTTAAACCCACTAAAATACTGTTCTGAAAATCAGTTACCTGCTCTTACTATCACCACCATGACAGAAGCCGCCATTTTGTAGGCAGAACCAACATATTCACAAGACTGCACACTGTGAATTCATTAGGAGCTATAGTATATTTGTTAGGCTTAATTCATGATGCATACGCAATACACAAAATAAAATGAATTGTACCATTGCGCCCGATTAACCCAAAATCAAACATCAAGGTGCACGTCTACTCTCTAGAGAAATCTGGAGAGGCGCAATATGGAAAAGTGTCATATCAAATCAGAAGTCCAAACTGCTATTACTTTACAACCATCTGTGATATCCTATTAAGATATGTCTATTTTGGGAAAGGGTGCAGAGGGCAGAGCAATTGTATTTTTAAAGGAGCAGTTTGAGCCATGACAGTTATATCTGTTGAGAGAGGAAAGCGGAGGACGTCACTGAGCAGCTGACAGACAGACCTATAAGAGTGGGGAGAGAAATATGCAGGAAACAGAAATAAGCAGCAGAGAGAGAGCGTAAGCAGAAGGGAGAGACACAGCAATGGGAGAGACACAGGAGCAAAACAGAGCGACACTGAGATCTGCACAGTGTCAAATCGGGCTCCTGTTGACGCCCTCAGCCAAAGGAGAGCGCATCAAGTGGCATCAAGTGCCTACACCTTAGGAGAAGCTGACTCAGCAACAACCATTTGACTGGGTGAGATATATCTTTTATATATTTATTGTTACAAACTGAAGTAATTAGCTCATTAGAGTGGTCAGTGGTGCAGTGTCTAGGTGCATAATAAGGGTCCACACACAACTATTCAGGGTAAAGGATATAAATGGAGCTTTGCTGTCAGCATTCAGGAACAAAAAATAACAATAACCCAGCTCCCATTCAGGACACTACCTCACTTCTTGAATCCTGACTATTATGGGCAGCTAGCCTGCAAACGTAACATTGGGCCTGATTCAGACCCACTCGCGAGCGGCTGTCCGCTCGCAAGTGGGTCGATGGTGTGCACTGCGCATGCGCACAACGGAGGGAGCTCCGTCGTGCGCATGCGCGAGACGCAACGAGCGAAGGACTTTCCTTCGCTCGTTGTGTCTGATCAAAGGGGGCGTGCTGCCGATGTTGATTGACAGCACGCCCCCTTTGGTGGGCGTGTCGGGGGCATGCCTCCCAGACGGAGGCGTTCCCAAGGGAACGCCTACCGTCAGAAGCCAGCCCCACTGACATCACTAGTGATGTCAGTGGGAGTGATTTTGGCTCTGATAGAGCCAAAATCACTCCTGGCCTTGCGGTTGAGAAACTCAACCGCAGGCTTCTGCTCGCACTGGCGATGGTCGCGATGGTCAGGACCATCGCGACCATCATCCTGCATGCTCGTATAGGCTGTGGGTGGTGACCCACAGCTATACGAGCGTCCAGGAGGACGCTCCATATTTATGGAGGTGGGCCCTGATTCAGAGCGAGCGCTCTGGTCAGAGCGTCCGGCTCTGAATCAGGGCCGTAGTCTCTTGCAGTCTTGTCTCTCAGATGTATAGACATGGCGCCTTGGCCTGACTTCCACAAAGTCACACTTTCTCTTTAGTGGTCCTCCCTGCTTCCTGCAAGTATGGACCAGGCCTCCCGACCTGCAGCTTGGCTGCTACAGCTTCACACAAACACAGTAAGAATTTTGTGGTCTTCCCTGCCTGACTTCAAGTCTGGATACTGGCTAAGCCTGGCCCCTCTGGCCTCCAGGCACACTGGGACTGTCTCCTCTGGCAGCCTGACTGGTCTGCCTCCTTAGCCCTCACCTGGGCTCTGTCCTCAAGGCAAACCTTAGGTGTGGTCACACTTCCGTTTTCTACCCTGTGTGGGTGGATTCCTCCAGCCCCACACAGAATCCATGGCTCATTATCGCCACCTAGCTTGGTATTGCCACTATATAAGTGCAACAGAGAGGGGCATGATGGGCCCCACTACAAGAATAGAACCGAGACCCAAATACTGCCTGGTCTAGGCTGGTGTAATACTGAAGTCCTTCACAGTGTTCCACCTACTTCAAGAAGTACCTTCACTCACTCAACATACTGCAGCTCCTTCAAACTTCTGCTACTCAGTAAACGCAACATTTCATTCCGCAAATCTATGAGCTCCGGGAGAATTGCAATCTACTTGCCCAACTTGAAGTTACATAAGACTAGGAAAACTGATGCATATACTCTGTACTTTACCAGACGTGTCCTCAGCCTGTGAAAAGTTCTGCTCCTTAGTAACTGGCCTCCATAGTTATTATTGAATACATAGGCTGCATTCCTATTCTGTAAATTGTTGCCTCCACCAAGTGTTGGGGATGGGTGAACTTTAACTGTAAACTTCTTAAAAAACTGCAGCTGTGACCAGGTCAGTTATCCAGATAAACTGACCGTGAATGACTCATATATAATAGTTCTGCCAGTGTGAACCCTGACAGGTGGCCAGAACTTTTTTTACCTGCTGCCATCAATAGGGGAGTGTGTTAATGAAGCATGTGATTCTTTTCTCACAAAGGGAATGAAGTCGTGTTATAGCAGAGCTCTGGGACATATTGCAGTCCTTTAATCACAGGTAAAGGAAGTTTGTTTTAACAGAACCGTTTCAACAATTCAAATAGCAAATATTTATTTTATATGGCATGTGATACACTACCCATCTGCTCTTTATATCCAGAATGCAAAGTAGGTCAAACTTTTAATAATTATGATAAAATAGGACTAAGGAATTCAGATTAATGATCAGAAGGCTACAAACCAAAACAGCAGTCATCTTAAGGGCCCCATACACTGTGCGATATGCACATTGTGATGCGACGCCGATCCGACGGCCAACATATCGGGCGGTCCCGACACAAGGAGCATCACGCATAGTGATGCATGGGATCATTCGTCGATCCTCCAGATCAATTGAACATGCAGAAAGATCTGGAGAAGCGACGGACGACCCCATGGGAGCATGCAGCTGGCGATATCATGCCCACACACAGAACAATATAGCTGTGACATCGTTCAAAACCGTCGGATCGGCCGCTATATCGCTGTATGTGTGGGTGCCTATAGTCACTGAAAAGCATTGACAGAATTACCAGTGTCAAATTGCAGCATTTCTCTCCAACTGATACAATAATTATGGTAGTCCGCCAATCTGCAAATCGGATCGGCATCGGGGAATCGGTTGTTTCGCCCATTAGATGGTATGGTCCACATTAGGCTTAAACATTGCACCATTTCGCTTAGTCTCTTCCATTTCTTACACTTGGTATAAGGGCCTCCTGCATGATTTCTAGAAATCTTCAGCTGATATTTAATTTGTTTTATTTTCAGCAATCGTTATCTTTTTGCCATCCTGACATAAGATTTGTGGAGTGCCTGGTCTATTGTCCCATGAATAGATTTTGCTATCACTGCCATGGACAAATGTAATCCTGTCAGTGGATGTACCCTTCTCACAGAGATGCTCAGTTTTGTCCTATTCTTTACATATTCACATGCATTCTTCACTGCCGGAGGAATGGGCCAGGTCCTGTGAATAATTTTTTGCTTTATATTTAGGTGTTTATGTCCATTTATTAACCTGTGCTACTGTGTTTTTGTTTTATATTTATAACAGTCCAAGGGGCCTATGTACTATGCATCCATCTCGCTGGGAATATTTTCATTTTTAATAAAAATATCCCAGCTATGTACTACGAGGAACTCGCAGGGACAGCGGTTGTGGTAACTGCTGTCCCCGCGAGTTCTATCCATGGCTTCAGGAGAAGTCTTCCACAGAAGTGAAAGACTTCCCGGGGGAAGCTGACACTGCGCATGCGCAAAGTGTCAGCTTCCAGGGCCGGACAGGGGCTGCAGGGGAGAGATCGAAAGATCTCTCTCCTTTCACCTGGAGCCCCCATAGGCAAACAGTAGCTTACACCATCTGAAGATGGTGTAAACTACCGTGGCTAAACTCCGAAAAGAGCTTAGCTTTTCGGAATTTAGTACATAGAGGACAGATCGTAGTCCCCTTTGACAATAATGGGGACTGCGATCAGAAGCTCTAATTAGCACTCTGCCAGAGATTACTGTGAAATCTCATGCATTGTGCTATTAGCACATAGGAACAATACATAAAATGATGACGAAATTGCAGTTTCTGTTTAATTTAATGTAAAATTCAGCTTGATACATAGGCCCCCAAAACCTGTTTCTGATAAGTAAAGCTGGTCATACACCTAAAGGTTATCTTTCCAATCATCCAACTATTTAGCTGGTTCTAATGAAAATCTGGTAATGTATGGGACATGATGAAAATTGCTTCCAAATGCTGGAAAATGGACAAAAACTGTTGTTCAGACAAATTGGTTAAATCAAACGGATTTTAACCGATTTGTCCAAATTACCATTTTGATCAGTGTTCCGGTCATTTGGGAGCAAACGGTTCATTGTTATTTACTCCCATACATTACCAGATTTTCATTCAAATCAGCTAAATAGTTGAATGCTTGCAAAAAGAACCTCAATGCTGCATACACACCTAAAGATATTCTGTCCAACCATCCAACTAGTTGATTGGTTGGAATGAAATGCACTGTTTGGTTACAGCTTTAGTGTTACAGACACATCCCATCTGTAATAATAATAAGGAACAATCATTAATCCTCTCCCAGTGCTGGAGATACAGGTTGAGTCTCCCATATCCAAATATTCCGAAATACGGAATATTTTCAGCATGACTGAGATAATGAAACCTTTGATTTTTGATGGTTTAATGTACATAAACTTTGTCTAAGGCACAAATTATTAAAAAGATTGTATAAAATAACCTTCAGGCTGTGTGTATAAGGTGTATATGAAACATAAATGAATTTCATGTATGTACACAAACTTTTTTTGATGCACAAAATTATAAAAAATATCGTCTAAAATGACCTGCAGGCTGTGTGTATAAGGTGTATATAACACATAAATGCATCCTGTGTGTATATTTGGGTCCCATTTCCAAGACATTTCATTATAATATGCAATTATTCCAAAATACGGAATATTCCGATATCCAAAATACCCCTGGTCCCAAGCATTTTGGATATGGGAGACTCAACCTGTACTTTTATTTTATTCCATATTCACAGTGTGCTATTTTCCCTGTAAATATACCTAAAAGTGCTCTAGGAGTTGGTAAAAAATCTTTGTCTATCCTTTTCTATTTGGCATTTTTAAATAAACTTTTCTCAGTTTCTTTTTTATATTCATGCTGATGCTCTTGTTTGCAGATGTAGTAACCAACTGTGGAATTCTCTCAGAGACACCAAACAATGAATTATGTTATATCTGAAGACAACGGGAGTCTGCACATCACTTTGACGGATCCATGTCATAGCTGTGAGGATCTGTGTGAATGCAGAGATTCCCGCAGTAGCATGAACACGCAGAGCCGTAACTAGACTTTTTGGTGCCTGGCGCCAGAAAGAGCATTGATGCCCCCCATTTTTCAATGCACCCAAAAAAGGGGAATGGCCTCATAGGGAAGGGCCAGGGAAGAGATAGGGGTACTAATGGGGCAGCCAGGAGCTGCTGGGGATAAAATAAGAGGAAGCTACAAGTGAGAATGATAATAAACAGAAAATTGACAGGCCCAAACAGTGCCCCCTGCCCTGTGCCATGGCACAGGCCGCACTATCCTAGTTACGGATTCTCAGCCTTCTGTTTTGTTTTCTATAGTATTTCAACACTTCTAATATTCTCTTCATGTGCAGCAACATATTAAATTACTTTTAAATGGATTTCAATATCGGATTTAAAATTTCACCTTGGATTGGGTAATTTGCTGAAAGGGATTCTCCTCTACTTACTGTATGGCTCCACACATTTATGCCAACAGACCGATTTGTTTAGGAACCTGCTCTACACCCAAGATGGTTCACTTACCCAAATTCAGGAAGACCTTTATCGAAGTGAACATTGTCCTCGTAGACAACTTGCAGTTCTTCATTAACAGCAATAACCTTTAGCTGTAAAATGTAAAGTAAAATGACTTAGTATGTGTGGCCAAATAATATTAATACATTTAGCAGCATGTGCAGTTTAATGCTCCATAAAGAGCAGCTCAGTTTTAATTTTGCATCCATTTTCACAAGGAGCCTTTAGTGAATTCCTGCTAATTTCATAGTTTAAAGGCATAAATTACAGGTTAACAATTCATACTGTACACATGACAGAGTGTGGGCATTACAGGTAAGATGCAAGTGTGAAGTAATCCACAGGAACCCATCACTGCACTGTGCAGGATCCTACCAGAGCCGTAACTAGACGTTTTGGTGCCCTGTGCCAGAGAGAGCATCGGCGCGCCCCCCCCCCCAAAACATTTTTAAATAGGGACATAAGATAGTGCACCTGAAAAGGGGCCATGGCCTCATGGGAAAGGGCCAGGGAAGAGATAGAGGAGGCCAGGAGATGCTGGGGATAAAAGAAGAGGAAGCGACAAGTGAGAATTATAATAAATGGGATAATTTACAAGCCCGAACAGCGCCCCCTGCCCTGCAGTGCCCTGTGCCATGGCACTAGACTTACTACCCTAGTTACGGCCCTGGGTCCTACATATGCTAAGTTATCATGTATATTATTATCATTCAATTATTCTGTCTACGTTGCCTGTTTTATTTATGGCCTTTCTACTCTACTTTCCAGCACTGCAGAACATTTCAGCTCCATACAAATCAATGTCAACCCATCAAACGTTTGTCTCCATTAGGCTAGCTAGAAAAAAAACAAAGTGACATTGCCATGTACAGTGCACAGTTACAGATCTGTTATACATGACAGTATTTGTCATTCATGAAGCAACTGAGGTGATGGGTGTGTCCTAATCACCGCAGTACAGGCACATAGATGCCACTCGCTATAAGCTTGATGCCTTGAAACAGAGACTTCATTATATATGATGAGCTATTTAAATAATCAGACAAAGAGACTGCAAAAATGTAAGTGTCCCTGATTTTGCAGGGCTCTTTAGATGTGCAAAAGTCTCGGCTTTCCAGTGATTTCAGATAAGTATCTTGCTACATGTAGGCATAGATGAGCTGATACTAATGCACAATCTACATACAGTAGATATACCCTTGGAAATCCAATGTAAAAAAACGCAGGTAGTTGTCACTTGAAATGAAGGTAGCTCTAATATTCCTTTATTGTCAGAACGTACAGTATATTAAACTTTATAGGATAAAATAAGCAGTATATCAAGACAAAAACATTAAGGATTACATTAATGAGGGGGAAAGCCTAAAATTATAGTAGAGCTGAGACCTGAATTATTTATTAGGCAATTTAGGCTCCTGTCTAGGGCTCATTGGGAATGGATGGGCTCTGATTACTATAAGATGTTTTTGGGTGTGTTTTTTGAACAGACGGGAAGGGATCCCTAACCAGTATCGTGTCTAAGGCATGGCTGTAGAGAGACTGGCCAGGCCCGGGTACTGATCAGCGGGTGTGGCATAATGTAATGAGGCATGACCACGTCCCATTACAGGGAAAAAAAAATAGCGCCTGAACAGGAGAGCAGATCCGGAGGGCGCTATCACTCTCCTCCTTCCTATCAGGTGCAGGCAGGGGAGACTGCTGCTACGCTCAGCAGCTGTCTCCCTGTACTCACTGCAGCCCAGCACTGTGTGCTGGCAGGAATAAGAGGGAGGAGAAAGCGGTGGACCTGGGCCCCCTCGATGCAATCAGTACCCACTCCCCCACTGCTTGGCACCCCTGGTCTAAGGGGCCTATGTATTAATAATCGCGATTTTCAAATTTAGATGGCACATTTTTTACAACTATCGGACTGTCCCTGGAAAAAAGAATCAGCTGACAACTACTCAATGTTACTGAATGGAGACATCCTTGCTCTGCACTTTCACAGGATGTAGTGCCAAACCTCAGTTACTAAAGGAGACAAGACACTGAGTTTAATCCTCATGTAAGTGACTAGGGGGCCTATCCATTATCCCTAAATGTTTTTAGTAATGGACCCTTTCATTTTAGGGTCCCAATGGGGCCACCTGATATTCAGCAAACTCCAAAAATGAAAGACTTTGGAGTTTGCCTATGAAGATGGTGTAGGTTCCCGGAGCTCTGCTCCTTCCTATTAAAGGGATCCCACCCGCCCCCTTGGTACAGTGGGGGTCATTCAGACCCGCTCGCGAGCGCAGGACGCTCGCAAGCGGGTCGATGTTCCCCCACTGCGCATGCGAACGACGGACGGAGCTCCGTCGTGCGCATGCGTGAGATCCGGCGAGCGACGGGCTCTCCATCGCTCCGGGTCTCGCACCAAAGGGGACGTGCTGTCGATGTTGATTGACAGCACGCCCCCTTTGGTGGGCGTGCTGGGGGCGTGCCTGCCAGACGGAGGCGTTCCCATGGGAACGCCTACCGTCTGAAGCCGGCCCCACTGACATCACTAATGATGTCAGTGGGAGTGATTTTGGCTCTGACAGAGCCAAAATCACTCCAGGGCTTGCGGCAGCAAGACCCTACCGCAGGGTCTCCGTCGCAAGCCCGATGATCGCGATGGTCAAGACCATCGCGGCCATCATCATGGACGCTCGCATATGCTGTTGGTGGTCACCCAGAGCTATGCGAGCGGCCAGGAGGCCGCTCCATTTTCATGGAGGAGGGCACTGATTCAGAGCGAGCGCTCTGGTCAGAGCGTTCGGCTCTGAATCAGGCCCAGTGTGCCCTCTGGTATATTAGATACATACAGCAATAGATTCAGTACAGCTATGTGTCTGAAACTCTCTTGTTATAACTCCTCTCAGTAATTCTAAAAAAAAAAAAAAAAGAAATGGGACAAAATACTGACTCCCCCGAAACTCCCAAGCCACACTTCTAATCCCACCTGTAATGCCTTACAGTTTTCCGTGACTATGGTTATAAACTGGCATGCCACATACCACTGTAAAAGGGGGACTCTCCTTTGTTTAATGTGATACATTTCATCAGTTCCTGAACATATCACTGACTATCTGGATGAATTTACTTCATCATATGAAACAAGCATTAATTAATTGAGTCCTGGTTAATACAATCCAATAGTCATCTCCCAAATAGCTCGTGTCAGGTGGAAAAACAAGACAATGGGGTGTACAAAATGTAATATCTGTCATTTAGGGGCCCCATCAAGCTGTTAATTATCGAGGTCCGAACCGTCCCCCGATAATTAACACCCTGACATGCCACGGACGCCGCAGCAATTCATCATTGCTCCGATGCTGAGGCAGCTTATTGGAAAATCAGCTGCCCCAGCGAGCGGCAGTGAATCTTTTCACTGCTCGCGAGAGCAGTGCGCATGCGTGACCTACAGGTCACACATGTACACAAGAGCCCTGACGTTCAGCGGAAGGAGCCGGACAGGGGCAGAGGGATCCATAGGGAAGGAGCGGATAGCGGTAGCAAATGCCATCTGAAGATAGCGAATGCTACTGAAATCAAGCTCCGAAAAAGTTATATTTTCGGAGCTTGATGAATTCTGTCCCATACTAGTGTATGGGGAGAGCGGACCATTCCGCAAAATGAAGGTAAGTAGGAGATATCTGTGATATCTCCTGCTTTACCTTCATGATGAATGGCCCGATAACTTAATTGATGATGAATAGGCCCCTAAATAGTACACATCATCCCTAATCCTTGTTTCCCTATCGTTTTAGACTGTAAGATTTTATGAACAGTGCACATTCTATCATGTGTGACAGCTGGTGTCTCACAAGCATCTTAGAAGATTGCATTATTCTACACAGAAAAATAGCTTTCATTAGATAAAGTAATTACATATATCAGTGAGTGGGAACATGGTTTGTCTGTCACATTACATCAAGAAGCTTCCAACTACTCAAGTACAGCTGAATTGGTCTTGTGTGACAGGGAAACATTTCACATTCACTGATGGGCGTCACAATACAGACTTCAGGATACAGCCTCTTTTCTGCCTGGAAAAACACCACATTCATAATCACCACTGGGACGCCAGCTTAAGTCAGTTTTCATGTGTAAATCATTATCTGTAATGTTCATCAGTTATTAAGTAAATGAGTATTAATAATTATGGTGGCTCCAGCTTAAGAATGCAAGATGCAAACTTTCTTAATCGAGAATAAATTACTAGCACTGAATCTGTGATGGATTTTATTAGATTATCCACCTAATTTCTATCCAATTGTAACAAGTGTTTTCTGACTGCAGTGCTACTGCTGGTACTTATTTATTGAGGTCAGGACACCAGGACATAGGGGCATATATATTAATAAAGACTTATTCAGTGGAATGTGACACTGCTCATACGCACAGTGTCAGTTTTCAGAACCGGACGGAGGCTGCAGCCTGTGAGCAAAGTCTCCACATGCTTAAATCTAAGACTAAAGGTGCATACACACGTAACAATTTTGTTACCAACAATTTTCTGAACGATTATCTGTCAGATTTTTTAAAGTGTAATGAACGATATTTTGAACTACAAATGATTTTTGTAACTTCCCGTAATGAAAATCGTTCAGTTGGTCAGTCAGAATGAACTACAAACGGGAACGCACATGAACGATAATCATTCATCGTTATAACTAGAGATGTGTGCCAACCCCCGTGTTTTGGTTTTGGATCTGGATCTCCCCTGGTTTTGGATCTGGATTGGTTTTGCCAAAACCTCACCTCCATGTTTTGTTTTCGTGTTTTGGTTTTGGATCTGGATTTTTTCTTAAAAAATAAAAAAAACAGCTAAAATCACATAAAATGTGCCTTTTTTTGTTCCTACAATATTAATAACCTCAATAACATTAATTTCCACTCGTTTCCAGTTAATTTTGGTTACCTCACAGCTCACAATATTGATTTTTTTCATCTAGTTAAAGGGCCAAAAGGTCGCATCCGTCTTCCTGGCTCAAAACTGATTGATATAATTATTAATAGAGTTGAGGACTGTGCAAAGATGATGGTTGGGATACCCTTGAGGATTGAAGGCATGGGCCTTCATAGAGGACAAGGAAGTTGACGGCCTTGCATTATCATGATGACTGCTGGCGGCAGCTACAACATGTGGTTCTTGGCCTTGCTCTCCTGTCATGTGACAGCCTTCCATATTTTCTGCGGTCTTGAAGCAGTGTCACAAGCACAAATAGTGTAGCCAAGGTGCGGTTACAAAATTCACACAAGTGCAGTCATGCGCACACAGAAAAAAAATATACAAAAGAAACTTTTTCTTTTTTTCCGGGTCCAGAACTTGGGCCCAGAGCACAGATTAATCACGAATGGAGTCAGGCAGCACTAGGTTGCAACTTGCGTTGCTGGCTGGATCTTGTGCGGTACTGCGGTAAAGCCTAACACGCACGCACACAGAAAAATATAAAAGACACTTTGATTGATTTTTTTTTTCTTTTAGCACGACTGGAGTCGGGCAGCACTAGGTTGCAACTTGCGTTGCTGGCTGGATCTTGTGCAGTACTGCGGTTAAGCCTAACACGCACACACACAGAAAAATATAAAAGACACTTTGATTGATTTTTTTTTTCTTTTTTAGCATGACAGGAGTTGGGCAGCACTAGGTTGCAACTTGCGTTGCTGGCTGGATCTTTTGCGGTACCGCAAGATTTCAGACTCTATAGTTTTGCCTCGGTTTGAGATCCGAGTCAGGTGGGAAAAATCGAGCCTGCTTGGATCCGACTCGGATCTGCTAAATTCGGGTGGAAAACAGGTACAGCGTAGCCGCGCTAAATAGAAAGCAGCTCTATGTGAAATAAATTGTCTTAATAAAAAGTAAGAGCGCTACTGATGTGATAAAACAATAAAAATTGTAAAAATAAAAATAAAAAGAGGAAGAAGAAAAGAAGAAAAGAGTTTGACATACACCATAGATGATTTATAGCTCTTTTGAGATAAATTCAGTGGAGACCTGGTAGGATAAGTTCCAAAGGTGTGCAAGGGATCACATACTAACTTTCCCTACCTCTATCCTGAGATGGAAGTGGCAGTTAAGTCCTGTTGGTCTTGTCCCGGCGGTGATGCGATCCCTGCCGATGGTAACTGAGATGTTACTTCCCCGCGCTCCTTCCCGCTGCTACCTCCTGGTAGTAAGGCGTCTCTCACAGCTTGCAGATGGGACAGAACGCCGGAAGCAAACTACATCTGCAAGCCGGGAGAGACGCCTTACTACCAGGAGGTAGCAGCGTTAAGGAGCGCGGGGAAGACAAGACCAACAGGACTTAACTGCCACTTCCATCTCAGCATAGAGGTAAGGAAAGTTAGTATGTGATCCCTTGCACACCTTTGGAACTTATCCTACCAGGTCTCCACTGAATTTATCTCAAAAGAGCTATAAATCATCTATGGTGTATGTCAAACTCTTTTCTTCTTTTTTTTCTTCCTCTTTTTATTTTTATTTTTACAATTTTTATTGTTTTATCACATCAGTAGCGCTCTTAAATTCGGCTGGGTTTGGATCTCTGAAATCCGAACCCGCTCATCTCTAGTTATAACTCAGAAACTGAACGATTTTTTCAACGATTGAACGTTTAACGATGTTGTTATAGTTAAAGTGCTCAAAAAAAATTGTTACGTGTGTATGCACCTTAAGGGGTATATTCAATTAGGTGCGAAAAGTCGAGTACTTTTCGCATGCAGGACTTTTCGCCGTCATCGCTGGTTTTCCAAGTATTACGCGCGTCTCCGCTTTTCACCGTATTCAATTAGAAATCAGTGAAAACGGCACCCGGCGAATTTGGATCTGGTGAAAAGCACTGTCAAAAATGGGGAAAACAGTCTGTACCTCAAAAAAAGCTGCACTAACATAGGGGATCACTATAGGTGAATCCTAGTACCCCCAGGCCCGTCAAGAGTGCGCCGGGCCCCCGGTAAAAAATAAAATAAAAGGGGGCGTGACCTAATTGTGGGAGGCGTGGCCACGCCCCCTTAAGCAAAAGAAAAAAAAGAAAAAGTTTTGCAGCGCTGCAGTGAACCCCCTCAGCCCGGCGCATAACCATTGGGGGGCGCGATCAGTTTGATCGCTCCCCCCAAAGGCATAGGAGACTGCTGTGGCTGCTTCTTAGCAGCCGCGAGCAGTCTCCCAGTGCAGCCCAGCACACAGTAGCTCCCGGGCCCCTCCAGGTAATTAGTACCCCCCCTCTCAGCACCCCTGAGTACCCCTAATAAAGCTATTCTGGGTGCTTTAGTTCTCACAATTGCTTGCTATTAGTGTCTTTTCATAAGTGGTGAAGAATGGTATTAAGCAATATTTAAAAAAAAAAAATAACTAGTCCCAGCAAATTTGGGGTACCTGAAAATGGGTGCTAGCATATTTAAAAGTTACTAATGTGAAGTTTTAAAAAATGTTAAAAAAACACCTGCCGCAAGCACCTGCAATCCCAAAAACACCTGGTGCATACTTGGGGACCCCCCTGAAGTCTATTTCGCTAGTTTTTAAGTTTGTCCCCCAACTTTGGTCTTTTTTGCCCCCAAAATGAAAGTGCTTTTTGGGGTATTCTTAAGTATTTTTAAAACTTTTTTGACAGTTTATCTTTGGGGGGCTGTCCCAATGGTGTCGAGTGGTTTCCGGACGTCTGCACCCCAAAACCCCAATTCTGCACTTTTTTTTTTTGACTGCTGTTCATAGGTGAAACTTTTTTGCCGGGTTCATTGCATTGACTTTCCGCACCGGTGAAAAGTCTCCACAATTGAATACGGGGATAAGTACTGTTCAATTGGTCATATTTTTGGATTAAGGTGTCTATTTAATAAAGGCTTACACAGATTTACAGTATTTTAGCTGGTGAAAGCTGGAAACAGGACCAGCAACAGAAATATTAGCCCAATACACTGTCTCTTACACCCCCCCCCCCCCCCTCCACCACCATCGACCCTACCACCGATCCATGCATGTGTCAATAATGCAGGTTGCATCATGTGTGGGCATCTGCATTCCCAACAATGGTGCTGCTGTGCAGCCGAGCAGATAATGATGCTGCAGCTTGTGCTTGCTCTCCTCGCCTCCACCTGCTCCTCCTAGGTGGTCGAGGCGGTATGAGCAGGAGGAAGAGACAGAAGGGCCAACACTGCAGCATAATTCATTACCATGGCACCAATTAATGTGTCCTCATGGGGACAGGGGGAACTAGGGGAACGCCTGTAAATCAAATTCAGGCAACTGCAATTGACACCATGGCCCCTAAGGATTTGGGGTTTTATTGTTCCTTTGTACCTCGGTGGTTAGAGACAGGTGTACCCTTTGTATCTCCTTGTCGCTGGGCCTGGCTGGAAATATTATTTTCCCATATTTAGTACAATGGACAGTGCGGATAAATCAGCACTTTCCCCACCTTTTGTTCTCACCGTGCACAATCCCGCAGCCCACATAGATTTTATTGGGGGCTGTACAGAAACGATACTTATACAGAGGAGAGAAGTTTTTGTTAAAACCATAATGCCATCTCTGGATGGCGTTGTGTGCATTCACACCTGAGAAGGTATGCAGTCGGATGCCGATGGTCAGTATCCTGACTGTCTAATCCCGGCAAAAGTCTAATGACAGTCGTCGAAATCCCGATGTCTGTCATTTTACCTACGCCGGGAGCCTGACGCCCGGCATCCCGATCGAAAGTAAGCCGGGCGCTGGGGGGAGGGTTAGGTTAGGGGCTCCAGGTGGGGGACTTAGGGTTAGGCACCCCCCCCCGGGAGTTTTAGGGTTAGGCTAGGGGAAGGGGGGTTAAGGTTAGGCACTTGGGAGGGAGGTTAGGGTTAGGCACCCCTAAGGAAGGGTGAGAGGTGGGGTTAGGTTAGTTTGTACTTACCTTAGCTGCTGTCGGGATCTTCACTGGTGCCGGACTTCCGACGTCGGGATATGAATCATACCGATCCCCTGGGGAAAACCAGGGAAGAGACCGTTCCCCGAGACCCAACGACTCCTCCTGCTTTCTCCCACTTGGCTCCTCCCCCCATCATCCTGGCAGCCTGACACCTATCCTGTGCATGACTCACTCCATACATACGCTGTAGTATAATCACAAATACTGAAGTTTCTTGCATTTGCATTAGAGGCTACAATTATTAACTCTTTAATGCATGATCTGTCCTGGCCTTAATTTTTATTTAAATAGGATGTTAACAGAATGCAGAAAACTACAAAAGTCGCAGATTATTTTATACAGTTTACCCTGTTTTTTTACAAAATAGAGGGAGATGTATCAAAGCTTGGAGAGAAATAAAGTTGAGAGGGATAAAGGACCAACCAATCAGCTTCTGTCGTTTTTCAAACAGTCTGTAAAGTGACAGACGCTCTCTCCATGCTTTGATCCAACTCCCCCTCCAGAGTTCTTAATCATGGTCACTACTAAGGGTAATTATTCCAGCTCTGTATACACACAGCATAAACACAATGGGTAATATAAATTACAGTACTCAATTATGTTGGAATAATTATGTTTTGGAAACATAAACAAAGTGTCAAAACTCATCAACATGGAGTCAATAAAAATCCTCTTTTTACTGTAGCATATTCACAGCAGAGTATAACAGCTCTTAGAATAATTAGATAGCGATAGATAGATAGATAGATAGATAGATAGATAGATAGATAGATAGATAGATAGAATTTCATGTATCTTCTTAGAATGTCCCTGGAGTAAACTGTGGCTTTCACATAGAAGTGCTGCTGGGTAAAGCGAGAAGGCTGTTGCAGTTACTATACTATGTGCAGAGAAGGGTGTTGCAGTTACTATACTATGTGCAGAGAAGGGTGTTGCAGTTACTATACTATGTGCTTATACTGTAATCTGTCTGTTACCTGCTGAGTACTGAAGTCAAACCCCAGGTAACATGCAGCAGAGGCCATGGTGGGACAGGATCCTGACAGTCACTGCAGCCTGACTCCTCTGTGTACAAACCACCACCGTCCCCTGCAGTCAATCAGTAACCAGATCAGCTTCAGTTTGTGTTAGTGAAAGAATCATACGACCAGGGGACATATTGTTACATAGTTTATTGGTAAAGCAGCAGCAGAATCCCAGCAGCTCTGCATACAGCCCTGCCTCCCTCACTTCCTGTGGTGTCCGAAGCTTCCTTCCTGGCTGATCCTCACACAGGATGAATACATAGTTGCAATCAGCGCTGAATAACAGCAACGTTTGTCTTTCAGTTGTTCTATCGTGCTAACGGGAGGTTCCATGAACTGCGGCTGCTGGCAAGGCCTGCTGGGATTTATAGTTCTACTACAGCTGGAGCGCAACAGCTGCATCTGCCAATAAGTTAGAAGCCCTTTATTAAGCAAACATACAATAAGTTGTCTCTTTGAAGAAGTACCTATTTAAAAGTCTAAATTGCAGTAACTTGTATACATGCAACAAATGCTAAAAAAAAAAAAAATGGCAAAAAGGTGACGCATTTAGACATTTAGGGGTCAATCCCATTCAGTGCGAACGGTGCGAGTTGCGTTAAAACGCCGGCAACGGACCTGCACCTCGCACTCTCCGCTGCCCGCTCCGAGACAGAATTTGCTGAATTTTTGCTCAGAGCCCTATGGGATTCAGTGAATCCAAGCTGCTGTAAAGTGCGGCAATTGCCGCGATGACCCTCACCGGCGAGAACATCACGGCTAATAGGATTGATCCCTTATACTGTAGGCTGGATTTGCAAGATGTATTTCCAGAGCTAATGAGGAAAGTGGGAATCATTTATTTAGCCCCCCCCAAAAAAAAAAAACAGCAGGGCTGCATCATAATATTTATACAAATTATTATTGCTTTTATTAATTATTATTATTATTATTATACAAATGGAAAGTATCTTTAGCAAAAAACGAATTTGCCTGATGCCAGGTCAGACCCTGTATTAATCACTCTTTTTTTTTTTTAATGTTCTGCAGACTGCTGCAGCATACACCTTCAGACCCCTCCTCTGTTGGTATATGTATAGTGGTCTTGTGTGATTGCATAAAAATAATTATTTATACTGACCTACCCTCCAGCATGACCCGTTCCACCAGTTACAAATTGCTCTGCTCCTGAACTTCCCACTTTGGGACGGATTCTATTAGGCGCAAAAAGCATTCGCTGGTGTGAACTTTTCGCACAGGGCCGGGTTATAGGCAGGATGACAGGGGTGGCACGCCAAGGGGGCCCCCACACACTGTCCCCGACCCCGGCCACATCCCCGAGATCAGGCCCAGCCAAAAGGTTGATCGCGATCTACTGGTAGCTTGCAGAGCTCCCACAGGTAGATCACAACCAACTTACTTAAAGCAACTGTGAACGTTGGCCTCTGAATCCTCTGATCACTTCAGAGGCCAGTGATGCAGTGCCCGGGTGACGTCTTGGCGGGACTCGGGAGCCCTGATGTCCTGGAGCGAAGACAGGTAAATTTCTTCACAGGAGTGTGGGCAGGGAGGGGGAGCTAGTACTGGGGGCACTACTTTAGGGGGCACAACTACTGGGGGCATTGTAGAAGGGGCACAACTACTGGGGGCATTGCAGAAGGGGCACAACAACTGGCGGCATTGCTACAGGGGGCTTTGGATATCAGGCAGGTAGCCTAATGTGTGTGTGTATATATATATATTTATGTTAAATTATATATATATATATATATATATATATACTGTACATATATATATATATATATATATATATATATATTCAACTTTTATTGATAGGGGCCACCACACGTTTTTTGCCCAGGAGCCCACACAGACTTCATCTGGCCCTATTTTCGCACATGAGTGCATATTGTGCTATCCAATTCCCAAAGTGTTCGCATGTGCGAAATCTCCATACAAAGAACCCGGCAAAGAGTTTTTCACCATCTCAGAGTGCAAAAATGTGCATAATCCCTATTTTTGGCTAAAAATGAGGGGACTTGGGGGGTCATTCAGACCCACTCGCGAGCGGCAGTACGCTTGCAAGTGGGTCGATGTTCCCCACTGCGCATGCGCACGATGGAGGGAGCTCCGTCGTGCGCATGCCCGAGACCCGGGGAGCGACGGGCTCCCCATCGCTCCGGGTCTCGCACCAAAGGGGGTGTGCTGTCGATGTTGATTGACAGCACGCCCCCTTTGGTGGGCGTGCCGGGGGCGTGGCGGCCAGACGGAGGCGTTCCCATGGGAACGCCTACCGTCTGAAGCCGGTCCCACTGACATCACTAGTGATGTCAGTGGGAGTGATTTTGGCTCTGATAGAGCCAAAATCACTCTAGGGCTTGCGGCAGGGAGACCCTACCGCAGGGTCTCTGTCGCAAGTCCGATCGTCGCGATGGTCAAGACCATCGCGACCATCTTTTTTGGCCGCTCGCATATGCTGTGGGGGGGACTACTACTACTGGGGACTACTACTACTGGGGGCACTATAAGGGGACTACTACTACTACTGGGGGCACTACAAGGGGGGTGGGGGACTACTACTACTGGGGACACTACAAGGGACTACTACTACTGGGGACACTACAAGGGGGGACTACTACTGGGGGCACTACAGGGGGGGGACTACTACTACTGGGGGCACTAAAGGGGGGGACTACTACTAATGGGGGCACTACAAAGGGGGGGACTACTACTACTGGGGGCATTACAAGGGGGGGGACTACTACTAATGGGGGCACTACAAAGGGAGGGACTACTACTACTGCGGGCACTGCAAATGGGGGGACTACTACTACTACTGGGGGCACTACAAAGGGGGGGGACTACTACTGGGGGCACTACTGGAGGCCTGCATAAGGGTGTTCTCTCCTGTGGCACATGGGGGCACTGCATATGGGCACTACGACAGGGGGCTGCCCTAATCTTTATTTTTACCTTACATTAATCCCATATGGACCCGCCTCCTCCCTGAAAGTTGCCAGCCAGCCCCTGAGCCCAGCAGTCCAATCCTCATCCTCTGCAAAGAGGAGAAGTTAAGGTAGGTCAGGGGGTGGGTGGGGCACACTTGTTAACAGTGTAGCAAATCAATGTTGTGGTGCCATTGACGGCCAGGGCAGACACGGCGCACAGTGAGGTTACGTGTTGGCTGAGGTGACTGACAGCGGCAGCCACGGGTCTAGCCGCAGCTTTCGCTAGCGCAATGTAAAGGGAGTATGTCTCATGGAGACATCCTTAATTTTTTAGTTCAACTGACACAGCAGTGCCCTCCAGTGGCTGGTGCCCTTAGGCAATTGCCTAAAGCTGCCTGATGGTGGCGCTGGCCCTACGAGTCGAACAGACATACTTCATAGGTAATGATGCCAATTCATACCTCCCACCTGTCCAGATTTAGGCTGGACAGTCCTGATTTGAGGAGATTATCCTGCCATCCTCATTATTAGCACTTTTGTCCAGATTTGGTCATATGAGCCCATGTGTACAGGGCCAGATTACTAATGGGCCCAATGGAGCGCTAGCTCCAGACCGCCACATAAAAATAGACCCATCATCATGGCAGGATGATTATAGCAGGCACACAGTCTACCATAAATCATAAAAAAGTATTAAAATAGTTTTTCTAGTTTTCTCGCAAAATCATATGATTTTTCTAATTTTATGTATTTAGGGAGACAGTGGGGCTGATACATACTTACCACCTCTCCCAGAAGGTGCAGGAGACCCCCCAATTTTCTGGTAGTCCCCTGCACCTCGGAAGAGTGGGTCGATCTCCCCCATCGCGCTCACTTCCTAGTGAAGTGGGCAGGATGGGGAGGTAATACTGGTCCATACTGGTCCAAGGGACTGTGGGTGCTTCTGAAGCCCTGAACACGCACTAAGGACATGCATACACCAGGGAGCCATGGCACTTGGTACTGTGAAGTGTCAGAATGCAGTCCCAACTCCCAAATCATTCATGTTGGAAGGTATGCTATTATTTATTTGATACACATCATTTATACATTCGGCACAAGAAAAAACTATAAAATCCACATCTACTATACTACATGAAATCATTTGGAATAAAACAGAATATTTAGTATAAGACAGTGGTTCCCAAACTATGCGCCGTGGTACCCTGGGGTGCCTCAGGACACTTGCAGGGGTGCCTCAGGTTGGTGGTCCAGCACCAAATCAAATTATTTATGGTCAATGTAAATATGTGGATAAACAGAAGCTGAAACCTGTCCACAACCACATAACTGACCCTAAGGATGACAGGTAAGCACTATTTACTTCACTTTACTAAAATGTTTTCTGAATCTCTCAATAACAAACTTTTGGCTTACGGGTGCCGTGAAAAGAATGCTGATACTCTAGGGCACCACGATTCAGAAACGTTTGGGAACCTTTGGTATAAGATCTCCACCTTTCAGCATATAGTCCTAATGGGGATTCTAGGGGTGGTCAAGCAGAGCTATCACCCGGGGCGGCCACAGTCATGCTGCCGGCGGTGTCTAATCTGAAGGCACCTGATTGCTTTTGCCCGCCACCATTATAGTTATTGACTGCAACCGGCATTCTGGGAGACTGGGATTCCCAGTGGGAGGGAACAAAACAGCGCTCAGTTTGGGTATAGTACCACTGCCACTGCATGCTCAAAAAGTGTAGAAGCCCCCTACGGCGCATGTGTCACACAGAGTGTACGCACAACAATCTTATTGTGATTGGGAAAGATGGTGGCGGAAAAGTGATGGGTGTTCCTGCGCGGTGACTGGGTGGTGGCAATAAAATACTCATGGACGTGTCGTGGGCATGTCAGTAAAAGCAGCTGCATTCTCAGACACACAGCCACTTGCCATAGGGCTGGTGATAGTGTCGATGGTACAGTGATGGTGGCGTGTCGAATCACCCGCGGTGTAGAGATGCTGAAAGTGGGCGTTTTGGTGCTTGCACATTGAGAAGCCGGCTTGTGCCCCAGGGAAAGACTGATACTAGTATTTTCATATTATCGCTCCTGCAACTCGGCAAAAGACTCCCATGATGTTTCCAATTTAGCATGGTATGTTAGTACAAAATGGGCAGCAAATAGTCAATTTAACACTGAACACTCCATATAAACGTTGCACATGTAAGTAGACAGAAGATGGATGGCACCCTGGCAATGCCAATGACTTACACACCTTCCAGGAGATATTAGCTACCGTACTTATCTAGTTTTATTTTTCTGTGCTCTGGGGACGTAAAGCAGGGAGGGACGGGGGCATAACGATGTGAGTTGCGTCATCTTGACCACACCCCATGCACAGGGGCATATTAAGAGAGGAGGGGGCCCATGTTCATTCATTCCCCGTCCGGGGCCCCCTCCTCTCCTCGGCGGTTGTCAGCAGACTGATGCGTCTGACCGCTGACCGCAGCATCAGTAGACTCTGAGCACTAGATTGTGCCCAGAGTTTACTGGGCATGTGCAGGTCACCGGGGAAATGGCGCAGCCGTCATTTCCCCATCTATTTCCTCACTGCAATGCGCATAACGCTGGAAAACGCTGAGACACCCGATGCGGGACCTTGGAGAGGTATTATTTAATATGGGTGCAGAGTGTGTGGTGCAGGCCACCCTGGACCGCACATCCTGCACCCATTATAGCTACACCCCTGCCCATGCAAATTAAATGGAGCAGAAGGTGTATATGATCCCAGATAGTTTGCAGTAAGGCTTATGCAGTCTCTTCTGCATGTAATAAACAGGTTGCAAAACAAAAAGTAGCCATCTGTATTATGTAGATGACTACTTAAAGTTTTGCAACCTATTTATTACATGCAGACAATATAAACACCCCAATAGCTGTATTAATCAGAGGCAACAACAAGTTCAGAAATGAACATACAATAGGAAACAACATACATTGTAATTAGCTACATAATTAAATGCACAAAAACTGAGCAGATGCCATTCTTCCACATATTTTGTATTGTCAATGAGTAATACATTAAAACAACTGTACATATACAGTATATAAACAAAGGTGCACCTTGCCTGGAATCCCCCCTCCCCAGCCCACATCACGACTACAATAGAAATAGTAATATAACAGAATTTTACTAGTGCTGCATGTTCTCAGTATCAAAAGTTAAACAATTAGCACCACCTGTGGATCTTTTAACATGTGTTGGCCATTAATAAATACACCTGTGCACCAACTATGAGATCTGGAAAACATACACTGTAAAGGTGCGTACACACTAGACTAGATGATAGAGGAACGACTGTACGATTACAACATTGTTATCGTACAATTGTTCATCTTCCTGTGCAGTGAGATAATGTGCCTACACTGAACGATATGTTCAGTGTAGGCACATTATCTCACTGCATCCCCAAACATGCCCAACCTGTTGTCATTGGCAGGTTGGCCTGCATGTTCAGGCGATGATTGTTGTCGAAAACGACCAGCGGGAGCGTGCATCGCTGGTCATTTTCGACATTATATTGCATTATACTGCACGATTACTGAACGATTAATGAGTGGTTGAATGTTTACGATGTCGTAATTGTTCAATCGCTCATTTTAATTGCCCAGTGTGTACGCACCCTTAGGGGTGCACTGCTATAGACCATCAGTAGTGTTAATTATTTATACTGTATAATAATACACTATCCAGTGTCCAATATGTATATATGTGTTCAGGGCAGTGCTAGGTTGTTCTGCTGTTTCCCCAGACTCCTGAACTTGCTCCAATGCTCTGGAATGGTGCCCACATCTGTAATAAAAACATTCAGCTCAGGCAGGATGGCCCTACTGCCACACTCAATAGCTTACCGTAATCGCTGGTCCTGTATATGCTGGAATTATGACACACAATGCACTTTGTATGATGCATATTAAAGCTGGTTAAGTGCTAATTATACCTTCTTCATGGACTGGCCACACTCACTCTAAAATCAAGCATTTGGAAACCCTCTCTAGAAATCCTGCGTTCGCCACTGGTGTTACATAAGATCATGGCAGTTACGATTAACAATGAATAGAACTGTAGGTAAAAGTCAGAAGTAATGAAAGTAAGCTTCATTATTATGTCCGCTTACTTGTAAATTAAGAAAACGTATGTTAAGCTGTCCAGAACTCCTTTAAGCCTCTATGCGCATCATGTATAATCCAGCTTCAGGTACAGTATGAGGACCTGATTCAGAGCGCTCGCACCCAGCTTATGCAAATTCGGCAAAGTGACGCCATGACAGGCGCTCGCTCGGAAAGGCATAAGCACGCCCACTTTGTCTGTGCGAGCGATCACTTTGTGTATGCAGACACCCATTAGCGTATGAAGAGACGCCCACTAGTGCACGCCATCTCCAGGAAGTGTGTTAAAACATTGGTACATCGAGGACCATCAGAAGGGCACGCAGTGCTTGTGGTTGCCTTACCCTACCACAAGCACTGCGAAGATTTCTGTGTAAAAAAAAGGCTGGTGACATCTACTACTATGATGCTGTCTGTTAATTATGCACGCCTTAGAAACGACGTTGCAAAACTCAGGCACTCCTGTGTTTGCACCTCCACTCCCCCATTATTAGTGTCCTGCCCCTGTTACCACCCACGAACGGCCTCTCCTGTCACTCAATACACTGGGCTGTCTTGCTTGCCGAGCAATCGCATTCCGATCGCTCTGAGTAGTTAGCGCACGTGCAGTACGAAGCATCCGCATGCGCGGTCATTTAACATCGGCCACTTACAAGTGAGCGGCCCGCTTGCGACCGGGTCTGAATGAGCTCCTGAGTGCGCAGCAGAGTAAATGCTTTTCACATTCCTACATATTGCTGTGCACGGTCAGCTAACCTTCTCCTGTTGCATGGTGTACAAGCCTAACTAGTCCTGACTCCTGACAGCAGATAGATAAAATGCCCAGTTGGCATAACTGGGTACAAATCCTGAGACCTGAGTTCACTGACAGAGTAGATTCTACAAGAGCTATGCTCAATCAGAATTCATACAGGCTGTACACGCCACATTTCATTGATAGAATATAGTATTTCTTGATCACAACTGATCCTACAGTTTGTCTAATGTTAATGTTGTCTCCAGAGTTGACAGGAAACATACAGTATGGCCTGGAATTTGTATTTGGACTTAAGAAGGCCTCGATATATATATATATATATATATATATATATAATTTTTAGTGCCCAATATAGTGAAAGCACCCCATTCTTTGGTTTGATCCAAAGGAAACATTGGCCCATATCATACATCCTGCACATAAATGTACCCTCTGCGCATACGCCATCCCTTGCATATATATCACCCCTGCACATATGCAATACCCTGCAGGTATTTCATCCATTGCCCATACGCCGCCCCCTGCACATATGCCAACCCTAGCATATACGCCACCCTCTGTATACATGCCATCATCTGCACATATACCATCTCCAACACATACTCGACCTCTTGCACATACACCACTTCCTGCACATGTACAAAAAAGTATCATCGCCGGGTCTCCTATGCATCTGAAAAACTGCCATGGTGACAGTTATGTACCAGAAGGTGAGGATTTAGTTGCAACTGAAAATCAAAATATAAAGACTATTACAAATATTGTCATAATCCATGCATTGCTTATTATCAGACAGTATTGTACATAGGACAGATTTAGTTTACACAATTAAGATCCAATATATATAAATATATATACTGTATGTCTGTGTGTATATATATATATATATATATATATATATATACACACACATTATGTTCTCATATTCCACAGGTGAGATCAATCAGAATAGTAAAAATCCCAGGCTGGAGTAGAAACACCAGCAGCATACGGGCAGCAAACCAGACACAGGTAAATGAACTAAAGGAATATTTAATAAGCATGGCAAGCAAGCAAACAGTGAGACTAAACAACAATGAATAATGAATAAGCAAAACATAGAAAAAGGAACAGTACAGTTAATAGACTGTAGAGAGCCAGAATGTACAATACGCTGGGACTGGGGGTACATAGTGCAGAAAAACAAAGCAGATAGGGGTCAGAAATTTTCATGACACTCAGGGACCAGAAAGTCAAGCAGGAGGCCCTGTTTATCTAAAAGGGAGGTCATACATCCACAGAAGTGGTGTTCCAGCAATCAGACTCATTAGTTGGACACACAAGACACTGAGGGCCTGACTCAGGGATGGACGTAAATGCCATCGCGACTGTGATGCCATACGCAGTGGCTGTGCGAAAATAAGCAAATGTCGCAGCTGCCTGGATATGTATGGAGACGCCCACCGGTGGATTCACAAATCCAAGGGACTAGGGACAAAGATGCACATTAGTCGATAATCGTTCTTCTGAGTAACCCTATGGTCACGTAGAATAGCCACGGGAACTGAGACGCCAGAGCCATGTTGACTGCGCAAGAGATCGTAGTCACAGACAGAGACATGCACAGAAAATGATCACGACACGTCTGTATTTGAGTCACCAGCGCCCTGTTACATCCCACAAACAGTCCTGCTTGTCAATCACTTTGCAAATAAAACCTCACTGCAAGCGACATCGGTAATGAAACGTGACATGCGCTATGTGACTCAGACACATGCGCAGATCACCAGTAATTGCTCAACTGCGTAAACATCGGCATTGTGTCCATCTGAGAACTAGGCCCTGAGATGAGCTTTACGCAATCTATGTCCACCTATACACCATATGGTGCACTGTAAGGATTATACAAAAGAATGCTTTCCCCAGGGGCATATTAAGAGAGGAGGGGGCCCCATGTACAGTCTACATCCGGGGCCCCCTCCTCTCTACCGGGGATCTGGCAGTGAACTGAGCGCAGCAGTAGACTCTGGGCACTAATAGACTCTATCGCTGTGCTAGAATCTACTGCGTATGTGTTGGTCACCAGGGAAATAGCTGGCTTGCAATTTTGCCAGTGATTTGTACAGTGCTACCACCAGTTATGATTCCAACACGATGGTGGGATCGCTATGAGGACTAGTGGAGTGATGCTGCAGAGAGATGGTATGAACAGCGACAGGTCACTATGGTCTGAGGATTGTCTTGGGACTATATAGCAGCTGGGTTACCAGACAAATAGAGACTGGGCAGTGACTATAGCTGCCGGGCAGGAGTACTAGGACTATGGTATGCAGGATACATGACAAGACAGCCAAGACTTGATTACAGATAAGACTGACAAGACTAGACTGACAAGGACAAAGCAGACAAAACTGGACTAGAGGGCTGAGGTGCGACTTGAGACAGGACGGTGCAGCCTTGAGGGCTTAGGTACAACTTCAGACAGGACTTGAAGGCAGTGGTATGACTTGAGACAGGAGGGTGCAGCCTTGAGGGCTAAGATACAACTTGACACAGGACGGTGCAGCCTTGAGGGCTGAGGTACAACTTCAGACAGGACTTGAAGGCAGTGGTATGACTTGAGACAGGACGGTGCAGCCTTGAGGGCTAAGATACAACTTGAGACAGGACGGTGCAGCCTTGAGGGCTGAGGTACAACTTAAGACAGGACTTGAAGACAGAGATGTGACTTGAGACAGGTCGGTGCAGCCTTGAGGGCTGAGGTGCGAGTTGAGCTGGACAATGCAGACTTGAGGCCCGTGGCATGACTGGAACTAGGTGATGTGGCCTGGTGGCTGAGGTGAGACTTGAGCTAGACGATGCAGACTTGAGGCCCGTGGCGTGACTGGAACCAGGTGATGCGGCCTGGCGGCCAAGGTGCATCTGAAACTGGATGATGCAGGCTTGAGACCCGTGGCATCACTGGAACCAGTTTATGCGGCCTTGCGGCCATGGTGCGTCTGCAACTTGATGATGCGGGCTTAAGGCGCGTAGTGTGACTGAAGCCAGGTGATGCAGCCTAACTGCCGAGGTGTGTCCGGAACAATAAAGCAAACAGGTGAACTTGACATGGCAGGAACATTGACTAGAAGCAGCCAGGATAAGAAAATTGCAGACAGACTCTGGTGGATACAAACAGACACAGCTAGGCAGGACTGAGGTAAAACTTGACTCCGGTGGACACAAAAAAACATAGCTTAGCAGGACAGGCAGCGACAAGGTATGATGCACAGGTGCTGCAGAACAAACAGACATGCACTGGACACTGGGGAAATTACTCCATAAAGAGGAACTGTGGTACAAGGCAAGACCGGCTAAGACCCAGTTTTCTGAGTACAGACAAACATACTCTCAGGACGACAGACAGTATAACCGACACGTTCAAAACATCCAATATATCGTCTATGGGATATGCGGCTTAAAGCTGCATATCCACTACACGATATTTCTCCATGAGCAATATCATGTAGTGTGTCCCCAGCAGTGGTGTGCTTAATTTCATTAACGTCATTGAGCACCCACACTAAACGATATATCGTTCAGTGACGTCACCCCCCTCATCCCCGTAATTGCAGAACCTGATAATATAGTCAGGTTGCCCTGCAAGTACAGGCAATGAGCGACGTCGTCAACGACCAGTGGGAGTGCGCGTCGCTGGTCGTTGATGGCATATCCACTGGCCGCTATAAATGAACAATTGAACGATAACGACATCATTATCATTCATTTTATCAGCTAGTAGATACACGGCTTAAGACATGCTTCAGCAAGTCACTGCTCCGTAGTAAACTTAAAGGGTGCATTCTCATGAGCATTACTCAAGGCCAGTGGCTGTCTCCACTGTGCGTAAGATACAGTACATCTAACATACCCCCAAAAACTCACCTGGCTATACTAATAGTCAGCTGGCCTATGGCAGCTTAGTGCTAAGGATAGCCAAGAAGAAATAGTTTTGTCTGTGAAAGTTGTCTGCTATCCTGACAAGTAAAGCAAAGTTACAATGTGAGCATCATTATAAAGGTGCCAGTAATACACTAGTATGTTATATATTTATTTATTTAGCTGCTGCACGCCAATACCACTGTGAGAAGTATAGATCCCAGCAGAGCCTATCCTGCATCCAGAAGCTTCAGGAGCAACTTCTCACTGGATTACCATGGAAGGGGGACCACCCTGCTGGCTCTACACAGTGGAAAGGGGCCTGTACACCACAGGCACCAGAGGAGTCCTCTAGACCCTGTTGGACCAACAGGACTAAAAGGTCATTTTTTTTATTAATGCATACACTTTTTGCACACATTTTATATACATTTATTTTAATGTAAAAGTATTTGCATCAAGCTTTAACCATTACCAGACTAATGCCTGTGACTGTTCCTTGCACTGTAGTGCTGTCTAATTAAATTGAAAATATTTATTTTATATACACTTGAATGGGCGAGCTAAGTGACAAGTGCAGGGGGGCATGTTGATGCGTTCAAGTCATCATGACTCATCGCCAGGAGAATAAGTAAGTGTGATATAGGTGTACTGTAGTAACATGGATTTGGTCTTTTTTTTTATTTTAACTGCTGAGATAAAACATACTCTGAATATTTTTACTGGGTATGCAACACATCTAGCTTTGGTGGAATGAATTGATTGTATATAAAAAAGCAACAATAATAATAATTATAATAATGTTATTACATGGGGTGTAATTATGGTCTACTGATTCCAGGAATATTTGCTCAAAGATTTTTGGGAGCCATCCAGATATCTCCGACAGTTAGGACATTTGCCCAATATACAGTATGTGTATACTGTGGACATTTTAATATGTTTTTTTTTTTCTACTGGTATACTGCAGATCTCAGCAGGATTGGATGCCAGGGCACCCAAATACTTGTGGTTACCCAAGTGTCAATCTGCCATGCCAGCTAATTATTCTCATATTAAACATGATTATTACCGAGAACACCATCTGGGTGTGGAAAAAGCCCCAATGCTATCAGCACAGTGCTGGTTTTTCCTAGAGGGGGAAGGGCCCAAATTTGTTTGCCAGCTCATTCCCCCAAGGGAATAGAGGGCCCGATTCAGACCAGCTCGCTAGTCTGCGTTCGCACGCAGCCTGCCAATGTTTGCAATCTGCTCATGCATCGCAGTGCGCGTGCGCAAACTAGTCCATGTGATCGGGAAGCGTTCGCTCGCTGCGCATAGCCAGCTCGCTAGAATGAGTGACAGGAAAAGCCGTTTGTGGGTGGTGACAGGGGTTGGTCGATGGAAACGGGGGAGTGGTGATACGAACGCAGGCATGCCTGAGCATCTTGACGCCATTTCAGAGGCGTGCATAATTAAGAAGCAGCGTCATACTACATGTCACATGGCTGGTTTACACACTGAAGCACCCGCAGTGCTTGCGGTATGGTCAGCCACAAGTGCTGCGTTCGCTTCCAATGGTACTCGATGTTACCGATTGTTGCATACACTTCCTGGAGATGACGTGGGAAGTGGGGGTCTTAAGACATGCTGGTGGGCATCCAAATACACACTGCGATCGCATGCCAAGACATAGTGGGCGTGCTAATGCCTTGCCATGCGACAGTTGATTTTCATACATTCGCTGCGTGCGAATGCATCTAGCGAGCGGGTCTGAATCGAGCCCACAGTTCCTTGCTGGACAGACTAAAGCTGGGTACACACCATACAACGATGCGTCCCAGCGATCGGTTAATGATGTAACAATACATCACGCACACGCTGAACACACTGCACAATCTGTCGTATGACGGCGCAATGTATGGCTACATGCTGCATGTAATAGCACAGCACTGTTCATTGTATCTTCCTATGTGACATACAGGACAGCAGATGGGACGATGTGATGAATGACGGACGGGAACGATAGATCAAGTGTACACATTATACGATGTGTACGATATAGTGTTCCTATCCGCATCAGGGCAATATAATGTCCAATACATTGTACACACACACATTGTATAGTGTGTATCCAGTTTAAGGCTGTTTGCACCCCCAATTTTTCCAATATATTCCAGTATTGTGGGTTGGCTTCACACAATTTATTTCTTTTTTTGCTTTTTTTAGCAATGAAAAAAGGCAAGGCTTGGATCCATGCACAGGACCGCTAGGTTTTCATGGCGGAATCGAGGTTTAGAAACCAAGGTTGTTGATGGCATGTTCAGGTTAGAAGATCAAAATAACCTTTAGTAAATACTGTGGTTTTGACTATGAACCTGCCATCAATGCGTGGCAGATCCCATCAAATCCAAACCCCACCTAATCAACCTTTAGTAAATGTAACCCACAGTGGGTAAATCTTACAGCTAGTGTCAAAGGCGGTCTAAAATTATATTATCAGGCGAATAGTCCTAATGGTCTATCTGACATTAGCTGCAATATATCAGAATAACACACACATTAAGATTTATGTAGACAGAGGGACAAATTTACAACGCATCACTTTTCAAAGTGCACAAAGTGCATTACAGTAAATTTAAAGAATTTGCAGTTGATTTAATTTTTTCAAGTCAAAACAATCAAACTATTATATAAACACTATAATAATAATAATAATAATAATAATAATAATAATAATAATAATAATAATAATAATAATAATAAACTCCATACTTATAGTCAAACTCAAGAACACAACATTATTATAGTGTCTACCATGAACATGCTGGTGTGACAACAAGATTAAAAACACTAAAATAAGAGACATTTTTCCTTCTGGGCTAATTGAATTAGTTCAGGATAACTGTAAAATGCAATTAAACAGAACCTGACAACATTGTTTTCTGAAACACAAAATATTTCAGCTTCACACTGCGCTCGCTGCTCAAAGCCAGTCACACACATCTGTGGGTCATGGTGAGTGGTACGCAACTTAGTTGCATCCTCACTTGTGGCTGAAAATATGTAGCTGGGTGGATACAGTGTGATCACACATAAACTAAGTTTAATGAGAACGGGACGAGGGCAGTAGTTTCACATGGGTTGGTAATACCCAGTGAGATGTATTCACCCTGTCGCCCCTCCTATAGTCCTCTGTGCGCGCCCAAGGCACTCTGCTATTTCGATGTGTTTGTATGTACTGATGTTAACAGTTTAATGATTGAGTTTGGTGTTCAGCACAATACTGAACAATGCTTTCAGACTACTCTTCGAGGAATCAATATAGTCGCCACTCACTAGTATTGTGTACAACTCACCATGACCCATGGATGTGTGTGATTGGCTTTGAGCAGCACAGTGTGAAAAAACACAAGATTAACTGTGCATCAGACCTTCTATGAATGCTGCGTGTATGCACACTAGAGTCAATATAGCTCAGCATTTATACTGCTTGCTATGTGTGTTAGACTTAAACCCTTTTATTAAATATTATGAAGATTTGCATGTCACTAGTTTTTATGATGTGCAAGAATAAAATCAATGCGTTTGACATAAGGTGATAGACTGGGAATGGGTATGTAATGCCGACTGTCGGGATGCCTCCTGTCACAATACCGACAGCGGCATCCCAATGGTTGGTATCCCGAAAGGGGTTGGGTAAGTATACTTACACTCCCCCCTTTCCCCTCCTAACGCTAACCATTTCTTCTTGTAGCCTAACCCTAACCCTCCATATCCCGCACCCTAACCCTCCCGGTTAGTGCCTAAACCTAACCCTCCCCCCTTAGTGCAAAACCCTAATCTCCCCCAGTGGTGCCTAACCCTAACCCTCCTCCTTAGGGGTGCCTAACCCTAACCTCCACCCCCCAAAACCTAACCCAGCTACCTTCCTGCACTGTATTTGTACTGTTAGTCACTTTTTTGGTTATGTACTTTGTAAGGCGCTGCGGAACACTTATGGAACCATATAAATTAACGATAATAATAACTACATCCCATAGACTGTAATTGATTTGTTTTCATGATAATACTACATTTAATCATAGTCAACTGAGGATATTAGTGGAAGATAATTACCATGTTCAATATGATCTGATGGTTAATTTGTAACTTCATCTGAAATGAGTTTCTCAAGAATAGTAGAATAAATAAATTTCACATGTACAAAATACAATGTTAGGAGGTTTCTTAGATAATGGGAACTTAGGAAGGCATGGTGAGCAGTTTAATAGGACTTGGATAGTTTCATTTGGTTCGGAAATACTGCATACTGTAGGTCTAGTGTTAAAGATTGGAGTAGATTGGAGTAGGTTCAGAATCAGATTTGGTAATGCAATAAATAGTCAGAAAAGGCAGTGGGTCACATAAGGGGCATAGGGCCATATTCAATTAGGCTGCGAAAACCCATTATTGGCAATACTTTATTGCCGATGACTTCATTTTCGCTGTTTTCACTTTTCCCCGTATTCAATGTCAAAGACTTTTCGCAGGTGTGAAAAGTCTTTGCCAAAATCCAGGGATAAGTTTTCACCATAGAATAGGTGGTGAAAAAAAGTGCAGAATTGGGGTTTTGGGGATCTAACTAAATAAAAAGTACCCTGCATCCCTTGGACTGTCCCCCAAAGGTATTTTGTTTCAAACATTTTTTAAAAGTTCCACTGGACACCCCAAAAAAAGTGCTTTCGTTTTGGTGGCGAAAAAAAAAAAGTTGGGGGACAAACTTATAAACTAGCAAAATAGACTCAGGGGGGGGTCTCCAAGTATGCAGCAGGTGTTGTTTTGGTTGTGGTTGGTTGCGGCAGGTGGATTTTTAACGATTTTGTAAAGTTCACTTTAGGGACTTAAAAATAAGCTTGCACCCATTTTCATGTACCCCACATTTGATGGGACTAGTTATTTAAAAAAAAAAAAATGTTGTTAAATGCTATTCTTCACCACTTTGTTAAAGACGCATAAAAGCACCTGAAGAGACCGTTTAAAACCCCCAAATACCTTTAGCAGGGCATTTCGGGGGTACCCATATTGATCCCCCATGTTAGTACAGCTTTTGGGGGGTGACAGGCTGATTTCCTCAAAAGTGACAGGACTTTTCGCTACTTACCTTTCCGCCAGGTCCCGTTTTTGCCTCTTTGAAATTGAATACGAGGATACGCGGGCACGCGCCCAATACTTTTTCACTTCCAAAACCTCCGATGACAGCGAAAAGTCCAGCAACTGACTTTTCGCTTCTAATTGAATATGCCCCATAAGGTCTGCAATAGTACTCTGTGTCTGATATTATTATTGTTTATTACTATTGTGTGACCATATTATGCTGTGTTGTACAAAGAATATTTATCATTCACAAATGCCCTTTCCCATTGACTAAAGCCTAAAATCCCTATCATACAAACACACACACTAGGGTCCATTTTTTTAGTCCGCATTCAGAGAAGGTAACAGGTGATTGGAACTTAAACATGAAAGCAATTAGAGAGTTTATCCTAAGCATAGTGAGAACTAGTGTATATAAATAAATACAATGTATTGCACATGATTTTTAGACAGATAAGAACTGTGTGAGAGTAAGTAAACACTACTTAAAAATGTCCTTTAAGGGAATGTACGGTAGGTGCATGCAGAAGCACCAGGACTGCTGTAACGTACACAGGGCCTGATTCAGCTACGGAAGGAATTGCAAAGTTGCTCGCAAGCAGCTTTGCAATTCCGTCTGTGCAGATATGGTAATGCAGCAGGAGACATCACACCTCCTGCCGCACTCTGCGGAACACCGTCCGGCTAAGGTGACCCATTGAGTCACGCAGCCGGCCGCTGCAGATGAGAGGAAGAAGGCAGGAAATCTCCGTCAGCCTACAGAGATCCTGGCTTTCCCCCCCTCCGCCCCCAATGGCGGGACACGTTTTGGGAAACGGAGGCCATCGCCGCCCCCTCCCCGGCCACAAATGGCAGCAGACTGTCAATCACTGACAGTCTGCTGCCAGTCTACATGCAGGATCGTAGACCCGTTCTGCACATGCGCAGAACGGGTCATGCACCTCAGGTCCGGCTCTAAGGGTGTTCGACCAGTGCGGTCGAACAGGGGCGCCACCCATAGAGAGCGCACCCCAGCACGCCTCCAAATAACGTCACATAATCGGAGTGGTCTATGGTAATTAGACCATACCCCCATTTTTGGGCGCGCACGGCTTCGCCGCGTGCGATGTTGGGGTGCACTGTAGAGAGCTCCAACCCCTTGCAGGCCCTGATGCACCTGCGCAGATTGCCGATCATCGGGAATCTGCATTCAGCAGTGCACTGCTGAATAAGGCCCACAGTGAAGTGAATCCGTGTTATTGTCTGCATAATATTTGCAGCTAGAATTACTTCCTCACAAGGATGCCGGGAGACAGGTGGCTGTTTTTACGATACGCTTTTAGTAAGTGTTAAAATAATGGTTGCCAGGAGTCCAGCTAATCCAGCAGGAACAGCATAGTAACTGTTCATACCAGTTTATTTGTTTATTGTGACCTTTACTTTAATCTATCAAATGTGAACATGGGAGTCACTGAGTATCATGAAATATTACTTCCCTGAAACTAATTGTACAATATCAGTCTTATTATCTAGACATGAATTAATTTTTTTCTTATGAAAGTTCAGAGAAGCTAAATAGTTTTTAAATCTGATTTTAAAGCAAATCATCTTCTATTTATTATGCTGATAGCTACATAGAATGTGATTAGAAATAAGCCTGGACAGATCATGTGATGTAATTACACTGTGGTGCTGCTTTAGAAAGGAGCATACCTCCCAGCACTGCCAGAGTCTGATTTGGCTAAAGGGGCGTGGCCACATCACACTAAAGCTGTGACCGTGTCATAGGGGGTGTGGTCATGCATCCGGGAGGCGTTGATGCATGGCCATTTGGAATACTTCCTAAAACCCAGAAATCAGGTCCCGCCAAAATTGGGACATTTGGAAAGTGTTAAGGAGACACAAATGCTGATCACATGGCTTTATTTTTGGGGCTGGATACAAACTGTCAGAGATTAAAGCAAAGCCACAGGACAATCGCAAACCCAATTTTTTTTACATGTGCATATATATATATATATATATATATCTTGTAGAGCCTGGCACTCTGGATAAATAATGCAGCGTTCTGGGTGCCTTCCTAGATGATCATACAAAAAATCCAAGGTCCTAGAAAGGAACAGGCGGCACTCCAAATCCAAATGTAAACAAAATGTATTCAAAACATTAAGGTGAGAAAGACATCATTCATCGACGTTTCAAAGTCCGCAGACTTTTTCTTCAGGATGTATCACTAAGACATCAGCAACAAACAAGTGTTATAGTGCAGGTGTCCTACCTTATATGCGCCCATATCGCGCCATATCCACACTCCCAGCTGCGCTGTCTCCGGACGAGGGGGCGGGGCCTCCGCAATCCCGGAACCGGAAGTGATGCGGGCGATGACAATACTGGTTGCTAGGCAACCTCTGTAGCCACAACTCACCACGCAGGCAGCGCAGCACTGGAGGGATATAACATGTAAACATTAAAACAGTGCATCAGACCATGTGTGACAGTCACATGGAAAGTGATATTACAAAAATAACTACGTGTATACTCATAAAACAAAAAAAAAAAAGGAAAAAAGAGAAAAACCCTGATGTAGACATTAACAATAATATCAAATATATAATCTCAAAGCTCATAATTAAATAACTGGCGACCAAAACAACAACAAAGGAAGGAGCTGTACAAATACAACAGTGACAGTGACTTCATGATTAACGACTCTGATGAGTCCAGCTCTACTCCCATGGTTCCTGCAGCTCGCATAACAAGGTCAAAAAACGACAACGCGGGGCCAAGCCCACTAGGCGGGGTGGACAAAATAAAAGGATCAGTAAAACCATCAATCAATCGGAGAAGGAATTAATTTTTAATTTGTCATCTCGGACTTTGAGCGATATGGAAATATCTGTTTTGGATAAGGGATTATCCTTTGTCCCCAGTAATTTCCATCGAGACCTACCATGGAAGGTGGATCTCCATAAATTTAGCCGGAGCTTACGTATCAAAGAATTTTTCCAGCACAAATCTGCAGCGGCACCTGATCCCTTTGATGATTTTTTTCGGATGCATTCTCACTCAAACTTTGATCCCCCCTCTTCCAACTCCTCCCTGAAAACGTTCTCTCGACTCCTAGATGAATCTGTATCCAAGTTTGATAAAACAGTGCAACATCAGCACCATAATTTATCTCGGGAACAGAAAAAAGCTTTGCAGAACCTTGCTAAGAGCAAAGAGATTGTTATCCGCCCCGCAGATAAGGGCGGGGCGATTGTTATTATGGATTCTAGTAAATATCTTATTGAGATTGATCGCCAACTTGCAGATGAAAAAACTTACAAATGTTTATTTCATGATCCTTCTGTTGAGTACATAAAAACCTTAGATAATATCTTGCATATGGCCTTACATAATAATTTAATCAACAAAAACTAGTTGATGCATTAACCACCGATTTTCCTCTAGTACCTGTAATATACACTATTCCAAAGGTGCATAAGGATGCCAAGGACCCGCCGGGTAGACCGATTATATCGGCCCGCGGGTCTTTGTTGCAACCTATTTCGCAGTTCTTAGATTTTTGTTGCAGCCGTTAGTTATGGGTCAACAAACTTTCTTAAAGGATACCACCCAGTTTTTGTTAAAATTGCAGGGGTTAGGGGATATACGATCAGGTACCATTATGTGTACACTTGACGTTAAAAATTTATATACCATCATTCCCCACGAAATGGGATTAAATTCTATGCAGAGTTTCTTACAGGCCAATAACTTCACTACTTTGGATACAGATTTGTTTCTGGAACTGCTGGAATTCACGTTAACAAAAAACTTTTTTTTGCACAATAATAAGTTTTTTTTACAGCTCATGGGTTGTGCGATGGGGTCCAATGTGGCCCCATCGTACGCTAATGTTTTTATGTTTGACCAAGAGCGCAAATTTTTCTTTGAAGATTCCAACATTTCCCGACACATAATGCTGTATACCAGATATATAGACGACCTGTTCCTTTTATGGACAGGTCCAGAAGTTGAATTGATTAAGGTCATTGAGGTTATCAACTCCCAAGATAATCCAGTTAAGTTGTCATTTGTACATAGTACATCTGAAATTAATTATTTAGATGTTAAGATCAAGATCAATGAGGGCCATATCTGTACTGAGGTTTTCCACAAGCTAACAGACCGTAATACCCTGCTACACTATAGCAGTTGTCACCCACAATCTCTTAAAAAAGCTCTTCCAAAATCTCAGATGTATAGGGCTGCTAGAATTACCTCTGACACCTCAGCAGTGGCCTCTGCTTTAGACTTGGTATCCAGACAGTTTGCTGAACGTGGTTACCCTGCAAACATTCTTAGTGATACCAAAGAACAAGTGCTCCAAATTCCTCGGGAAAATCTTTTAAAAGCAAACAAGTAGGGCCTAAAACGAATAAAATCCCGTTTGCGTCGGAATACACTATGGCAAGTCAGGTACTTCCTCGGGCCACCAGAGCACTATGGCCAATAGTGACTGGTGACCGTGAGTTACCTTTTTTTAAAAACAAAGAAATTATGCCATGTTACAAACGTGGACGCAACCTCAGGGATATCTTAGTAAAATCTAGGATTAGCACACCCCCTTTAATGCACACGGAATCATTTCTCACTCAAATTAAAAAACCTGGGTGCTACAGATGTGCTTCTTGCATTACGTGCAGATACTTAGAACCAGGTAGTTATTTCAAGCATCCGCATACGGGTCGCAAGTTTGACATCAGATATAATTTAACGTGTCAAACACAATATGTGTTATACATTATAATGTGCCCTTGCGGGCTCTACTACATGGGCCAAACAATACGTTCATTCAGGGAGAGGATGGCACTACACCGCTCTGCCATCCGGGCAGCTCTCGAGGGACGAGTTAATGATCAACTAGTTGCACGACATTTTAAGAACGCGCAACATTCTTTGGCGTCCCTTAAATATAAAATAATAGACCACATTCCTAAAGACATCAGAGGTGGTGACCGAGGTAAAAAATTGAGCCAGGCCGAAGCTCGTTGGATCCATCAATTAGACACGATGGCGCCCAGGGGGCTCAATGAGATGTTATCGTTTAATGTATTTCTCTAAGCAAATAGGTTGAGCAGGTTACAATTATGAGATGCTGAGATCAGTTATATAATATACATTGTGTTAACATGAAACCGTCAGGTTAGCTAAGGCTAGCCAAAAAATGTTTTGCAGTTAGAATTAATAATGAGTTCTTTTCGATTGTAATTTTATGTCAGTAAGCTTATAGCCATAAATGGTATAGAAGCAGTAAATTGTTAATTATTAAACACAAGTAGTTATTTAATTATGAGCTTTGAGATTATATATTTGATATTATTGTTAATGTCTACATCAGGGTTTTTCTCTTTTTTCCTTTTTTTTTTTTTTTTTTGTTTTATGAGTATACACGTAGTCATTTTTGTAATATCACTTTCCATGTGACTGTCACACATGGTCTGATGCACTGTTTTAATGTTTACATGTTATATCCCTCCAGTGCTGCGCTGCCTGCGTGGTGAGTTGTGGCTACAGAGGTTGCCTAGCAACCAGTATTGTCATCGCCCGCATCACTTCCGGTTCCGGGATTGCGGAGGCCCCGTCCCCTCGTCCGGAGACAGCGCAGCTGGGTGTGGATATGGCGCGATATGAGCGCATATAAGGTAGGACACCTGCACTATAACACTTGTTTGTTGCTGATGTCTTAGTGATACATCCTGAAGAAAAAGTCTGCGGACTTTGAAACGTCGATGAATGATGTCTTTCTCACCTTAATGTTTTGAATACATTTTGTTTACATTTGGATTTGGAGTGCCGCCTGTTCCTTTCTAGGACCTTGGATTTTTTATATATATATATATATATATATATATATATATATAATAAAAACGTTGCGTCTGTCTTTTTGTTCCAAGTTGTGCAAAAATAGGATCTAGTCAAGATGCCGGCGGACGGGATGCCGGACGCCAGGATACCGACCCTGGAATCCTGACACCTGCATCTCGAAAGGATCAAGATACTGATGTCGGCATCCCGTATGTGGGGTAGGCTTAGGATCAGTGGGTTAGGTTTAGGGTCCGGCCGGGGAGGGTTAGGGTTATGCACTGCCCGGTGGATGGTTAGGTTTAGGGGGCAGGCAGGGCCGGCGTTAGGCTGTGCTGCGCCCAGCGCCGTCCTCTGTTACCGTCCCTTCCCTCCTCCGCTCCCTCCCCCTTAGCTTAAATATCTCCTATAGCGCTGGGAGGGAGGTGGGCGTTTCCTACGCCCTCCGGAAACAGTAGCGCTCCGGGCGAAGGACCGGAGGAAGTTGTTGTTAGGCACCATCAAGGGAGGATTAGGTTTAGGGTGTGAGAAGGGGGGGTTAGGATTAGGCACCATCAGGTGGAGGTTACGGTTAGGCATCACCGGGGGGAGGTTAGGGTTAGGCACCACCGGGGAGAGGTTTAGGGGGGGAGAGGTGGAGGGTTAGGTTACTTACCGGCCCGTCAGGATCTTCACCGGTGGTCAGCAGACTGACAGCGCCATCCTGTCCACCAGTATATCATACCGATTCCGCAAAAACTACTGAACCGATTTTCATGAAAACTGCATTTTGTAGTGGAACTCCTAGAAATTACCTGCACTGTCTCTTGAATAGGATAGGCTACATAGCAGTCTGTGCACAGGGCACACAGTGACATTGGTGTGAGTCATGGGTGAATAGGATAGGCTACATAGCAGTCTGTGCACAGGGCACACAGTGACATTGGTGTGAGTCATGGGTGAATAGGATAGGCTACATAGCAGTCTGTGCACAGGGCACACAGTGACATTGGTGTGAGTGATGGGTGAATAGGATAGGCTACATAGCAGTCTGTGCACAGGATACACAGTGACATTGGTGTGAGTGGTGGGTGAATAGGATAGGCTACATAGTAGTCTGTGCACAGGGCACACAGTGACATACTGTAAAATGGGTACTTTATTATATTTGCATAATTTTTTTATGTTGAATTTTTAGACACAAAGCTCCTGCAGAATCAAGCTTACAAACTAAGGCCCTGATTCAGCTTCAGATGGAATAGCTAAGCAACTCGCAAGTCGCTGTATCACCTGATGCGGGGAGGGACACTGTGCGCTGCCGAAAAGGGAGTGTGGCCTCGCAGCCTGAACCCCCATGGTCCTTTGCTTCTTACTGAGGGGGGGGCTCACAGTGTCAGGAGCCGAGTGCTGCATTTAATACTACAGTGCGGCACTCCTGAGGGGAGTCTGCACCTTGGTGTCCCACCTCGGTGGCCCGCACCCCCTTGTTACACCACTGGTCATATCATCACTCCTTAAAATGTTAAATGCCGCACCTAGGGGTTAAAGTGGGCCAGAACAGGGTGGAACTGTGGGCCTCATTCAGAGGCGGTCGGAGGATGCAAGCGGTCGCTCAGAAACTGGGCGGCCACTTGCATCCTGACCGGCCGCCTCTGTTGCGGTCATTAGGCTGTGGGTTAACACGCACAGCTCTAATGACCGCTCCGGTGATGGTCGCGATGGTTAGCCATCGGGGCTTACGACGAGACCCTAGGGTAGGGTCTCCCTTGTCGTAAGCCCCGGAGAGCTTCTGGCTCTGTCTGAGACGGAAGCTCTCCACTGACATCACTAGTGATGTCAGTGGGGCCGCCCCCAAATGGTAGGCGTTCCCATGGGAACGCCTCCGTTTGGGCTGCCACCCCCCCGGCCCTCCTTCCAAATGGGGCGAGCTGTCAATCAACATCGACAGCTCGCCCCCTTTGGATCGAGACCCGCTACGACTGGCGCTGCTGTCGTGCGCATGCTCTGTGGGGGGCCATCGACCCTGTCCGAGCGCATCGGCGCTATCGACCGGGTCTGAATGACCCCCTGTGTTCCGTCAGTTCTAATTGGAGCGGATCTCCGTCCGCCCAGAAACTGGCAGCTGCAGGTCTGCAGCTCATACTTGCCTACTTTTGAAAAAGCATTTTAGGGAGATTGTGAAAGCAACACCCATAAGAGCAGCATTAAAGTGGGCGTGTACATCTAAGCGGCGTCTCATAAAATTGACTTACATCCAAATATAAATGAGCCCCAAAGCAGAGCGTAAAATTTACATGTATTGTGTTTTACAAGTGGTTCCATATAAGTGGCCACTAGAAACCTTATATGAAAATGTATATAGCCATAGAGATCATAGGGCCTGATTCAGAGCCGGACGCTCTGACCAGAGCACTCGCTCTGAATCAGGGCCCTCCTCCATTAAAATGGAGCGTCCTCCTGGACGCTCGTATAGCTGTGGGTCACCACCCACAGCATATACGAGCATCCAAGAAGATGGTCGCGATGGTCTTGACCATTGCGACCATCGGACTTGCGATGGAAACCCTGCGGTCGGGTTTCCCAGCCACAAACCCTGGAGTGATTTTGGCTCTATCAGAGCCAAAATCACTCCCACTGACATCACTAGTGATGTCAGTGGGGCAGGCTTCAGACGGTAGGCGTTCCCATGGGAACACCTCCGTCTGGCAGGCACGCCCCCAGCACGCCCACCAAAGGGGGCCTGCTGTCAATCAACATCGACAGCACGCCCCCTTTGGTGCGAGACCCGGAGCGATGGGAAGCCCGTCGCTCGCCGGGTCTCGTGCATGCGCACAACGGAGCTCCCTCCGTCGTGAGCATGCGCAGTGGGGAACATCGACCCACTTGCGAGCGTACTGCCGCTGGCGAGTGGGTCTGAATGACCCCCATAGTGCCTTATAACCAATGCAGGGAAATGGCACTAATGATCCCATTTGAATGTGTATATAATATATATATATATATATATATATATATATTTATTTATTTATTTATTTTTTCCCAATGTATATAACAGCTACATAATGGGTGTAAGGTGCAATCAGGAAGATTGCTAGACTTTCAGGGAGTCAGGGAGATTTCTACTATTTCAAGGAGTCTCCCTGACAATCAGGGAGAGTTGGCAATTATGCTGCAGCTGTCAGCCTGAATGAGCTCCGCACTGCTGAAGTTTTTGCTGGCTAAGCCTCCCAGACTGGCCCCACGGTCCACACCTGACTGACAACAATACTTGTAAGTACACAGGCAGCTGCGCACCGCTGCCTGAATCAGTGATTAAGTCAGTGTTTGCTCTGGTTTGCGATGTCGGGCTCAGCGGCTGGCTTCCTGTTTCCCACTATGACTGCCCGCACCCCACTGTGTGCTGCCTACAATTGTATGATTATATGATTGATTTGGCCCGCCGCCCGCCCTGCCTTCTCCAGTCCGGTGACAGTCCATCTCCTCTGGCAGGATAGCTGCTGCATAGGATTTCTTTTCTTCTGAATGCAAAAATGTGTTTGCATGGTAACTGCCTGGTTGAGCTGGTATGAAAATTAAATACTCTCTGCAGCAGTGCTGCTGCTAGCCTGTTACACTAGAAGCTTTGATTATGAAGTTTTTAGATTTTATAAAATACATCTGTGTTCTCCCACTGCCCCCCCAACTGTGTGTGTTCACCCTGATTCCATTGTCCCCCCCCAACTGTGTGTGTTCACCCTGATTCCATTGTCCCCCAAACTGTGTGTGTTCACCCTGCTCCCATTGTATCCCCCTCCCCACATTGTGTGTACACCCTGCTCCCATTGAACCCCCTTCCCCACATTGTGTGTACACCCTGCTCCCATTGCTCCTCCCTCCCCACTGTGTGTTCACCCTGCTCCCACTGCTCACCTACCCACCCCCTCCACACTTTGTGTGATTACCATGCACTACTTCTATGGGCATTATGTGTAAGGGGCACTATAATGCTGTGGGCATTATATAAGGGTCACTACTACTGTGGACATTACTACTGTGGGCATTGTGTATAAGGGGCACTACTGTGTGTCCATACCGCCCAACATTTGACTTCCATTAACAAGGATTTCTGCTCGCCTTCGACATGCTCGCTCCCGAAAAAGAGCCGTGATCTATCAAAAGGGGCGTGGTCTAGCACCACGCCCCTGTTTACGTCACTTAGGGGGCCTGCCCACGGGATTCCTCCCCGCACTGTGAATAGATGCCGTGCGCATGCGCACGGCATCTATTCTCACTGCTCACCTGCTGCTCTGCCATGCCCCCCCCCCCGCCACGGGACACTGCGGCCTGCAGGTGGGACAGCGGGACAGTCCCCAAAAAACGGGACACTTCAGTCTCCTTCAGCCTTCCAACCCTCAAACATGACACTCTGGGCCTGATTCAGAGCCAGACGCAATTAGCGCTCGCTCGTCCAGAAAATAGGGGTGGCTATTCAAATGAACCGTTCGCTCTTTGCGGTCTGTTCACGCCTCTAGGTCTGAACGAGCGAACAAAACTTGCGGTCGTTTTTTGGATAAATACGCCCCCTGGCCGCTCGTATCCTACGTCATGTCCGCTATTTATTAGATTAATCGAGTACATCGACCAGCGTATGAACTGCTCGCTATTCTTGTGGTTGCTTTTTGCTACCACAATCTTGCGAGCAGTTCTGGCTATAAAATAACCCAGTGACGTGGTCAATGACGCTGCTGTTTTAATTATGCACACCCATAAAACGCCCGTTTTGACCTTTAAGCACGCATGCGTTCGGATCTCCACTCCCCGTTTTCAAGCACCTTCCCCTGTTACCACCCACATACGCCTCATTCTGTCACTTAAATTATCAGGCATATGCTATTTTGCGAGCACATGAATTTCGACTGCACTGACTGGTTCGCGCATGCGTATAACGATCTGTACGCATGCGCAGTTGGGCAAACATCGCTCGGAGCGAACGAGCGGCCGCTTACGAGCGGCTCTGAATCAGGGCCGTCCCTCCTACTTTTTGGAGCGGCCTCCCGGCCGCTTGCATAGCTGTGGGTGACCACCCACAGCTATAGCGAGTGGCCAAAATGATGGTCGCGATGGTCAAGACCATCGCGACCATTGGGCTTGCGACAAGACCCTTGCGGTAGGGTCTCGCTGCCGCAAGCCCTGGAGTGCTTTTGGCTCTATCAGAGCCAAAAGCACTCCCACTGACATCACTAGTGATGTCTGTGGGGCTGGCCCCAGACGGTAGGCGTTCCCACGCCCCAAAGGGGGCGTGCTGTCAATCACCATTGACAGCACGCCCCCTTTGGTGCGAGACCCTTAACGACGGCTTGGCCGTCGTTATTCGGGTCTCGCGCATGCGCACGACGGAGCCGGCTCTGTCGTGCGCATGCGCGCTCGGGCAACATCGACCCACTTGCGAACGCTCAGCGCTCGCGAGCGGGCTGAATCAGGCCCTCAGTTTCTGAGTTCCTCAGTAGGTTCCAGTTCCAGGTCTTGCGTTCAGAGCAGTAGCAGAGTTGCAGCTTCCTCAAGCTATACTCTGATTACATTAGACTCCAATTCCTGGCCTGAGTGCTGAGTTCCAATCTACCAGTACTATATTGGGAATTGGTATGTTATACCGGCGGACGTCAGCATGGCGGATGAAATACCGACGCCGGAAGGCCATCCCTAACCTTCTCCCACTCTAACTCTCCCTTAGGGGTGCCTAACCCTAACCTCCCGCCCTAGTGCCTAACCCTAACCTCCCCCCAGGGGTGCCTAAGCCTAACCCCCCCTCCCCTCCCCGCACCATAAACCTAACCCTCCCGGGGGGGTGCCTAACCCTAACCTCCCCCCGGGGGGCCTGACCCTAACCCTAGCCTAACCCTCTCAGGGGGGGGTGTCTATCCCTAAATCCCCCCAAAGACCCCAAACCTTACCCTTCCCCCACAGCTATCCGCTCCCGATTGCCGGCTTACCTACGATCTGCGGTATGCATCGGGATTTCGGCGTAGGGCTAATGATAGGCGTCGGTGTTTAGATGCCTATCATTAGTCCCATGCCAGGATTTCACTGTCGGGAAGCCGGTGGTCAGCCTTTCGACCGCCGACTTCCTGATTACATACCCTATATTGTTCTGAGTCCTGGAGGTCACCCTTCTCTCTGAAGTGTATGCCTGGTCTTCCTGTCCTTCCTGTCCTTCAAAGGTCACTAGGTGAGGGGTTGCCCAGTGGAACTGGTCTGTTCACGCCAGTTCCAGTTCAGTAGCCATGCATATCACTAGCCTGTGGTTCTTACATTGTCACTAGTGTGCCTACACCCCTGTTTATACCCATGAACCAAAGTATTATAAAGCCACCTTGTCTCCTATGCACATCTGTCATACCTAAAGGTACCGAGCCGGATCTACAGAAACCAAGACCGTGACAAAGGCTCCATGATAAGATACAAATATGCAGTAATTAAACTTGTAATGAAGTCTCTCACCTGCTCACAAGGTTTTCAGGGTTTAGTGACTCCACAATACTAGGAAGTAAGGCTCAGTTTAAACACCCCAGCAATTGCAAGGTAATCCCAAAAAGCAGCCAGCAGCTGAATTGCCGCCGGTTTAAATCCCGACGCCGGAAGCCAGAAGGTCCAGAATCCTGTCAGGGGCTATAAGTGCCCTAACCATCCCCCTGCCCCCCCCCGCCCTAAACCTCCCTTGGTGGTGCCTAACCCTGACCTCCCCCCTGGTGGTGCCTAACCCTAATGCCCCCTTCCCGCATCCTAAATCTAACCCTCCCCATGGGTTGCCTAACCCTCCCCATGTGGTGCCTAACCCTAATCTTCCGCTAAACCTAATCCCCCCCCATCCCTGGGTTGAGTGTAATACTTACCCGTACACTTACCTTCGGGATAGCGGGGGTCGGGAGGCCAACGTTGGTATCCTAGCTGTGTCGGCATTATTGCGGGCATCAGGATTCCAGCGTTGGTATATATCGACACCCGGGGTCCCGTTCGCCGGCACATTAAACGTATCCCGGTAGAACATATCTGTGTTAATATCTAGGCCCAAGAGTGTTGTGCATTTATGTGTTTGTGATTCTTACTTTTTCTCCACATAGGTGCTGTTGATGCTTTTTCCAGAAGATTCATTGTTTTTTTAACGTGTTATCCATTCTGCAAAAAAATTATAGTGTCAACCATAGATGTCATAATTCTAAAAAAAAAACCATGACAGATTTTGACAGCAATTTCCAGAGTTTTCTATTCTCACTTTTTTTGATGTTTCCGCAAATTCCTGCTCCTTGTGCTGGAGATCAGACCATCATTTTTGCACTTGGTATTTACTCTTTTTACACATTTTCCAAATTTTTTCTCTGAGTTTTCTAATTAGCCGCTAATTTCGTTGCGGTTGTTGGTCCTGGGGTAACATCTCCAGACACAGTCATAATCTTGCTGATTGCTTGTTGACCATCAGCTCCATCTCACTGGATGACATGGCCTTCGCTAATTTTGTTTTTCTTTGGTCATCATAAGTGTCCTTTGTGGGTACGGTATTAAAACATGAGTATGCAGTGTGAAAGCCTCATCAGCAACAAAAACAAAATTGAGCCTGTATGTATTTCACTCTCATTCTGGAAAGTTCGGTGCATTGATTTTAAACATTGATATGGAACTGCGTGAGTTCCAATGCCCCACCATCTGACATTTTTCCCAATGTCCACAAGTATAAATTCATATTTGGCATTCACAATGGCCATTAGAATAATATTATTATTATTAGTAGTAGTATTATTATTATCATTTATTTATATGGTGCTACAAGTGTTCCGCAGCACCTTACAAAGTACATAAACAAATAAGTAACCAGCGACTTACAATACAATACAATGCAGGACACGGACATGGATAAATCACATAGCTATATATTAGCGACTTTTATACCCACAGAAGCAGCCAAGTGTTAGTAGCCCTAGTGGGGAGTAAGAGATAAATGAAAATACAGTAGGGAGAAGCACAAGAGAGTACGGGGCCCTGCTCGAAAGAGCTTACATTCTAAATGGGAGGGGCAGACAAACAGGAGTGGCACAAATGGGGTAGACGGGGAGGAAGGAATATGTAGCAGCAAGTTAGGATGAGAGCTGGAAGGTTTTAATGAAGTGGTGGGTCTTAAGAGCTTGTTTAAATGATTGGGGAGGGAGTTCCAAAGGTGGGGAGTAGTAAGGGTAAAATCTTGGAGGCGGGAGTGGGAGGAAGTAATCAATTGGCATGAAAGGCGGCGTGTACTAAGTGAACGAAGAGGGCAGACAGAAGAGTGAAGGGAGATGAGTTCAGAGATGTAAATGTGAGAGGAATGGGTGAGGGCTTTGTAAGTGAGTGTGAGAACCTTGAATTGGATTCTGATAGGGTAGGGGAGCCAGTGGAAGGCTTTTAAGAGAGGGGAGGCAGATGTGGACTGTTTGGAGAGGAAAATTAACCGAGCAGCAGCATTGAGGACAGACTGGAGAGAAGAGAGATGGGAATTGGGGAGGCCAGATAGAAGGAGGCTACAGTAGTCCAATCTGGAGTCACCAGTGAATGTATGAGGGTTTTGGTGGCATCCTGGGTGAGAAAGGGTCTGATTTTGGAAATATTTCTGAGATGGAAACGACAGGACTGTGAGAGGTTCTGAATTTGTGGTTTCAAGGGAAGAGTTCAGGATGACTCCAAGACAACACACTTTGGGACTAGATTAAATAGTTATGCCACCTATTGATAAAGAAATAATGGGAAATGAGGTCATGTGGGAGGGTGAGAAGAGGATCAGCTCAGTTTTAGACATAGCAGAGAGACAGTTGGAGATAAGAGTCAGTAGAGATGGGGAAAGATCAGGTGAGGAAAGGTAGATCTGAGTATCATCAGCATAGAGATGATAAAGGAGGTCAAAAGAGTGAATGAGTTTACCTAGAGAGGACATATAGAGAGAGAATAGGAGAGGTCCAAGAACAGAACCTTGGGGAACACCTACTGTAAGAGGCTGTTGGGGGGAGGAGGAGTTGTGAGAGGAAACAGAGAAAGAACGGTCAGAGAGGTAGGAGGATAGCTAGGAGAGGGCAGTGTCACGTAGACCAAGGGAGTGAAGGATATGCCAGTGTCACATAAACCAAGGGTGTGAGGGATATGCAGCAGGAGAGAGCGGTCCACAGTGTCAAAAGCAGCAGAGAGGTCAAGGAGAATGAGTAGGGAGTAGTGGCCATTGGATACAATCCTAAAAAATCCATTGCAATTGTAGATAAAGGATCCGCTATTAGCTGGTTGCATTGTAAGTTTATTTAGAAACATATTTATCTGCACACAATATGTTTCCCGTCTATGGCTCCTCCACAATTAGGGAAATTCCATTGCTCTTCAAAATCTTTAGCAATAGCTAGCAATCTTCAACCATTGTAGGAAACTGAAATAAAAAAAATATGAAATGTAATATCAATTGTCACATCAGTTTAATATTTTAAATTTTTTTTTTTGTAACAGTCTTCTGTGTTTATGGAGGAAGGGACTTTGGTTACTATTGAGGAACCTGCGGACACTCCATCTCCATTTCTATTTCAACTCCTATCCATGGTAGCCAGGAAGCGTCACAGCAGCCTGAAGTGACCATGAGGATATGGCACAAAATGCTGCTCAAGGAGGGGATCAGTCTGAGCTCATGACTCGCCAGATCGTAAAGTCTGACAACATGCTCATGGCAATGGACACAGATGAGCAGGATCATGTGGGGAGCGCCTACGCCTAGAAACTGTGGGACTTGGATTGTGCGACCCGGGTAGAGGCAGAGCGGATCATCGCTGATGTATTTTACAGGGCCAGCACAGGGAGGCTTATCCAGCATATCAGGCTGATGGATGACCCTCCTACATCACAGCCAACTGGATCCCATTGCCCCCGACAACCGCTTTTCTACAAAGATACTTCCCAATATGCTGACACGCCCTCCACCACCAACAACTGTAGCAGGAGCAGCCAGCAACCCCTTCATGCAGTTTGGGAAGACCCCATCTTCCTCCCAACCCTTTCCCCATGATAGTTTCCACTACCAAAACCTGTAGAATTTTTTGGCACATATATTTATAGTTGTTAAGTTTATACTTTTATAGGTTTTTATAGTTATTAAAGTTTTATACAGTTAGATTTATATTTAAAATACGTTCATATTTATAGTTGTATTACAATTTCTATCTATATTTATTTTTCTTCTTATTTATGTTTCTGAAGGGTTAATTATTTGTTAATTTAATAAAACACAATGTTTTCAACTACTGTGTGGTTAATTTGTATTTACTTGCAGAACTTTGATGATGGCCTCACAGGTCTCAGGTATGATCTTTCCCAGAGCCTCAGACGATATAGCTGTGCTGTCCTGCAGATCAGCCAGTGTGCTTCCAGTAGCCTAATAGCATAGCATAGCCATCAGTCTCTGCTCAGCAGAAATGGGCCTCCCTTTCTATAGGCGGGGTAACCAGGTGGAGAAGCTCCTTGTAGGAATGGTCATCCATACGCAAGAAACTTCTGTAGTCATCAATGTTTGCTCTCACGTATCTCCTGAACCAATGGCATATGGGAGAAGGTATCTTGTCTCTGCAGCCTATCCTTGATCCTGCAACTTTGATTATTGCTCCTCTTTTTTCCTCCTGAGAGCTTGCATTGTTGTCACCATAGTAGCAACAATGCAAGCACAAGCCTTCATTCTTCTCAAACTCATGATGGGGAGTGAAACAAATGTATTCATCCCTCAGTCTAGAAAATGGCGAAGCGATTCTGGGAGGTTTGTTTTTGTTCTGTAATCACGCCCCTTTCCAACTCATTATGGTAATTCTGGGTACACCGGCTGTGAGTGCAGCCCGGATTCAAGAGAGTGTGTGTACAGTGGTACAATAATTTTTCTTTTGATATTTTGGCAGTCGGGGATCGAAGGTTACAAGTATGATTGTATAGGTGTGTACAAAAGTACAAGTACTGTGGTTGGGACTTCTGATTGGGAGTGAAGTTGATCGAAACATTTAATCTAAAGAGTGATCGCAAAGTTGTGTACCCAGCTTAAAACTAACAATGTATATTGTCAGTGAAGGGGGCTGTGTCTACCAGGAGAGGACTATGGGCTTCATTCAGAGCCGCTCGTAAGCGGCCACTCGTTCGTTATGAGCGATGTTCGCACATCTGCGCATGCGTACGGATTGCAATACGCATGCGCGAACCAGTCAGTGTGGCCGAAAATCGTGTGCTTGCTAAATAGCGAATGTCTGCTATTTTGAGTGACAGGAGGAGGCGTATGTGGGTGGTAACAGGGGAAGGTGCTTGAAAACGGGGAGAGGAGATCAGAACGCAGGCGTGCTTAAATGTCAAAACGGGCGTTTTAAGGGTGTGCATAATTAATACAGCAGCGTCATTGACCACGTCACTTGGTTATTTTATAGTCAGAACTGCTCGCAAGATTGCGGTAGGAAAAACCAACCACAAGAATAGCGAGCAGTTCAGACGCTGTTCGATGTACTCGATCAATCTATTAAATAGCGGACATGACGTATGATGCGAGCGGCCAGGGGGCGTTTTTTTCAAAATTACGACCGCTCGTTCAGACATAGAGGCATGAACAGACCGCAAAGAGTGAAAGGTTAATTTGAATAGCCACCCCTTTTTTCTGAACGAGCGAGCGCAAATAGCGTTCGGCTCTGAATCAGACCCTATGTAAGCATGGAAAAATCTGACCATATCAATATTTGCATGAAAGACTTTTGTATGTTGTGGAGCAGATAAGTGACAACTAAAAAGTCTGCTGAACAGAAACTATTGTATGAGCAAATTGTTTAAAGTTACAGGGTGAATTATCCTCTTTAAAAATATCAATTAGACAAGAGAAAAAAAAGAGAGATTTGGAAATGAAAGCTCTTAAAGAGACAGACCTCAAATTGGCAATTATATCTAAACTCCTTGAAGAGGCTGAAGTTTTGAAGGAGTCTATGTGCTTCTTGCAGAGAAAGAGCAATACATTGTTTAATTGCACCAACAGTGTGTGGTACTTCAGCAGGAAGTGTTAAAGTAATTTGTAAAGGAAAAAGTGGCAGATTTAGCTCTGGTGTTGAAAGAAAAAGACTCTATAATTGTGTCCACTAAAGCAAAACTTGCAGAGTGTGAATTAGAGAGATTGTCTAACTGAGAAGCTCCATGAATTCTCTGAGGAAAAAGAGGAATAACTCCATATGCTACAGAATCACAATTGGTGGGAAAGAGACAGGAATGCAATAGACATGTAAGTTTGCCTTCATGTAAGTTTTGAGGAGCAAATACAGATGCCCCAATCCAACTTGGCTTCTTCCAGAGCAACTTTATCGTGTCTTGGTGAACTAAATATATTTCTAGAGGAAATTCTGCATGAAACAGCATAACAAAGTGAAGTTTTGGAGAAAGAGCTTTACCATGTATGTGCTGTTATTGAGGAGTTGCATGAAGAGAATATGAACCTTGAAAAAATGTCTATAAAGTGCACAGAAATAGTTCCACAATCTCCAGGTGGAAATGAGTGCCAGAGAACAAGAGCTTGAGTGTAAAATAAAAGAATCTGAAATAAATGAACAAAAGTTGAGACTTGTTAAACTTGAAGATATGGAGAGCAATCTTCTGCAGACTCACAACAAGTTTTAAAGTGCAATGGGAGAAATTACCCAGCTGGAAGAACAGCTCTCTGCATTTGAAGAAAAGTGTCATTTGGAAGTGGGAAACACAGAAAAGGAGAAGAAGTTGGATTAGACTCTGAATTTGATTCTGGATATGTTGATATGATTGATCCACTGACTATTAGTGAGTCAAAGCTGAAAAACTCCCCAAAAGAATATGTTACAGGAATTGAAATGCCTTGCAGAGACCTTCAGTTCCCTGTTATATCTATAGGTGTGCAATCCTCCAAAAGGGCTACAGTTTCCAATGATAAAGCTGTACATAATGTTGGTGAGATGAAGTTGACAAATACAAATAGTGATCTTTTGTCCCATGAGGCAAAGGTACAAGACATTACAAAAAGTGATTCCATGCTCTTGCCTTCTGATATGGGGGAATTTGTTGAAGTTTTTAAGTACAGCCAAAAAGAGATGAATGCAGCTATAAAGAATGTTGAACTATATATTAAAATAAGGGTTTCAAATGTGGTCTTCAAGGCTCCCCATTAGATCAGGTTTTAGAGATATCCATTGTTGAGCATAGCTGACTTAATTAGTACCTCAGTCAATTTGATTTAACCACCTGTGCTCAACCATGGATATCTCTAAAATCTGTACTGTTGGGATGCCTTGAGGACTGCATTTGGGAACCTCTGTATTAAAGAAAAATTGGAAGTTTTGAAATGGTGGAAGAAGAACAAAGACTTTGGGTGGGATGCATCAAACATCGCATTTTGTATGCGATGCACCCCGCCACTCATTGCATGCATGCCGACATTTTTGGGGGTTTGACTGCATTACTAATGATAGTGCATTCTAACCTTTGGATGAGATGTACTAAGCCTTGAAAAGTAATACAGTGGAGAGAGAGATAAAGTACCAACCAATCAGCTCCTGTCACTTTACAGGTTGTGTTTGAAAAATGGCAGTTAGGAGCTGATTGGTTGGTACCTTTTCAGCTAATTTATATCTATATGTTTTTATTTTACGTTTCACTTACTGGTTAAGATGACACACACACACTCATCAGCCATTAGGAGGTTTACTGTAAAAGTAAATTCAATGCTATGATATCAATTAAATGTTGTTCATAAAAACTTAGAGGTATACAGTTGTGCTTGGTGTGAAGAAGAGTGTATGTGCAGTTAAAACGGGTTCCTCCACCTAGTTCATCTAGGAATAAAGCAATATTTTTCTGTCCAGGACATGTTGGCAAAAGATCCCCCTGAAGATTCCACACTCCAGTGTTTGGAATCTACAGGGCTGTAGCTTGGGTAGTGCGGCCGGTGCCATCGCACAGGGCACCACAGGTCAGGGGGAGCTGTTTGGCCTGTCAAATTTCTGTTTATTATCATTCTTGCTTGTAGCTTCCTTTTATTTCATCCCCAGCATCTCCTGGCCTTCCCTATCTCTTCCCTGGCCCTTCTTCATAAAGCCATGGCCCGTTTTTGGGTGCATTATGTCCCTTTGAAAAATGAGGGGGGCACCAATGCTCTTTCTGGAACAGGGCACCAAAAAGTCTAGTTACGGCTCTGGGAATCTAATCCAGAACAGTTTTAAATATTTAAATTTATTTCTTACAAAATGTATCTTTTAATATTGTACCTTTCTATCTTGTACTTATATTGTTTCACTTCTACATTTTATATTAAATTATACTTAATTCTAATGTACTTATTCCAAATCACTCCAATTTATTTATTTTTACCATCACCCACTACCACCATTCCTGTTTATGTACCATTCTCCAATATTACTAATATCAAGTAATGTCACTAATATCAAGAAATGGTAAGCATAAGTATATATAATACTAATTAGCACCCACAAAAGAAAAAAAAACCTTTATTACTTTCCCCCTGTCCCTACAAATCACTATTCATGGTCACCGCCCACCTGTCTTTATCATCATCCTATGCACCCAAGGCTTCACTTGCCTCCTTGACCACATTCTATATCTTAATACACTTACCTAGAACTAAACTAACATTACTATCTTCTACACACCCTTGCACTTCTCTTGGTATCCGCAGCCTTCCCCGCTCACTAATACACAATCTAGAGATCACACCTGGATCCACTATCTAGGGATCCTGGCTGGGGGATGCAATCGGGAAGCTGGCTGACATTTTACCGGCAGCCAGCTTCCCAACTGTCATATCCCGGCGAGGGTGAAATGCCCAGCGTCTAGATGTAGATGCCGCTCATTTCCCCGATGCCAGGAGACCAGCGCCCGGCATCCCAATCGGACAGTCGCGGGGGGGGAGGGTTAGGTTTAGGGCTCCCGGGGTGGACTTAGGGTTAGGCACCCCCCCGGGAGGTTAGGGTTAAGCTAGGGGGCGGGAGGGTTAGGGTTAGGCACCCCCGGGGGGAGGTTAGGGTTAGGCACCCCCCCGGGGGACAGGTTTAGGCAGTGGGGAAGGGGGGAGGGTTAGGTTTAGGCACTTAGAGGGGGGATTAGGGTTAGGCACTTGGGGGGAGGTTAGGGTTAGGCACCCCTAAGGGAGGGTTAGCGTTAGGGGGGTAGGTTAGTTAATACTTACCTAGGGACGATCAGGATTTCCAGCGCTGTCGGGCTACCGCTGACGGGATCTGTTGCAGTGTCGGGCTGCCATGCGGCCGGCGGTATTTCAAACCGATTCCCTGGCTGGATCCTGGCTGTACAAAACTACCACACCAACCAATCCACAAGCAGAGCTAAACAGCTATGGACAGATCATTGTTTGTTTGTTTTTTAAAAAGGTAAGAATTGTATGTTAAACTGTAGTACTATCACTGTTTATTTATTGTTCATAGACATTAAAAATAGGGCCACCAAAATATTTTCACAGTGTTATGCTAGCATTGTGTGGAGGAGCAGTAATACCTCTTTTCCACCAAAAACCCAGGTCCGACCTGGGTTTTTGGACATGGGTCCAACCCTGGTCAGACCCAGGTCAGACCCATTTACACTGCACCTTTGATCTGGGTTACTCCCAGGTCAGCCCTGTTCACACTGAACTCAGGTCTGCCCTGCTAAACCTGTGAGGTCATAAAAAGTGGGAGGTGAATGCTCCACAACCACCAATCCGCTCATTTTAGGCATGATCCAGATCAGATAACCTGGGTTGCACCGTTTACACTGCACCATTACCTGGGTCCATCCTGGGTCCAACCCTGGTAGCTACCTGGGTTGGATTGCAGGGTCACTTGACCCAGGTTATTTTTCAGGGACCCTTTTACACTGACCCTGCAAAAACCCAGGTTTTTGCTTTGGTGTAAAAGGGGTATTATATATGTTACTTAATTACGAGGCTGAAGTTAGCTTCTTATTCGGCCAGCTTCTTATTCGAGCTCCAGCTTCTTAATAATTTTCCAGCTTCTTGTTCAAAACATGTGATATTAAAACATTTTTATCAAATAGAATCAGTAAGCTTACATTGAATAAACAAAATATGGTATCTATTACACAAATTTCAATTGTATTTTGCTTGGCCCACACAGGTTTTGGTCATGAAATAGGGTGGTAAAGTGGGCACAGGGACCAGATTTTCTATATTTGAATAAGTAGCTGTAGTTGTGCAAGGGTTAACTGACCTTGGGCAACAAATTTGATACTTGGCATCCACACAAAGGAGCCACTTACATATGACCCACTTGCAATTGGCCTTGCCCAACAAGGTTTTGGGCATGAAATTTGGTGATACAGTGGGCACAGGAACCAGATTTTCTATATTTGAATAAGTGGCTGTAGTTGTGCAAGGGTTAACTAGCCTTGGGCAACAAAAAATTAGTAACTCCCCTATGTGGATTCCAAGTGTCAAATTTGTTACCCAAGGCTAGTTAACCCTTGCACAACTACAGCTACTTATTCAAATGTATTAATTGGTGCCTGTGCCCACTTTAATGCCCTATTTCATGCATAAAACCTTGTTGGGCAAGGTCAATTGCAAGTGGGTTATATGTAAGTGACCCCCCTGTGTGGATTCCAAGTGTCAAATTTGTTGCCCAAGGCTAATTAACCCTTGCCCAACTACAGTTACTCATTCAAATGTATTAATTGGTGCCTGTGCCCACTTTAATACCCTATTTCATGCCCAAAACCTTGTTGGGCAAGGCTAATTGCAAGTGGGTCATATGTCAGTGACCCCCCTGTGTTAATTCCACGTGTAATTTTTGTTGCCCAAGGCTAGTTAACCCTTGCACAACTACAGCTACTTATTCAAATATAGAAAATCTGGTCCCTGTGCCCGCTTTACCACCCAATTTCATGCCCAAAAGCTTGTTGGGCAAGGCCAATTACAAGTGGGTCATATGTAAGTGACCCCCCTCTGTGGATTCCAGGTGTCAAATTTGTTGCCCAAGGCTCTTTTAACCCTTGCACAACTATAGCTACTTATTCAAATGTATTAATTGGTGCCTATGCCCACTTTAATGCCCTATTTCATGCCCAAAGCCTTGTTGGGCAAGGCCAATTGCAAGTGAGTCATATGTAAGTGACCCTCCTGTGTGGATTCCAAGTGTCAAATTTGTTGCCTAAGGCTCTTTAACCCTTGCACAACTACAGCTACTTATTCAAATATAGAAAATCTGGTCCCTGTGCCCACTTAACCACCCAATTTCATGCCCAAATCCTGTGTGGTCCAAGCAAAATATAATTGAAATTTGTGTAATAGATACCATATTTTGTTTATTCAATGTAAGCTTATTGATTCTATTTGATAAAAATGTTTTAATATAACATGTTCTGAATAAGAAGCTGGAAAACGAATTAAAAGCTGGAGCTCAAATAAGAAGCTAACTTCGGCCTCGTTACTTAATTCTCCTTTATGTAGGCTTTCCATAGTGTTCCTGCCTCCTGGCTGCTGTATATCCCATTACTTTCACTTGGCTATAATTTCTGTTCTACCTTAAGTCAATAATCTCTGTGTGCTGTACTTATCATTTACTTTGAACCAAGACATCCAGGACAACCTGAATTTCTTGTAACAAATGTGCAGCCACCAAAAGAACAGATCTAGTGTTCCAGGCAGTGAGCAAGCAGCATCTATCTATCTATCTATCTATCTATCTATCTATCTATCTATCTATCTATCTATCTATCTACTTTTGCAAACTTAATTGGCGGTTGGTTTTGAACTTAACTGTGCTTTGTTCAAAAGAGACGGAGATGGCAGGTTGCTGCAGCTGCTTGGAGCAGTTCTCATTGTGGGAACAAATGGTAAAGGTGTATAAATGTATGAGTGAGATACTATCGGTGACTCATACTTACAAGGATCCTGCTGACGGTATGAGGAAACAAAGCAAAATGGATATCAGTCGTCTGGAGGAGCAGTACTACTGCACACAGCAAAAGCAAAAGTTACAGACACACATCATTGTTTTCAAAGCAGGTACGTGGGACTGTACAATGTCACATATTCATTTACCAAATTACATATGTTTAAAATCTATAGTGCACTTTGCTTGAGAAAGTAATAAAGGTAAAAAGATGATCAGGAACCAGTCCAGAGAGGGTGATATCTACAGTATAAGCCTAGAAATGTATATGTGCACTTTAGGATTTGTATATAATGTGATAGGACTAGGATTATATATCAGATGATTTCTCAGATAGAGGCTGACTCTGAGTTGGGAGCAAAGCAGACAAAAAAAATTAAGTAACTTCTCACCAGCACCATGCAAGGGAAATACCGGCTGCTGTCACTTGTATCCCATAAATGCTGGATAGCTTCATTTTTCCACTGCAATTTATATCTGAGTTTGGAGATGCATTTTAATTCTGCTGTAGTGCACAGCAACGTGGTTTTGTGAAGGTGCGAAGTCACCATGATTTGCTTTGCTCAGAACCCAGAATCAGCTCCATAATGTCACACAAAACAGATCCTGCAGTGTCCTCAGAAAGACTGTCACCCAGGAGATCTCTAGCAGGTACACGTCGCTGGACTGGCATTGGAATAGTGGGGGATTTAAACGTTAACCCTCATCACACAGGGTTATATAATGTGGACATTAAAAGTCCAGGTTAGTCATACTTACTGACATTCTGGGAGGGGGCTGCCAGGTCAGTGCAGCAGGGGGTGTGGGGGTGGCTGAAGTGAGCGGTGCGGAGGTGTGCCGGCGTCATCACGGCCTTGCCCCTATTTTATAATGCCGATATTAACGGCATTATAAAGCAGAGAGTGGGGCTACAATGACCCGAATCACTGCGATTTGCGTCATCGCACCCCCAGACCGCCAACTTTCACGTGCAGGCATGGGGGACCGGCGGCCATTCCGGGAGACTTGCCTACTCTTGTGGGGGACTGGGGGCGGCACTCAAGTTTCGGGAGGCATCCGGCAGTCCCGGGACAGTAGGTAAGTATGAGTCTAGTCATATAAGGAAATGTAATCAAGATTAAAAATGTATAACTCTGTCAGGTTATTCAGATTAGATCTCACTATCATCCTGTCGCCTACGTGTGGGAAATACAGCGTCCTTTAGCTACATTTTTTCACATTTATTCACCCACATCTTTTTGCAATTGTACACGACAGACACGAAATAAGGTCTGCAGAGCTGGTATCCTAACGCACTTATCAGTTATCCCAATGTCCCTATAGATTAAATGCAAATAATTCTAGTCCTAATGTCCATGCCATAAATACTAAAGGTGCATACACACACAACGATTTTTTGAACGATTATGGATAACGATATTTATCGTTCAATCGTTGAAAAAATCGTTCACTTTCTTCATGCGCGTTCACTTTTGTAGTTTGTAGTTCAGTCAGACTGACCAACTCAACGATTTTCAGTAGGGGAGTATGCTAAAATAGTTTGTAATTAAAAAAAAATCGTTCATTACATTTAGTAAATGAACGATTTTAGTAAACTATTTTCGTTAATTTTTCCCTTGAAAAAATGAACGAAAATCGTTTACTAAAATCGTTCTTTTACTAAACTGTTGTGTGTGTATGCAGCTTCAGTAATGCAAATAATTACTGGGAACAAATATACCAGGTTTGGTTTATGCACATAACTATTAAGACTACAGTAACCAATTGTTATTATAATTTTTCCCTTCCGTGAATGGGAACAGACTGATGCTGGGCAGAGTGGGTGTCTAATGAAGTGCCTCAATTGCAAATCTGGTGCAAAACTGTTAACAGCTGCAGTATGGTGTTTATAAAGAAAACTACAACTTATTTCTGCAATATTTAAAACAAGCATCAGCAATTTGTTATTCTATTCTTTAGATGAATTAAATTTAAGATGTAATATTTCATAATAAAATCATTACTGCATTGCAGTTTACTAAACATACAGTATGCACTGGAACGGTTTGAATGGGGCAGGGGTAAGGTTAATGGTACTTGGAATCTGCAAGCCTACAAATATTGTCCAAAAGATACTGGAACAGAAACTCTGAGTAATTATGGCCTCCTCAAAAAGTAAAGTATGAGCTGATAAAGTGCAGAATAACACTGCATATACCCTACTATTATATTACGCCCCTACTGTTACGCAAGATTTATCAGAGGGCAAAAGTACTATTGTTTTCACTGTTGGAATATGTGTATACAGGTAGCTTTGGTATGGCAGAGTGTACACACCAGTGGAGACAACGAACAGCCCAGTAGGGTTAGGCACCCCTAAGGAGGGTTAGGGGGTTAGGTTAGGTTAGTCAATACTTACCTATCGACGATAAGGATTTCCGACGCTGTCGGGCTTCCACTGCCGGGAACTCTGCTTTGGTCGGCCAGGCGCTGCCAGGAATCGAACCGTCGGCCATGTGGCTGGCGGTATTTCATACCGATTCCGTTCATTTAGTAACAATATGAATGTACTGTACAGTCGTACTCACAGTTTTGGATGCACACACTTGTTTCATGGAGTAGAGCTTGAGCAGAGCGGAGCATATAGGTCACTAGCCGATGTCTGTATAAGGTTGGGTACGGGATGCCGGTGCTCAGGATCCCGGCACTCAGAATCCCGATGCCAGCATACCGACAGGGTTAGTATACTGACAACTCAGTAAGTACCCTAACCCTACTCCTACCCCTAAATTTAACCCTCCCACCCCGCTGCCTAAACCTAACCCTCCTCCCCACAACCTAAACCTAACCTTCCCCCTATCCCCAATACTTACCATCGGGATGCTGCCGCCGGGATTCTGACTAGTGTCGGGATTCCGGCGCCGGCATTCTGAGCACCAGCATCCTGACAACTGGGATTTATTATTATCACAGGGGTTCCCCCAGTATTTTTTCACAATTTATTTTTAGTAACTTTGGCCAGATCACATTTCCCATTACAATTATGGGAAACGTGATCTGCTTACTAAAAATAAGTGATAATTAGGGCTTGGAGTAGAATTTTCCGAATTCTACTCCAATTGCCCTTTAGTAAATATAGGTGATACTACAATTGTTTTTTTGTAAAAATAATGTTAATAAATAGAGCCCTAAATCACACATTTACTAAAATAAAAAATAGATACACTGACAGTACTAGAAAACATGCTCACAGGACAAACAGATACACTGACAGCACTAGAAGACAGGCTCACAGGACAGACAGATACACTGACAGTACTAGAAGACAGGCTCACAGGACAGACAGATACACTGACAGCACTAGAAAACATGCTCACAGGACAGACAGATACACTGACAATACTAGAAGATAGGCTCACAGGACAGACAGACACACATACAGTGCTAGAAGGCAGGCTCACCAGACAGACAGTGCTGAAAGACAGGCTCACAAGAAAGACACACTGACAGTACTGGGAGACAGGCTCAAAGGTCAGGCAGACATACTGATAGTGCTCATCCACCTTCCCATGCGGATCAGGCAGCTACAGATTCACCTCCCTCATAGGCTATGTGCTGGGAACCTCCTGATGACATAGAGCAGACACTCAGCACGTGATCGGTTTGTTCTACTGCTTCCTGAACTAGCCTCACCCTTCTCCTCTGCTAGTAGCCCAGTGCAGCACACAGGGGAGTAGTAGGTATTACTGCCGGCCGCATTGCCGGCGGTTCAAATCCCGACAGCGGCAGTCCGGCAAGGGTGAAGATCCCGATCATCCCTAAGGTAAGTATCGCTAACCTAATTCTACCCCCTAACTCTAACCCTCCCTTTGGGGTGCCTAACCCTAACCTCCCCCCAAGTGCCTAACCCTAAACCCCCCTCTAAGTGTCTAAACCTAACCCCCCCTTCCCTGCTGCCTAAACCTAAGTCCCCCGGAGGGGTGCCTAACCCTAATCTCCCCCCGGGGGTGCCTAGCCCTAACCCCCCCTTTCCCCTAGCCTGAACCTAACCCTCCCGGGGGGTGCCTAACCCTAAGTCCCCCCGGGAGCCTTAAACCTAACCCTCCCCCCCCGCGGCTGTCAGCGCCCGGCTTACCTTCGTCCGGTATGCCGGGCGTCGGTCTTCCGGCATATGGTTAATGACAGGTGTCAAGTTATCAACGCCTGTCATTAGTACCACGCCGGGATTAAAGAGTCTGGAAGCCGGTGGTTCGGCATTTAGACCGTCGGCTTCCAGACTACATCCCGCACACGGACAAGGGGCAAAATTTACTAAGTGGCGGGCTCTAAACCCTGGCAGCTTGGCGGCAGTTTTACTATCCGCAGATTTAAGAATAGAATATAACTAGGGCTGTCATTTAGAAACCGCCACCAAACACCCAGGGTTTAGAACCCGCCGTCAAACCGCCACCAAACTGCCGAGGTTTAGAACCCGCCGCTTAGTGAATTTTGCATAAGTTGTACACTTTTGTCAGCACCCAGCTCTGACCTACTGGAGGGGATGCAGCCACAGGAGAAATCATATTTAGTGGACATGTCAAAAAATCTCTTTATTTGGGACAAAATACACAGAATTCTTGATTCCCATGTCCAAGCAGTCACTAAGGGGTCTAATTACTAAGCCTTGGATGGAAATAAAGTGAACGGAGATAAGGTACCAGCTATTCAGCTCCTAACTGCCATGTCACAGGCTTGGCAGTTAGGAGCTGGTTGGCTGGCTCCTTATCTCCGTTGACTTTATCTCCTTCCAAGACTTCGTAAATAGACCTCTAAATCTCTAATTACAGTGCACATTTCACCTGCGAGACTCTTTTCAACTTTTTTAGAACTGTTGCTTGTGTCCCACTGGATGTAAACAGAATCTTCCCCACTATCAGTGATCAAAACACACAGCTGGCATTTCACAAGCATGGAGCATATTATATACTAACTTCATGATAGACCAGACCTCTTTAGTATTGGCATCCTGGCTCTTTGTGCATAGTGGGAGTATCACCACCCACAATGCACATTTCCTGCCTTAGAGTTGAAAGCAAAGCAAAAAATTCAAGTAAATAAATATATATATATATATATATATATATATATTTACACACCATACTTGCCTACTTAGGATTTCTCCTCTCCGAGAGAAGCCAGGGGAGGAGAAGTAGGTGGGCGGAGTTGGGACAGGGCAGCTCAAATTAGCGTCATTATTTTAATTAGGGGCAGCGCCAAATGATGCAATTCTCATAGAATCAAGTCATTAGGCCTCGCCCCCAACGCACAGACCCTCCGATCGCCTCTAATAGTCTCCCCAATCTGCCTACTTCACTATAAAGTGGGCAGAATGCGTGAGAAATGTCTACCCTTCCGGGGGTACGGGGGGGGGGTTACCCGAAAAGATCGAGAGCCTCCCGCGAATTCCGGGAGGGTAGGCATGAATGCTATAAACTTTGGTAAAACCATGTTGCACAGTGGGTGGTGCAGATTGAAAAAGTGCAGAGAGCTATAGATTTGAGAGGAATGTGTCCAAATTCTGATTTAAATTGTAGTGAAAAATAAAGCTGCCCAGCATTTGTGAGCTATGGGCCTGATTCATTACCGATCGCAGCTGTGATTACACACGCAATCGGCCAATCGGGACTGCGATCGCAGTGACCACGCAGACCCATCGCAGAATGATTGGCCGGAAATACCATTTGTGGGTGATGACGCCATTGACCCTTCACCTCCACACACCCAAGCTCTACCCCCCATTGCCTTGTCTGCCTCTATGGGTTATTCCCTGATTCCATTCTGCAACCACCCCCTCCCCTCCAGCCCCTCCTCTTCTGCCAGGAACTTGTTCATCTGATGTCATTGTATGTTCAAAAATATATTATGTGTGCTACTTCTTTTGTAAAGAAAACTGGGACCTGTTACACATTATTTATCATGCCATATATATGGCTTCTATGTATTAATTGTGTCCTTTCAAAATAAAAAGTTTCAAAATAAAAATCAGATTCATGTTACGATCACACCTAAAAGTAAACAAAAATATAAGATTATCAGCTTTCATTATTTATATAAAGATATAAAATTATAGGAAATATTTTATTTTGTTTAAAAGTAAATCTTAGAACAAAAAATAAGTCCTAGATCACCGGGGTTAATCAGGTGAGGAAAATGGAAACTGTCAATTATTCATGCAAGATAATTGTTAGGCACCTGACCTACTTCCAACTTCACTAAAAGGTTTAATGAGCTCCTCCCATTCAGGACACATTAATCGCATAATGACATTTCACTTATTTAAGGCCCCCATACATCAGAGATTGACTGCAGCAATCGTGCAATTTGCAATCGATTGTGTATAAAAATCTTTCCCTTTTTCAATCGATTGTGGCAATTCTGCAATCTGCAATCGATTGAAAAAGGGAAAGATTTTTATACACAATCGATTGCAAATTGCACGATTGCTGCAATCAATCTCTGATGTATGGGGGCCTTTACAGATAAACTGTACTGGTATTAGGTTATGATTTAAAACAAAAAACAAAAATAAAAGTTGTGCTACAGTCATTTGTCTGACTGTATAATCTGCATAATCCTATAACAGTGAGCACATATTATCATTATGTTTTCTGTTGATTTCATTTGGTTACATGCAGTAATGTCCTATACACTGTGATCCTGCTTCAGAGATGTACGTAATGCCGATTTTTGGGGGGAGGCAACGGGGGGGTAGCTAAGTAAACGCAGGTGTGACTGACCGTTTATACGCCGTTTCATAAGCGTGCATAAATTAGCTATTGCGATCTCCTTTGCAGCATGAGAGCTCTCTGCGTGTCAGGAGAGCTACCGTGTTTGCGGTAGATCATACTTGCTGCATATGCTGCATGGCTGCCAGATCTACATCAGTGTTACCGATATTTATGCTGTTGTATGTCGTCGGACGGAGAAGGCAGCTGTGGGCGTCCTTATGCTCGGCTGTGTTTTTTAAGGCGTTACCATATTTTAGCTACTGCGAGGGAATGCAGTTGGGATTGCACTAGCGTACATTTCTGAATCAGGCCCTATGTACTTACTAAAAAAAGGCGTTACTCCAATCCTAGAATACAATTTGATACATAGCGCCATATTCAATTTGGAGCGAAAAGACGTTTTCGCATTGGTTTTTAGAGAAAATTTTGCCTGAAAATGTATCTCCGTATTCAATTTCAGTCCGTTTTCGCCTATGCGAAAAGTCAATGGATTTAAATAGGCAAAACTTTTTCTCCGCAGAATAGAAGGTAAAAAGAAATGCAATCGGGCAGCATAGATGGTGTAATGGTTAGCATTACTGCCTCACAGCGCTGAGGTCGTGGGTTCAATTCCCACTACGGCCCTAACTGTATGGAGTTTGTATATTCTCCTCGTGCTTGTGTGGGTTTCCTTCGGGTACTACGGTTTCCTCCCACACTCCAAAAATATACTGGTAGGTTAATTGGCTCCAAACAAAAATTAACCCTAGTGTGTATGTGTGTGAGCATTTGGTAGGGAACATAGAATGTAAGCTCCACTGGGGCAGGGACTGAAGTGAATGGCCAAATATTCTCTGAAAAGCGCTGCGGAATATGTGTGTGCTATATAAGTAACTGGTAATAATAATATATAATAAAATCTATATTTTGGGGTGCAGATGTTGGGAAACCACTCAGAACCCTTAGTACGCACCCCCAAAGGACAATTCATCCAAAAAAAGAATTAAAATTCCAGGAACACCCCAAACAAGCATTAGAAATTTGGGGGAAAATGAAAAAAGTGGGGGGACAACTTAAAAAACTAGCGAAATAAGCATCTGGGGGTGCTCTAAGAAGGGGTCAAGTGTTTTGGGGATTGCAGGTGCTTGTATGAAGGAAGAATTTCACTTTCTCTAAAACTTTTCTTTAGAAATTAAAATATGCTAGCACCCATTTACAAGCACCCCAAATTTGATGGAACTACTTATTTGCTCCAAAAAAAACACTGCTTTATGCCATTCTTGAACACTTTTACCTAGACACTAATAGCAAGCAATTACCACCACTTAAGTACCCTAATTAGTTCAATTAGGGATAATACTAAACTACCATAATGATTTACGAAGTCAGACCATCTTTCTCTGGGGTACAGAGTGATTCCCCCAATTCATCCTGCACTTTTTGCCTGGTTCACATTCGCTGGGTCCCGTTTTTACTGTTTGACAATTGAATACGGAATAAATCGGGAGCGCGCACGAAAAGTTTTTGCCTCCAAAACACGCGAAGGCAGTGAAAAGTCAGGCAGGTAAAACTTTCTTGCGGATGCAAAACTAATTGAATACGGCCCATAGTTTGCTCCTGACAGCTTGATTTAACTTCAGAACTGCGCCATGCTTTCTCAACGACTCGCTTCTTCTATACCTCAAAGTTCTCTCACTGCTTCCTGCTGTAATAATGAGTTTTGTTCTCCAGATTTTACAGAGTTTACACATGTCAATAAAGTGGCAATGATGTAAATATATAGCCACACAATAACACCTATATAGATTTATCATGCCACCATATAACAAAAACTGCTGCTATATATTCCCTTAATACAACTATTTACTTTCATAATGTCATTGCATGCCACCAAAAGCCATCTCCCACCTGCGAGCTCTCTTTGACTTAATCTCACGTTGTCCCTCTCAACCCTGGAACTCCACTGGAAAAATTCTTGCTCTTGAGCAGACTTCCATCCTACAAGTCTACCCTCTCCCTTGCTAAGCAATCCTTCTTCAAATATCTTATCTCCTCCCAGTCCTCCAATCCCTGCCAAATTCAACACTTTTCTTAATCATCCCCCCTCTCCCTCCACTCCCACCCTTCCTCACAGCCACTGACTTTGTCAAATTTTTCATCTCCATATCGAGGCCATTGTTAACAAAATCTTCTCCTCCCATCAGTCTTTTGCTACTCCCACCCTTTGTACTCCTTCCACCCCATGGGTATCTAAGTCCAGTCCCTAATTTTATCCTCTCGTCCCTCCACCTGCCCCCTGGATCCCATCCCCTTTAATCTCCTTTACCTCCTCTACCCCACTGCTTGCTCTCACCTTGTTCACTGCTTCAATCTTTCCCTCTCCTCTGGCATCTTCCCCATATCCTTCAAACATGCTCTTGTCTCACCCAGCCACAAAAAATCCTTTACCTCTTCTCACTCTCTAACTACCACCCCATCTCTCTTCTCCATTTTGCCTCCAAAATACTTGAGTGACTTATCTACAACCACCTCACCGGCTCCCCCTCTGACGATTCTATACTTGATCCTCTCCAATCTGGATTTCATCACCTCCAATCCACTGAAACTGCCCTGGCCAAAGTCATCAATGATCCAGGGACCACTTCTCCCTGCTCATCCTCCTTGATCTCTCTGCGGCCTTTGACACAGTGGATCACTATCTCCTATTGCACACCCTCCAGGCCACTTGGCTTTCTAAAACAGTTCTCTTGGTTAGCCTACTACCTCGCCGACCGCTCCATTGCTGTCTCTGCCTTTGTTTCCACCTCCCATCATCCATCCTTCCTATGGGCATCCCGCAGGGCTCCGACCTCGGCCCTCTGCTCTTTTACCTGTATACCTTTTCCCTGGGTAAACTCATCAGCTCCTGTGGCCTCCAATATCACCTCTATGCTGATGACACTCATCTCTACCTCTCCTCTACTGATCTTTCCTCCTCCCTCCTCTCTCGGTGTCCAATTGCCTCTCCACCATCTCCTCCTGAATGTCTGTGGGCTTCCGCAAACATAACATGGCCAAAACTGAACTCATTGTCTTCCCTCCCTCTAGACTCTCCACTGCAACTAGGCTCAACTTCCTCTCCCGCCACTTGACATCTGCCTTTCCTCTCTGCCACACACTACAGTGGCTACCCCTCCACTACAGAACCCTCTTCAATCTTCTCACCCTCACAGACAAAGCCCTCTATAATTGTATTGCTCCCTATATCTCCATAAACACTCCCACCCACCCTTTCCAGTTGGCCAATGACCATCACCTCTCCTCTAGTCACTACCCCCCACTCCCAAATCCAAGATTTCTCCCGTGCTGCCCCCCATTATTGGAACAATCTCCCTCACACTATCAGGCTATCCCCTAACTTGCATAGCTTCAAAAGAGCGCTTAAAACCCACTTGTTAATAAAAGCTTACCTGTTCACCGCTTAACCTGTCATCACTTAGTTTACCTCTTTCATCATCCCTCTCTCTCACTCTTGCTTCCTACCCACAGCACTCCTGTATCATCTGTTTGTTTCCTCTGTCCCTTTAATATGTAAGCTCCTAAGAGTAGGGCCCTCTCCCTCCTGACTCATTATCCACTACTCTTGCTCACCAGCTACTCTCCTGCCTCCTCCCTATGCTCTCTGCATCAAGACTCCTCCCCCTCTCTGTCTCTGCTTTCACCTCTTTCAGTGGCTGCGCCAGAGCCTGTGGGTACAGGTTCCAGCCTGCGATGAACATTCCCCCTGCCCCACTAATAGCGGAGTTGTGAGTAGTAGTCTTGTATACTGACATACTGTATTGTACTGTGTCACCTTGAACTGTCTGTCGTGTTGCTTGCCCACTGTATGGCGCTGTACACCACAAGTGATGCCCTATAAATAAAGTTTATTATTATTAATAATAATAATAATAATAATATTGCTACCATTTAGCCTTATAATGCATCCATACATCAACATGGCACACTTGCCAAAGAATAATTGATATCACACGATTGTGTTGCCAATTCTGTTTACAGATATCAGTCTTAGTGCTGTGATTGGCTATGCTGCTAAAGTTGCACATGAAGTGATGAGCTCTGATTGGCTGCCATTCACTGTACCTCATAGAAAATACAACCCTAGCACTGTAACAAACAGCAGAGGTTATTGTGACAGCTGTCTGTACATATTTGTCCTTATGAATGGAGTTTTCAGCATGGTGATCTCAGCTTACTGAGGGACTATGGCACATTCCCAAATCATGTGTCATTATTGGCTCAGGGTGATTGGATAAGATAGCAAGACAGTTAAATGCCTTGTTGTAAATCATTGTAAATAATAGCAGACATCCCTTATCCTTAATGCAAAATTAAGTTCACATAATTCATCACATCTGGTGCGGCTATGCTAGTGTACATTTACCTGTTTAACTATTATTAGGCAGATCAGGGTCACTCCCGACTATCAATTACTGCTGTATGTTACAGTGAAGTGACCATACAATGCACTGGGGGACTGACTGGATAGCCTGAATGTAGCCCCCAGGTAAATAAACTTTTGCAACTGGATATTACAGAATTTTCATCTTTTTGTGGTATTATTATTTATTATAACGAGCATACGGGTGCAAGATGTCATACAGGTAAATTCTGCTTTTGTTTTCTGTACTACTATTTAATTTTTCTAGCTAAGACTGAGGATGTCAATGCCATGGTGTGTGCATTTGTTTTGGCAGTGGTGAATATGACTGAGCACCTCTATCAAGCGCACACAACTGGGTGCGACTCAAGATTTGTTTTTAGAAATCACCATAACTTTCAGGTCTATTTTTATCTTCTACAAATAATTGCAGCAAGAAATATAAACTATCTGTCTAAGCTGTATGCCCTTTAATTACAGCTTGGTTTCTTAATATATTAGTTTAACAAAGAATTTTCAATGAACAGTAGCTAATATTCTACTTATTTTGTAAATTACTAAGGCATATATTGGCCCTAAACAAATAAAACTTTGATCATAAATAATAACTTTATTTAAGTTATGTATACTAAATATGTCCCTTGGTTATTAAAATATTCATGTCCTTTCAGCATCTGATGCAAACTTTTTATAATATAAAAATGACATTTTACTATAAGTAACAAAAACATATGATAACTGTATGCTGTATGTTCAGGTTTTTAGAAATTTATGGACACCAAATCTTTAGCGAAAATATCCAATACTTGTACATGACATAATGCAGTCAAATAAAAAAAAAGTCTGCAACATACTGTATACCAGCAACATATGGACATTATCAGAATGTTGACGGATGAAATGTCGACATTGCCAGAATGTTCACATTAGAGTTAGGCTGCAGGCAGAAGGGTTAGAGTTAGGTACTAGAGCAGGGGTGAGGAACCTTTTTGCATCCGAGGGCCATTTTAAAATATATAACAGTATTCACGGGCCCAATGCAGGCTACACCCCTCCATGTGATGTCACAAGGGAGCAGGACCACAATCGCCGGTGATTACAGCAATGCCCGCAGCATCCTGAGGATGCTCCGGGGAGCTGTAAGGGCAACGGTGTGACCGTCTGAAGCGTCCTAAGAACGCTCCAGATGGCACTGTTGCTTAGAATCACGCTGCAGGGTGCCAATCTAGGCACCCTGCTAGCCAGATGAGGCTAGCAGAAAAAAGCTCAGAGGGCTTTTTGATTCCGGGGGCCTTATACGGCCCCCGGGCCTGAGGTTCCCCATCCCTGTACTAGAGGGAGGGGAAGAGGTATGGATTACTGTTAGGCATAGTGTAATAATACTTACCGGAACACATGGGGATCACAGCTGTGATCCAGAAGTCACGGTCACATGACTGCCAGGACCCAGAAGTCACGCTGGACTCACTGCAGCTGCTGGAAGCAGGTAATTCACCGCTGGGCCACCAGGAAAGATATGTCGACAGTTTAACATGTTGACATTTCATCACTCTGTACACATCTACTGATCTTGTTGAATACATTGTAAAAATAATAGGTTTCAGTGCTCCTCTTGCTAAGATTTATAAATAACACAACTCTGTGTGTACATAAAACAGTACCAAAAATCCAAGAGCCGAAACCTCTTAACTTTAACGGATACTCCAAGATGTTGCGACCAATCATCCAGTGGATGCTCCCTCTTTCTTATATTGTCCCGCTAACATACTTCATCAGTGGTAGTTGTGATACCTCAAAAATATAAACCGATGCTCCACATAGTGTAAAATCAATACCATTTATTAAAACATAATCCACATGTAAATAAATAAAAATGAAACCACCAAATGATTAAGGGGTTCCTGTGTACCCTATGGGACCTTTTGAGAAAGGCACACTTGAAGGCATGAAGGGAAGAATGTTAAGCCCAGGTGAATCTCCTTCTCCTTGTGGATGTGTCCCTCTATAGGTCCAATGGGTTGACAGTGATCCCCCTCCACCAACGCATTTCAAGCGGTTCAGTCTTTGTCAAGGTGTAAGGTGGAAGTTCCCCAGGGGGACTTAAAATAACCTAATGTTGGGAAGTTTTAGGTTTTAGACCCATTTATCGGGATTACAGACCCAACCCATAGGGAAACAGGGAAGGGGTGGAGCCGGATAAGGCACACTATAAAATCCCCACGGGGGACTTCCACCTTACATCTTGACAAAGACCGAACCGGTCGAAACGCATTGGTGGAGGGGGATCAACCCATTGGACCTATAGAAGGACACATCCACAAGGAGGAGATTCACCCGGGCTTAACATTCTTTCTTTCATGTCTTCAAGTGTGCCTTTCTCAAAAGGTCCCATAGGGTACGCAGGAACCCCATAATCATTTGGTAGTTTCATTTTTATTTATGTACATGTGGATTATGTTTTAATAAATGGTATTGATTTTACACTATGTGGAGCGACGGTTTATATTTTTGAGGTACCTCAACTACCACTGATGAAGTATCCTAGTAGGACAATATAAGAAAGAGGGAGCGTCCCCTGGATGATTGGTCACAACATGTTGGAGTATCCGTTAAAGTTACGGGGTTTAGTCCCTTGGATTATTGGTACTGTTTTATGAACACACTCAGACTCATTGTGTTGTGTATATTTATACATCCTAACAAGGGGAGCGCTGAAACCCGTCATTTTATTTTTACGATTGGATTTAGTGGTTGGTGTTCTCCACTTTGGGATTTTTGGCTGCACCCCAACGGAATAGCACAACTGGTACACATATGACTTTTTCTATGTTGAATACATTGATTTAGCACTGAGAAAGGACAGACAAATGGAACAGAGACTTAGCTTTTGACAAAGGACGCTCATTCCTTTGTTCTTCCACTACACTTAAGCCATACATTTTCAAATTCCCTGCACCACTTGAGCACATATTAAACGTGCATCACATCATACCATAGACTACCGTGTGCTCCGGATGAATACCAATTGGTGATATAAATATGTATGAGAGAATGCTCTTCTCCTGTTGCCTCATTCAATTCAGTCACCATCTTTAGACTAATGCTATGTGTGTACCCTTCGTCTGGGCTTGTGCTTATGGCTGGGATCTAGCAGCGAGGGAATATACTGTATTAACTGAATTCTGATTTACTTGCTAGATGTAGCAGTCATAAAACAGGAAATCTTAAGTTCTAACTTCACCTTACATACATGGGTATACAGATAGATAGTAGGCATCTAAGGTCTAGTATAATAACTATCATTATGTTGAAATAATTGGAACACTGAAATGTTTTTCACCTGTATTCTATTAGAGGGCACATATGTGTTTTATATGTATTTAATAACTATGGTTATTAAAATGATATCACTTCCAACATTATGTAATGTGTGTGCGTATTTCTCTTAGCTCAATCATAGCATTATAGCAAGTAGCCATGTTGGTCCTGTTCTGGCTAAGACTTCTGTATTAGAGCCCGATGAGATGAAGCGCTGCTGAAGTGCACTGGATAGATCAAGTTCTCTAGAGTTGGCCACTATGCAATCAGCATCCTGGCTGCAGGTCTATAATGAGGGGTCCTGTGAGAGGCAGGCAGACCAAAAAGTGGGGAGATTGCTAAAAACTGCAGATACTGTCCAACACGCAGAAATATTTTCACACCTACCCCGAAGTTCTCTAAAAAAGTAAATATAAAAAACACAATTCAACTGCAACACGTAGTGAATGTAACGTGTTTATATGTGTGCTCTGTGCTGCCTGTGCAGGGCTCTGTGGGTAGCACTGTTGCCGCTCCATGGCCCTTGCTTCTGGCTAGCAGGCTACCAGGCACAGCACCCTATAGCCAGGATCACTGCTGTGGCGTCGCCGGAGCGTCCTTTAAACGCACCTGACAGACGCCATGCAGTCTGTGCTGCTGATTGGAGAGTCCGTTGCTGCTGCCACCACCGCGCGATATCATGGTATCGGGCGCTAAAGGGTCAGAGGGCGTATTTAAGCCCTGTTACAGCTCTGGTTCTATGTAATGCGCAGTTGTGTGTACAGTCCAATTTACATGGCCAACATGTTCAGCATGTTGCGATGCAGACTAATGAAATGATCAATGATTGGATATAGTACATTAAAATGTTAATGTCTTGTGTTTGCTGTAATTGGGCACAAAAGGTTAAAATGTACATGTGTTTGGTCATAGTTCAGGCTCTGTCACATGAAACGTTTTGCCGTACTGCATTGTGATAATGACACTGACCTGAGAAAGGCGTTCACAAAATGCTGCAGGCTTCATTGATTCCTGTGCCAAAACGCGAGCTTTGTTAACCTATCATGCATGCAGAGGTAAATTGGATTAGTGGTTTATTGATTTATGTGGTACAGCAAGAGGGAAAAAATAGCTATTTTGTTCTTTTCATTTTATACAAGCTGTTATTGCCAGGCTGTGACAATAAGCTAGTTACCAATCTGTCTATTTTTATTATTCCAAAGATACTTTAAACTTTAAAACTACAAATGGCTTTAATACTGCAGATGTAATAATCTTTGCTAGATAACACCATATCTTGTTTGGTTAGCTAGCTAAAGTACAGTATTATGTTGCATGTTCATTAAACTGATTACATAACCTGACCTAGCTAACAGCTAATGTTTTATATGAAAAGGATTCATTATCTATGAATAAACTGGAGAACTTATCAGATTTTTCATTGAAAAAATAGACAAAGCAGAATTCTAAAGGCAATATATCGGTTGTTAGTGGCCTAAATTAGTATTTGTGTTCATGGCCCTATAGGAAATACATTGCACTATTATTTTTACTACAGAAAACGGGGTAAATTTACTAAGAATCGTGTTTAGTCGAAATTGCAATCTCGGGTGTGTTTGCCCATTTTTTACATCTTGCAAATTTACTAAAGGCAAATTCGGGTGAGAAATCATGAAATGCTCTGCAAAACTTGGGTGAGAACACAAATAGAAATAAATACACCATCGGCCAAACACTCAAGTACTTTTCATAGCCAGGAATACAACTCGGGAATTTACCAAGTATCGTGATTATAATCACGGGTGTAATTTTAGCAAACTGTGATAAATACAAGTTTTAAATAGACTACCTCCTAAGCTGCGAATTTAGCAGAAACATACACAGATCAGTGTGTATATTTATGCCTCTAATTACTCTGCTGTTGGCTGTCAGCCACGTGGGTCACAGCCAATCAGTGGTCGCTAACTGTAGAGTGGCCTCTGATTGGCTGGCGGACCCGGCGAATGACAGAAGCATCCCGGTCTCTGTATTTCACGGTGGTAGAGATATATAATTACACATATATCTATACATGTCCGAATTACCTCGTCTTTTTGTTTTGCCAAGTCCCATGGAGCCTACTGGACAAGGGGAAAGATGCGACGCCAGGAGGTAGGTGAGTATTGGATTTTTTTTTCACAGGTATATCGTGGGAATTCTACTGGAGAAGTGGACAGAACAATGGCGGAAGGTAAGTATGTGTTAGTGTGTTATGTATGGAATAAACTTTCAATTTCAATGGTGTGTGTGCAATGTCAATATTTTACAATTTTTTTCCTAGTGGTGGTACAAGTGCCAAAGGGCTGGCACCTGTAGTTCCATTGTAAAAAAACAATAGTATAAATCTATTTTTGACACTATTACCCCTGCACCTACCTGCCAGGGGTCCGGGGAAGAGCCCCGGGCTTCAGCATAAGCCTGGGATGATCAGGAGAAGGGGTCCCCTTTATTTGGGGGGGCCCTACCTCACTTGAGATACCCAGCTTGGGCTGACTAGCTTGGGGTGTTAATGCTTTGGCCGGTGAGAACCAGTGAAAGGATCCCCTGGCTGTGGCATTACACCTGGCTAGGTTTGATTCCGGTTTTAAAAATAGAGTGAACCCTATGCCATTTTTTTCCCTTTTCTTAAAACCAGGACTGGCTCTGGGAGCCCAATGCTGGTTCCTAAAATACGGGGGAACCCTACACATTTTTCTCCTGTATTTTTAGAACCAGGACTGGCTCAAGAGCCGAGGCTGGTTATGCTTTTTTTATTTTTTATCCCCACACAAGCAGCCTGCATGTATCTCACTGACATGTGCAGGCTGCATGTTCGGGTGAGCTTGGCTGCGTCAGACTCAGGGAACTCGGGGATAATCTCGATCACATACACCATCGAAAAACTATTCAGCTAATCACGATTCTTAAATTTGTGAGTTTGAGCTGTCTAAAGTCACCCAAGTTTCAGTGATGCTGTGAGAGTTTAAATTCGGACCAAACACAAATCTTAGTAAATTTACTCCCAGGAGTTTGGTAAAGGACAAAGAAGAGAGACATTTTCTAAATCATTCCGCAAGATGTTCACTCCACTTTTGTCCACTAAGGTTGTATATTTCACTGGCGTATGTAAAGTTTAATGGACAGAACAAGTTATCGACATATGTTAGATTGATCACCAAGTTAAAATAGACCTGACATCATTTGCCGTGCTTTAAAGATATAGTAAAGACACTTTGGGACAATAACATATATGCAGAGTTGCCGACTCTCCCACAATGGGCGGGAGGCTAAAGAAATCGAGAGGAGCTCCCGCACAACACCACACACCCCCACCCCCACAAGAGAGGGCAAGTCTCCTGGTCCGGGGGCATTGTACAGCAGGGGGAAGGGCCACAATGATGCAGTTATGCCGCTACACCCCCACACCGCCCACAATAAACAAGAAAATGTGCAATGTTGGGTTACTGTATTTCTTAGCCACAAATCAGGACCGCACATTGCTGACAATTCAATTCACCCATTGGTTCATAATGACAAAGACGGACACACATAAAGCATGACAAAGACGGACACCTCCACTTACATTTGTTTTTGCTCTATGTGGAACCAGTGTGTCACCCCTGCCGCTTTTATCTGCACTCCTCTTAGGGGCAGGGCAACAAATGAGTCTGATGATTTAATTCCACCTGTTGCCCATAGCCGATTTTGCGGCAGATCTCATAATCATAATCATTCATATTGGGAAATGGTAAGTGAATAATCTTTGCGTCATAATACACACTTTCTGTAGTAACCGTTTGCTGGTGTGTATTTATTGTTTATTTATATAGCGCCACCATATTACACAAGACTTTTTATGGAATACGTAGTAATTCAAAATAATCACTGCCCTTTTGGAAATTACAATCTAAAATTCTACACACATATACTGCACACATGCTAGGTACAATTTTGTTTTATCACATTTTAAAGATAAATTAATAATAATGTTATTTGTATTTAAAACAATATAATTACAATATCGACATTAAATACATAAGCGTAAAGGGATAGTTATTGACCATTTTCCAAAACCACACACATGAGGCGAATGTAATACGATGACCCTACTGTATGTCCTCCAAGATCTTCATCCAAAGGGATTAAATACAAATAATCATTACACATAATTCTAAGCATCAATGTTAGAATGATGTCCAATTATATATTATATAATTCACTATTATAAGTATTAGCCTTAATTTACATGGACGATTTAATGTACTACTTTTTGTGATATTTTCATCTTTGATGCCTAATAGCAGCAAAACATGGTGGGTTTCATTACAATATAATTGGACTGAGTGTAATTGCCACGTTTCCATTTATGCTGCCTTCCAGCTGTATTCCATTTCTCATTAACTAACTCATTATTTTGTTTGATTGAAGTGTTTGATTTCACATACATTCATGCATTGACTGTGCATTTTGTAAATCAGACCGTACTAGCTTGGCATTTCTGTGCACCCTGGAAATACTTAAATATTTAACAATATTTGCACTATTTCACTTCCATCAGGTTTGATAAATTTCAAATTTCATTAGTATATTTAAAAAAATAAATTATATATATTATATTAGGTTATGAGAGTAAAGAAAATAACAGAACTCCTTTAAACAGGCACACCACAATGAGAAGAATAATGGAGGAAGGGGGATCTACGTATGAAAACGTACCTTTTACTAGATAAATATTAAAATTGAGAATATAAAAAAAGAGAATTGTTTCATTGTTGATACCTTTGTGCACACATAACTATACTTGGTATCTCTCTTTTGAACAGGGGTTTTAATCTAGCATAAAATTGTTACGGTTGGTATAATTTTGCTTATTAATTCCCAGATGGTATGTTATTCATGACTATACACACACCTTGCAATAAATGCCAAAAATTTCTTTGATAATTTAACTGATTTCGAAATCTTTGCATATGAATAATTTATGTCTATACACAAGGTATAATTACTGAGAAACACTTCATTGTTATATGGTCCTAACTGACATCTTAGATCCCTAATAGACACTAATAGTGGACATAATTAGTATTTGATTTACAAATTAATACCTGTGTACTATAGTGCGTATCGTTGTACATGTTATTATATCTAACTTTATTTGTTTAGCACTGGTTTCTGTTGTTACTATTTCAGCCATGTGGTAATTTTAATATTTATCTAATAAAAAGGTACGTTTTAATATGTAGATCCCCCTTCCTCCCTTATTCTTCCCCTTCAGGTATACCCCTTTAAAGGAGATCTGTTCTTTTATTTTCCCTCATAAACTGTGTATACTGCAGGGAGCACCACCTATAGTCCCTCTCAACCCGAATATAAGCGATAAGATTCAAGTTATCGCCTGTGCAATTGGACTTTCCACCATCCCCTTCCCTATATGTATATTATATTAGGTCTATGATGACTAGGTGAACTGTGCTTGAGCTGTGTTACACATAGGTCTTGAGAAAACGACATGCAATATTTTTTGTTTATTTAAATTATTTTCAACATAGTAGATTAATACTGAAGATATCAAAACTGTGAAAGAACACTTATGGAATTATGTTGAAAACAAAAAAGTGTTAAGCAAATCAAAATATGTTTTATATTATAGATTACTCAGAGTAACCCCCTTTTGCTTTGATGACAGCTTTGCACACTCTTGGCATTCTCTCAATCAGCTTCATGAGGTAGTCTCCTGGAATGGTTTTCCAACAGTCTTGAAGGAGTTCTCAGAGGTGCTGAGCACTTGTTGGCTGCTTTTCCTTCACTCTGCGGTCCAACTCATCCCAAACCAGCTCAATTGGGTTTAGGTCGGGTGATTGTGGAGGCCAGGTCATCTGATGCAGCACTCCATCACTTTCCTTCTTGGTCAAGTAGCCCTTACATAGCCTGGAAGTGTGTTTGGGGTCATTGTATTGTTGAAAAACAAATGATGGTTCCAGTAAGCGCAAACCAGATGAGATGGCATGGCGCTGCAGAATGCTGTGGTAGCCATGCTGGTTGTGTGCCTTGAATTTTGAATAAATCACCAACAGTGTCACCAGCAAAGCACCCCCACACCATCACACCTCCTCCCCCATGCTTCACAGTGGGAACCACACATGCAGAAACCATCCGCTCACCTTCTCTGCGACTCACAAAGACACGGCGGTTGGAACCAAAAATCTCAAATTTGGAGCCATAAGAGCCAAAGTACAGATTTCCACTGGTCTAATGTCCATTCCTTGTGTTTCTTGGCCCAAACAATTCTCTTCTTCTTGTTGTTCATCCTCAGTAGTGGCTTCTTTGCAGCAATACGACCATGAAGGCCTGATTCACGCAGTCTCCTCTGAACAATTCATGTTGGGATTTGTCTGCTACTTGAACTCTGTGAAGACTTTATGTGGTATCTAATCTGAGGTGCTGTTAAGTAGCTGTTTCTGAGGCTGGTAACTCTAATGAACTTATCCTCTGTAGCAGAGGTAACTCTCGGTCTTCCTTTCCTGGGGTGGTCCTCATGAGAGCCAGTTTCCTCATAGTGTTTGATGGTTTTTGCAACTGCACTTGAGGATACATTCAAAGTTCTTGAAATTTTCCATATCGACTCACCTTCATGTCTTAAAGTAATGATGGACTGTCGATTCTCTTTACTGAGTTGAGTGGTTGGTGCCATAATATGGATTACAACAGTAGTCAAATTGTGTTGTCCACTGTGTACTAACCCTACCTCTGCACAACACAACGTATGGTCTCAAACACATTAAGAAGGCAAGTCATTCCACAGATTGACTCTTGACAAGGCACACCTGTTAATTCAAAACCATTCCAGGAGACTACCTCATGAAGCTGATTGAGAGAATGCCAAGAGTGTGCAAAGCTGTCATCAAAGCAAAAGGGGGCTACTTTGAGGAATCTAATATATAAAACATATTTTGATTTGTTTAACACTGTTTTGTTTACAACTTAATTCCATATGTGTTCTTTCATAGTTTTGATGTCTTGATGTCTTCAGTATTAATCTACTATGTTGAAAACAATTTAAATAAACAAAAACCATTGAATGAGAAGGTGTGTCCAAACTTTTGACTGGTACTGATTATAATATATATATATATATATATATATATATATATATATATATAGCGGCAAGATCGGGGTGAGGATGCCGCCTCTTGCACTGTTTCACAGAGCAGCCATAAGCCATATGGCATAAGTAACAGCGACAAAATAAAGGGGATGTAGTATAGTGAGTAAACACTGTACTTTAATAACTAATATAGTAATCCTTTTAGGTGATGCTTAGAGGGGAAGACCCCCAGTACCCAATTAATAGACACGTTTGACCCACCTGCAATTGATTGTCAGATGCAACCATTACACATGCATACAGGGGTTAACATCTCCTCAAATGTCAAAGGCAATTGCGTGACCCTTACAGTCCTACTATTGGGGCATGGTGTTAGCATTAAAAGTTAGCTTTTGTTCTGGAGTATATATTTATTATCTTTAGATTTGTAAAACACAGAACTGGCCATTGTGATTAGTGGTGCACAGCAGATACTGTAGAATAGTTAGATACACAGTAGAGCTGGGATTTGTTTAATCTAGATGCTGGATTAACTCCAAAACACAGAATTCACTGCCACGTGTCACAGAAATCAGTATGTGCCAGTGCCAACGAGGCTTGGTAAATAAGAATCATTAACCATTAAACACACCCAATGTAGGTAAAGTACAAGGGATATTATATACATAGGAGATGATTTGGACTTGGTTAGAACTGTATTTACTCATATTAATTTGCGTGCTATGAAAATGTGTCATTGTGCTCAGTGTTTGGAGCTGAATGTATCTGACATTAGCAAGTTAAACATGAATCTTTGAGATGCGTCTTAATTTAAGTAACACCTCTCTCACCGAGTGTAAATTCTACTCCTTACAAAAGACAGGTGTCATTTTTGTGTCAATGATGATAGCCATGTAATGGCTCTGGAAGCATCTGTACATTAGATTTAAGGTTACATGTATCTTAAGGTGCCTACATCTCAAAATACAGATTAGGGTAGCAAGATTCATGTTTTGTATACAGAAATGGGATTTTGTTTTTTTTTACGTTCAACTCTAATCATCCTCTGTACGCTAAACATTGCTTTCTCTGAAATAAGTCATACCTGTGTGGTGATTCTGCGTGAAACAAAACTTGGGAGAAGGTTCAAGTCCCTTAATGGTTAACTGCTAATACTAATGGTAAAGTGCAGAATGCCATATTGTAGCATGGCCAATCATTATTATGTATACACAGTATATATACAGCACTATTATATGGTGTACTGATATTACCACTCGGCCTATTGTTATTCCTGGGTTTCCCACCTTTAGATGGCTTGTTATTATTTTGCTTTTACTGATGCAAACATGTATTCAGAACGCGCTGGATCTGCAATCTAATTAGATAGGTTCAGATTGGAAATCAAAATAAATTTTTTGTTTTCAAGTGATTCTTCGGCTAGGAGTCAACAAGGACTCACAGTATACTTACCCCCTACCAGGTCCGTAACTAGGGTAGTACGACCTTTGCCATGGCACTGGGCACAGCAGGGCAGGGGGTGCTGTTTGGGCCTATCAATTTTCCTGTTTATTATCATACTCACTTGTAGCTTCCTCTTCTTTTATCCCTAGCATCTCCTGGCCTCCTCTACCTCTTACCTAGCCCTTCCCTATGAGGCCATGGCCCTTTTTCAGGTGCACTATCTTATGTCCCTATTTATAAAATGGGGGGCGCCAATGCTCTCTCTGGCACAGGGCACCAAAAAGTCTAGTTACAGCTCTGCCCCCTACATACATGATGTGGCCACCATTCAAGTGAGGCATTATTCAAGAGGCCTGGCAAGTACTACTGAATTCCCCCCAGCTCATCCCCTCTCCAGCTACACTGTGATAGGTGAGGTTGCATCCAATCATATGCAACCTTGCTTATGTAGACATTCCCCACATCACATGTAATGTCTATTATGAGGCGCCATCTTGAGGCACTGCATTTGTTTGCATATAGCTGTTAATAGAATTGTGTCACCTCTGGACTAGTGACCGCAATGAATTGAGATGACGTTACATGTTACTAATGAATCGATGAGGCTGCATTCTCATCACCTTAGGCAAGCCGACGAAATGGCTGCTTCCCGTGTGCGAATGGTATGCATTAATAAAAAACTTTTTATTCAGAAATAAATTTGTTTACCACAAAGTCTCAAAACAAAATCCATACCAAGTAATGTCTATTTCATTTACAGGTGAGAATGATTTAATTTCAGGAGAACCATTTGTGAACACAGTTCCAGTCAACAAGAAAATCAGGAAAATAAAGGCATTTAAAGAGCAGACCCCTGTAAAAGAAGTCACTTTGGAACTGCTGGATAAGAACTATTTAAAGGAGCAGAACGGCACATGGCATGCACACCTGAATATCCACCGCATGGTGCAGCTGGATTGTCACCACGTTCTCAAAAAAGGGACAGGAGAACAGAAGAAGGTGATTGACAAAAGTTTATTGTTTGACCGGCTGCTGAGCTCTGAAAGCCAGCCAACTAAAGTACCAGGACACAGTACAGGAGACATGGAACCAAGCAAACTGACTGAGGATATCAACTCTGTCAACAGTACATACAGGAAATCTTCTCTCAAGTACCCAACTCCTGCATTATGGAGCCATTACCAGTTTCCCTCATCCAAGCCCACTTCCTCCACAGAGAAAGTGTTTTACTATCCATTCCCGCAAAAGAAAAATCCACGGATATCAGAAACAGCCAGAAAGCTAGGTTTATATGTAACACATTAAAGTCATTATTTGGAAATCCTTTAAAAATGCAATGTGACCTTATGTGACCTTGGTTCACACGCGCTTGCACCTTACTTTTCTAGTATGAGGTATTCACCTTGGACTTAACAATAATATCTTAGTTGAAAAAAAATAAAATACTGTACTTAAAGTTTAGGTACTATGTGAAATTACTCAATACTGTACATGCCATTGGACTGTAAGCGGTCAGGATCAGGGCCCTCTCCTCCTGTTTTCTTGCCTGCTCCTACCTGGTCCATTTCTGCATCTTGCATATTCTGGACGGGTTGGGTATGATATCCCGGTGGTGACCATCCCATCAATCACAATACCGGCAGCAGACACCTGACTAATTTTTGTAAGTATTCTAATGCTAATCCTAACCCACCCCTGCTGCAGCCTAACCCTAATCCTAACCCACCCCTTCTGTAGCCTAACCCTAATCCTAACCCAACCTTGCTGCAGCCTAACCCTAATCCTAACCCACCCCTCCGGCAGCCTAACCCTAATCCTAACCGTCAGGATTCGTCCGATTTTCGACTGTCAGGATTCTGCTGCCGGTATTGTGACCGTCTGGATAGCCATCATCAGGATTCTGACTACATCCCTTCTATGTTCTAAAGCTAACAATTTATTCTTACTTCTTTGGTGTTCTTTGTCTTTGGCTTGTTCTGCACTTTGCATTGTAACATCTACAGTTTATGTACTTTCTCTATTTTCTCACTGTACTGCATTACAGAATTCTGTGGTGCCTTATTAATACATAATAGTAATACATCCATAATGGAAGAACTCCATCCATTTTCATGAGAAATTTAAATCTATATCTACATTTTGTAAATGTTCCAACTGTTTTATAGTGCACCGGTTTTGCACAGCCAAGGTAGGTGACAGGTGCAGTTTAAGTAGAATCACAGTTGTTCTTCTTTGGTAAATAACCAATAAGCAATATAAACCTGAGCAGACTAATATGGTAGCCAGCAGTTGAAGCTCCATTGCATTCAACAAATGGTGAGCAGAGCATGAAATTAGGATCACAGACTCTGTTAAAAGAAAATACACATTCTATGCACATTAGTTTTGCTACAAAGTGAGTGGCAGGCCACAGACACAGCTTATCTTATTTCCTTGTTTTCATGATCTGATTTCTTACAAAGTCACTGTGCACAGAATGGGAATTGTCAATAAGGATCATTGATCCCGGTTTCAGTGTGACCCTGTCAATTAGCCTATCCTCATTCTTGCAAGCTTCAAACATATTTACTATCTTGAGCCAAGAAAATAAAAGACATAGGGCCTGATTCAGCAAGGAACGCAGTTGCTTATACGCACACAATCGGCCAATTGTTGCTTGTTGCGCATGCGTCACAGTGCGCGAACCAGCTGCTGCAAAAGGGGCTACAATTGCAGTGGTGGCGCAGACCCATCGTAGAGTGTTTGACAGGAAGTGCCATTTGGGGGAGGCAACGGGGGAGGGGTTGGCCAAATGCAGGCGTGCCGATGCGTTTGAATGCCGTTGCATGGGCGTGCATAAATTATCCACTGCGATTCTATACACAAGTTAAGCAGTTTCTGAGTGAGGTCAGATCTGCCAAAACTGTGCTGATGGGTCCGATGGTACTCGATTGTACCGATATTTTCGCAGTCTTGCTAAACATTTCAGATGTGCGTGTAAAGTAAAGTGGGCGTCCTTATGTCGTGCTGCGGTGGCATTGCGATCACAATGGATTAGCATACTATCACACTGAACTGCGTGCGTACGCAATATTGTGTACCGTAGTGAATCAGGCCCACAGTCCCCTCTTGAGTGATATTGTGTTTCTTTGTCTGCAATCCAGCGCCCTCCTTACAGCCAGGATATGGCCAAAGACCTAGAAGAGACTGTAACAATAACGTAATACAATATATCACTATGCATTTACAATTAAATTAATTTAAAAGTTAAATAATACATTTGAAAAAAAAATTTCTTCTCCCTTTTATCATGTGAGCACCATTGTATATATTTATTTGTCTATTTATGAATTCGATAGCAATGAATATAAAGTTAGAGATCATTTTTTAATATAACCATGATTTCAAGTGCACCCATGACTTACACACAGTGCTGGCTGCCACACTGGGGACAGATAATCAGAATTACTTGGAAGCAGTGACATCACTGAGACGCAGCAGTGAACATTAAGCCCATAAAAGAGCTGCAATGTAAGTAATGGGTTTACTGTAAAGCTGGCCATACTCCAGACCAACTCTCCTCCAACCAATCAACTAGTTGGTTGGTTGGAATGAAAATCCGGTAATGCATGGGAGCAAGTGACAGTCATCAGCCATTTGCTCCCAAACACCGGAAAACGGATGAAAACTGTTGTTCAGACAAGTTTTTTTTTTAAATCAAAAAGCTTTAACCAACTTGCCTGAACGACCTTTTTCATGTTTTCTGGTGTTTGGGAGCAAACGGCTGATTGTCACTTGCTCTTATACATTACCGGATTTTCATTCCAACCAACCAACTAGTTGGATGGTTAGAGGAAAGTTGGTCTGGTGGATGGCCAGCTTCATACTTTAGACAGCTGTACATATTTGAATGCATAACAGAACATTTGTATAGGACAGTATAATCTAACTGTAATATATTGTAAATCTGTGTTATCAAAATAATATAAACAAACACAAGTAAATGACACAGTGACATTTAGTTAGTTAAAAAGGAAATTTAAGTAGCCCTGTGTATCTTGTTTTCTGCTCTTACTGCAAAACATATCTGTAATAAAGATATATTTGTAAATACAAATTAACAGTGTTTTTTTGCGATTATGAGATAACAGAATAGAAACCTACCAGTAGAAACAGAAGGGTTGGGACCCGCAATAGAAAAAAAAACAATCTAAGTTGGCCAATCCGAAAAGGTGGTTGGCACTGTAGCCCTGATTCAGAGCCAAACGCTCTGACGGAGCACTCACTCTGAATCAGGGCGTCTTTTTTTTTTTATGGGTCGGCCTCCTGTCCGCTCGCATTGCTGTGGGTTGCCACCCACAGCTAATGTGAGCGGCCAGGATGATGGTCGCGATGGTCTTGCGACCATCGAGCTTGCGATGAGACCCTTGTGGTAGGGTCTCGTGGCCGCAAACCCCAGAGAGCTTTCGGCTCAAACAGAGCCGAAAGCTCTCCCACTGATATCACTTGTGATGTCAGTGGGGCCGCCCCCAAACGGTAGGCGTTCTGTTGGGAACGCCTCCGTCTGGGCAGCCTTGCTCCGACCCGCCCACCAAAGGGGACGTGCTGTCACTCAACATCGACAGCACGCTCCCTTTGGTGTGAGACCCGGAGCGACGGATTGTCCGTCGCTATCCGGGTCTTGCGCATGCGCACTACCAAGCCGGCTTCCGTCCTGCTCATGCGCTCTGGACCACCATCGACCCGGTTGCGAGCGCTCAGTGCTTGCGACCGGGTCTGAATCAGGCCCAGTATGCGCAATATGAAAAAATATATTACCGCAGAGTATAATATATATATACTGTATATATATTGTATACAGTATATATAAATAAAAGACCAACTTAGTAAGATTCAAAGCAAAATAGCAGATATTGCTTCCTAATTATTGGTTGGTGGTGCTCCCCTGAGTCAGAGCAGTTCAATTAGAAGATAAAGAAGACTCTTTGTTGGAGGCACTCTTATAGTAGTATTTCTTCTCCTAGAAACCTACCAGTGCAAGACAGTAAGGGCCGTGTTCAATTTGAGGAGAAATGTCGGAAAAAAAAAAAATTCAGGACACCCCAAAAAACGACCTTTAAATTTGGGGTGAAAAAATAAAAAATACAGAACACACTTACAAAAAGCCAAATTAGATCCAGAGGGGTTCCCTTAAATGCGGCAGGTGTTTTCTTCATTGCCAGAGTAGCAGCAGGTGCATTTTTGAAGAATTTTTTTAAATCATTTTAGGGACTTTAAAAAATGCATGCACCCATTTTCATGTACCCCAAATTTGATTAAACAAGTTATTTAAGAAAAAAAAAAATCTAAGTGCTATTCTTCACCACTTCTTCAATAGCCGCATTTATGCACCTGCCGCGGCTATTACAATCCCCGACTTCCTTTACCAGGCTAAAATGGGGGTACCCATAGTGAACCCCCATGTCTGGTCATCTTTAGGAGGGACCCAGGGACATTTCCCGAAAATGCCCGAATTTTGTGCGATACTTACCTTTCTGCCGGCTCCAGTTTTCCCTGCTTCCTAATTGAATACAGGGATAAAGTGGGCACACGCCTGATACTTTATCCCCGGAAAACCTGCGATGTGGAGCGAAAAGTCCAGCACAGACTTTTCGCTCCCAAATTGAATACCCCCCTAAGTGTTGTTTGATCACATGACCCTTATAAACAATGATGTTGATTTTATTTAATCTAAGTTGCACTTATAGTGCTGTATAGTTATCTTCTTAACGATCCAGATTAGCTGCATGTGCCCTGAATTGCATTGTGTGTAGCCCAAAAATAATTAGCTTGACGGTTGTTTTGATGGTAAATGTCTTCAAAGCTGACAATTATCAGTCTGTGCCTGTGCTCATGTTATGACTTCACCAACAGGCTCCAGAATAAAGAAGGCCATCAACCATCAATGGTTAACAAATAGTTGATGGTTTTGTAATTCATGGCGGAGATCTTACGGTTTTCCTCTATCGATGACTTAGAGCCTGGAGATGTTTTGTTTCCCCCTTGGCAACGGAAACTAGTTAAGCCCCGCCCCTTTCCCTGATTGGCCTGCCATCTGACATTCCTATCAATGTTAACCAACCGATGGCCATCCTTACAATAGAAGTGATCTGGCTGATTGCCATATACGATAAGCAAATGGATCTTGGGCCTGAATCAGAGTTGTACGCTATGCCGATGTTTTTGCAGTTGAGCGATAATCGGCAATTTGCACATGCATAAAGGTACATTACCATAGTTGCTTGCAGCGACTATTTACTCGCAGTGTGATTGACAGTCATGGAGCGTTTGGGAGGAGTTAATGGGGAGTGGTGGCAAAGAACGCAGGCATGTCGCCACTATTTCAGGGGCCTGTCACAACCTGCGACTGCGATCCCATACACAAAAATATGGCTCCGGCATCTCAGTTCCCACGACCATAGACTCACTCAGGGGAGCAACAATTGAATGATCTGTGACCGATGCTGCATCTTTGTACACAGATGCTGCAACATTTTACACAGATGTTTGCATTTGCAAATCCTCATGTGGGCATCTCAATACCTCTCCCAGTGGCATGCGACACTATAATATATATATATATATATAATAAGGCTTTCTGTATTCTAGAAAAAACGTATCGACTCACAAACAAAATAAGGGCTACATCGTTTCAAAGTACGGATTGCATTTGTAATGCAGTTTGATGTGTGGTTCCTAAATCATGCAATGCCTCAAACTCACAACTGCATCTCAAACCCCATAAATTTACCCTGCCCAAGGCCAGCGTGACTGCACCTATCCTCAGCGAAGCAACATGGAGCTTTCAGTTCCAGAGCCAAACAGGAGGGTTCAAGCGCAAGCATCCCCTTCAGGTGAAACAATTATAATCACTGCATTGTTTGCTGCTTGGAGTCGTGCATGACGAGTGAGCAGCATAGAAAGAAGGAAGTGAACATCTGCCCCACCAATCATAAGACCAACCCTGCCAAGTGTTTTTCTCCTGGGAGCAACCAACACTGACATTGTGATAAGCAGCAGGTAAATTTGACAATTTCTGTGGGGTGGGAACGCCTCAATGCTTTTTGTCATAGACCCTGCAGAAACCTCTGTTCTCTTTAGGCAACCACTATGGTCTGGTCTCCTCTATTTGTGTAGTAGCTGATGTTAGGAGGCTGGGCTAGGTCTTTGTTTTGTCCTGCCAGCAGACTGGGACACCTCTATGGGAGTCTTATGCGTTACTCCAGACCTTCCCAGTACCTAAGCATAGCTTAAATAAATCACAAGTCAAATAGCAGGTGAAAGACTCAATCTTTTATTATATAAAAAAAACAAATAGCCAGCAATAATAGCAAAAATGTGGCAATGCCAGCGGGTTTGGATCACTGCAAGCTACACACTCCTATACCTCAAACAGAAAGTATGGTGGTCGCTCACATCAGCTTAATGATATTGCCCAGGTGCTTGTAAAGGGAGGGGTTTACACTGAACCACAGAAAAAAAGGGATATTCCCTCCAGCTCACTGCAGCAATATTAGCAAAAATACTTGAATCCTACATGATAATAGAAATTCAGAGGTATTAGTTGCATACATTTGCAAATATATGATTAAGCGCCGGGCCAGAGTAAAGGCTCCTCTATACCGGCATCCCTAACATTAAGGGGTTCACATCCGAGGTGCAGGGCAGCCCAAAATAATCCAGCCAAGGATAATTCCCAGGGCATCACACGAAAAATGGAAGAAAGGTGATAGTGAAGTGTAAAGTATAGATGTGTCAAGATAATCAATAAGTGTTAATATAATAAAAAAGAATTAAAATGACATAAATAATAAACAAACAAATAGAAAGGTGATGAATAAGTATCTATGTGAATTAAGTGGGGATGCCCTGAAAAAGACCCAGCCAGAGCAACTCCGGGGGCCCCACACCCAAATGCTCATCCCAAAATAATTATTGCTACCAAATAGTAGCACCCTCTCTGGGTCATATAATTACAAATTAATGTACTGCATAATAACAGCACTTGTATAAGCCGAGAGCTGAGTCACCGAGGAGGTACCCCAGAAACTTCCACATGGCACTAAATGGACCAGCACATCCTCCCAATGCTGGCTCCCTTCATGCCTCTCAGAACTGCAAACAGAAAGTATGGTGGTTGCTCACATCAGCTTAATGATATTGCCCAGGTGCTTGTAAAGGGCAGAGTTTACACTGAACCACAGAAAAAAAAGAGATATTCCCTCCAGCTCACTGCAGCAATATTAGCAAAAATACTTGAATCCTACATGATAATAGAAATTCAGAGGTATTAGTTGCATACATTTGCAAATATATGATTAAGCACCGGGCCAGCATCAAGGCTCCTCTATACCAGCGTCCCTAACATTAAGGGGTTCACGTCCGAGGCGCAGGGCAGCCCAAAATAATCCAGCCAAGGACCATTCCCAGGGCATCACACAAAAAATGGAAGAATGGTGATAGTGAAGTGTAAAGTATAGATGTGTCAAGATAATCAATAAGTGTTAATATAATAAGAAGGTGAAAGACTCAATCTTTTATTATAGAAAAAAAAACAAATAGCCAGCAATAATAGCAAAAATGTGACAATACCAGGGGGTTTAGATCTCTGCAAGCTACACACTCCTATACCTCACCAGTATCTGTGTCTAAATTACTTTGATGCACACCCCGGCTGCTGAGACAGACTCTTCACCCCTTTACCCATGTGGTAGAGACTGGGATCAATGTCCTCCTGCTTTTGGCAGGTTCACAAAAAAAAACAGTGTGCTGAGGCTTCGATGGCCACACAGACATTATCCTGGACCATTCTAATAGGTACAGTGACTCCTTGGCCGCACTGTCCTGAAGAGAGACCACCTTTGGTCTTTCTTTTCCTGTGTTATTTTAAACCCATCTTATGTTCTAATTTAGCAGCAGCAGCACTTTGTCCTCTCCCAGTCTACAGCTCACTTTCCAGTAACCTGCTGTGTGTGACTCTAGCATGTGTGCTAAGCAAGATGTAACACACTGGGACACCTGATATCTGTGTATAGACACTACAGCTTGGAGACATATTACAGTACAGAAACAAAAGGCACATTCACACCATAGTAGCAGTGTGTTAGATATATAGCTTATCGGTATCCCGACCGCTATTTATCCTTGCGCTAGGTGACTGATATAATTCAACATCCACACTCTCTGCTGCTTATCCTAATAAGCCAGTTACCAGCTGGCTGCAATACAGAAATAGACAGAAAGTACAAAAAAGAGGATAGCACTTGAGGGGGGAATTCAGAAGAGATTATCTATATAATATCACTCAACTGAAAAATACAAATATTTCAGCAAGGCTTCTTATAACTAAAATATACATTTATTATTATACAGAATGAAAAATCAAAAGTGAGATATACAAAATATATAAAAAATATAAATATAAAAAAAAAAGCATGAAAAAAAAATTATGTCTGTAATAAAAATATAGCTTGAAATATGCGAATATAGAATAGTGTCCTTGTAGCTGCATTGTGCCTGTAGACTAATTCATATATAATAATTGACCAAATGGTAACAAGATGCTGCCTTCTCACTCGTTTGTTAAATGACAGTAAAGGGTAAGTTTACTAAAGTGCGGGTTTTTAGAATTTGAGATGTTGCCCATAGCAACCAATCAGATTCTACTTAACATTTATCTAGCACCTTCTAGGAGATAATAGCTAGAATCTGATTAGTTGTTATGGCCATCATCTCCACTTCTAAAAACCTGCAGTTTAGTAAATATACCCTATGTAAAAAATGTAGCACAAACGGGTCTTGATAATATGAAATATTTTTATTTTTCAGTTGAGTGATAATATTATATAGATAATCTCTACTGAATTCCCCCCTCAAGCGCTATCCTCCTTTTTCATACTAGCAGTGTGTGTCTCATCACCTTGCAACATTTAAGAATTATACAACAGTATAAAATGCATACATACAATGGGTAATGCACTACGATCCAAACAATGCTAAACATAGTTTGGGCAAGAAGGAATGTCAGCAGATTAAATGCCAATTTTCAAGGTCTTGGCAAATGGTCTGGAAGAAATTTACCAACTCTTCTATCTATTTAACCCTCCAGCCAATAACTGTATTGTGTGTGTATGACCATATACTGTATACCCCAGAATGATTGGGCTCTTCAGGGTGTGGATGGTACTGTATGGGATCAGCTCCCAGTGACTGGGATTGACACATATCAGCACCCATATAGTCCGATCTTCATAACCAAGGGTAGTTACATCCAAATCTATGAAATTCTCTATGGTCTGAAATCCAAGAAGACTTTATTGTCTACCGAGCAGGCATCTCAATAGAAGGAAATGGACAGAAAGAAATGTGGAGGAAGAGTGGCCCCAATACGGTTTCAAAATGGCTCCAACCTTTCCAATTTCTGGCATTTTTTTTTCCAGCGGCCTCGGCAAAAACACTCATCTCTGCAGTGAGTTTTCTCCTTCTTGCAATCCCAGACCCTGGGTAATGATAATGAAAATTTGGGAGCTGCCAACTCAGTGGTCCCAGTATAATGGGGTTGGGGGTCTTTAAGAACAATAACTTTACCATTCACACCCTCAAAATGACTGATGTCAACTAATCACAAGCTGCTTTTGAGTGGCTACTGACCCACGAGATCAATTGCAAAAGGTTGCAACACTACTCCTAAATAGTGGGCATTCCAGCTTTTATCGCTGCACCCATCCAGGCCAATGGCAATTAAGATGCCAGGATAAATAAGAGGGACCTAAATGTAATTGAGTGGGATGAATCTAGCATCCAAGCATTCTGCCGTTGACCGCACGCATAGCAGCATTTATTAACACAGTATGCAGGTAGATTTAAGCAAAGGACAGCTCTCCCAATAAAAGCTGTTCTTTGCTGCGTCAGGACGGATCCTTCTTGGGGGAAGGCTCCAAAAAGAAGTCCATTAGTCAACACCATTGCCTATCGGGTCCAAGCTCTGGCAAGTTTAGCTTTCTGGAGATTGGTTCATATGGAAAATGCGGCCAAACCTCCGAAAAATATTGCAGGTTGAGTCTCCCATATCCAAAATGCTTGGGACCAGGGGTATTTTGGATAACAGAATATTCCGTATTTTGGAATATTTGCATATCATAATGAAATATCTTGGGAATGGGACCCCAATATACACACAGAATGCATTTATGTTTTATATACACCTTATACACACGGCCTGCAGGTAATTTTATACAATATTTTCAATAATTTTGTGGCTCATACAAAGTTTGTGTACAGAAATGAAATTCATTTATGTTTCATATACACCTTATACACACAGCCTGAAGGTAATTTTATACAATATATTTAATAATTTGTGCCTTAGACAAAGTCAGTGTACATTGAACCATCAAAAATCAAAGGTTTCATTATTTCAGTCATGCCAAAATTATTCTGTATTTCGGAATATTCCGTATTTCGGAATATTTGGATATGGGAGACTCAACCTGTATTATTATAATTTATTTATATGGCGCCACAATTGTTCTGCAGCACCTTACAAACTACATAAATAAGTGAACAAAAGGCCAGTGACTTACAGTACAATACAATGCAGGACAAGAACATTTTCGGAGGTTTGATCGTATTTTTGCAGTTGATTTATCCCGCCCATTGTCTTGAAGTGGCTCAATGACTAGAGTAGGGTTAACATAGGAGTCAGCTTACAGCCTATTTTGACACCGGGCTCTCCATTTTGGGGACCCAAAAAACATTGAACACATTAGCACAGAGAAAATGCACACTGACAGTGATTTTGCCCTCTGAAACTCCAAATATATCATCCAGTGATTTAAAGGGTTATAATGAAATTTGCCAGTGATGTCTGTGGCGACTTGCCAGCAGTTTAAGCTATACTGCGGAAACAAATGCCTGAGAAAAACTTGTGAGCGGCACGATTACACAGACTTCATGTAGTTTGAATTATCGGGCCACTCACAACATAATAAGAAGGTAAAATACACTCCTGAATTATGCAGGCAATGATTAGTGCCTACTTAAGAGGAAAAAAATGAACTTTTTAGTTAGAGCAAAATTATTTTTTAAATACAGTATATGTCAAACACATTTGTAGCACTACATGTGCGCGTTGGAGGTATATTTCAGGAAAATTGTATCTGCATAAAGATTACTTTTAAAAGTTGACCCAAAAAGGCTTAAACTGAACATACAGTATGTTCAGTCGATGGTGAACATGTCAACATTCATCATGTAGGCAAGTACTCCATGTCTACAGAGTCCATGTTTATCATGTTGACATGCACAATGTCAAATTAGAACACGTTGACTCTGATGTAAAGTGGACATAATCACAATGTAGCCCTGACATTTGTATTGTCGACATTTTCACAATGTAGACAAATGTTGTATTTGACGTTTTGTATATGTCGACAGGTTGAATGTCGACATTCGATATAATGTCTACATTGTGAATGTACAGTAGACATGCTGACTGCATCCCTAATGAGCTGGGATTATAGTATTATCGTATATACCTAGGTCTGACTTCAGTAAACCACATCAGTATGTTCAATTCCTCTTTGTAACTTTTTATCACCTGTACACATGGACCATAGGTACAAGGGGTGTAACTGCTATTGGGCCCAGAGCTGAGGGGGGCCCATCTCCCTTGTCAAAGTTACATGTGTTATAGACATTTTTCACCATTGGATGGTACGTAGGGGCCCTTACAAACTTTTACTATAGACCCTTTATATAGTTACGTCCCTGCCTGTACATCTTATTTATAGATGTGTCTGTGACATAAAACCATCTATTCACAGAAATGCAATCCTGTATAATAACATATCTTTTGGCCATGTCAATGGTGTTTCATAAAAAGTATTTTTCATTTGATCTTACATAACTTAGCATATAGTGGAATATTAATATTAAAATTGCAATTCGACCTAGAGACTCATACATTGCCAGAGCTTATCATTAATCTTCATAATTATTAATTATAATAAATGACATGAAATTGTACATCAGCACTTTTGAACCTATTTATCTGCTGCTACATTTTAGCATATTAGCTAGTAATAGCTGACTACAGCATTATGGACAAAAGAATAGATGCACGGTTCATATATACCCGATGAAGGTTAATTACAGCTAAATCGACAAATTACAGTATAGGTAAAACATTCCTGCTATATGAAAGGTCATTACAACTTTAATACATAGATCTGCAACTTTCCAAAACTGAGAGTACTGTATACTAGTCACATTGAAAACAGACATTTGGGGCCAAATGTAATAGGGTGAGAGTTCAGAAAATTTGCCCATCATCCCTATTTGCTCGTCCAAATACCTCTGTGCCAGCTATTTTGACAGAGATCCAACGATTCGGTCTGTTTGCAGGATATACTGTAAAATTAATATTAAAAAATCTGAGGTTCTTCCTCTCACGCGATCCGACCTGTTGCATCAATGCCCTATTCTGTCCTCCAATTTCCATATAAATACCACAAGCCTGAAATATTTAGGGATTTACATTACACCCTTCATTAAAAATAAATATGCTGCAAATTTTCCCTTAGTCCTTGATAAAATTGTTCGTTTGTCCAAACCCCTATCACTTTTAGGGCGGTATTCAATTAGTTTTGCACCCGCGGAAAAGTTTTGCCTGCCGGACTTTTCGCCGACATCGCGTCTTTTGGACGCGGAAACTTATCGTGCGCATCCCCACTATTCGCCATATTCAATTGCAAAACACACGAAAACGGCAAATTCAGAACAGGCGGAAAGTGCTGTCAGAATTGGGGAAACCAGCCTGAACCGCCCAAAAAGATGCACGAACATAGGGGATCAATGTAGATGTGTCCGAAATAGCCCTAATAAACTGTTTGGGGTACTTAAGTTGTTTCTATAGCTTCTTACTAGTGTCTTTGCACAAGTGGTGAAGAATGGCATTAAGCAGTATTTTTTGGTGAAAATAAGTAGACCTGTCAAATTTGGGGAACTTAAAAATGGGTACAAGCATATTTTTATGTCTCTAAAATGAGTTTTAAAACACTTGAAAAATGCACCCGTAGCATGCACCTGCAATTCCAAAAACACCTGACCCGTCCTTGCAGACCCCCAAGAAGTCTATTTTGCTAGTTTTTATACTTGTCACCCCACTTTGTGCTTTTTCGCCCCCAATATGAAAGTCCATTTTTGGGGTGTTCTTAAGTTTTTTTTCCCTGGGATTTTTTGACACAGTTATCCTTTGGGGGGCTGTCCCAAGGGTTCTACGAGGTTCCCCCACCTTTGCACCCCAAAATAAAAATGTTGCACTTCTTTTCACCTGCTATTCAGAGGCAAATCTTTTTTGCCTATTAAATTGTACTGACTTTGGGGAGTGGCCTGGCCGAGCAAAGAGGCAGACCTGGATGCCGTTAGCTCCTGCTATTTTGGAGCTTTTATGACTCTCGTTGAGCCCTTCCAGACCCTGTTTGATATATACAGTCTCCTGCTAGCCTTACACTCACCCGGAGCTCATCTGGAGCCCTGAGTTGCATCTGTGGAGGAGTTCCGCGATCGGGGCCTAAGACTAGGTTGAAGCCGGGGACTAAATTTGGAGACGGCGGAGGTTGCGATCAGTGCCGGCGCGGTCGCGGCTACTCTGCAGCCTAGCTGTTACCTTCCTCTCACTGCGGTGGGCTCCCTGATATTCCTGCCCCTGTACGGCTGAAGTGGAGCTCTGACACTGGGGCATCCTGAGGCATCTGAGACCGCGGCCTGAGGTTACCCGGCGGAGGTAGCGGCTACTTCCGGTGCACTCGCGGCTGCAGTGCATGATCCCCGCTGGCTTCCCGCGGCACTGAGTGATTTCTCTACCCCCTGCTCACCGCTTACCAAGCTTTACACAGCCTGTGACCCCATGTATCAGTGTGGAGCCCCCAAACAAGAGCAGCATAGATTGGGGGGAGTGGCCTGACTGCTGAATTGGATGCTTCAGAGGAACCCCCAATAAAAACACCTTTTGGGGTTCTAGCTGAGACCCTAAGGGCAAGCAGTGGTGAGGGTCCTGCTTGGTTTGGATGTCCTAAGGTAGCTGATTGCAGCCTCTGAGGACACACTGCACTGTTAGCTGCCCTTTTCTATTTGTCTGCATTCACTGCTGCCTGTCTACCTCTGGAGTCTGCATACAATATACAATACCATGTAGCCCTCTATGGCTCCCTGGAGAAGATCATTCCACTATAACATGGGTCTATAGTGCTCATTTTGTCACCTGCTTGTCACTTGAGTTATAATGTCCTCTCCCAGCATGTTTCCCTATTAGGGATGGAGATACCCTTGCCCATGCAGTATTAAAGTGCACTAACTTTCCTATCACATCACTACCAAATATCACCGAAATCAACGTCGGCAGCCCTGAAAAATGCACCACCCTCAGTTGTGCCACACTCCCATGGCTCCATGACCCCGGCGGATTTGGGACTTGATCTGGACCCAGCAGCTCCTCTCACTACACATTCTATGTTCCAAATGTTCGCAGCTTTTCGCACTGATATCCTCTCTGGGGTGGAATCCTCAGTTCAGTCGCTTAAAACGGAGCTCGTGGGATTAAGTGGCCGTACAGATCACTTGGAGGGAAAGATGGGCGAACTGGTCTCCTCGCACAATGACCTTCTAACTGCTCATTTGGAGTTACAAGCAGAGGTATCATCTATTCGGGATAAAATGGCGGATATGGAAGACAGGTCGAGAAGGAACAACATAAAAATTCGGGGCATTCCTGATTCAGTTGCTCCTGCAGAATTACAGGAATATGTGACCAAACTATTTCAAAAACTCCTCCCCTCGGCTTCACCTCAAGACCTACTCATTGACAGAGTTCATCGTCTGCCTAAGCCAAGAGTGGGGTCTAACAGCTTCCCTAGAGATACCCTGTTGCGAATACATTTTTTTCATGTCAAGGAACTTATTCTGAGAGCTGCCAGGGAAACAGAAGGATCCGATACACTGGGAGGTCTTCAGATTTTTCCAGACTTCTCGGCTCACACCTTGGCTAAGAGACGTTCGTTCCATTCCATCACCGCAGCGCTTCGTGAATACGATATTACCTACCGCTGGGGATTCCCGGTCAAGCTCCTAGTACAATATGAATCATCTTCATATGTTATCTCTTCAGTTGAAGCTGGCATTAAATTACTAGCGGAATGGGACATCACTGTTTCCACAGCTTCTTCCAGATCTTCTGATCGTCCTTCTCCTGACTGATTGTGTGTCCAAAGGATCGTACTATATGTAGATATATCTTTTTTTTTCCTTAAATACTAGTGAAAATGCAGATTTCTACAGATTTCAAGAGTTCCTGTGGGTGCCTTACAAGTCTGCTGTTTCTGAATGGTTTCACTGTTCTATGTTACCTGTTCTAGATTATATGTATGAATATTAATGTTCTTTCATATAGGAATTTTCACTCTCTTTTTATTTTTTATTGTTATGTTCCACATATTTCAATGTTTTACAGTCTAGATTATAATTCCTAGGTGGTGACCAGTATTAATATAACTTTTATAATTCCTATATAGTAAGTAGTGATTGTTTACATTATTATTATTATTATCTTTAAACTGGATTCAAAACATCAACTATATTTTAACATCTTTATAACTGCCTAGTTTTGCTAGGATATTATTAGCTGTCTGCATGGGTGGGTGGGTTTTCATGCTGAGCCACCTCCCCGATGTTTGTTGTTTTGCCGTAATTTTTCCCTTGCGGCAAACATTCTAGCCCCGGTTCTTAGGCTAATTTAGTTTATCTCCTTTTTTTTCACTACACTATAGTGTGGTTGTTTTTTTATTTTTTTCTGCCCCTTTTTTTCCTGTTTATTTTTAGGAGTCCGGAAGCACTGTTTCATATATGATGGATAGAGCTTTGGATATATTCGACACCAAATGGTTACATTTTTTTCTTTAAATACACATGGGCTAAATTCCCCTAATAAAAGGAGATTAGCGCCAGCCGCTTTCCACCGAGAAAAAGCAAAGGTGATAGCATTGCAGGAAACACATTTCTCTTCATTAGCGCCTCCGGTGATCTGTGATTCTAGGTATCCTGAAGTATATTATGCCAATGGACCCTTTAAACATAATGGAGTGGCTATATTTCATAGATCATTACAATTTGAACTCTCCCGCAAAATGGCAGATGGGGACGGCAGATTTCTAATTTTAGTGGGGAAATTAGAAGATAGGGAAGTTACCTTGGTTTCCCTCTATGCTCCAAACTCAAGACAAGTTCCCTTTTTAAAAACGGTGCTAGAGGCTATTCATAAAGTCCAAAAAGGTCATCTGGTGATCATAAGTGACTTTAACATGGTCCTGGATATCAAACTTGACAAATCATCTAATGTAGGAAATTCGAGTCAGGGATCAGCTAACAACGTTAGTTTCCATAACCTAATGGCAGAGTACGATTTATACGATGTCTGGCGTGTTCAGTCCCCGTCAGATAAAGATTATACCTTCTTCTATCACATTCACAATTACTACTCCCGAGTCGATCTGATTTTATTAGATAAATGTTTATTGCAAACCGCTTGTCAGGCTAAAATTGTCCCGATAGTATAGTCTGACCATGCAGCTGTAACCTGGTTATGGGAATATAATAACTCCATATTTCCCGCTAGACCATGGAGATTCCCCGAGTATTTGTTGACATCTCCTGAAGCAACAACGTCTATTTCTGAGGTTTTCTCTACTTATAAGACAACCAATTCCCCAGAACATACGTCTATCTCTATATATTGGTGTGCTCTTAAGGCAGTGGTGAGGGGAGTAGCCATTCAGTCTGGCTCTAGGCTAAAATGACAATATATACAACAACAATCTGACCTAGAACAACGCCTTGCACAGATAGATTCTCTGAATCGTGCTAGACCATCTCGTCTCCTTAGGAGAGAAATGGTGGCCATTCAAAATCAGCTTCAAAAATTATTTTTGACTCGTATGAAAAGGGCTCTGTCGAAGCTTCAACAGAAGCTCTATACTTTGGTCAATAACTCTGGTAAATTTCTAGCTCGTAAGCTTCGATTGCGCTAAACAAGAAATAGAATTAAAACCATTATCACCCCAGATGGACAGAGGTTACTCAACCCATCGTCCATAGCAAACGCATTCGCTAAATACTACGAGAAGCTGTATAACTTAGATAAAGATTCCACCACCCCTCAACCCACAGAAGATCTTATCACTATGTTTTTGGACAAATTGCATCTGCCTAAATTGAAAGCAGAGGAGTTGGAATCCCTCAATGCTTTGTGGACTGAGGAGGAGATTTTAGCTGTTATTAAAACAGTCCCTTCGAGGAAAGCTCCTGGGCTGGACGGCTTTACTAATTCCTTCTATAAACACTTCTCAACTGAAATTGCCCCTGCTCTTACTATGCTTTATAATTCAGCTTCTAGGTGTGGTTCTCTCCCTGCTGAAATCTTAGAGGCCCAGCTAATCACTATTCCCAAACATGGGAACGATGCTTCTTTGTGTCAGAATTATAGACCTATCGCTCTCCTGAATTCTGACGTGAAGATTTTTTCAAAATTGATAGCTAACTGGCTCGCTCCCTTAATTCCCCAACTTATCCACCCTGATCAAGTGGGTTTTGTCCGGGGATGTCAAGCCTCAGACAACACCCGCAGAGTTTTCGATCTAGCTGAACTTTTGGTCAAAAAGAAACAGCAGCTCTATTGCTCTCATTAGATGCTGAAAAGGTGTTTGACCGCCTCCATTGGAAATTCCTTTCTGCCACTTTGAAATGCTTTGGTTTTCAGGGACAGATTCTCTCTTCCATTGATGCTCTATATAGCAACCCAACTGCTAAAGTATTGAGCAATGGCTTTTTATCTTCTTCATTTGGTATCTCAAATGGCACCAGACAGGGATGCCCCCTCTCGCCTTTGATATACGTTTTAGCTATCGAACCCTTTGCAGCTACTATCCGGCAATTATCACTTTTCCCAGGTATCACTGTAGCCTCCTCTTCACACAAATTATGTTTATTTGCCAATGACGTTTTATTATTCGTGACTAAACCGGAGACTTCGCTGCCTGCCCTGCATGAAGCTATAGATAACTATAGTAACACTTAATTTTATAAATTAAATACCACCAAGACAGAGGAGCTGCCCTTCAACATCCCCCAAAATATATTGTCCCGCCTCCAAAGTATTTATAAATATCAGTGGAAGAGAGATTCTCTTTTATATTTGGACATACACATCCCAAATAACGTTTCCACTTTTCCAGAGATCAACTTCTCTCCTATTATCTCCCATGTGGCTGATCTCTTAAAAAGTTGGGTGGGTTTTGAGGTCTCCTGGTTGGTTAGACTGGCAGCATTTGAGATGATGATACTACCCAAATTAATGTATCTGTTCCGCACAATTCCTTACTTAGTCCCTCAGCGGTATATTAGACAGGTGACTGGACTCTACCTCTTAATTCAAAACCGTGGGTTGATTTGGAAAGAACCTTATTTCCTCACTTCCCTCTCACTGTACTGATTTGGACCCCTAAACAACTTCGTCCAATATCATTAGAAGCCCCTAGAGCAATTTTAGATTCTCTTACGGCTAGGGACTCTACTATAAGTACTTAACGCTGCATGATTTTACCCACTCGTAATCTATCCTTATTGGCTCTATCTAGATTAATTCCAGATTTACGTATCTCACTATGGCGCTCTTGTGGTATAATAACAATTGCTGAATTACTCAGTAATAACTCTATGTTCCCCTTTTCATATCTGCGGACACAATATAATGTACCCTCAGGAGAATATTTTACATATTTACGTATAAACCATTGGGTCTCTGCTATGTTTTGTATTACAGGCTCTTTAGCTTCACCTCCTACTCCTGTTCTGGCTAAGATGTCATCTGGTAATTCTCGGGGAGCTATTAAGTTCTGGTATTCCCTATATATAGAGGATGCGTCGATAACTAAGTATGCTGCACAACTGCAGTGGGAAGCGGATTTGCAGATGACATTTTCCCTGCAGCAGTGGGAAGAGATTTATATAGTGGCTCATCGCCTCTCTAAATTCTCCAACCAGGGGCGTATCTAGCCATTAGCCAGGAAGGCACTTGCCAGGGGCGCCGGCCAAGGGGGGGCATCGTCCGGCAGTGCCACACATGGCCAAGGGATAGATTAGTGTCTGCTGACCTGGCCTGAACTGGTGTTGTCTCCTCCTCCCCCTCTGTGCCCTGCTGCCATTGGCTGCTGCCTGGCGGGTGGGAGTCACACAGACACGGTGGTATTGGCTGGGCCATTTGCTACTGCCGGTCTCCATGTTCAAGCCCTCCTGCAGGTGACACGCTGCGACCTCCGCGGGCTCCACATCATGCTGCATACCAGCAGTATGGCACCCCGGCTGCTGAATGGCAGGCTGCGATCTCCATGGGGCTCCTCATCACGCCGCACACCCGCAGCATGGCGGCCCGGCTGCTGCACAGCTCAACTCGCTAGGAGCAAGGATGCTTCCCCGAGACCCTGCATCCATCGTCGGCGCTGAGCAACTGACCTCGCATGGCTGAAAGGTATAACTTGGGGGGGGGGGAGACTCTCAGCTGCTGCAGAACCTTTTCCGGTGGGTGGGGCTCAGCTGCTGCAGATCCTCTTCCTGGTGGGGACTCACATCAACTACTTTCAGAATGTTGAGGGTTTATTTATAACATTTATGCCATTGAATGGATGTTGTTTCCTACTGTCTATCCTTTGTGTTTTCCTGTGTCTGTCCCCTCAGTCTCTCTTCTGCCCCTCAGTCTCTCTCTTCTGCCACTCAGTCTCTCTCTCCTGCCCCTCGGTGTTACTCTCCTGCCCCTCAGCGTCTTACTCTCCTGCCCCTCAGCGTCTTACTCTCCTGCCCCGAGTGTCATACTCTCCTGTCCCGAGTGTCTTACTCTCCTGCCCCTCAGCATCTTACTCTCCTGCCCCTCAGCGTCATACTCTCCTGCCCCTCAGCGTCATACTCTCCTGCCTCTCAGCATCATACTCTCCTGCCCCTCAGCGTCTTACTCTCCTGCCCCTCAGCGTCTTACTCTCCTGCCCCTCAGCGTCTTACTCTCCTGCCCCTCAGCGTCTTACTCTCCTGCCCCTCAGTGTCTTACTCTCCTGCCCCTCAGCATCTTACTCTCCTGCCCCTCAGTCTCTTACTCTCCTGCCCCTCAGTCTCTCTCTTTCTCCTGCCCCTCAGTGGCTCACGCTCCTGTCCCTTAGTCTGTCTTTCTCTTGCCCCTCAGGGAGATGGCTACAGAGACAAAATGTAATTTATTCAGAAAATATTGAGGGAGGGGGGTGCCAGTCCATCACTTTGCCAGGGGTGCTCAGGCTCCTAGATACACCCCTGTCTCCAACCATATGGAGATGCAATTTAAATTGTTACATAGGCTATATTTTACTCCAACCAAGCTTCATAAGATATGGCCTTCACAGTCGAAATTTTGTTGGCGGAGATGCTCAGAGCCAGGTGATTTATTTCATATTTTTGGGGTTGCCCCAACATTCGCAATCTTTGGCATGAGATATTTGAGTTGACCTTTAAGGTTCTCAGCATTCGTCTTCAAGAGTCACCTTCTATTGCTCTTTTACACGTATATCCCTCAGAGTTGTCTAAATCAGATAGCTACGTTTTAGGCCATATTTTGATAGCCTCCAGAGCGGCCATAGCACAAAATTGGAAGTCTCCGTCTCTCCCATCCATACATAAAATTGTATGTAAAGTTCAATATGCTTTCGAAATGGAAACGTTGGGTGTTCCCTGTTTCTCTGTGACCTCTTCCCCATTGGTTAGATGGTTCAAATGGCATGAATTTGTCACAGTTGGAGAGGGTGCCACCCTGCTTCTTGATTCTTCCTGATCCTAAGTGGTCTTTTCCACATACAGGGTATTTGTTGGTACTATTAAATGTATTAAAGATATTTGATACTTGATGTTTTGTATGTGCTAGTATAAACGCTATATATTTTCCTAATGTTTTAATTTTGTGATATCAATGTATGGAGGGTGTTGTCTGATTCCTTCCTTCCCTTCTTTATGTTTCCTTTTTCTGTAATTTTTATGTTCATTATCTATTTTGTTTTAGGAAAAAATCTTTAATAAAAACTATTGATGATAAAAAAAAAAAAAATTGTATTGAATTTCGAAAACCAGCTGGAATTGAATATGGAGATAAATTCCGAAATGGCGAAAAGACGCAATCGGCGATACTTTTTCGCGGGTAATGGCTAATTGCTTCTAATTGAATAAGGCCCTTAGGTCTTATTGCGGTCATTAAAAGTGTACTCTTTCCGAAGTTAGCTTATCCATTGCAACTGTTACCTATTTTTCTTTCCCCTGCGCTAGACCCGGATAGCGACGGGCAATCCGTCGCTCCGGGTCTCACACCAAAGGGGGCGTGCTGTCGATGTTGAGTGACAGCACGCCCCCTTTGGTGGGCGGGTCGGGGGGGTGGCTGCCCAGATGGAGGCATTCCCATGGAAACGCCTAACGTTTGGGGGCGGCCCCACTGACATCACAAGTGATGTCAATGGGAGAGCTTTCGGCCCTACCACAAGGGTCTCGTCGCAAGCCCGATGGTCGCGATGGTCTTGACTAATTTCCATGTAATGCACTTTTTGTATTGTATTTTGGATGCCAATTAAAAAAATTAAAAAAAAAAGGAAAAACAGACATTTAGACTACTAAAGTGCAGGCCTGAGGAGACCTCTTGGCATATAGTTAGATGCTCCCTGACCGAGAATCAAACCTACTAGACCATCAGGGACATCGGTGTTGTTGAATATATGAAGTATGTAGCAGAGAAGAGTGTTGCAGTAGATTAACCAAGCTGAACTGGGTTGCTACTTGATTATAATAATAATAAAGCACTCTTCTTACTTGGTTCAGTAGTCCAGGACACTTGAGTGGCAGATCTTGACAGAAGGATTTACCAGGCTTGGACTGGCTTTTCTCTGTAGTCTGGAAGCACTCTATAGATGACAAGACCGGGTACAGACTAAACACTCAAATGGATGGTAGTTGTGGAATACTCTGGAACCGATGCAGGTAAACAGGAATGCCTATATACCTGTGCAACTTAATATACTGGTAACACAAGACTAGAACAGCATATAGAGTTAGTGTAGCAAACAACAGCAGAACTGCTCTAGTCTGATAGAAATATGACTGTAACAGAGCACAGTTATGCTTCACTCAGTAAGGACTGAGTCATTTTACTGGTAATGACTGAGAGCCAGAGACTGGAATATATACCCAGGGGTTAGCCAGGATTGGACGAGCAGCGTCAGATGGTCCCGGCAGACTCAGACTGGATATCAATTGGTCGGATCGATCAGGTGATTGGGACAGTACTCCGGGGCTGGCTGGGTGTGAGCTGCGGCCTAGGAGGATGGAAACAGTGAAGCCTGCATCTTACTGGAATGGTAGTGGAGGCACAACCCGTGCTCAGAGAGTGAGCTGACTGGCCACAGGAGCAGTAAGGGACCCAGCGGCAAGGGTAACAAACACGGGTTGTGAAATACACCCACTTCCCTTATGTGCGCTGTGAGTAGATCCACTGGGAGTTGAGAACACACCATCATCGATACAACATCGGGCACATATCGAATTCTTGAGTAAGTCTTGAGCTGCACCGAGTCAGGTACATCCCTCTGTCTAAATATGGCCTTTGAGACTGTGATTCCGCGATTGGGAACACAGCCGCGATCACAGACAGACACTCTTGTCACTCCCATAACACACCGATGGCAACCTGTTGGCAACCTCCCCGACTCCACCAAGGAATGCCCATGGATCGCAGTGGTCTTCTCAGGGTATTGCGAATATTTTGCGAGTGCCATTTCATTCTTCAACTCTCGTATTCACAATGAGACTTTCCTCTGCATTTTGCACATGCGCAGTTGCAAATCATCGTTCAACTTCAAAAACATCGGCATTAAGTACATCTCTGGATCAGGCCCTAAATTTCCTAGTACACAGACACGGGCTAATTTCATCAGAAGCCAATTTGATAATTTAATGAACCTGACTTGATGAAAATGTTTTTTTGTTTTCTGTTCAATATTGGGTTGGCGATGGTTCCCACCATTGCATACTGGTTTCCAATAGCCATCTGATGACTTATTCTGTCCATTCAGCTGCGGACACCTGGAAGCAATGGCTTCAACCTAGCTCCAATGCACATGCGCAAAATGCCGGCTCCTACTATGCATATGAATAATTAAACCATTGAGGTTTAACCATCCAACTAATTCCCTTGCTATGTTTACAAGTCACCACAAGGCAAGTTGCGATGGCGGCATCGCTGCCACTAATTTCATGGCCATCCCACCCTACTTTAAACACTTCTCAATAAATATGAACTTATAAGGCTGAGAGTAAGAATGTATAGTAAGAATGTATAGTTATTCAACTGGTAAAAAAATTAAGGACACATCTGTACAATTTGGCACTATCCCTGCAATGTAAGGATTTGTTAGCAGCTGTGACATACAGAATACGGGAAACTGGACAGTCACGTTGGGCAAATTAATACAGTAAGTATTTTTTATAGATATAGGGCCTGATTCACTACAGATCGCAACTGCGATCGCGGCTTCAATTATGCTATGACATGCTAATCCATTGCGATCGCTATGCCGTTGCAGCACTACTTAGGGACGCCCACCTTATCTTACGCACATCTATAATTATAGCAAGACTGCAAAACCATCGGTAAGATCGAGTATAATCTGAGCCTCACGCACACTTGCACAAGGTCAGACATATGGCATCACAGTGGATAATTTATGCACACCCCTCCAATGGGATTCGAATGCACTGACACGCCTGCGTTTCTCCGACCACTCCCCCCCTCCGTCACCACCCACAAACCGCACTTCCTGTCATTCACTCTGTGATGGGTCTGTATAGTCACTGCAGTCCCGATCACAGTGGCCAGTTCGCGCACTGCGATGCATACGCAGATCGCAACAATCGTCCGATTGCTTGCGTAATCGCAGTTGTGATCCGTAATGAATCAGGCCCATAGTACAATTCTACTGTATGTTAAAAGTTCGGTTTAGCCAATTCTGAAGAGAGGCCTGCCATCACCATGATGTATAGCAAGTATCATGCAGCAGCCTAGCAAGTCTGTCTGCACTGTGCATGACAAGTATTCCCAGTATGTAAATGAAAGGCACTGTATAAATATACTGCCATTAAAAGCATTAGACTACACCAGCCTTAATACAGCTATTACTCAAGGGACCATTATGTGTGGATGACTATGACTCAACCACATATTCACTCCAAATGTATGGAGAGAGCATTATAAATAAACCGTAACCACTGCAACAGCGAGGCCAATCAGAGCTCTCCTCTCATGCACAGCAGTGATCCGCAAAACAGAGCTGTTCGGCCATTGGCTGTGCGGGAAGAAGTGGGATGACATTAAAGCGTGTGTTATCTTCCGGGATGCATCGTCATATGATCACCTAGCTGTATCGTATATGCACTGTGCTGCCAGGTACGTGCACTGTTGTATGTATGTACTGTGTTGTAGTATGTACGTTTATTAGTTCTGCCTACAGTATAGGCCGGGACAGATTACCAGATTTTGCAGCTATACTGGAAAGATCATATGTTCCTGTATCATGATCAAAGTGGATGATAGGGGTTATGGATCATCCTGGTGATTATCACTGGGATTGGTATCTAGGCAGCTATGTACTATACTGAGCAGTGCTGGAAAGTACCTGCTGCTGGTCACAGCCCCTCCTGGCATAAATACAGTACAATCACAGGTGCAAAGGGATACTGTATGTTTCTCTTTACTGGAGAGCAAATGCATAGTTGAATTTATTTTAATTTGGCTGCACTGTTTTAACATAAAACATTATATTTACTATCGTCTTTTTCTTTACTTGACCGATTTCCTCTAATGAAGGATGGCAGAAAAAAAGTTCTTAATCTCCCAACTGACAAATTATTTACGAGCGGATTGTATCCAGCTTTGGAAATCCCCATATACCACAGAAAAACATGAGGCCGGTCCTGAGCTTAAAGTAGGTATACAAAAACCTGTTCTTGTTATTCTGTTCATTAGCATGTGAAATATATTAAACAATGATATAGAAACATTTCAGATTTTAATTTCTGCAGACATAAATAGTTTGTGTGTGTGTGTGTGTATATATATATATATATCTCTTATTATCCCTTTAATCTGGGTCACATATGAATAATACCACTTTTCCACTGCCGCAATAAACCCGGGTTATGGAAAAGTTATTCGATCTCGGCTCAGTGGAAAAGGGTCCCTGAAAAATAACCCGGGTATATCAGACCTTGGTCGCGACCAGGGTGGAACCCGGGTAGTGGTCCGGTGTAAACGGCATGACCTGTGTCATGCCTCAAACCAGCGGATTGGCTGGCTTCAGTAGTGCTTGGAGATGACATCATCTCCAGGCGTCCACTGTAACGCCGGAAAACCCGGGTCCGGTGTGAATGGCTGACCCAGGTCCAGCCACCGATGTAAGAGGGGTAAAACCCGGCTCCGACCTGTGCTCATTGTGTACTTAGTGTCCTGGTTTGGAGCCGGGTTTTTGGCGGAAAAGGAGTATTACACACATAAATTCTGTGACTGGCTAAATTCAAGCCTGGATTTCACCTGGTTTTAATCAGCCACAGAACCTGTGTAAGTCATAGGTGTCCTGGACTAAAAGGGATATATATTTACAGAGATGTACAATTAACAATGTAAGGTAAAATATGGATGTGTAAATGTAAGAAGATACTATGACTAAGTATGAAAAATATATACTGGGCACATGCTGCAATTCACAGATTTTTTTAGGCCACATTTACTTGTACTAGATGCCTGCACCAACCTTTCCAGGAAAGGGCTATACAAAGCTTTGTATTCCAACAATGTAGCGCAGTGGTTAGCACTGCTACATTGCAGTCCTTTGGTTTTGGGTCACAACCCATCCTGGGTGTTTTTTCTGAGGGGCTGAATCAGAGTCCCACGCAAGTTGGCCCCAGATTCAGCCACATTGTGTCTTCTTCCTGTACATAATTACCCTTTCAGAATGGACCTAATCTGTATGGGAACACTGCCCCTTTTTGACACGTTGTATTATAAAATATCCTTATTTATGCTGTATGTATATGTATTCCGTGATAGTTAGCACAGTACGAACATAATTTGTTAAAAAAACCCACAAGTGTTGAGTCATATATAAAGGCCGTTGTTATCGCATTCTGCCATGATCTGCTCCTATACACACATCCTGAAGACCTGTTGTGCCATTATTCTATTACTGAATTTACTAGTTGCTTCATAAGTCCCGAGTAGTTTGGGTCCAGGTGCACAATGACACAGTGTTGGCTTATCTGCTCTCTCCGGCTTCCTGATCTTGAGGGAAACATCCAGTTGGGATGATTCTTTGTTCCAACCATATGAGTGGCCTATATTTATATAGTTATCCCTCCCCAACCCCCATTCTGTTCTGTGACAATGTGCAAATCTGGAGTCTCCAAAAATAGATCTGTTGGGTTTGGAACTACATTGTAACTTACCTGGTTCCAGTTACCCCTGACTCACTGTATCATTGGATCCTACAGAAAGGCCAGATAAGAAGGGGTTCATGTTTTTAAATTCTCTTGATTGATCCCAAGGAATTCTGGTATGCTGCGCCTGTCTTTCTTTATATCAGTCATCCTCAGCCCTTCATCTATGGCCAAACCTTCTGTTTTTTTGGGCTCTGATTAAAAAAAAAAACCATGGCTTTACCAGAGCTGGCTTTGACTGCATGGCTTTTGAAGAATTGATTATTACGCACAAAGGTTATCTACGCCCAGTTATTGATGCATCATAGGGTTTGGAAATCCTACTTTTATATATATAGAGCAAACAATATAAAAAAAATTACTGAAACGCACACAAAAAGTACATGCACAAGCTTTGAAGAAAGCACCAGCTGTGCATTCACAGTCAGCCAATCGGAAACCCTTGTCCCCACACAAATAATATGGGTTTCACTCACAGGCATATATGGATCTCTGCGCTGGACTTAGGAAGTAGTTCAGGCATGCAATCATGCTAGGAGGTGTGCGTTCATTGGGAAATAATGCACGGTCATGTGATTTAGTGTGTCCAATCATGTTAGTGGGCTTCCTGTCATTTTAACATATATATAATTACGCAATGACCAATGGATTTCATAGCATTCAATTTTCTTTTTCGTCATTATTTAATGAAAGTATACATCATGTGATTAATAGTAAATGTACGTATAGGCTAACTTCACTTTTTTCTAAGTTTACTATTATATTCCTTATACCCTAGCTCCCTGACTAGTAATTCTTTTGATTAAGCCTTTCTTCTCCCAACTACTTTACTGTTCAAAAAGCAACTTGTATTCCCTGAAGTGGTAGCAACCAACAAGAATATTTAATATCTCTTAAATTAGAAGTGCTGCCAAATCGCGGCTTATGTTGGAAAAAGGGTCTGATAGCTCAGCATGTGGCCCTAAGTTGCCAGATATTCTATTATTATAAAATCGGACCCTGATCGAATTTAGGTCATCACGTTTGCATCTGTGGCATACGCACTTCTCACATAACGAGCATGACGCCCGCACCAGCTGCCAATGCACGCACCATGCAGATTAGGTGTGACGTGTACGCCTGTGGTGCAGCGACTGGACAGATGAGGACTGGGAATGAGGAGAATAGGTATATCGGAAGGGAGGGGGCAGAGCTGCTGAGGGTATGAGGTGACCCAGCAGGTGCCGGGTCCATTTATTTACTAGTAATTCTATAAAAATAAACAAACTCATTGAGTCTGGGGGAAAAGGCATTTAGGAGACTACTGCGTTTGGTGTGCGTGTTTAATTATCTTCTGGCAGCCCTACCAGGCCTCAATTAGGCCTGAAGTTATTATGCCGCTTTTCCAAGTGTCAAATGCCCATATCTCAGTCAACTAGGCCACCTACATCTAGGGCTAAAGTAGTGCTCACTCTAGGTCCCGCGAAGGACGCGGGCACCGGACCTTAGAAAGGGCACTCTAGCTTGCACCTAAGGCACGTGTGTCCGTGGGCGTGACCACGAGAAAAGGGTGTGTGCCTTTAAGACGCACTCTTTTTTTTTTTTTCAGCACTCTTGGAGACATGCCCATCACTTACGGGCATGCTGGGCTTCCCCCAAGCTCTCCCATCTCTGTGAATACATGCGGTGCAATTGCGCACAGCATCGATTCCCCGGCGGTGAGTGCTGCAACGCAATTTTTCCCACCCAGAGGCCACTGCGGCCCGCGGGTAGGGACGGCACCCGACATGTTGTTTTAGCAGGGCGCCACCAGAAGGGCAGGGCGCATTCTGCCCTTTTGAAATCGGACAGGGTGCGGCTCCCCACTAAAACAGCCTAGTGAGAACGCTACTAAAATGGGCGATGATCCTATGGTTCAACTCGGCTGCTGGGAACCCTGATTGACCAGTGTGTGGCTACCTTTAAGGTGCCCACACACGTACCGATGTCCTCACGATACGATTTTATGGCCAATTTCCTCATGAACTTTCACGGGAGCTCCCTTGCTGTCGTGATCACGATTTGGAGTTAAAAATGTCCAATCTGACTAAAGATCTATCTTGCAGCCAATGCATTGTATCCCAGATTGGCTAATCTGCCCTACAGCACGGCAGATCAGAAGATGCGATGTACGACGAGCGGGGACGCGCATCGGCATCATGCTCGTGAGTATAAACTCACGATTTGTACTTTTTTTTTTTTACCCGATTCGTCGTCACGATTCGTCGAAATCGGCCAAATCGTTTAAAATGTCGCTATGTGTGTGGGCACCTTTAGACTATGATGGAACCTGTTCCTTGAAAAGTTAAAGTACACAGATCTTAGGGCTCTTATAGCAGATTTTCTAGTTAGGGGATGGCATAAAAAAATAAAAGGGAAATCTGTCTAACTGATCATTCTTTTGTTTCACATCTTCCATGTTCTTGTTTCAGGAGCTGTGTCAGAAATATTCTGAAAAGCTGAAATACAGTATGGATGATATAGCCAGCGCAATGGAAGAAATCCGCTGCTCAGCAATACAACGTGGAAGTGGAAATCAGGCTTTTAAAACAAAGGGATTGGCCTCATTACAAGTCTTCCTGCCACGCAAACTTAATAAAGTAAGAATCTATGTAATTATGATGCTACAGGTATTGCTAGCCCAGATGTATACAGTAAAATTGTCCTACATGATGATGTTGCTAAGTCCGGTTTACATGGGCGTGATAAGTGCAATAAATAAATGGGCGTCAAGAACACAATTGAATCCCTGCCCAAGTGCTCCTACAGTACAAATGTGTCAACTGAAATATGAAACTGCTTTAATTTATAATATCCGATAGCTTTTTCTATTAGTTATGACACCTCTGTAACCGTTGCATTTAAGATTGATAGTATCAATTGCTTTCAGATAATTTCATTACTATCCTTAGACATAGTGCAATTTTACACAAAGAAAAGGTAATTGATAATTATAAAAAAAGAAGCAATAGCAGTGCACAGAACATTATCTACGTGCATTAAATAGTGAAAGGTTTAAAAATTGATCAATCCGAAAAGTAACTCTGCTCGGATTTAAATGGTGTCGCCTCCTCCTGATTGGTTTGTAAGAAGAGTTTACAGAAGTACCAGCACCATCAGGCAAAACATGGAAACCATTCCCTAATAAATCTCAATGGCACAGTGCAAAGTAGCCTAAAAAGTTTAACATTGAACAAAAACTATAGTTAAAACAACCAAGGGGAAAAGGGGAACTGCACACCATCCATTTCTGCTCATACATGTTAGAGCAACGGTGAGTTCTTTATACTATTCAGTACATTTAAGTTCACACTGGGAAGAAAAATACTTATATGTGCAGCTATCACCATCTCTGTAAGGTGTACAGGGCTGCCATCAGGGGGGGACTGCCGGGCCTGGTGTCCCGGGCCTGGAGAGAGAGGGGGGCCCACACCTGGCTTCTACCCAGAGGCCGGCCCGGAGGCCAAGGTGACATCTGCCTCCCGGGCCGGTACAGTTTTGTTACTGGAAGGTGCAGGGCCGCCGGCTGGCAAGGACTAAGAGCTCCGCTCCCCGGCTGCTTGGCCACTTCTGCGCTAGGGGACAAGGTGAAGTACCGGCGTGCCTGGATGGAGTCATGTTTCAGTGACTTTGTATGCCTCACGACCCAGAATCCCTCTTCCTTCCTATGTCGGCACGCTGCACTGAGAAGGGGAGTGACTGACATGTTAGGTGGTCTCATGTACAGAAGAGCAGCTTGTAAGAGGAGCCATCACGCATCCCTGACCAGCGTGAGCCGATCCCCAGCAGTGATCACAAGCAGGAAGAGAAGTAGCGGAAGAAATGGAAGAACAGATACGTAAGAAAGGAGACATAAGGTTATTGGGGACGCATACACACATAATGTATAAGAGAAAGGGTGGAAGTGGTCTTGGGGGGGGGGGGGGTGGGAATTCAAATACATATATATCACATATATATTGTAAGAGAGTGTGTGAGGGGAAGGCAAAATTCTAAAATATATAAGGTAGGGAGTGGGCATGGGGAATGTAAAGAAATGAGAAAGAGAAGGGAGGCTGGCTGGGGAGTCGGAAGGGAGGCGTCTGGCTGGGGAGAGACGGAAGGGAGGCGTCTGGCTGGGGAGAGACGGAAGGGAGGCGTCTGGCTGGGGAGAGACGGAAGGGAGGCGTCTGGCTGGGGAGAGACGGAAGGGAGGCTGGCTGGGGAGAGACGGAAGGGAGGCGTCTGGCTGGGGAGAGACGGAAGGGAGGCGTCTGGCTGGGGAGAGACGGAAGGGAGGCGTCTGGCTGGGGAGAGACGGAAGGGAGGCGTCTGGCTGGGGAGAGACGGAAGGGAGGCGTCTGGCTGGGGAGAGACGGAAGGGAGGCGTCTGGCTGGGGAGAGACGGAAGGGAGGCTGGCTGGGGAGAGACGGAAGGGAGGCTGGCTGGGGAGAGACGGAAGGGAGGCTGCCTGGGGAGAGACGGAAGGGAGGCTGGCTGGGGAGACGGAAGGGAGGCTGGCTGGGGAGACGGAAGGGAGGCTGGATAGACACTGCAGGAACACGGGGAGAGGGGCTCAGCTATTTTGTCAGTCCCGGGCCCCAAAATTTCTGATGGCGGCCCTAAAGGTGTATATTTGCTAAAGTGCAAGTTTATAGAAGTGGAGGTGTTGCCCATAACAACCAATCAGATTCTAGCTATTATCTTCTAGAACAGCGTTTTTCAACCATTGTGAGCGGTTATCAAGTGTGCCGCGAGGGTCAGCGCACTCTTGTACGGCGTGCCCAGGCCATGACCTATGAAGACGCGGCGGTGTGACACCATAGGTCATACATGTCGCATTGCCTGCTTGCACGCTCTGTAGCCACCCCACCTCCACGTCCGCTAGCCAGCCAACCTGCCCGCACATCCGCCAGCCAGCCAACCCGGCCGTACTCTGTTTACAGCTCTGCACTTTTTGCTGTCACTGAATGTGACTGAGCAAGAGCAGCCCCAGCCAGAGGGACAGGACAGGGACCACAGTGAGCTTCTGAGCTACCAACAGGTAGGGGCCAACGAGTGTCATTTTTTTTCTTTCTGTGGGGGCCAGCCAATGTGATTTTTTTTTTTTTTTTTTTTTTTTCTGTGGGGAGCAATGGTATTTTTTTTTTTTCTTTTGGTGGGGTCAATGTATGTGCGTTTTATTCCTGTGGGGGCCAATGTATGTGCGTTTTATTCCTGTGGGGGCCAATGTATGTGCGTTTTATTCCTGTGGGGGCCACTGTGTTTGTGTTTTTTTTTTTTTTATGTGGGAGCCAATATATATGTTTTTTCATAGGTCGCGCACGTCGCATTGCCGGATGGTGTGCCTTGGCAATTTTAAAATCATGCGTAGTGTGCTTTGAGGTGGAAAAGGTTGAAAATCACTGTTCTAGAAGGTGCTAGATAAATAAGTAGCATCTGATTTGTTGCTATGGGCAACACCTTCATATCTATAAACCACCACTTTAGTAAATATACCCCTGAGCTCCTCATTTGCATAATAATTTTAACCCTGACTAGCTTTTCTGATGTAGGAGGTGTATCTTTCGCTTCACAATAATTTGTAATTCGTGTATTTGTTGCACTGAAAGCATGGGGAATTATTGATATTTATAAAGGGGGAAAAGGGCCTGTGCGGTAGGTTCAGCCCAGGATTCCTTGGAATGTACGTAGATGCTTAGGGGAATTGAATAGATTTTTTGCAGTTTCTTCTAGTGAGTTGTAGTTAAGGGGCAATGCCACTAATTGTGAGACAAAAGGGGAGATGTATTAAAGCTTGGAGAGAGATAAAGTACCAACCAGTTATCGTCTAACTGTCATTTTACAGGCTGTGTTTAAAAATGACAGCTAGAAGCTGATTGGTTGATGCTTTTTCTCTCTTCACTTTCATTCAAAGGTTTGATGCATCTGCCCCACAGCCATTTTGCATCTCCAGCACAAGTTAGAGCTCTTATTGGGAAAAAAAATGCTTCTGTAATTTTTAAATTAATTCTTCTTGTAATTAATTCTGTAACGGACGTGTAATTGTTATGTTTTAAAGGGATCCAAAAACTTCATAGAGACTTCGCTGAATGTCACTGGGAAGGAGTTGAAGTACCTGTAAGTTCATCCATTTTTATAACCAGTAAATGACACAGTAATTTATACATTGTACAGCAGTGCTTCACAGACACTGGGAAATCTTATGGAACATCCTGTAATTTGATATATGTGGAGGGTGTGTAAGATGATTGCATTTTTTAGGAGGGCCATAATATAGCCACATAGTTATAACTGAGAAATGTAGGAATACAATGAACAGAAATATATAAATATACAGTACAGTATACCAAGTAAGGGCTTAAGAGATGAATGATTGGGGCATTTGTACAGTACACAGCAAAATTGCGGTGTTGCCCAGTGAAACCAGTCATATTCCTGGTGTATTAAATCTCATTTTAAAGTTTATACATGGAGAATACTTCTTAAAAGGCCACCATTGTAACCATAAAGTGCTGCAGCTCCATCCTATACTGAAAATGTTTGTGGGCTACAGGTGATCATTGAGTCCTGTGACTGACCTACAGCGCAAAATGGCAGCTGCTTCTGTTTTCTATCACAGCCCACTCCTATGCCTGTCCTGCAGAAGAGCACGGCGGCCTGGCTGCTCTTCTCTCTATATAAAACAGCTCACACTTTAGACCTCATTCTGAGTCTGTCACATTTGCAGGCAGTCTTCCTTACGGCCGCGGCAGCCTGCTTAGTACCTTATGTTAATGTGATTATCTGCCCATCTTCATGCAGATGGCCGGCCCACCCACTGTATTTCTGTCCACAGACATCATTAGTATCAGCACTTGCACACACTCCGTGGTAGGTACAAAAGACCCATCTGAAACTGGCGTTCCATCTCCACCTGCACGCGCCAAGCAAACACACAAGTAGGCCTACAAGCCCACAACACTCCCATGACATTTCCACGAGACTGATCAGCTCTGTGCAATAGCATGTTCGCTACTCACAAATGCCTATTTCGCAAACAGGTCATCAGTGGATGGACTGTCCGCTCTTCTCATTTCTGTCCGTGTGTGTTTGTGTAGTGCGTTGCATGCACAGTCTGTGATTGCTTTCTGCAGCGTATGCGCAGTTTGCAGATATTCACGAGATCTATTTGGATTTGCGCCCGGGCTCAGAAGCAGCCTCTTTATGCTCCGCTGCTGTCAGGTGTCCGCTGGGCTGGCCAACACGCGGCTGAGCAGTACAAGTGCATATTCATAAGGAAGCTGATGTTTGTACTTTTTACATTTGGAATATTAAAGCTTTACCACCTTGTTAGTACAGTCACAATATGAGCTTTAGTCACTCTTTGTTTAGTCACATTATTGACACAAATGTATTTGTTTTTCATTTACCACAGAATAGCACAAACATATGGACTGCAAGAAAGTTACATAAAGATAATTGTTAACAAAAAACAACTTGAAACTGGTGAGTTTGACTGAATATACTTCACTCATTCTATCTGTATACATCAACTATTTGATTTAACGCAGAACGTAGACTTATACTAGTGTCGCCAAGATATGCTTCTTCACACTCGTGTTTCTATAGCTGTATTTTGAGTTTCACACATTAATTTATGTGCAATCATAAAATGTACAATGTAAATGTGTCTGGATACAATAATGCATCAATCGTGAAAACTCCAAGACTTGCACTCTGTTTAAGTTGGTGCAAATTTTACGCCTCATAGCGAATGTATTTAAAGATACGTATAAACCCAAATAAGACACTTCTCAAAGCGTTGTGTGTTACTTGGGTCAGCATGTCATACTGTACTCCATGTGCACATTACTGCCTCTGGTCCACCATTCTAAGCTCAATGGGCCGCAAGTGCAAGATACTGTACGTGTGACTCCAGACACAGGGCCTGATTCAGCAGCGGAGCCAATGCCGATATTTACACAGATTGAGCAAGTATTTGCCATTGTGCATGCATGTTATTTGTACTGCGCACTCATCGCGATTGCTTTGCTATCACGTACGCACAGAGGACAGATTGGCAAAGTGAGTGTCATGTGGTCAGCGTTTGGGGAAGGGGGGTAAGGTAAAAGCATGCTGTTTCATGGTCATGCATAAATTAGCCATTGCTATTGCATTCGCAGCATGAGAGCACTCTGTGAGAGCTGCAGTGTTTGTGGCTGGTCAGACCTGCCGCCTGACTGCTTGTGTTTATGCTGGACTGTGACACTGGACTGATATGAGAAAGCAGCAGTGGGCGTCTTTATGCCGGCTGTGACTTGGCAAGCATTAACATATTTCCGCAGGTGCTGTCCATGCGAAATCGTAGCCGCTATCGCATTACCGCCCACAGCTGAATCAGGCCCACAGTCTCGATTTATTACAGTGCTTCAATTTTGTACCTTAATTCAGTTGCAAATGAGGCCTTTAATTCATATATAACTTGGTGCCGACCACACAAGCTATATTTCTTAGGGTTACAGGGCCACTATACCTAGAACAACAACAGTATATACAGTGTGGTGTTGCGGTGGATAGCTTTGCCATACAGCATTGGATTCATGGGTGTGTTTCTAAACGGTGCCCTATCGGCATGTAGTTTGTATGTCCCCCATGTTTGCATGGTTTTCCTCCGGGACTCGGGTTTCTTCCCACAATCCAATTTGCTATTAAAAGCATTGACCTTTTACATTTTGGTATTAAACAAGCTGGGAATCTACAGCTTTTACAAGCGGCCACTTAGTAAATAACCCTAGTTTCGGAATAAGTATCTGTGTGTCAACAGTCATAATGTTGATACCATGAGAATCTATAAAAGCTAAGCTATCAACATAATGAGGAGTTGGAGTTGAGAAACAAAGTAGTAAGCTAAATACGCTTAATGTTTTTTGCTTGATTCACTGGGGAGCACAGCACAGTGGATATAGCCCCAACAGTTTAGACCGTGATAAAAGTTACTCACATGCCATTCCTCCTTGCATGCATGAAAGTTACTAAATCCGTTTTTAGCTTATACTCATTTTCCACCAAAAACCCAGGTCTGACCTGGGTTTTCGGACATGGTTCCAAACCAAGTCAGACCCCATTTACACTGCACCTTCAATCTGGGTTATTCCTGGGTCAGCCACGTTCACACTGAACCCAGGCTGCCCTGCTAAAATTGTGAGGTCATAAAAAGTGGGAGGTGACTGATTCACAGCCACCAATCAACTCATTTTAGGCATGACCCAGGTTGGATAACCCAAGTGGCGCCATTTACACTATACCATTACTCAGGTCCATCTTGGGTCTACCTGGATTGGATTCAAAGGTCACTTGACCCGGGTTATTTTTTATGGACCCTTTTCCACTGAGCCGCTACCTGGGAAGACCCAACAATAACCTGGGTTATTGCAGCAGTGGAAAATGGGTATGAGTGTGCCTCCAGTATCCACCTCCTCTGCAAAGCTATACTCCTCTTTTATACACAGATCAGCCATAACATTAAAATCACTAACAGGTGAAGTGAATAACACTGGTTATCTCGTTACAATGACATCTGATGGGTGGAATATATTAGGCAGCAAGTGAATAGCCAGTTTATAAAGTTGATGTGTTGGAAGCAGTAAAAATTAGCAAAAGTAAGGATCTGAGTGAATTTGACAAGGGCCAAATTGTGATGGCTAGATGAGTGGGTCCGAGCATCCCAAAAAACAGCAGGTTTTGTGGGGTGTTCCTGGTATGCAGTGGTTAGACGGACAACCAGTGAACCAGAGACAGGGTCATTAGTGTCCAAGGCTTATTGATGAGCATGGGGAACAAAGGCTAGCCTGTCTGGTCGGATCCCACAGAGGAGCTACTATAGCACAAATTGCTAAAAAAAAAGTTAATGCTGGCTATGATAGAAAGGTGTCTGTGTATAGGGCTGAATAACCGCAGGACGGTCAAAGTGCCCATGCTGACCCCTGTCCACTGCCAAAAGTGCCTACAATGGGCACGTGAGCCTCAGAACTGGACCATGGAGCAATGGTGGTATTCATGTTGATGTTACATTGACATGTACCACCTACCTTAACATTGTTGCAAACCAAGTACACCCCTTCATGACAACCGTATTCCCTAATGGCAGTGGCCTCTTTCAGAAGGATAATGTGCCCTGCCACACATTAAAAATTGTTCAGGAAAGGTGTGAGAACCATGACAAAGAGTTCATGGTGTTAACTTGCCCTCCAAATTCCCCAGATCTCAATCCGACCGAGCATCTGTGTAATGAGCTGGAAAAACATGTCCGAGCCATAGAGGACCTATCTATCTTGCAAGTGACAGGACTTAAAGGATCTGTTGCTAATGTCTTGGTGCCAGATACCACAATACAACTTCAGAGGTCTGTGGAGTCTATGCCTCGATGGGTCAGAGCTGTTTTGGTGGCACACAATATTAGGCAGGTGGTTTTAATGTTATGTCTGATGGGTGTATGTGGCAAACAGAGAATACTACTTCACCCATTCTTGTAGCAACCCAGACTTAGATGTCGGAGACCCACCAAAGGGGTTAGTTGGAAGAGCCCACAACCTGGAAGCTGTAAGTAAGGCAGGCCATAGGCAATGTATGCGTATTTGGACTCCTGGGGCATAGTCCCGGAAGTCTATTCAGATCTAGAGATTGATGGTCAAACAGGCACCTATACAAAAATTAAAAACATAGGCACAGGAATATGAGGTGACAAAACCCTATATTACATTTGGAATTAATGATTTTATTTCACTTCTCTTATCAAAAAAGGGCCTGTACTCATAGAGGGGAATGTATACAAATAAAAGGAAAAAAATCTTATTATTTGGAGGCAGTTGATAAAATGTAACTTTTGTATTTTCCAAGTAGAATATAGCACAGTGACTGGAAGAACATAATTAAACACGTTACATGTCTGTATCAACAATCTTTCTGAGATTTTTCTACGAGTATTGCACACAGGACCTAGATGCACCAATATCAGGTAGAGACTTATATGTACTATAGGTTTGAATCCTAATCTCACAAAAACAGGATTGTTACAAGATCTGAAGCTGCACTGACACAGTATCAACCGGGCACTGACCATTGATCACTGTGGACACTCTTCCCAGTCAGAAATACATACATTTGGGGATTCTGTGGTACCATCTACAAGTGAAACTCTGTCTACTATATTCACAATAACCAGCAACTTAATGTAGTACTGAGATAGCTGTTTTTCTTTTTCTTATTATAATGGTGCGATAATGCATCCTATAAATATCACTCAATAGAAGGTATTTTGTTATCTATACAGATGTGTCCTTATACACCTAGCATCTATACGCTATATGACGCCCGGCGCAACTGCGACGCTCCGAGAGGATGAGCATAGTGTATATTACATTAAACTTTGCGTATTATACGCATCGCAGAAGGACTATACGGCGCGACCTGCGCAATAGTGTGTATATCGACAATTAAATGATGTGGCTATTTGCTGCTAGAATTACCGGACTCTAAACAAATAGACATCCGTAAATGAACTATTAGATTCTTACTTCAAATCTAGACAGAGAGGCAGAGATGAAGTTCTTTTATTTGTTATTAAGTAGTATCTAACAGTACAATATACTGCTTAGTGCATCTCTTAGATGTGCAATATATTTCCCTCTCATCCCGTAGCATAAGAAAGATACTATGGTGCGTCTTTCATATTATTCATATAATTTGCAAGTCATATCAGAAGGTTCTTAAATGAGAATTTAATGTAACACTGTTTTGTTAGGAAATATATATATATATATATATATATATATATATATATATAGTACAAAATCAATTGGGACCAGTCCTCGTTTTCCCTGTTCTTTCTGGCTTCCCCAGGCCCCCTTCATATGTTTTCCCCTTACATACCTAGGTATTCAGATTACGCATTAGTGTCCGGCTACATGGCTCCTAATGTGCAGCCCCAGTTGAACGATCTTAATTTAAAACTGCTGAATGTGCGGCAGAGGCTTCCTCAAGTGAATCTGGTGCCAAAACGACTTTGTACTTCTCCATTCCCCAATTTATATTACGCAGTCCCCCTTCTCCTCCATTGCCACATATTTGATCTTTGTTTGGGGTTAATAAGCATGCCCACATCACCTTTAAAACGTTGTGTGGGTCGGTCCCAGGGGGAGTGGGGCTTGGCATTCCCAGATATACGGCTGTATAACCTGGCTGCTCAAATTACACACCGGCGGGAACGGGAATGTGCACCAGAGCATGGAAATTCGTACTGGGCTTTGATTAAACAAGCCGGTTTGCACTTCACTCCACTTCAGGGTTTGCTTGCTGGTACCATACTCAGGCGTCGCCTCCACGTTGTGACGCTGCAACTGATTATTGTTTTCCGTTGTGGGAAAATATATTAGTTTCCCTAGATTACAATCTCTGGCGGAGGGGACGGGGGGTCCCTCTGGTTATTTTATGAGGTTGAATTTACAGCTCTATCTGGATGGCTCCCTGGGATCTTACTGCCTTCCTAGTACTGGGGCTGATTCACACCCTTCTGCATCTTTCTGCAAATGCCAATACAAAGTCCTTCCCTGGTGTACATCTGAATATGATTGTACAAGGACTGAGGCGCCCACTTTCAGGTAACGTACACTCTGTAATAACGCCTGATGCCTCTTTAGACTCCACCATCGGTCGCACCATCAAAACTTGCACCAGCCCTATGGCAGGTGCAGTATGGCCTCCAAAGTGAAGTTTTGAGCGTCTGCGTACACAAACACTTCAGCGACAAGCCTGCGACTCTCCCATAAGATGGACTATATAGATGCGTATGTTTAACCACCTCCCAGTCACCGCACAGGAACACCCACCACTTTTCTAAGACATTTCTGATATGTTCTGTCTATAGCATAAGCCCCCATGTGCGTACACTCTGTGTAACGCATACACCATAGGAGTTGTTAGGGTTTTGTTGCGCACGCACAGTAGCAAAAAAATAGCTGAACTCTGTTAACATTGGCTTTGCGTGCGGCTCTGAGACACACTCACTATAGTATATAGATATTTGCTCTGCCCGTTCTCTGGCCCTGATTCAGAGCTGGACACTCTGACAGAGCGCTCGCTCTGAATCAGGGCGTATTTTTTTTTTTTTATGGAGCGCTCGCATTGCTGTGGGTTGCTGCCCACAGCTAATGCGAGCGGCCAGGATGATGGTCGCGATGGTCAAGACCATCCCAACCATCGGGCTTGCGGCGAGACCCTTGTGGTAGGGTCTCGTGGCCACAGGCCCTAGAGAGCTTTCGGCTCAAACAAAGCCGAAAGCTCTCCCACTGACATCACTTGTGATGTCAGTGGGGCTGCCCCCAAACGGTAGGCGTTCCCGTCTGGGCAGCCACCCCCCCCGACCTGCCCACCAAAGGGGGGGTGTTGTCACTCAACATCGACAGCACGCCCCCTTTGTTGCTAGACCCGGAGCGACGGATTGCCCGTCACTATCCGGGTCTCGCACATGCGCACGGCGGAGCCGGCTCCGACATGCGCATACGCTCTGGGCCACTATCGACCCGGTTGCGAGTGCTCGGCGCTTGTGACCGGGTCTGAATCAGGCCCTTTGTGCACAGTTGAGGGTAGACAGACTCCTCCTATCTCTGAGTCACCTCTCTGCAACAAGCTGCAGATCCTCTCCTCCCAAAAACGTATTTCCCACATATACTCCAGTCTGGTGCTTGCATTTGGTGACCGGGGACTGCATTGCTCTGTGTTGGATAGCTTCCCAAGCTGCTACTTTTCATAATTGGGTTGCCCTACTCAATTCCACATGTAATATAAAATGGTGGTTGCATTTAACCACCATTTTATATTCTATTAATTCAACTTAATGGCCCTTCACAGATGTATGAAAAGGGAGGGATTAATCTGGACAAGAAAAAGGAAAAATGTTCCCCCAGCACTCAACACTAAAGTTGATGAAGTAATTTAAAGTGGGGCAGATGGCCATCAGCCAGCCCATTCACCGATTATTTGTCCCTTTGGCTGAAGTATTAATTGAGCTTGGTGTTTCTAGGGATGTAATTCAACACATGACTGGAGTGTGGCTCCCTTACTTTAGAGCACAGGTTCTCAAACTCGGTCCTCAGGACCCCAAACAGTGCATGTTTCCCAGGTCTCCTCACAGAATTGCAAGTGAAATAATTAGCTCCACCTGTGGATCTTTTAAAATGTGTCAGTGAGTAATAACTACACCTGAGCACCTGCTGGGTGACCTGGAAAAAGTGACCTGTGTGGGGTCCAGAGGACCGAGTTTGAGAACCTCTGCTTTAGACAAACGACCCTCCTCCTGGGAACAGGTCTCAGTAAGGAAGGACATCGAATATCAATCTTTTGAGTCCGATTTCCAATCCATACAGGCAATGTGATATAACTGTGTATCGATAATAGTCCCATTTGCACTGTTGGAGAAGTTTTCTGAGCTCTAATAGAAGGAGGTCTCCTGTGGGGATGCAATCGGAAAGCCTGCTGACATTATACCGACAGCCGGCTTCCCGACTGTCATATTCCGGCGAGGGTGAAATGCCCGGCGTCTCTAGATGTAGACGCCGCTCATTTCACCGACGCCAGGAGACCGGCGCCCGGCATCCCGATTGAAGGGATGCCGGGTGCCGCGAGCGGACAGCCGCGCGGGAGGGGGTGGTGGGGGGGGGGAGATTTAGGGGGGGGGGCTTAGGGTAAGGCACCCCCCCGGGAGGTTAGGGTTAGGCTAGGGGGAGGGAGGGTTAGGGTTAGGCACCCCCGGGGGGAGGTTAGAGTTAGGCAGCCCCCCGGGGGACTTAGGTTTAGGCAGGCGGGAAGGGGGGGGGTTAGGTTTAGGCACTTAGAGGGGGATTAGGGTTAGGCACCCCTAAGGGAGTGTCAGGGTTAGGGGGGTAGGTTAGGTTAGTTAATACTTACCTAGGGACGATCAGGATTTCCAGCGCTGTCGGGCTACCACTGCCGGGATCTGTTCCAGTGTCGGGCTGCCGCTGCCGGGAATCATACCGATTCCCTCCTGTGTACATGTGTGAATTAGAGATATGACAAAAAAAACAAAAGTATTTGATTTCCCTCTACCGATAATCATGCTGTATTGATCCACAAGTACCGATCCCATATTGATCAAGAAGATTGATCTTGACTCTACGATTGTCCATCCCATGGGGTAGGAGCATTTTGTCAAAATTGGCAGCCTTGGCCGTTTTAAAACGGCAATATGAATAAATGCTAAACAAGCCTGGTTTAATATTTAGTCCTATTGCCGTTTTAATACTGTTGGTAAAATCTGCTAATAATCGCTAATCGCTCCTTAGTATTTCTACCCCTTAGTATTAGTCCTATAAGCACATAGTCAGGCTATGTGACCAGATATACTACTCTCATTTACTGGATCTGGTTCAGCAGCGGACGCAATTCTGCAATTTACGCAGATTAGGTGACTTGCCATCGCGCATGTGTATGTCGTACAGCAGACGCGTTGCCATCGCTTTGCAATTGCGTACGCACATAGGAATCATTTGCAAACTAAACGTCATGTGGTCAGCGTTTGGAGACGTAAAGGTAGTAAGGTGAATGCAGGTATGTCTGACCTTTTAAACGACGTTCCTTGGGCCTACATAAATTAGCCATTATGTTTGCTTTCCCAGCAGGAGTCCTATCTGCATGCGAGGAGAGCTGCAGTATTTGAGACAGGTCAGACCTGCTGCAATGGGGGCATGGGTATCCGATCTGCGCCGATGTTACTGATGTTTACACAGGTACGCGACGCCAGACGCAGATGAGAAGGTAGCAGTGGGTGTCCCTGTGCTTGGTAAACTTTTCAACTATTAGCATATTTTCGCAGCTGCGTTCCGTGCAAAATCACAGCTGTGATCGCATTAGCGTTTTCTGCTGAATTAGGCCCAGTGTTTGCATTAGTTAGGCTGGTTGAACTATAGCTGGCCACACACTAGACCAACTTACATCCAACCAGCCAACTAGTTGATTGGTTGAATGAAAATCTGGTACCGTATGGGAGTAAATGATGATCAGCAATTTGCTCCTAAATGCCAGAAAACAGATGAAAATGGCCGTCAGACAAGTTTGTTAAATGTTTGATCTAAACTATTTGTTCGAACAACAGTTTTGGTCCATTTTCCACCGTTTGGGAGCAAATTGCTGATTGTCATTTGCTTTCATACCTTACCAGATTTTCATTCCAACCAATCAACTAGTTGGCTGGTTGGACAGATAATCTTTAGATGTGTGGCCATCTTATGCATTCTCAGACCCATCTCTATAAAATGACTTACTGGGAATAGTTACTGCTATCTTTTCTCTGACCACAAGATGGACCCCCAAACATAGACATACAGAACTCCAGCTTTACTTTCACTTTTTATCTGGAAGTTTGGATTAAAAAAACTATTTTATGATGATTAACACTTTGTTGTACAAATATCTATTCATTTAATTATAAAATTTAATATGGAACTATTAGATTTAGAATTATTTAACAAGACGTGTGTGCATACAGAACTTTCCATGGTTTGTGTCAGGATTGACTGGAAATAATGTCATTTTTAGTCAGGACTTTTTTATTCCAGTTTATCAGAAATGCTTTTTGGTGGGTAGCAGCGGCTTGTTCTATCGTGGCAATTACAGCACACAGAACATATTGAGTTATGAATAAATGGTACAGTCAATTGTCAGTCACTCTAAGTGGGAGGCTACCTTGAAATTATGGTAGTGCTAATTAACCACAAGTAGCTCAGCTAAATGTGCTGCAAATCATTTTTACATTCATAATGTTCTGGTGCTGCGGCTCGGTACACAGAAACCTTATTTCCAGACATTTGGCGGCTTTTAGGAGCAAACGGGAGCATGTACAGATGTGTCCTCTTACATCCTTGCCGACCGTGTTACAAACGTGCGTACATATTGCGTGATGCGATTACCCGCAGCAGCGTACGCTACGGCAGCACCGCGATCGCACCATGCAATCCTATGGAGTCGCGGGTGCTGATTCAGCAAGGATCGCTGATGAGAACGCGTATGCAGACGGATGATTTTTGCATACTGCGCTTGCGTATGCAGTGTGCGCGAATACCTCACTGCGATCGGGACTGCGATCGCAGTGACTACGCAAACCCATCGCAGGATGATTGACAGGAAGTACCGTTTGGGGGTGGCGATGGGGGGGGTTGGCCGGAGAAACGCAGGTGTGCCAGTGCGTTTGAACGCAGTTACAGGGGCGTGCATAAATTAGCCACTATAATGGCATACGCGGCCTGAGTGCTCACTGCGCACAGGATAGTTAGCAATTTATAAGTGAGGTCTGACCTGCTGTAAATGTGCGAGCGGCTCCGATGTACTTCGATGTTACCAATGTTTTGGCTGGATTGAAAGGTTTTACAGATGTGCGAGAAGGGAAGTGGGCTTCTGCATGTTGTCTGTGCGAGTGCTTTGCAATTTCACATATTCGCATACTTTCGCAGCAGGTCTACGTACGCAATTGCAGCCGCAATCGCATCAGTGATTCAGCAAAGATCGCATTTGCAAAGCTGCACGCATGCTATAGATATATGATGTATGCATGCAGGCAGCTTTGCAATTGTGATCCTTGCTATTATGCAAATGCTGTATGCTGCATTTGCGATCTCAGCACTGCCACGGAGGTCCCAGGCTGGGATCACCATCGCGACCATCGGTCATCGATGGTCGCGATGGTGAACGGCGCCCGGCCTCCAGCCTGCTGAGTAAGCCTCAGCTTACTCAGGCTGGCTGGCTTGCGATCCCAGAACACTGTGTTGATCAGTGCAGATCCTAGGCTGGCCACTCCCGGAAAACGGGCGGACACGCCGGCTAACCCTGCATGGCCCCTTAAATGCCTCTGCCTGTCTGCACACTCCAGAATGGGCCCTGTCAAGTGCAGATTCCCGTTAATTGGGAATCTGCGATCAGCAGTGCACTTGCGTGTGCTGTATCAGGCCCATAGTCTTATAATTGAAAGCTCTGCAGTAGTGATTTCTAATCTACTTCTTACTGTAAATGGGGATGTCACCCTGCAGCACAAACTGGTACCTGGAGAAACATTAAGTGGGAGGCGAATGAGAATCTCACACCATAAACATAAAAATAGATGGGTACAGCAGCTTTTTAATTAAATTAAACCATTGTGAAAAAGGTATTTCTAAGCCATTTAAATATCCATATGCAGTGACTGGCAAAGGGTACAAGTTTTCACAGGGTGAATTAACCCTTCTAAATGCTGGAATGGAATGTTTTTGTATACTGTAGATGAGTATTTTTCAATTACTTTTACCCATAATGCTTCTCCGCCCACTGGAGACAGGATTTAAAGATGAATTTATTTCACTAAGATAAGTAAAAATAGTTTGGTCCATACTTAACCTGATCAGGCAGGTTCATCCAAAGGCTGTAATAGTCTTGTGCTTAATAACCCCTGCCTATTGGGAACAAGCCATAGCAGGAGAGGTGATCCTTTGCGGGACTGGAGGTAACTTAATCCTAAAAAGTTACGTTTCTGCTGGGCTGACCAATATGTTTTTGGGCACCTCTGTGAAAACACCAATCATTTTTTATCCAGGTTTACTCCACGCCTATGTCTAGATATTTCTGCATTTAATTGCATTACAGCATTGTACTAAATAAAAGATAAATAATGGTGTAAGGTTAGGATGCAAAATACTAAACCAGTGGAGCACGCAGGGAGATCTCAGAGTATCCAGAAAACCACCGACATACCGTTTGACTTCTTTTTTTCTTAATATAGTTTATTGTATCGAAGCACATTTACATAGTATATAGCTGCATGTACAGATGTGTCCTCACTTACCTTTGCTGCAGTCGCAACAAACAAACCCTGCATCTGTTCCCGTGAGACCCTGCTAGCGCCTGGCGTCTTTTTTGTGTGTCTTTTCTGCAGAGAATGCATCTAAGTCGCAATGTGATGCGACTAGGATGCTCCAGGAGACTCTGCTGATTAATTTGATATGTGACACTTGTATATCTGTGTGCGATTAAAGCCACATACACACTAGACGATAATTTGGCCTATAACAATATTGTTATCGTTCATCGCGTTCAGTATCGTCCAGTGTGCATGCAAGAGATCGTTAACGATGCGCGATCCCCCGGATCGTTAACTATGTCTTTCATCGCCCGATATAGTTCAGTGTGTAGGCTCAATGTCAGGAACGACATTGAGCCCGGCAGTGCAGGAGAAACACTTAACGATATCGCTCATAGAGAGATCGGTAAGTACAAGTTGAGTCTCCCATATCCAAATATTCCGAAATACGGATTATTTCTAACATGACCGAGAAAGTGAAACCTTTGCTTTCTGATGGTTCAATGTACACAAACTTTGTTTAAAGCACACAATTATTAAAATCCAGTGTAAAATAACCTTCAGGCTGTGTGTATAAGGTGTATATGAAACATAAATGAATTTCATGTATGTACACAAACTGTTTTTGATGCACAAAATTATAAAAAATATTGTATAAAATGACCTGCAGGCTGTGTGTATAAGGTGTATATGAAACATAAATGCATTGTGTGGTTAGATTTGGGTCCCATTCCCAAGATATCTCATTATGGTATGCAAATATTCCAAAATACGGAATATTCCGATATCCAAAATATCCCCGATCCCCTGCATTTTGGATATGGTAGACTCAACCTGTATGTATGAGCCATCATTCACAATATCGTTCAGTGACTGCACCCTCCCTCATCCCCGAACTTGCACAATCCGACAATATCATCAGGTTTCCCTGCAAGTACGGGCGATGAAATACATCGTTAACGATTCGCGGGAGCGCGCATCTTTAATGATATCTTGCACACACACTGGAAGATATTGAACGCGATGAAAGATTACGTGATCGTTATCAGCCAATTTATCGTCTAGTGTGTATGTGGCTTTAATCGCACACGGATATAAAAGTGTCACATATCAAAGTAATCAGCACAGTCTTCTTGTACGTCCTAGACACATTTTCAGCAAAAAAAAAGAGGCCCGACGCTAGTAGAGCTGCACGAGAACTGACTGCTCACTCACAGCAGGCATATCGCGCTGCATGGTGTATTGAGATTAGATGAGCAAGGACACATCTGTAGTGTGTGCTGCATACCTTTTGATGTCCCATCCCTATTCGTGGGTGACTGAGGAGGGGGCGGACCAATATGATGCAATTCTTTTAACCACTTTATTTTGGCTGCATCCACTTCCCATACACCTATAAGGAAACCCCCATTGCAAAACCTGTGTTTGCCCCTGCAAGCCTCCTGCTGTTTATTTCTGATTACGTAATTGCATTATCCTCCATGTCATGAATTGTCACCTACCCCAATATGTTCCAGCTGAGCACCATCTGATAATAAATCTCATGCACACATTATTTATTAGTCCTGTCAACCCTGGAACAAGAGGATTCCCATTGCAAGCTCTGAAAAGTGATATCTGAGCTACTAAACCTTCATCTTGGTGAGACTTAATGCCTTGCAGATGTGTGCTGGCCTCCTCTTGTGGCTACACTGTGGGATGTCCTCTTACGGTTTTTGAATGACAGTGCAGCTATTTGTTTTGTTTTATTTTAATGGGATGATTGTGGGCACAATGATGGCAAGTTGCCTAGGGCACAATTTTTCAAAACCTTTATAAGATGGTTGGAGGTTTTTAGCTCCGTGCTGCAGTCCAACTTACAGCCTGGTATAATGAAGAAACCTTGTCCTCAGGTAGACCCCATTTTAGGTCCTGCAATACTACGTTCTTCATGGATCGTATTATACCTTACTACTGTAGTCCTATTGATGTCTTGTTACTTTTTGACCAATATGTTGTATTGTTAATTGCAGTCTTACAATAAAATGTTTAAAAAAAAAAAAGATGGTTGGAGGCTTTTGTTGATTGGAAACACAGCTGTATAGCTGAATGCTGACCGTTTTAGGTTCATTTTAACTAAAAAAAAACAAAAAAAATCTGTAACTCAAACACAAACAAAGACTTTGCATACATGATATTAAAAAATAAAGGTGAGCTGTACTACGTCTTGGAGAGAGAAAAAGTACCAACCAATCAGCTCCTAACTGCTAGTTTACAGGCTGTGTTTGAAAAATGACAGGAGCTGATTGGTTGGTACTTTGTCTCTCCACGGCTTAATACAGTATATCTAACCCTAAGCATTATAAATATTTACATTAAATTGAACACTTAGAGCGGGATGCATCCTGCCACTCAACGCATGCATATCGGCATATATAATGCTGGTATGCAAAAATAAAATCACAAAGGACAGCTCTCCCAGTAAGAGCTATCCTGTGCAATAGAAGGACTTCTGGACATGCGTTGAGTGATGCACGCGCCGCAGGGGGTGCTTGGAGGGATCGCCTATGGGCTTCGCAAATAGAAGCCCATAGGCCACCGCATCCCAGCCCCGGAATATATCGCATTTCAGAGCTTGGCGCATATGCGGTGCTTGGCCAAACCTCTGAAAATGCCATTTTCTGAGGATTGACCGCAATATCTGCAGTGGTGCTTCAAGGCAATAAAATGCTTTGTGTAGAGTATCTGAGGTTAACGATACTGACCTAGTCATTGTATCCTGTACTAAAGGTCTAGAGAAATAATGATGTCCACAATGCGTGCCTGGTCACTGTGGTCTCCTCTCCACTTCCTGGTCAGCCGATCATCGTAGGTCATTACATGAACCAATTTATTTCCATCACAATGGATCAGTTCCAATTATTGAACTTTGATCTGTCAGAGTTTGAAAAGTACACAGCCTGTGCTCTGCCATTATCAAGGCATGAATACATTTCTCTAACATGACTTAGGGGCTGATTCAGAGGTGGATGCAGAAGCACCCGCAGCAGCAGCATCTATTGGCGGGTTCCCGTCTGCGACTTTATACAAATGACGATACAAAGCCCTTTCCTTGTGTTCACTTTTAGCATCCGTACACAATGTAATACCGATTGATGCGTCTCCTACTGTATGTGAGCAGGTGAGTGTCTATGTACACTTCCATAACATGCCCACAAGATTGACCATCTCCGTGATTGTGCTAAGACAACTCCCAGTAACCAGTAGGCTGCTGCATTTTCAATACACCTCTCCACGCGTGCTTCTGAAATCGCCACTGCGCCTCTGTACGGACACAATCTGATGCATACGTGGTGCGACTTGGACGCATGTGTAGCAAAAAATCGCACCACTACGTCCAACATCAGCCGTGCGGCCACCTCTGATTAGCCCCTTAGTCACCTGCACAAAGTATTCAAGCGAATGCTCATACAATATGCTGTCACTGGTTTCTAGTGACTTGATGGCACTAGTGGCGTCACTCACCCTGACGACACCCAATGCTGACCTATGAGAGGAGATAGTTGTCCGTCCTGCGGTAAAAAAGGAGGCGTGGCCTTGCGGGCCGAACCCCCGTTTTAGTCACACCGAGGGTTCACACCCCAGGGATCAGCCTGTGTGAAGTACCGGCTCCCTCACTGTGGACCTGATTCAGAGCCGTTCGCAAGCGGCCCGATGGTATGCGAACGCGCGCTTCATTCTGCGTGTGCGCGAACTACTCTGTGCGATCGCAGCCCGCTCGCTCGCCCAGCAAAGACAGCCCAGTGAAATGAGTGACAGGAGAGGCCGTTTGTGGGTGGTAATAGGGGCAGGACACTAATAACGGGGGAGTGGAGGTGCGAACGCAGGCGTGCCAGGGTGTTTCAACGCCGTTTTTAAGGCGTGCATAATTAACAGGCAAAATCATAGTACACGTCACATACCTGTTTTTTACACTGAACTCCTCGCAGTGCTTGCGGCAGGGTAAGGCAACCACAATCGCTGCGATCGCAACCGATGGTGCTCGATGTACCAATGTTGATGTGCGCTAGTGGGCGTCTCTACATACGCTAGTGGGTGTCTGCATACACAGAGCGCTCGCACAGCCAAAGTGGGTGTGCTTATGCTTTGGCGAGCGATCGCTTCCCATGCAGTCACTTTGACAAATTTGCATACGCTGGATGCGAGCGGCTCTGAATGAGCTCCTGTGTCAGGAGCCGAGTGCTGCACGTAATGCTCGAGTGCAGCACCCGGCTCCTGTCACTGAGGAGTCGGCACTTTGGTTTCACCCCATGGCGGGTGACACCTGGGTGCGGACCGCACTTCCCATACCCCCCTTGTGACGCCACTGGATAGCTGTATTCTCATGGACAATGGTTTTGGTTACCCTATACTGTCTCCATTATGTGTATAACAAGGGTCATATTAATAATATGGTATGTGCTCCATATCTTTTCTTCAGGAATTAGCATTTAATCTAGCTGCAGGCCTCTGGATATGATGACCTAGATATCAGATAGAAGGTTGTCGCACAAAAATAACATAAACCCACTAAACATGGGACAGTAGTGAGTTTTGTAAGTAAATGATAAAAGCAGAGTTTAGTTAGCAAAAGGGATATATCAACGCCCACTAATAAATAAATAAATAAATTGCTGGTATTTTTGGCATGCTCTTTAACTAGTGTTCAGAGGCAGATTTGGCTCGTATATTGAAGAAGACAAGTAGATTATACAGTATTTGCTATTCCTTGAAGGTTTACTATTAAAAACAGACTTGTAGATTCCTGGCAGTATAACAGGATCTGTTCCTAATTTTGATGAGGATGAAATAGTGCATTTGGCCATTGTGGAAAATCTTTAAAAAGGTTTACAAACATAAAAAAATCATTATGGATTCCACATGGTACAAAATCTGCATGATTAAGTTCCAGTGAAATCAATGGGTCAGGAAACTGTTGGTACACACAGATGGGAATGATTGAGGGCCTCATTCAGCATGGATCAATATTCTGCTAATACGCACGAAACGCAGTTGCTAATATCAGCGGTGAGATGCAAACAATTGCATTCACATTGCGATTGCAGCCTAGCATAAGGACGCCCACTTCCCCTTACTCACATCCGTAATACTTAGCAGAATAGTGAAGCCATCGGTACAATTGAGTAACATCGGACCCATACTCACACTTGCACAAGCCCTGACCTTACTCAGGAATTGCTAACAGCCACGCACGCTATCAGTGCTATGGCTGCGTATGGATAGCAGTGGATGATTCATGCACGCCCCTGCACCGGTGTTCCAACGCACTGACTGACACGCCTGCGTCCGCACGACACCCCCCGTCACCATCACCACCCGCAAACGGCACTTCAAGTCAATCACTCTGCTATGGGTCTGCATAGCCTCTGCGTTCGCCGTTCCGATCGCAATAGCTAGTTCGAGCACTGCGATGCATACGCAGAACACAACAATCGGCCGATTGCGTGCGTATTAGCAACTGCGTTCCTTGCTAAATCAGGCCCTGAGTCAGGAACAAATATGGAATTTTCCTTCAAGGTATTGGCAGAGCCATGAAGGGTAGTGTTCGATATTTTGCGGAGAAGGATGTATGTTTTATATATACATTTTCACAGACCAAAACGATCCAAATAAGATGGAGTGAAACGTTTTGTGAATGTAATAAGCATATTTATGTGGTGCTATATTAGCCTAGAGCAGTGGTTCCCAAACTTTTTGAATCCTGGTGCCCTAGATTAACAGCATTTTTGTCACGACTCCCTAAGTTTAAGTTTGTTATTGAGAGATACAGAAAAAAAATGTAGTGAAGTAAATAGTGCTTACCTGTCTTCCTTAGGTTCGGTTATGTGGTTGTGGACAGGTTTGCTCTTCTGTTTATTCCACATATTTACATTACATTGACCATAAATAATTTGATTTGGTGCTAAATCCACCAACCTGAGGCACCCCTGCAAGTGTCCCGAGGCACCCCAGAGTGCCACGGTGCACAGTTTGGGAACCACTGACTTAGAGTGACACAAAAGCAGTGTCCTAGAGTACAAATACAGCAGTAATGTCATTTAAAATAACAGTACTGTTAACTCTTATTTAACTCTTAACCACTCAATACAATAGCTCGTTATTGCTCATTTGGTCCCAGTAGTTCAATGAATTTATCCCAGATGACTGAGTCTGTCTATTTCTTGCATTAAACTGTTCATACGATCGTTCTGTTGTGATATCTAATTCTGCTATCAGTATAATATAACACTTTGTAATTCTTGAGAACAATTTGGGATAAACCTTAATTTTAGTGGGGATTGGACTTTTGTGTGCATAAGTATTTGTATTACTTTTTGTACAGTACACTAAAATAAATTGGTTCTTGTTCTATCTAAGGGACAATAAATGGCTCAAAACACTTTTATTCATGTTTAACACCAGTGGCGATACAAAGAACATAGGGTGAGATGTATCAAACCATAGCAGCCAATCAGCGCCTAGCTATCATTTTATAGAATATACTAGGGAAATGATACATCGGAGTTTTTTTGACAAAGCATTGAGTTGTAAAACCCAGTGCTTCTAATCGTGTTTATGTCAGATATTTAAAAGGGCAGTACTTTTTACTACCAAGACACGGCTAGTAGAAGCTTTGCCCTTTTAAATATTGGGCATAAACACAATCAGAAGCACCGGGTTTTACAACCCAGTGCTTCGTAAATAAACCCCTTAGAATCTGATTGGTTGCTATGGACAACGTATCTAGTCTTTCTCTTTAGAAGGTTTGATGCATCTCCCCCCCCCCCCCCCCCATCATGTCATGTTTCTACTTTCTGATTACGTAGCATGATGATAAACTGGCTTCATAACGATATCTGTCTCTGTTCTTCTATCACTAGACAAAACGCTGCAAGAACAAGGCATTGGCCACAATGTGAAGGTTTTAGTCCTGGAGCTCAGTTACACAGAGGAAGAAGCCAGGAAGCGGGTCCACAGTGAGGAGAAGGACAGAAAAGCAGGGGAACAGAAGGAGGAGAGCGTGAAAAAGAAAATGATGCGTACGAGAAAAGGGCTGGAGATTCTCGCAGAGAGAGGTATTGTCACTGCTGCATTCATTAAATGTGGGCGGCTAAGCAAGTAAAACATAGTTCTGTGTGTAATTGGGTAGGATAAAATATAAGAACAGTAAATATAATGCAGAAATATAGTATTAATTTTAATATCTATAGTAATATTTTAAGAACGTTGTGTCTGTCTCTTTATTCCAAGTTGGCGCAAAAACTACTGACCCGATTTTCATGAAAACTGCATCATTATGTAGTGGAAACTCCTAGAAATAACCTGCACTTTGTTTCATCTCGATCCATCAAGCTAAAGCTGAACAATAACAAAAACAAAATGTATTGACATCAATGCAAGAGATAGGTGTGGCACCATGCACGCGGCCGGTAGGGGGTGGTAGGAGAGGGGCTTTGGGCCCGCGTTCACTTGAATAGGATAGGCTACATAGCAGTCTGTGCACAGGGCACACAGTGACATTGGTGTGAGTGATGGGTGACTAGGATAGGCTACATAGCAGTCTGTGCACAGGGTACACAGTGACATTTGTGTGAGTGAATAGGATAGGCTCGATAGCAGTCTGCACAGGGCACACAGTGACATTGGTGTGAGTGATGGGCGAATAGGATAGGCTACATAGCAGACTGTACACAGGGCACACAGTGACATTGGTGTGAGTGATGGGTGACTAGGATAGGCTACATAGCAGTCTGTGCACAGGGTACACAGTGACATTTGTGTGAGTGAATAGGATAGGCTACATAGCAGTCTGCACAGGGCACACAGTGACATTGATGTGAGTGATGGGTGAATAGGAGAGGCTACATAGCAGTCTGTGCACAGGGCACACAGTGACATTGGTGTGAGTGAATAGGATAGGCTACATAGCAGTCTGTGCACAGGGCACACAGTGACATTGGTGTGAGTGGTGGGTGAATAGGATAGGCTACATAGCAGTCTGTGCACAGGGCACACAGTGACATTGGTGTGAGTGATGGGTGAATAGGATAGGTTACGTAAGTCTGTGCACAGGGCACACAGTGACATTGGTGTGAGTGATGGGTGAATAGGATAGGCTACATAGCAGTCTGTGCACAGGGCACACGGTGACATTGGTGTGAGTGATGGGTGAATAGGATAGGCTACATAGCAGTCTGTGCACAGGGCACACGGTGACATTGGTGTGAGTGGTGGGTGAATAGGTTGGGCTACATAGCAGTCTGTGCACAGGGCACACGGTGACATTGGTGTGAGTGGTGGGTGAATAGGATAGGCTACATAGCAGTCTGTGCACAGGGCACACAGTGACATTGGTGTGAGTGATGGGTGAATAGGATAGGTTACGTAAGTCTGTGCACAGGGCACACGGTGACATTGGTGTGAGTGATGGGTGAATAGGATAGGCTACATAGCAGTCTGTGCACAGGGCACACAGTGACATTGCTGTGAGTGGTGGGTGAATAGGATAGGCTACATAGCAGTCTGTGCACAGGGCACACAGTGACATTGGTGTGAGTGATGGGTGAATAGGATAGGCTACATAGCAGTCTGTGCACAGGGCACACAGGGACATAGGTGTGAGTGGTGGGTGAATAGGATAGGCTACATAGCAGTCTGTGCACAGGGCACACAGTGACATTGGTGTGAGTGGTGGGTGAATAGGATAGGTTACATAGCAGTCTGTGCACAGGGCACACAGTGACATTGGTGTGAGTGAATAGGATAGGCTACATAGCAGTCTGTGCACAGGGCACACAGTGACATTGGTGTGAGTGGTGGGTGAATAGGATAGGCTACATAGCAGTCTGTGCACAGGGCACACAGTGACATTGGTGTGAGTGATGGGTGAATAGGATAGGTTACGTAAGTCTGTGCACAGGGCACACAGTGACATTGGTGTGAGTGATGGGTGAATAGGATAGGCTACATAGCAGTCTGTGCACAGGGCACACGGTGACATTGGTGTGAGTGATGGGTGAATAGGATAGGCTACATAGCAGTCTGTGCACAGGGCACACGGTGACAGTGGTGTGAGTGATGGGTGAATAGGATAAGGCTACATAGCAGTCTGTGCACAGGGCACACGGTGACATTGGTGTGAGTGAATAGGATAGGCTACATAGCAGTCTGTGCACAGGGCACACAGTGACATTGCTGTGAGTGGTGGGTGAATAGGATAGGCTACATAGCAGTCTGTGCACAGGGCGCACAGTGACATTGGTGTGAGTGATGGGTGAATAGGATAGGCTACATAGCAGTCTGTGCACAGGGCACACAGGGACATAGGTGTGAGTGGTGGGTGAATAGGATAGGCTACATAGCAGTCTGTGCACAGGGCACACAGTGACATTGGTGTGAGTGGTGGGTGAATAGGATAGGTTACATAGCAGTCTGTGCACAGGGCACACAGTGACATTGGTGTGAGTGGTGGGTGAGTAGGATAGGCTACATAGCAGTCTGTGCACAGGGCACACAGTGACATTGGTGTGAGTGATGGGTAAATAGGATAGGCTACATAGCAGTCTGTGCACAGGGCACACAGTGACATTGGTGTGAGTGGTGGATGAATAGGATAGGCTACATAGCAGTCTGTGTACAGGGCACACAGTGACATTGGTGTGAGTGGTGGGTGAAGGCGCTGCTGCCACCAGTCTGTATAGCGCTGCTGGTCACATGGGCCACTCCCGCGACACGGCCCCTATGCAAAGCAATACAACTAGAACACCTCAAATTAAAATAATGTTGGCAGAAGTGATCTCATCGTGGACAAGTATACTAATATAATACTAAATGTTATTCTGGAGGCTCACTTATTGGGAAAGTAAGATTAAACTCTTTCTCAAGGTTAGGGCATACTTGCCAACATTTATTATCTGCTTCCCGGGAGATGCCCGGAGAGCAGACACAGCTGGCCACATTGGAGGGTGGGGCCTAATGACACAGAAACTCGGCTAAATGATGCATTTTTGCATAATTTAGCTCCGCCCCTTCCATACAGAGCCGCGATTCAAGGCAATTATGCAGCGATTCATTAGAAAGTGGGCGGGATGCGGGAGATCTGGATACTCTTCCGGGGATGCGGGGTACTCCCCAAAATTCTGGAGCCTCCCGCAACTTCCAGGAGAGTAGGTAAGTATGGGTGAGGGCAATTTAGCATTTTAACTTTTAGGCTTTAATTGTAAATAATCATTTCACAGAGCAAGTATCCAGGTAGAACCTGTACAGCCCAGACAATACTATGGAACCTTTCTGAGGAAATGCTCTCATTTGGAATTTACCTTGCTCCAGGTTTTATGACTTCTATTCAAATTGGAATATACTTATCACCTCCGTTTAATTTTTACTTCCTCAACTATAAAACATTTTTTCAAAGGTTTAACCACAATCAGCTGCATCTGTTTGTGCCTGTAGTTTACCTTTTTAACTACCTAACATTTATAAGACGAAAGACTACTGGACCATGGTTTGTGTATATAGGTAGTTATAAGTGTGCAGTCAGAATATAGCTATTTGTCTGGCCCCTACAAGGGCACTAGATCGTGACTAAAGTGTTATGAATTTTCAGAGTTGCCCAATTTGCTTAAAAATAGGGAACATGAATGTGGAATGAATCTGAGAGGATTCTACAAAAATAAGGGAGTCCTTAGGGCAGATGTAACAAGCAGTGTAAAGAGTGGAGACATTGCCATAGCAACCAATACCTAGCATTTTATAGAATAAACTTGATATTTGGTACCTCAAAGCTGATTGGTTGCTATGGGCAATGTCTCCATTTGTCCACTTCTCCAATCTATAGACTGCTTGATACTTCTCACCCCTACTTACAGGTATCCATTTGAATATTTAATCCATTTAGCAATTCTACTGTGCTACTATTACCGCTCTGGGGGGTCATTCAGACCAGCTCGCGAGCGCAGGACGATCGCAAGCGGGTCGATGTTCCCCCACTGCGCATGCGCACGATGGAGGGAGCTCCGTCGTGCGCATGCGCGAGACCCGGCGAGCGACGGGCTCCCCATCGCTCCGGGTCTCGCACCAAAGGGGCCGTGCTGTCGATGTTGATTGACAGCACGCCCCCTTTGGTGGGCGTGCCGGGGGCGTGCCTTCCAGATGGAGGCGTTCCCATGGGAACGCCTACCGTCTGAAGCCGGCCCCACTGACATCACTAGTGATTTACCTTAGCACTAGTGATGTCAGTGGGAGTGATTTTGGCTCTGATAGAGCCAAAATCACTCCAGGGCTTGCGGCAGCGAGACCCTACCGCAGGGTCTCCGTCGCAAGCCCGATAGTCGCGATGGTCAAGACCATCGCGACCATCATCATGGACGCTCGCATATGCTGTGGGTGGTCACCTACAGCTATGCGAGCGGCCAGGAGGCCGCTCCATTTTCATGGAGGAGGGCACTGATTCAGAGCGAGCACTCTGGTCAGAGCGTTCGGCTCTGAATCAGGCCCAGGGCTCCATATACATGCAGGAGCACCATTAAGTTTTCAGCAACCACAGCTTAATTTACTCTGTATTAATAGATATTTGACCATTTTAATACTTGTGTCATGTGAATGTTAGTATAGTGATGTTCATTAAGGGGCTGATTCTGAATCGCATGCAATGCTGTTATGCGCGCAAATTATGAATCTTTTTCACGTGATCATGCATCTAAGCTACTACAAAGTGGCACATACGTCATACTGTGTGTGCACAAAGGCGCAGTAGCGATCAAGGCACATGGTCTCCGATATGTATTGGAACTATACTGGGCGTTCCTGGGCAGAGACTGGGGTGGCTAAACAGATGCATGGAGATCCATTGTCTTATGGGCGTGTTATGGGAGTGTTGCTGGGGTGTTGCTTAACTGGTTGAGCCTGATTCAGAGATAGACGTAGCAATGGACGCAGATCAGTCGATTATCGAAGTTCAGAGTAATCCTATGGTCGTGCAGAATGGGCGTCGGAACGGAGACTATGGAGCCTCTGTAGCTGTGCATGGGATTGCATTAGCAGAGTGAGACACATCCCAAAAACGGTCGCGTCACATCTGTGTTGGAGTCGCCATCCCCTCCATTGCCACCCATAAACTGTCCCTGCCTGTTAATCAATTTGTGAATAAGTCCTCACTGCAAGCAAAAACGGCAATCCACTGGGACCTGTGCAACTCGGACACATGCACAGTAATTAAAACATAGGCATTGTGTCCATCTCTGAATGAGGCCCTCAGATGCTTAAGGTGCATACACACGGTCAGCTTTGTCGGATGAACGATTGAATGATTTCAACGGTTTGAACGATTTGATGAATGATTTGACCAACTATTTGAACTGCAAGTGATTTTTGACTGCAGTAAAATTAATGGAATCGTCCAAATCTGACTGCAAACACATCCGATGTCAGATATCGTTATCTGACAAGCGGGAATGCGCATCGTTCATCGTTCATCTGACAAACATGTCAGATTTTCCTTCAGATATGAACGATTGAACGATTTTTAAAATAGTTATTGTTCAGATCTGAAGAAAAATCTGACTGTGTGTATGCACCATGACATCACGAGTGATGTCAGTGGGTGAGCTACTGGCTCTATTAGAGACGAAAGCTCACTGGAGCTTGCGGGAACGAGACAGACCACAAGGATCTCGTCGCAAGCCCCGATGGTTGTGACCATTGCGACCATCACCTGGCCGCTCGCTAAAGCTGTGGGTGGTCACCCACAGCTTAGTGAGCGGCCAGGAGGCCGTCTTTAAAAAAAAACAAAACAGGTATGCCCTGATTCAGAGCGAGCGCTCTCGAAGAGTGTTCGGCTCTGAATCAGGCCCTGAGACTCCTAGATGTCTTTGTTATACTGTATTTAACTTGGTGTAGATGTACAGTATGTCTTCTTACATTGTGGAAACTCTTAGATCTACATACCGCGATCCACAGTTTTTCTGTTTGTTAGCATATGAGAGAGTTTTCATGCACACCCTATGGATTCTGCAGCCAATATATAATAATTAGCTTATCTTTGATTGGTTATTTACACTATTGCCTTTATATCTATTGCACATATTTCAATTATATTGGAATGTGCGCATGAACTTGATTTCTTGATTTCTTTATTTGTGTTGTCCAGGTCACAAGAGAAGGTATTGGAACAGTTATTTATATAGCACAAATATATTACACAGCGCATTACAGAGAATACTTCCATCATTCAGACCAGTCCCTGCCCCAGGGGAGCTTACAATCTACTAGGGATGTGCAGTCTCGGTTCTACTCGGTTCCGTTCGTTTTATTTTACCGAATCTTATCTTATTGGGTTTCAGCTGTCACGAGTTTTGGATAGCCAATAAGATTCGGTAAAAAAAAACGAACGGAACCGAGTAGAACCGAGCCTGCACATCCCTACAATCTACAGTGTATTCCCTACAACATGGACACACACATATACACTAGAGGCCTGATTCAGAGCTGCTCGCTCTGAATCAGGGCGGGGATTTTTTTTTTTTCTTCAGGCCGCTCGCTAAGCTGTGGATGACCACCCACAGCTTTTGCGAGCGGCCTGGAGCCCCTCGCAATTTTCGCGACCATCGGGCTTGCGAGGAGACCCTGTGGTAGGGTCTCAGTTCTCGCAAGCCCAAGTGGACTCCCTGCTCTAATAGAGCAGAAAGTCCACTACAGATATCACGAGTGATGTCAGTAGGGCCGCCCACAAACGCCAGGCGTTCCTAAGGGAACGCCTGCGTTTGTGCAGCCCCCCCCCCTCCCCGCCTACAAAACGGGGCGAACTGTCAATCAACATCGACAGCCGCCCTGTCTTGTAGCAAGACCCGTAGCGACGGAGCTGCCGACGCTGGAAGGGTCTCGTGCTTGTGCACACCGGAGGTGGCTCATGTGCAGTGGGGGACCATCGACCCGCTTGCAAGCGCTGTGCGCTTGCGAGCGGGTCTGAATCAGGCCCTAGGTTTCTTTTTTGTCTGGAGCCATTTAACCTACTAGTACTTTGTTCTTTGGACTGTGGCAGGAAAGCGGATTACCCAGAGGAAACCCACACAAAACACGGAGAGAACATATAAACTTCACACAGATTGTGCCTTGTTCAGGAATTGAATTTGTGACCTCATTGACAACCACTATGACAACTGTGCCCCACACACGCACATTAACCAAACTTCTGAATTGTTTGGAGCCAGAACAGTGTTTCCCTACAGGAATATTTAAATATTGTGGACTGCTCTTGAACTGCCATATTTATTGCTTACTTAAAGTGGTCACATCCCTAAATCCGCTTCGATACCACCTGGCAATTGTGCAATAGCTCTACATTGGAATTCTCACAGTTCGTTTATTATGAATCTTCCCTGCGTTGTGTCTCGCTGATTGTTATCCCACAGTCTTTCTATGTAGCAAACAGATCTGTTTTTAGTGTTTGCTTATAAAGTTCTAACACATTGACTTTTACAAGCTTATGGGTGAGAGCATAACATTTTTTTAATGTTCTCTATAAAACTTTTTAATAATACAGATGACTCACATGAATGTCTGTAATACTGTTATCTGTCGCATACATTGTAGATTAAATCATGCTTATTATTACTATAACACAGACCAGTCTCCCTTAATGGCCTTTTTGTTGAAGTATTGTTGTCATAAGGGTGTGTTTTGCCCATGTGCGGCCTGTGGTGCTCTGGTGTATGCACACAGAGCCTTTGCTGCAAGCACAGAATGTTCACGTGTGTATAGTAAGATGGACTAGGTCTAAACTGTTGGGTGCATAAAGAACACAAAGAGCATAGTGGACTTCCCAAGGGCAGTACAGACATGCATCTCAAAGAATCAGAAAGGTTGTTTGAGCTAACTCCCACAATGCATTTTTTAAATGGCAAAAGCTCAGTCTACATTGTATGTGAAGACAAAAACTGAATAGACTTTAATGGGCAGAAACAAATCTAAGAATATCTAAAAGAGTGTTGAAAATTTTTGGTTATCTTCCTCAAAAGCCAGGGGAGGGTTCATAAATTTGAGGTCTATATTAAATGTCCTGGAAATTAAAAATAAAAAAAAAAAGGAAGAAAAAAAAGTTCTGGCTCCTGTGGTTTTTTTTTTTTTTTCAGACCACAAATGTAAATATGTAAGACCAATATGGCTGCAGTGTTACATCTGCTGATTTTAATTATATGGACTTTGATTTCAGGTGCCTGCTGCTTCCAGGTTTATAGCATTGTGTCTACTCCACAGTCCAGTAACAAGGGGAGAGGCACCAGCATATTACAGATTTTATTTTATTTGATCAGTTTAACTGCCCACATGTGCTGCAACATCATAGGTGATGTCAGGCACCTATTCCAATTTATCAGCAAGTGAGGGTCAAAAACTACGACCATACCGATTTTTAATCATCAGACACATTATCAGCCTGCGTTTTGCATCTTCAGACCACATTAGTAGACCTAATTAATGACAAATATATGTGGCCTCTTTTTTAGAGGTCAGACCTCATCCTATTTGGCCTCTGATCCTGTCCAAGTAGCATGTGTGTGGCTAGCTCACTGAAGTGCCTATCAGTGTAACACAGGAAAAACCAGGGACGTGTAGTCAGGGTAGGCAGGAGAGTCCCCTGTCATACTCCTGAGATTTGATATAAAAATGATTAGAATAATACAAAGAAGATATAACTTATAAACATCATCTTTGTTTATTGTAATCATTTTTATAGTTAACAGTCACCAGCTTTGTGGAGCTCCCTGGGACTGCAGGGGAATGAGAGATGAGGCAGCAACCTCGCTTCTGTATAGTCAGACACTGCTTGCAGAGCTGGGGGCGGGGCCACACCACAGGCAGTAAGCTGCACAGAAAGAGCTAATAGAGGCATGCCTCTGAGTATGCGGGGCGTGCATTGAGCACCGATGGACGCCTTGGATGTGTCATGTTACCAGGAAGTGCACTGCAGTGTTTAGAGATCAGAGCTCAGTCAGCAGAAGCAAGAGAAGACACAGTGATGCAGGTAGGAGAATCAATGGACACTGAAGCTTAGTGTAGTGAGGAGAGAGTTACAGTGAGTATAGGGTGAGATAGGCTCCCAGCACTCAGACCCATCTCCATGTGTTCCTCCCCAGCCATTGACCTCACCGCACAGCACTCAGAATAACATAAAGGGGTTAATTCAGTTATCCGCAGGTTGTACTGCCATTTGTAAGACATAGTTTTGGGGAGATCAAACTCAGAAGTTAAGTAAATGAGCACAGTACCCCCGCCCTGTAGATATGATCTATCGTTTACACACCATAAGATAACCTCAAGGAATCACCATCTAAGGAAAACAACTTGGAAAAAGCAGCATTGCCCCAAATAGGAGAACGGGGATCCAAGCTATAAGCAACCAAAAGTTTGAGCTGCTAACATCAGAATAGGGGGACAACCCACCAGAGAGGACTTGCCTGCCTGCACCAGAATAGGGGGACAACCCACCAGAGAGGACTCAGCAATTAAAAAATGCAGGGGAGTAAATGTTAAACCAGCCTGCGGAAGTAAAGTCCAAAAAAGCATCCCCACTCTCCGGAACAGCCACCAAGTCACAGATGTGTTGTTGTTGTGCAGCAAAATAATAAGTGTATTCCTGGCAATGCCAAGCCACCATCACCTCAGGATCTACATAAAGCTTTATAAGCAATACCTCGAAATTAAGGCGTCAACATACCCACGCTATAGTAGAAAATAAAGTCAGCTGGAGATAAACCCTGGAGTGCTGCAGCAGTTTGGGCTGTATAATAATTTTTACCAAACTGATCCTACCAGTTACAGAGAGGGGAAACTTTTGACAAACATACTCCTAACATAGTCTATCTGGGGTTGAAAATTAAGTGACACGTAGGTGGTTACATCATGAGAGATAGTAAGACCCAAATGCTAAAATTGAGAGCATCAATGGGGGAGACTATAATCTGAGTTATGGTGGGGAGAATAGGAAAAACATTAAACTTCTTGTATTCCAATTTATACGAACACCAGAATAAATTACAGATGAGCGGTTCGGTTTTGGCGTGAATCTTCCCGCCAAGTTCGGATTTCAAAATGAGGCAAAACACCATATTTCTCATATTAAACGTCATCTTTGTCCATCTGAGATCTGAACTTGGTGGGAAAATACTGCCATGGCCAAAAGTTTTGAGAATGACACAAGTATTGGTTTTCACAAAGTTTGCTTCTTCAGTGTTTTTAGACCTTGTTGGCATGACACAGGATGAAGACCTTTGGAGGATGGCATGGTGTCAACAAGGGCAGCAAAAAAGCCACTTCTCTCCAGGAAAAACATCAGGGACAGACTGATATTCTGCAAAAGGTACAGGGATTGGACTGCTGAGGACTGGGGTAAAGTTATTTTCTCTGATGAATCCCCTTTCAGATTGTTTGGGGCATCTGCAAAAACGCTTGTCCGGAGAAGGAAAGGTGAGCGCTACCTTCAGTCCTGTGTCATGCCAACAGTAAAGCATCCTGAGACCATTCTTGTGTGGGATTGCTTCTCAGCCAAGGGAGTGGGATCACTCACAATTTTACCTAAGAACACAGCCATGAATAAAGAATGGTACCAAAACATCCTTCAAGAGCAACTTCTCCCAACCATCCAAGAACAGTTTGGTGACTAACAATTCCTTTTCCAGCATGATGGAGCACCTTGCCATAAGGCAAAAGTGATAACTAAGTGGCTCGGGGAACAAAACATCAAAATTTTGGGTCCATGGCCAGGAAACTCCCCAGACCTAAATCCCATTGAGAACTTGTGATCAATCCTCAAGAGGCGGTTGGACAAACAAAAACCCACAATTTCTGACAAACTCCAAGCATTGATTAGGCAAGAATGGGTGGCCATCAGTCAGTATGTGGCGCAGAAGTTGATTGACAGCATGTCAGGGCGAATTGCAGAGGTCTTGAAAAAGAAGGGTCAACACTGCAAATATTGACCCTTTGCATAAACTTAATGTAATTGTCAATAAAAGCCTTTGACACTTATGAAATGCTTGTAATTTTACTTCAGTATACCATAGTAACATCTGACGAAAAGGTCTAAAAACACTGAAGCCGCAAACTTTGTGAAAACCAATACTTGTGTCATTCTCAAAACTTTTGGCCATAGCTGTACAAGCCACAACTAAACAGCTCTCTAGAATAAATACCAAACATGTCCATCATTGCCAAAAGAGATGGAAGCAAAGTTTCTTGTCATGGCAAAAATGGCAGCTTATCGTCCCTTACAGTATATAAGGCAATTTTCATCTCAGAAAACCAAAAAAATATTGGAGATGCACGAATTGCATAGGCCAGCAGCTCTATGGCAAGAGCGAACAGTGACTGGGACAAAAGACAGCCCTGACAGGTACCTCAGCTCATTGCAAAAGTTTCAGTAACAAAATCATTAACACGGACCCGTGATGCCAGAGGTGAATACAGAAGCTTAAGCCATCCAATGAAACCATAATCTATCCCAAAACTGTGACCTTTCCAATACTGTATTCGAAGAGGAGCCTCCTTTTACTATTTGTGCAACCTCTGCAAATGTGGGGAGGAGCAGCACATGTCAACATGCTGATGTAGAAATTGAGGAAGCTAGTGTGGAAGTGCACCAGGATGAGGGGATATTTATGTAGCTGAACCGGGCTAATACAGATGTTGAGGAGGTTGTTTGTGTAAGTCAGGCACCAGTGGAAACAGTTGTTGCCCATGATAAGAAAAAGCCCATTGTCATGCCTGGGCATAAGATGAAAAAAATCCACCTCTTATGTGTGAATTTATTCCTACCCAAATCCTGCAAACAATTGTCAAGGCATCTGTAGCATTTGTAAAGCCACAGTAAGTAGAGGTAGGGACCTTAAACATCTAGGAACCTAATGTCTATTACTCCCATATCCAAAATGCTTGGGACCAGGGGTATTTTGGATAACTGAATATTATGTATTTTGGAATATTTGCATTTAATAATGAGATTTCTTGGGAATGCATTTATGTATTATATACACCTTATACACACAGTCTGCAGGTAATTTTATACAATATTTTCAATAATTTTGTGGCTCAAACAAAGTTTGTTTACATCATGAAATTCATTTATGTTTCATTTACACCTTATACACAGCCTGTAGGTCATTTTATACATTATATTTAATAATTTGTGCCTTAGACAAAGTTTGTGTAGATTGAACCATCAAAAATCAAAGGTTTCATTATCTCAGTCATGCCAAAAAAAAAATCGTATTTCGGAATATTTGCATATGGGAGACGTCATTTGCAGCGAGTTCATGGAACGTTTTTGGGAAAATCAGAAACTGGTTCTAAAAAAATAACAGACAGTCCAGCATCAGTTAGCTCCCTTCCCTCAGCTAGATCCCAGCACCTGCAATCTCCACCGCCAACACCTTCATCATCAATATCTTTGCTAATGATCGGAGGTAGTTCTGCATCCAGGATAAGGCTAGGTGACTCCTCCCTTATTCAGGATTTCTCAGTAGATTCTTGAGCGCTAGGCCTGTTGCTGCTGCTGGGGGTGAATATTCATCCCAGAAAGGGACCGAGAAGACTACTACTAGTAGTAGTTTAAAAAAACAATTGACTGTTAAACAAACCTTTGATAGAGAATTCAAGTATGACAGCTGTCACCCAGTTGCACAGCAGATCACTGCCGCCATGTCGGGTGTGCTAGTATTAGATGGTGAAATAATAGAAATTGAGGATGATAGTGTGGAGGAAGTGCAAAAGGAGGTTAAAGGGGATATTTTTATCCTATCTGGCGCTAATGATGATGTTGATGAGGATGTAGTTTGGGTAAATCAGCCACCAGTGGCAGCAGTTCTTGCTTGTGATAAAAAAGAAAGCCATTGTCATGCCTGGACATAAGACCAGAAAAGCCATGTCTTGGGTGTGGAATAATTTTAACCCAAATCCTGACAACAGTTGTGAAGGCATCTGTACCATTTGTGAAACCAAAGTTAGAAGAGGTAGGGACGTTAACCATATAGTCACCTCCTCCTTTTTACGTCGTTTCTAGCGAGTTCATTCAATTTATTTATCAAAATTATAATAATTTGTCAATTAATAACAAGCAGTCCAGTATCCGCTACCAGCAGTTTGGACCAGCACATGCAATCTCCACCACTAACACCCTCATCATCAAACTCTTCCTTAATGATTGGAGGTGGTCATTCCAAAAAATTGTTTTGTGGGGGCCCAAACAAACCAAGGACTTCAGCCACAAAAGTGTCAGTCCTTGTCGCTAAAGTGCTTGGTTTGTTAAACTGTGCATGTCCTTTTTAATATCCCACATAAGAGTGGATGGGAGGGCCCAAGGACAATTCTATCTTGCAACTCTTTTTTTTTTTTTTTTTTTACATTTTGCACAATTTGGGGCATTGTCAACTGACATTTTTATAGTTTATTAAACTGCCATCCTGTCTGCCACTGTTGTGTGGTAATGTTTCATAGATGTCCTATATTTTTTTAAACTGCCGGGCGTTTTTGTAGCTTACCTTAGCCAGCCAGCTCGCTGCAGCCTTTGGCCTACATTGGTGAAAACAATTTTTTGAGCTGTGAGGTGGTTAAAATTGACTGGAAATGCCTGAAATTGTTATTAAGGTTAATAATACTCTAGGAACAAAAACAGGCCCAAATTAAGTGATTTTAGCTGTTTTTATCATTTAAAAAAAAAAAATACAGATCCAAAACCAATACACGCAAGGGCAGTATTGCAAAACCAAATCCAGATCCAAAACATGAAGGAGATACAGATCTAAAACCAAAACACGGGAGTCTGCACACATTTTCTAAAAATAAGCATCTGAAGATTTGCTCAGAGTACAGAGGCTACTACATGGGGTATATTTACTAAATTGAGAGATTTTAGAAGTGGAGATGCTGCCCATAGCAACCAATCAGATTCTACTTCTCATTTAACTAGCACCTTCTAAAACATAATAGCTAGAATCTGATTGGTTGCCATGGGCTACAGCTCCACTTCTAAAAACTCTCACTTTAGTAAATATACCCCTAAGTCGCACACAGATATAGTAGTGTCGCATATCAAATGAATCAACATAGATTCCTGGTGCATTCAAGTCACATTGCCTTGCAACTTAGATGCATTTTCGGCAAAAAAGAGGCCTGGCTCTAGCAGTGTCTCACAGGACCAGGCACGCCAAGAGGAGCTATTTGACGCGACTGCAGCAAAGACGAGTGAGGACACATCTGTGTGATGAGTCAAAGAGAAGCAGAAGTAACAATGCACCCCAGGATTCGTAGAGCGCCAGGCATCCACCAACCTCATCTCAGACACAACACGGGAGAAGGAGGACACACTGGTATGGTGGGATGCGGAGTCTCTTGCGACCTCTCCAAATCAACTAAAACATCATTAAAATAGCCAACACACAAAATGCAACCAAAGGGAGGTTAGACAAAATTTATAGGACTTAGCAAGAACTATAAGGTAGGTAAATATGTACCGTTCGCAGGATAAAACAGGTGGCATGGACAGAGCCATGAAGGAAAACAAATTGACCCAGGGGGTCTAATTGAACCTTGTGACAATCAAAATTCTAATCAGCACAGACACGTCGCTTAAGGGACAAGATATGGCTATCTGTTAAGTGAGTCTCTAGGAGGCAGACAATACCAGGATTATGGGTCTTAATAGAGTGCAGAACCAAATACCTCTTTATTTTATAAATAAGGCCACACACATTCCATGAGAAGACTGCTAACCTATACAATACACATGTGGTGCCAATTAAGGAGAGCTCAATAGCATCCCGCCATCTCGCCACCAAAATCAATGATAATGTGTGGTGCAAACAGAATAAAAAGGCAAAAGCAAGAAAAATATAATAAAGAAAAACAATAACATACAGAACACATATCATCCCGAAATACCCCACCCTGCTTACCCACCAAAAAAAGGTACACCTAAACCCTAAGCTGGATGCTCACCTATAACCTAATAATCTTACACTAAATAGCTATAAAGGGGTATACCCTAAGGCAGAGGTTCCCAAACTTGTTCTTCAAGGCACCCTAACTGTTTTAAGGATAGCCATGGTTGAGCACACAGATGGTTAAATCAAAGACTGAAGTACTAATTAAATCTTCTGTGCCTGGTTATCCTTAAAACCTAGACTGTTAGGGTGCCTTGAGGACCGAGTTGGGAACTTCTGTCTTAAGGACATGACGCAGCCTGCCCATGAGCACTAAATCAGCCGCAGTCCCTTAGTAATTAAGTAACCATAAACATTAAACAGTAACTGACCCAACGAGCGCCATAATAAAACAACAAAACAATTTAGCAGTAAAAGAGCAAAGTATATTAGCAATAATGGGCAATGGCAGAGGTTCCCAAACGCGGTCCTCAAGGCATACTTGCCGCCATTCAGCTCCCTCCTTCTGGGAGGGAACTGTTAGTCAGTTTACAGCGGGGGGCGTGGTCGTACAATAATGCTGTTGCGGGGGCGTGGCCGCGAGATCGTGCAGTCGCGGCCCCGCCCCCTCTTCACAATGCCGGAATAAACAGCGTTGTAAAGCGGGGGGCGGGACCATGAAGACGCGTTTCAGCCCGAATCTCGTCACTGGGCCCCCGCTTCGGGGGTTTTGATATTAACTCTGCGCGGGGGTAGGGAAGGATGGTGGGTGCCGGGAGGCTTGCCTGCCTTTCCGGGGAGCCGAGAGCAGCATCCGATATTCGAGAGGCTAGGCAAGCCTGCCTCAAGGCTCCCCAACAGTTTAGGTTTTAGAGATATCCATGGTTGAGCACAGGTGACTTAATTAGTACCACAGTCATTTTTAATTAACCACCTGTGCTCAACCATGGTTATATCTAAAACCTGAACTGTTGGCGAGCCTTGAGGACCGTGTTTGGGAACCTCTGGACTATGGCAATCAGAAGTATAAAATACAACAGTAAAAGTCCAGGAGAATGCAGAAATCAAAGAGGCTATAGTAAATAGAACTTCATAAAGTTAACACAGAATACTTGGGCAATATGAAGTCAACCAGGAGAGCCGCCACAACGAGGAGAGTCGAAAAAGTGAGACCAGCCACTTGTTGCCCATTGCATTCCAGAGGACTTCCATGGTCAGAGCCTTCCTCCTCCGGCAATCCCACCAAAACAAATGTTATTACGACGAACCCTCAATGTCCACCAGTTTATGCTGATAGGCCACCATTCGAGTTTCCAGAGAAGTGAAACGTCTAGGAACAGGAGAGGCATTATCTTGCAATTACGATTTTCTGTCTCACTGATGCAGTCTCGCATTTTTTGCATAATTAGACGCATTAAAGATAATTCAATATGGACCTCAGCAATATGGTCTGTGAGTCCATTATAACACTTAACAATTGTTCCTTCTGGAGAACAGGAGTATCAGAGTCCACAGGAACAGATAACTGAACTATAATGGAGGATTGAGAATCACAAGTAAATATGTTTGTGAGTGTGTAGCATTTTGGGTATTATTTTTTATTATTGGAAAACTTGTTGTTTGCTAACTAAATCCCAGCAAATTCCTTTGTACAGGCGAGGCTTCTGATCCAGATACAATGCCATACTTGGAAATTGCAAATCAGACCGGTCGATCCCTCAAAATTCCTAAAGCAGCAAAAAAGGTAAGATAATATTTTTTTTCACTAATGTTATTGTCTGTGTTATAAAGCAACTAGTATGTTATCTTTTTCTAGAATACTTAGGGGTTAGTTTTGGATAACATGCCATAAGTTAACCATAATGTACTTACTTGGGATCTGGAGTTCTTCTACATCTGCCTATATAATAAATGCTTATTTTGTAGATGTTCCTTGCCTTCCCGGTTTAAGCAGCGGTTGGTATTATTTTATGATTGTTATTATTTTCAGTTTCTTGTTTAATTATGTTTGCTAATATGTGTGCTGCAGTTATTACTATGTAGACATGTACCATATTCTCACTGACAGCTGAGGAGTCTGGTGGTAGAACCAGTAAGCATAGAAAGGCCCTGTTAAACATAAGGAAGTTATCTCCCATATGAAAAATCTATTAATAGATCTGTGCAAAATGGATCTGTTTGTTACTGCTGGGCTAATGCAGATATTAGGTTAGACTCATTAAAGCAGTGTTTCCCAACTCCAGTCCTCAGGGACCCCTAACAGTCCATGTTACTTGGTTCACAGTACAGATGTGTCGTCATACATCTTTGCTGCAGTCTAAAGCCCCTCTCGGTGTGCCAAGTCCCCGGGTCCTGGCGGCTCACTCACGCCAGGTAAGTCGTGCTGCATGGCGTATTGAAGCTAGATGTATGAGGACACATCTGTAGCTATTACTGGCTGACACATTATATACAGTGGTGCTTGAAAGTTTGTGAACCCTTCATTTCTATATTTCTGCTGAAATGTGGCCTAAAACTACACTTCCACAAACATGTGTTGTGAACATCAGACTTAGATAGATCCCTGTTCTTTTAAAAAGACAGGTTGTCCACTCACACCTGCTTGTCATCCCATAGATTGAAAATACCTGACTCCTAATATCACCTTCAAAATATCTGCTAAACCTAAAGGGTCACATACTTTTGCCACTCACTGATATATGATATTGTATTATTTTCCCCAATAAAAAATGAGCATGTCTAATTTTTTTTGTCTAATTTGTTTGATTTGGTTCACTTTATCTACTTTTAGGACTTGTGTGAAAATCTGAAGTAGTTTTAAGCCAAATTTCAGCAGAAATATAGAACATTTTGAAGGGTTCCCAAACTTTCAAGCACCACTGTAAGATCCCCAGATGGAGCTAATTATTTCACTTGTGATCCTGAGAAGATCTGTAAAACATGCACTGTTAGGAAACCCTGAGGGCTAGAGTAAAGCTGGCCACACATCTAAAGATTATCTGTCCAACCATCCAACTTGTTGATTGGTTGAAATTAAAATCTGGTAACGTATGGGAGTAAATGATGATCAGCAATTTGCTCCTAAATGCCAGAAAACAGATGAAGATGGTCGGTCAGACAAGTTTGTTAAATGTTTGGTCTAAACAATTTGTTCAAACAACAGTTTTTGTCCATTTTCCGGAGTTTGGGAGCAAATTGCTGATTGTCAGTTACTCCCATACCTTACCAGATTTTCATTCCAACCAATCAACAAGTTGGCTGGTTGGATGTAAGTTGGTCTAGTGTGTGGCCAGCTTAAGGCATCACTCGATTAGAGTCTCAGGTGACTCCCCAAGCTCACCTTTGGTTGAAAACAAAATTAGCCAGAAAAAGTGTGGGGAAAATAGATCATGACATTGCTCCTGTTCCTATAACTACATCATGTGTGTGCATTAGAAAGTATAAATAGAAAAGAAAGGCAAAATAAATAAATAGGGAAATAAGGTTCAAGTTGTAAAACAGTTGAGGTTGGCCATAGTTTATTACATTAAGCATTTGCTCACACCGCTGGCCAGCTAATTATGGCTCCCATATTACAAGGTAACAGGTGCTTCCCCAGAAGGGAGGTATAGTGACGCCCTACAGGCAGTTGGGTACTATGGAAGAAAGGTGGCATTTTGGAAAAGGAGAAGATAATAAATGTATTTCTGTAATATTTTAGTGATCTTATATTGGAGAATAGCCATTTATTATTATATCCCCATTAAGCAAATGTAACTGTTCTATTTTAAAAGGTACATACAAAAAATTATGCCAATAGATCCTTGCACCAAATACTCAGTCAAAATTTTCCGTTTAAAGAAAATCAGAAATTTAGATTTTATTTATATATTATTTCAATAATTTTTTTTTATCTATTGCCACTTACTGGTTTATGTCCGCCCAATGTTAACCTTTTTTATATTTATAAGTTGAATGCATTTTACCATCTCATTCAGAAACTTTAACATGTTTTTTAATAGTGTATTCCTATTCATGTTAATGTGATCCGGATATTCCACTGTGATGTGTATCACCATGGTTACCAACTAGCGTCCGTTCAGGAGTATTTTAGTTCCGATCACATGTCTCTGGTTACGTGGTCTATGTTGCCATGGTCACCTATCAGCGTCTTTTTAGATGTTGGCAGTTCCGATCACGTGCCTACTATCACGTGATTTCAACTATCTTTATTGAGAGGATTTTGTTATACAGTGAGGTCCGATCACGTGCATGTGCGGGACCTTCACATGGGGTCGGACACTTCATTATATCTCCGCTTAACAGCACACTGCAGGCTGAATCCGGAGGTTAATGGCAAGTGTTTTTTAGCATTTTGCAGATTGTCTGCTTATATAGCAACATATTTCCGGTATTACACTTCCGGTATACGGGGGTATAAGCCCGCGCTTCACACTCATCACTCCACTTTGAAAAAGACGCCCGATGGTGTCGAAACATGTCAGGAGGAGTGTTAGTGGAGGTTCACCTTGTAGCTGATTTTTGAGTGGATTCTAGCTTACACTTAAGGCGGTGGAATACCTGGGTCCCACGCTGCTGATGTGTTCATCCATTCTGTCTGCTATTGTCATCTATCTGGTACGGAGGGTTTACTCCCACTTTTTTATCTTTGTCTGTTTATTAAATTGTGGTGTTTAATACTACACCATGTGAAGTTTCTCTTTATTTTGAGAGATACTGTTAACGGAGAGGGAAAAAAAAGAAACCTTTATGAGAGTCACTGCATCTATTTTCAAGTAAGCCACAGTGTGAGCATTTTTTGGTCCGGTTACTAACTTGCCTGGTTGTTGTTTAAAGAAACCTTGATATGATTCATATCCTACCTCATTAGGTATCACCAATGTGAGCATTTTGTTCTGATAAGAAGGCACTGTACTATGGTGTTCCTGTAATATATCATACACATGAGGATTACATAAGGGCGTATTTCGACCTCCTTCCTTTTAGAAGTTTTTATTCGTGGAATGTCTCTAATGCACTGCCATTTGTTTATTTTGCATGTTCTTGGTGGAGCACTACATATATAAGAAGATTTCATCATTTCTGATCCTTCTTTAAACGGAAAAATTGGACTGAGTATTTGGCGCAAGGATCTATTGTCATAATTTTTTGTATGTATGCTATTTGACAAGTTAGGGTGATTTGTCTATTTATGATCATTCCATGCTGCCTTATATATTTGCGCCTTACCTTTAAGTTGTTCCTTCTTTTGTCACTATTTTAAAAGATGCTATCAGTTCTCAAGAGTTATAGTATAAGTGGTTCTCAAGCTCATTCCACACATTTTCCCAACAGGTCATGCTTTGAGGATTTCTGTCTGTGGAAGCAGGCGGGATTATTTCTGACCCTGCAAAATAGAATAACTGACCTTGATGTTAAAGACATCCACAAAACATGGCCTGTTGCTGGTATTTGATACCTGGAGTGAAGAACTCCTGATAGATAGATATATATATATATATATATATATATATATATATATATATATATATATATATATAATGTATAATTCCTTAATTAAGATCCAATCCAATCAAGGCAACTGATGTAAATAGTTCGAATTGGTTTCAGGCTAAGAATTGAGAAGGCCTCTGTGGTTAGGCTGTTCTGTGTGTCCCTTATTGAACATAACCTGCAGTAACCCTCACCACGTTGCAATCATATGGAGTGCAAACTTCTACTGTATTTACGGAATTGTTTATTCTTCCTTAGTGTTTACAAGTCATTATTGTGGTGCTTGATGTTACTTTACAGCCATGGCCAAAAAATGTTGAGAATGACACATGTATTGGTTTTCACAAAGTTTGCTGCTTCATTGTTTTTAGACCTTTTTGTCAGATGTTACTACGGTATACTGAAGGAAAATTACAAGCATTTCATAAGTGTCAAAGACTTTTATTGACAATTACATTAAGTTAATGCAGAGAGTCAATATTTGCAGTTTTGAACCTTCTTTTTCAAGACCTCTGCAATTCGCCCTAGCATGCTGTCAATCAACTTCTGGGCCACATACTGACTGATGGCCGCCCATTCTTCCCTAATCAATGCTTGGAGTTTGTCAGAATTTGTGGGTTTTTGTTTGTCCATCTGCCTCTTGAGGACTGACCTCAAGTTCTCAATGGGATTAAGGTCTGGGTAGTTTCCTGGCCATGGACTCAAAATGTCGATGTTTTGTTCCCCAAGCCACTAAGTTATCACTTTTGCCTTTATGGCAAGGTGCTCCATCATGCTGAAAAAGGCATTGTTCATCACCAAACTGTTCTTGGATGGTTGGGAGAAGTTGTTATTGGAGGATGATTTGGTACCATTCTTTATTCATGGCTGTGTTCTTAGGCAAAATTATGAGTGATCCCACTCCCTTGGCTGAGAAGCAACCCCACACATGAATGGTCTCAGGATGCTTTGCTGTTGGCATGACACAGGACTGATGGTAACGCTCACCTTTCCTTCTCCGGACTCACAATTTTGTCTAAGAACACAGCCATGAATAAAGAATGGTACCAAAACATCCTCCAATAGCAACTTCTCCCAACCATCCAAGAAAAGTTTGGTGACGAACAATGTCTTTTTCAGCATGATGGAGCACCTTGTCATAAGGCAAAAGTGATAACTAAGTGGCTCGGGGAACAAAAAATCAACATTTTGAGTCCATGGCCAGGAAGCTCCCCAGAGATTAATCCCATTGAGAACTTGTGGTCAGTCCTCAAGAGGCGGGTGGACAAACAAAAACCCACAAATTCTGGCAAACTCCAAGCATTGATTAGGCAAGAATGGGCGGCCATCAGTCAGTATGTGGCCCAGAAGTTGATTGACAGCATGCCAGGGCGAATTGCAGAGGTCTTGAAAAAGAAGGGTCAACACTGCAAATATTGACTCTTTGCATAAACGTAATGTAATTGTCAATAAAAGCCTTTGACACTTATGAAATGCTTGTAATTTTACTTCAGTACCATAGTAGCATCTGACTAAAAGGTCTAAAGACACTGAAGCAGCAAACTTTGTGAAAACCAATACTTGTGTCATTCTCAAAGCTTTGGGCCATGGCTGTATATGACTGCCTGACCTCTTTAATGACACTTTGGAAAATATGTCAGTGCTGAAATCTGGCAAGCTCCTATCTGAGCAATTTGGGTGATAGTTGGAAATATCCCCCCCAGAGACCCATCTCTGCGATCTCTGCCGTTTTATTTTCAGCTTGCAAAATATCATTTTCGCCACATTGTCCTCTGTGTAATGACTATTTCTGACTGTTCCGTTGCTTGAATTCTTGTCTCCAGGCCCTCATGCTGGCTATGGGCTATCATGAACGGGGAAGAGCATTCCTGAAGAGAACAGAGTATGCTTTAGCCCTGCAGTTCTTGCTGGACGCAGACAAACACTTCTGGTAAGGGCTGATTCATCCTTATCTGTTTACAAGGTTACAAGGTCTTGGTTTTGTTTTTCCTCACATTAGTCTGTCCTCTTTTCTGAGTTGGAGAGAGCCTGAAAAATATTGCAACATATGATAGGTCTCACCAAGGGACTACAAAGGTCAAAATCTAATGTGCTCTTGTACATCTGTTGATGTCATGTCCCTTCGAATAACATTTGTATCATGTCAAATATGTAGCACTCCCGTTTAGTATTCTAATGTTCATTTTAAGGGAATTTGATTTTCCTCATCTCATCCGACAAGGATTTCAGTCATGTTCCCTGGAAGGCCTTTATTAAGAAAGCCCTTGATGTTCAGCTACTAATACTACTCCCATCACTAGTAGTAGTGCTCTGTTTACAGTACTGCAGCTCATGAATACTATACAGGGATGGTGCATGAACTGTTACTGGTTTTCACAAATGGCAGGGTAATATCCTCATTAATTATTTGTGGATTGGAAATGATTTATTTGAGCAGCAACTTGTTCAAAGGGGCGGAACTACTGCCGTTGCATCACATCGGAGCCCCTGGAGAGTAAGGTGCCACTGACTGGATCATTTGGCAGCACTATTACACACAGGCTTGGCCTGCCACCTATAGCCTGCATCTTAAGCATGTCATCTGAACCATGGAGATAGATCCGGAATTTAAACTGTGGGCCTGATTCAGAGCCGGTCGCTATTTGCGGTCGTTCGTTCAACAAAAAGGGGTGACTATTCAAATGAACCGTTCGCTCTTTGCGGTCTGTTGATGCCTCTATGTATGAACGAGCGAACAAAACTTGCGGTTGTAATTTTGAAAAAGACGCCCCCTGGCCGCTCGCACCATACGTCATGTCCGCTATTTATTAGATTAATCGAGTACATCGAATAGCGTATGAACTGCTCGCTATTCTTGGGGCTGGTGTTTGCTACCACAAATTTGCGAGCAGTTCTGGCTATAAAATAACCCCGTGACGTGGTCAATGACGCTCCAGTATTAATTATGCACACCCTTAAAACGCCCGTTTTGACCTTTAAGCACGCCTGCATTCTGATTTCCACTCCCCGTTTTCAAGCACCTTCCCCTGATACCACCCACATACGCCTCCTCCTGTCACTTATATTAGCAGGCATTCGCTATTTAGCGAACAAACGATTTTCGGCCGCACTGACTGGTTCGCGCATGCGTATAACGATCCGTACGCATGCGCAGTTGGGTAAACATCGTTAGGAGCGAACGAGCGGCCGCTTACGAGCGGATCTGAATCAGGCCCTGTATTTGAACTTTTGACTAGGGATGGCTATCGGTATTGTTACCATCGATGCCAAAATACAAAGTTGCCATCGATGGTAACCAACTATGCAATGGAAGACCATCGATGGCTTCACCAACCGATGGTCATTCCTGTTCTATGACTGATTGGCCTGTGGGCCAATCAGTACCGGGCGGCATAGCTTGTCGGGTGTCAAGGGCGGATGCTATGCTCAGTGTCCCGGCACCTTGAAAAAAAAAAAAAAACTATTCAGTTATGGTCTTCAATCGATGGAGGTAAACTATCTGGCTTTCCCCCATCGATAGGAAAAACATTCGACATCGGCCATAAACCATCGATGATTACGAATGGTCGATGGCCATCCCTACTTTTGACTACATTCTAACCCAAAATGAAACAATTTCTCAAACACCGCAGCACAGGAATGCTACCACTCCACCTTCAATTCAACTCTCTGAGACTGGGGACCTCATTCAGAGTCTCTCGCTAGCGCTGTGCACTCGTAAGCGGCCCGATGGTTTGCATGCGCACGCTTTGTTTCTGCGCGTGCGTGAACTACTCTGTGCAATCGCAGGCCGCTCTCTCGCCCAGCAAAGACAGCCCAGTGAAATGAGTGACAGGGGAGGCCGTTTGTGGGTGGTAACAGGGGCAGGATACTTAATAACGGGGGAGTGGAGGTGCGAACGCAGGCGTGCCTGAGTGTTTCAACGCCGTTTTAGAGGCGTGCATAATTAACACGCAGCGTCATAGTACACGTCACATGCCTGTTTTTTTACACTGAAGTCCTCGCAGTGCTTGCGGTAGGGTAAGGCAACCACAAGCGCTGCGATCGCTTTTGATTGTCCTCGATGTACCAATGTTTTAATACACTTCCTGGAGATGATGTGTGCTGGTGGGCGGCTCTGTCTGTGCGATTGGGCGTACGCTGGCCACTCACTAAGACAAGGTGGGCGTGCTTATGCCATGGCGAGCGATCGCATCTAGCGAGAGAGTCTGAATGAGGTCCTGGGTACGGGGGCTGTCTCATGCTGCAACCAAAGCACACTCCACAGAGTTATGGCTTTTTGCAGATGACTCCATTATTTTTAATTTCTGATTAACTTTAACATGGTTTTTAACTTATAAAGCTGTCACCATATATTTTTGATTATTTTTTTCTTCCCTCCACCTTAACGTTATAATTCCGCTACTTGCACACCCTGCCAGATGTAACCTATGCAGTGCGCCCCAGATGGCTGCCTCGGATGGTTCTCTCTTGGGCAGGATGTACAAACACGTGGATCTATTCATTCAGTGCATTTCATATTACAAATGTTTCAGTCACCCATATAGGTCATGCTCGAACTGCATCACTGTTTGCTGTATTTGCTATTCCCTGTTTTGTACCATGTACTTCCTCCTCACTGTATGATCTGCTGGTGTATTATACCTCCACTGAAGTGCATCCTCTATGGGCAGGATGTACATCACTTGGATCTATTCACACAGGGTATATCATTCTGCCACACACGTGTCAGTTTTCCCATATATGCCTTGGGTCCTTGTATGGCTTATCTCCCACAGTGTAACCTTCATAGTGCCCCCACCATGGCCCCCTCACCTGGTGCACTCGTGGATGGGATGAAAAATACATGGACCTGACTATTATGGTGGGACCCTACTCCTAGCGTTAGCACGCTGCATCCACCGATTTTGTGCCATTTCTTCTAGGCGTAACCTATTCCACCCAGGGTAATCCTACGTAGTGCGCCCAAGACGGCTGCCTCATCTGGTACCTTTCGTGGGAGGAATATATATAACCCATGGAAGTTATTTCCCAAATGTCTGCACCAACCCTGCAATATGCTTATAGTGCTCTCTAGGCTTCAGTTGATTTTTAATTCTCTCCGTGTGGTTTTTCAGTTTTTTGCAACACCAAATCCTTGTACAATGTACCATGTTTTCTGATGTCTGTAAAGCACCTTTGAGTCCTACGGGAGAAAAGTGCTATATAAATAAAATGATTATTAATATTAGCCTGGTGGATGTTAGTGGCTCCTCCCCGCCTGGGACAGTCTGGAATGTCAGCAATTCCGGGCGGACTGGGCTTCTGCGCATGCAGTGCCTCCTGGGAGCTCGCAGAGGTGGTCTTGCGAGTGACACAGGTGGCCTCTTCAAGTCCTATGATTAGTGACCAGTCACCACCCGGATTGCAGGTCACCCTCTACCCATCACCCTCTGCCTCTCCAAGTCACTGTGTGTCCTTCACCATCTGTCACCCTCTACCTCTGCGCATCATCCACTGCCCATCACCCTCTGCGTGGCACGCTCTGCCTACTTCCATCATCCTCTCTCTGACAGCCTCTTCCTCTTTCTCACCCTCTCCCCAATGCCTTCTGCCTAACCCTGTCACCCTCTGCCCATTCCCCTGCCTCCCCGTCACCCTCTTCCTCTCCCCATGACGCTCTGCCTCTCCCCGTCACGCTCTGCCTCTCTCCGTCACCCTCGTCTTCTCCCCATGATCCTCTGCCTCTCCCCGTCACGCTCTGCCTCTCTCCGTCACCCTCTGCTAGTAGACCCATCTGTAGAGCCTTGCAGCGCTGCTGATATCAGACACTGGGTTTGAAGGAGGCACAGATTATTATTTTATTAAAGGGGGCACAGGATGCTGTCTGTACTGTTTGGCAGTAACATGGTTCACTAACGTGCCATTTAATGAACTCCGTGTGGGGCCTAGAAGAGATGGGGCCCAAAGCATATTTTGGCAAGTTCCGCCACTGCTTTTCAAGTTAGCATATTAAACTCTGTTTATTGGGTGCATGATGCGGTGGTGCCTGGAGGGAGGAAGGGGATAAATGTACTATATTGTAAGGTTTTCAGAGACTCTAGCCATACTGCAGTGTTTATCTTAATGGAGCCGCAGACTCGGCAGCAGCAGAGAGTACTGGGCCAAAAAGGTATAGCAAGGGTTGCAGGAGAACTTGTCACAGTACTGACAGGTTTTCCTACCCCTGTAAAAAAAAAATGCCTAATTATGGGTGCATTGTGGTTCTATTCTTTAAATATGAAGGTAGTCTTTGAAGGGATTACACAATGTGGAAAGTATGCATCAATCTGGTTGTCCTCTTGGAGATTATATGATCGCTAAGTTTATTATAGGACTTTGTTTATGTCAACACTGTCATGGCTCAGACTGAGAGGTCCTGTTGGCTCATATTTAGTGCGGGAAGACTCATGTTCCTATATTTCTATGGTAATAATAATTCCAGTTCATCCAGTAGAGAGCAAGCTGCAAACCCCCCTCCTCTCATAGACCCTTTCCAGACATTAGAAACAAATAAGAATGTTTTTTTATTTTTTTTACACAACATGGTAACTGTTCTCTCATCTCTTCCAGTGAGTGTGGGACAGAACTGCTGGACTCTGTGGATAATTATGCTGTTCTGCAGCTTGATATTGTGTGGTGCTACTTCCGTTTGGGACAATTAGACTGCTTGGACGATGCAGACTCAAAACTAAACATATCCCAAAGATGCTTCAACAAATGCTACGGAGAAAACCACGAAAGGCTGGTCCACATAAAAGTATGTTTTCTCACTTTCACACTGACAACATAGCTAGCTCCCCCATGTCTTGCAGACTCTTCTCAACTAGAGCTCCCATTTTTCTAGCTGATAAACAAGACATTAAGATGTAATTTTCCCATTCCCCCTGCATTTTTTTAGACATTACACTGAATCCTTTTGAATTAAGCCATTTCAATTAGAACGTTCTTCTTCAGGGTCCATAGGGTCCACAGGGAGACATTGGGGGTGTAGGTGGGACCTGGAGGACCTGACACCAACAGCAAAGTTTTCCAATCCCAGGGTGATCCGGTCCTTCCCCCTATACCCCACCCACAGCCTGAGGGCACTTCAGTTTCGTTGGTGTCCGGCAAGGAGCTGGACCACCATTATAACAGGGGGCTGCCTTATGCAGCCCAAGCTTTTATTTTCATTTATTTAATTTTTATTTCTACCAGAAGGGTGAGCAGCATCAGACTGTCCTCCAGACATTTGTGCTGCCACCCCATCACCCCTCCGCGGCGCCGTGACTCCAAGCCTGTGCTAGGTACTCCTGGTGGGGCTCCGAGGGGGACTAGCTAGCAAGCTACCCCGGACCCCCAGACTGCAGCCCAGAATCCAGGGGACAGGTAAGGCGGAACCCCGTTCGCGGGGACCCGCATAGTAGTGCAGTCTTACCTCCGATCTCCGCAAACAGACCGGAGGTGCTGATGTGGACACAGGGGAGGCAGCCCACCACTCCACTCGACCACCGGAGCATTAACATACTGGCGCAGAGACATAATTAAGGCCAGGGTACCCGGTGGTTAACATCAGCCAGGGGAAAAAGACGATCTCCCTGCAGCCCCTCCAGCAGCTCAGGGCGCCGTTCCACTGCGGTTCTGGTGTTCCCTGGGCTGCTCCTCCTTCACCCTCCGCCCCCTCAGAGTCACACGGCAGCCATTTTAGACAAGCAGGTTTCCGGGAATTGCTGGGTCCAGCCTTCCTGTTTACCTCTCCCAAGGGCCAGGTCATACAGCGCTATTTCCTACCATCCACTGTGGTCTGTGTAGTTGATGTTAGTGCCCATTGCAGAAAATGTGAATTTTCTTTCTGATTTGTTTTGACTTGTGCTAGTGTTAACTTATCCTTTTCTATACTGTCAGTTATAACTATCCCTTTCTTCTACTGTACCCTGTCATACTAAGGTATAGAGGGTCATTGTACTTCACAATTGTGAGGGTTATCACATAGTTGACACTGCATTGCTCACTACATGGTGCCAGATCTAACGCAGTTGCACGCTCCCTGGTATCAGATGTTCAATTTTGCAACTAACTTGTGCCTTATAAAGCGCTATCAGTCCAATCGGATTACCAGCAGTGCACTATATTGTGCTACCTTTTATATACATATATTGCGCTGTTGCACATTACCTTGTGCCATATATAGCGTTGTTACATACTACATGCTGTCATTTTTAACACTGTTGCATACTACATCGAGCCATATATAGCGCTGTTTCATATGATATTGGGTCATATATAGCGCATTTGCACACTTCATTGTGCCATATTTCACATACTGCAACGTGTTTACTGCATTGTATCATTACTATGGCGGGCGGAGGAAAGAATAATAAACAGCCTCAGGATCCTGCCCCTATTCTATTGTCCTGTAAAGTCTGCTCAGTGGGTTTGGCCCCAGGGGACTTTATTCAGGATGGGCTTTGCACTACTTGCTACACAGCCCCTGGTCCCTCAGCCCCGGCGTCTCTCCCCCATGACCCCCCCTGGGCTGCCTTTTTACAAATGCTGGCAAAAATTTAGGAACAGAGGACCTCATTCAGACCCGCTCGCTAGATGCGTTCGCTCGCTCGATGCGTTCGCTCGCTCAATGCATATGCAAACTTGGGAAGGCAGGCGATTGCACGGCAAGGCATTAGCACGTCCACTATGTCTTTACGTGCGATCGCACTGTGTATGCAGATGCCCCCCAGCCTGTCTTAAGACTTCCACTTGCGCACGTCATCTCCAGGAAGTGTATGCAAGCATCTGTACATCAGGTACCATCGGATGCGATCGCAGCGCTTGTGGCTGACCATACCCTACCGCAAGCACTGCGAGCACTTCAGTGTAAAAACCAGCCAGGTGACGTGTACTATGAAGCTGCCTCTTAATTATGCACGCCTCTCAAACGGCGTTGAGACGCTCAGGCACGCCTGCGTTCGCACCTCCACTCCCCCGTTTTAATGGTCAGCCCCTGTTACCACCCACAAACGGCTTCTCCAGTCATTCACTCTGGTGGGCAGTCTATGCGCAGCGAGCGAACGCTTCCCGATCTCTCACACTGGTTTTGCGCACTGCGATGCGTACACATGTGCAGAATGCAAAAATCGTCAGGCTACGAGCGAACGCATCCTAGCGAGCGGGTCTGAAACAGGTCCAGAGAGCGGTCCCCATGGTGGCTCCCCCTGTGGGATGGCCACAGCAGGTACTCCCTGCAAATCCTTTACCTCCACCATGGGGAGACATGCTGTCTACCTCAATACAGAGTTTGGCTACTACTTCTACAGCCTTGCAGCACTGCTACACAAGGAAAAGCCTTTACCTACCAAACCCTCTAAATGGGCTCTGTTTTTCTCCCAGTCCACTCAGCTATCTGATTCTGACATCTGGGGAGGCGGAAGGTGCAGACCTCTCTCACTCTGACTCCGTCTCCGGAGAAGATGAGCCACCCTCTAAGCTAGATATACCTGCTCTTGTTAGAGCTGTAAAATCCATTTTACAAATTGAAGAGGATGAACCCGCTCCTAAGAAAAAGAATGCAATTTTTAAACAACAAAAGGTAGTTTTACCAGAGTTACCTCAATCAGACCAGCTATTCTGATCACATGAGTGAAGCATGGATCATGCCTGGTAAAAGGTTTCAAATCCCAAAACAATTCAGTTCCTTTTACCCTCTTGCAGCTATTGATTGCTGATTGCACTAAATGGGAAGTTTCCTCAGCGGTGGATTCTCATGTAGCTCGTTTGGTTAAAAATGCCATGTTACCCATTGACACTGCTACCTTCTTGAAGGAGACTACAGATAGACGTATAGAAGCTTGTCATAAATCTATTTACTCTCTTACAGGAGCTATTACTTGTCCTGCTAGGGCGCCTGGGTGGCGAAAGCCAATGAGAGTTGGGCAGAAGCCCTAGAAGAAACACTTCCCTCTGATGCTTCAAGGAAACAACTCTCCTATGTATCTCCAGAATATCTGCCACTTCGGTAGTGGCCCGTCGTATTGTTTGGCTCCGTTCCTGGAAAGCAGATTCATATTCAAAATGGCGGCTACCAAGACGGCATTCCTGCCCTCTGCATATAACACAAACCCCCGGACGTCATCCTTACGGACCTTTCACCCTCAAGGAAAAGCCAAAGGTCAGTCTTTTCCACGGCACCAGACGTCAGCCAAGGCCTCCAAGCTTAGGGCCAAACAGGCCTGGGCTACTAGACATCCACCAGCCAAGTCTACAGACAAGCCTGCAGCCAGACGGGGCGGGCTTCCCAGGGTGAGAGGCCGACTTCTTCAATTTGCCCAGGTTTGGCATCAAACCACGTCAGATGCTTGGGTAACAGAAGTGGTTTCCCACGGATACGCCCTCTCCTTCCTGAGGCGACCCCCCCCAACAGTTCTTTTGCTATTAATCTACCTTTTTCTTAGTTCAGAAGCCCAATGGGTCTCATCAGCCTTTCCTCAATCTCTGAACAAGTTTATCAGGGTGCCCAAATTTCGTATGGGAACTCCCCGTTCTATTATCCTAGCTATGGAGCCTGGAGATTTTATGGTTTCCCTGGACATTCAGGACGCTTGCCTGTAGTGCCTTCTCATCAACAATGTCTCTGGTTTGCTATACTCCAGCAACATTACCAATTTCAGGCTCTACCGTTTGGCTTTTCAACGGCCCTCTGGTTTTTACCAAGATCATGGCAGTCATGGCGGCCTCACTACGTCGTCAAGGGATCAGACTGCTCCCATACTTGGATGATCATTTGCTATTGGCAAGCTCCCAGAGACTCTTTAATGCCATCTGCAGGTAACCATTACCTTTCTACACATGCATGGTTGGCTGATCAACTGGAAGAAGTCTTCCCTGACACCCTCTCAAAGTATGGTACATTTGGAAGCCCTCCTGGACTCTCGAGTTCAGAGAATCTTCCTGACGGCAGACAAGATTTCAGTGATACAGTACAGACTACGCAGACTGCTTCACAGTCGCAGAGTGTCGATTCACTCTGCAATGCAGGCCTTGGGATCAATGGTATCCACCTTCAACATGGTGGAGTTCGCCCAGTTTCACTCCAGGCCCCTGCAACACCTGATCCTCTCCAGGTGGATCATGCCGCTCCCCCTTTTTGATATTTCATCAGGATAGGGCTGTTTTATAAACTCGCCCAGGCTTGGCCAACTAACAAACAGACTCTGGCCAGATGGATTCGCATGACTCTCTCACAGGCTTACACACAGACTGGCCTTCCTGTGCCGACTACAGTCTCTGCTCATTCTACTCGCTCTGTGGGTCCCTTGTGGGTAGCCCGGCGTGGCCCCTCAGCTGAACAGCTATGCAAGGCGGCCACCTGGTCTTCTGTCCACACCTTTCTTAGGTTTTATGCCTTTGATACATTTGCCTCTCAGGATGCTTCCTTCGGGCGTAGGCTTCTCCTATCAGCTCAGGAGCATTACTGCCCTTGAACAACTGCTTTGGAACATCCCCAATGTCTCCCTGTGGAGCCCTATGGACCCTGAAGAAGAAAATGAATTAAGGTAAAACTTACCTTTGTTAACTCTTTTTTTCTTCGAAGTCCATGGGGACCACAGGACACCCGCCCTGACGCACCTGGCACTTGTTTCCTTCTCTGTGTGAGAGTGTGATTCTTCAGTGTACCAGTCTTCCTTCTCTCCTGTCCTGCTCCTGCCTTGGGCTTGTTAAGAAAAACTGAAGTGCCCTCGGTCTGTGGGCCGGGTATAGGGGGAAGGACCAGAGCATCCTGGGATTGAAAAACTTTGCTGTTGGTGTTTGGCCCTCCAGGTCCCACCTACACCCCCAATGTCTCCCTGTGGACCATATGGACTTCGAAGAAAGAGTGTTAACAAAGGCAAGTTTTACCATAACTCTAATTTTTTCAGCAAAGTAAAGTAATAAAGAGCAAGTAACGGTGCACCTTGGCAAAACCATGTAGCACTGCAGGTGGTACAAACTAATAGGGTGAAACTCCGAAAAGCTTGGCTGAATATATAGGGGTCAGACCATTCATAATAATGGTAACTGTGATCTACATCCCTAATGAGGCTTCTGATTTCACAGGAATCACCTACATTAGGCTATTAGTGCATAGCAAGAATTTGGTTTCTACATAATTTAATAAAAAAAAACCCTTAATAAATTGGCACCTTAAATTTGGGTGGGGCGTGTCCAAATTCAAATCTAAATTGCAGTGTAAAAGTAAAGCTGTCCAGTATTTGTGGGCTACATGCAAACGCAGCCAGTACTTACCCTGCATGCAAAAAAAAAAAATTTATTTGCACCCTTTGCATTGTAACATGGTGTGTGTCAGATACAAAGCTACTTGCTATTTTCTCCTTTGCTCCCACCTCAGAATTAGCCCCTAGGTCTCTCACCTTGCTTTTTTAGAGTGGAGAAAAGAATAAATTATTGATATTTATGCCATTGCATCCTCTGCTCCTGTGTGCATCACTGTGGAATCTGATCGATGGGGAAGGAGTATAAATGGATGGATGAGCCTACTGTTTAAACAAGAAAAAAAAGAATACGTTTATCTATCTATCTATCTATCTATCTATCTATCTATCTATCTATCTACAGAAACATCAGACTCACCCACCTCTATAATAGAATGTGTCCAGCGGCTCCCTTTCCCTCACAGTTTACAAATAGTTTCCACATGTGGGATGTGGGTAGGCAGATCATACCAGATTTTGGTGATTGTTTAAATCCCCCCTGGCTCAGTTCAGGCTGTTAGCAAATATCACAGAAATAATCCCTGTGCGCTTTTAGAGACATTTAAACAAACCGGAAACCTGATATACACCCTCACTCCCCACTTATAATTACGAGCTACTCATAACCTTCACACATATATCTGAAAAGTTTCACTAGCTTATCAGAGCTGAGGATTTATTTTACCTTTTAGCTACAGTTCTGTATGGTGTAATAGCAGAGATGTGAGCAATGTGTGGAAGAGAAGAAATAAGCAAAACTGTACATGGTTTATAGTTACATGTTGTGCATGCAGGGTTACTTGATTTGCCATGGTAATGTGAATTCTGCATAGTATCTGTTCACATGCATGTCTGTATATTACATGCTATAAACATGAGGCTTGCGTGTAACTGGAGTTAGAAGACTTCTCTGCTAAACCCTATGTTTGTGACATCTGGTATAATTGTAATGTTTTTATGAGGTGTTTGCGGGCTATTGACGCTGTAGGTACTTAGGGCCTGATTCAGAGATTGTTAGGGGTCTGCGCCTGCACCGGACCCGTTCTGCGCATGTGCAAAACGGGTCCTGCAATCTCTTTCGCAGACCCCCCAAGCCACAGCATGATTGACATGCTGTGGCTTTTGGGAGGCGGAGCGGTGGCCTGACTGGTCACCATTCCCTGAAACGGGTGAGTGTTGCCCCAGTTTTGTGGGAGGGAAGAGGCCACAATCTGCGTCGTCAGACGCAGATTCCTGGCCTCTTACGTGACCAGCACCCAGTCGGGCTGCGGGAAGCTTCAGCTCCTGCAGCCTGACCAAAAGAGCAGCATCGCAATCATCAGTTGCGATGGTGATCCCAGCCTGTGACGTTGGTCACAGTGCTGGTATAGCAAATGAAGCAAGGAGATGTCTGACATCCCCCTTCTGCATTTGCATCAGAGATGGACGGATTTGCTCAGCTGCTTGCTTTCGGCTCTGCAAATCCGTCTATCTCTGAATCAGACCCTTAGATGCGAGTATGCTCAGTTACACAGTACATTTTACCAGCATACAGCTGGTATATTGTAAGGGCACTCTCATACAGACAGATTGCTCTATACACTATCTACATTTTTTTATTGCAATATTGTTAGGAGTATTGTACATGTACTGCAGGTGTGTTACCAGCACTTTCTTGTGCTGTAGACTTTCCACATTGTCCATGGCAGAATAGGAGAGTTGTACTGTCTCATTGCGCTATGCACCATTTGCTTGTTCTGAGACTCTGCTGCGTTATGCGCAAGTACTGGAAGCAGCACTCTCTCATTGAGTTTGTGCTGTATACTATCTGCACTGCTAGCAGCTGGTATGGGATGCAGTCACCATGTCTACATTCAAAATGTTGACAGTCATAGGGCAGTAATCAATTGTTTTATCGCGCCCGGTCTGAAGTGATGGGTGATCGTGGGGCAGTATTCAATTTATTCAGAATATCGCGCCAATCGAGCCCAAAGAGGTCGGGTTTAGCTGTGTAAAACGGCTAAACCCGACCAAAGTGCTGTACGCCCAAACATGTCACTTTTCACGCACTTCAGCTCGCCACCCCCAGGCGGTAAGAGCTGAAATGCCGGCGTCAGCATCTGTTCTGTCCCGACAGGAGCAACAATTGAATAGCTCCGTCAGGCGCGAAGGGAGGGCAGATGCCGGTGAAAACAATTAAATTGCGCCAATAATGTCAACACCAGAATGTCAACAGTTATGATGTTGACATTGTTGAAATGTCAAAATGGAACATGTGGACATTCTGCCCAAATGCCGACATTAGTGTGAGGCAGCTGGTGAGGGGGGGGGAGTGGGTAGGGTTTGGGATAGCGGTTAGAGTACCGTAGTGGAACTCAGCATCACCTGAGACCGCCTGGCCCAGATGACACCACTGCACTGCCCAAGCTGAAAGGAGGTGAGTGATAGTCGCACCACAAGACCCAATGTTTTTCTAAACATGTTGGCATACTGTATGTCGACATTAGGGCCATGTCAACATTATCACGTCGACATTATGAATGTCGGCAAAACATACCGACCCCTCGGGTATGTGTATTATGTTGCAGTTTTTTTCTTAACAGTACACCATTTATTTTTGTCTACTATAATGTGATTCCATTGTGTATGCAGTACTACCCTTGGGGTGGTCCCAGCTCATGCTGTACATTATGAACACATTCTGGCCAAAGCTTACCCTCTTTTGTGTTACTGCACTTTTGTAAGCACCTAGTTTATCCTGTATCCATACTTTGCTTTGGAGGGTGCGGCGTACCTATTTTGGAGCTCTCCCTTTTCCTCTGTGTTTGGCTTACTTTCCACAGCTCCTTAACGTGTTTCTCCTCCTTTATAGTTAATCAGCGGTTTCCTTCTGAGTGTTTGTAAATAGTTTTTTTATCACACAGACCATGTGCTGTATTCATATATAACGTATAATTGTATAATTATTAATTATTCTGACAACCAGCTCTTTTTTTTTACTTTTTATATTTGTTATAACCTAGTTAATCCAACTGATTTGCTTGCCTAGGGGACTTAATTAAGGAAGATCTAATAAATCACCTATATTAGGATCAGATTGTCTGGTGTCTTTATGTACCTATAGCCAGGTCCTCAGAGTTATGGCCAGTGAGGTAGATGTTTAATCTTTTAATCCTTGTCGGTGGCAGAGTGGTTTAGAATTATAATACTTCTAGATGTTTAGGCTTAGGGATGCTTGTTCTTCTGTTATTGATGCTCTTCAGGCTCCTTGGTGGCCACAGCCCTGTCAGGCATAGCATAGCGGCTTGGGACTGTGCCACAACAGGACTATATCGCTTCTGGGTCATTACAAGGGCGCCTTACCAGATTGGTGTGTGTTATTTCGGAGGTATGGCATGGAGTACTAGCTGAGCAGATTTCATGTCTACTCTTGGAGAGTGTTAGGGGTATATTTACTAAAGTGCAGTTTTTTAGAAGTGTAGTCGTTGCCCATAGCAGCCAATCAGATTCTAGCTATTATCTTCAAGAAGGTGCTAGATAAATGATAAGTAGAATTTTATTGGGTGCTAAGGACAACATTCCACTTCTAAAATGTTGCACTTTAGTAAATATACCCCTTACAGTGTATAGTGGTCAGTTTACAAGATGGCTGACTCTGGATACAGTTCGTTGTAGTGCACGTGATGCAGTCCATATTCCAGTTGCGGGGATTCCGGCAGTCAGAATGCCAGTGCACCTGACACCTGTCAGAATCCCTGCGCCAGCTTCCCAACCGCCAGAATCTTGAAGGTAAGTAGTGGGGAGAGGTGGAGGGTAGGGATTAAGGGCTAGGGTTATGAACTAGGGGGAGATTTAGGGTTAGGCATTAGGGGGGATGGTTAGGTTTATGGTGCGGGGAGGAGGAGGTTAAGTTTAGGCACTAGAGGGGGAGGTTAGGTTGAGGCACCAGGAGGGAGGGTTAGGGTAGGGAGAGGGGGAGGGTTAGGATACCTACTGACAGCTGTCTGTAGCCTAATCCTGTCAGGATGCCGACGTCGGGATTCTGACCGCCATTATCCCGGGCTCTGACATCCCGTACCCATCCCGTTGTGCACATATATATAGTACTGAAGATACCTTCCCAGTAGTCAGCTTTGAGACGTCCACAAGGTTATCGGTCTTCCAAATAGGATGTATGAGAAAATTGTATTTTTGTTTTCTTTTTAAACATAAATAGTTATTTTCAGTTTCAAAGACACAACAGAGAACCAATCAATTAGTGAAAATGTGCATCGTAAGCCTATAACTTGTGAGGGATATAGGGAGCAAAACATTCTCCATTTGGGAGACAGAAGGAAATTTAGATTTCTAAATCCATCTGTATTTTACTGTATTTTGCTTTCAGTCCTATACTGTAGGCTTTGTTAGAAATGAATAGTTATTACTATGTGGAGGAGCTGTATAGAGGGAAACATACAGTACATATGAGCTGTAGTAGTTTGAGTGGCAAATCTCTAGCAGCGCCCTCTATACACCAAAGTTATCAATACCCCCCAAATTGATTTTGAGAAAAGTATTTAATGGTAAGTACAAAAATCTTATTTTATATGCAAATTTGTCATTATTATTATTATTAGTAGCAGCAGTAGAAGCAGTAGTATTGTTTTTATTTATATGGCACAACCAAATGTGTGTAGCACCATACAGCAAAACATACAATAGTATGAACAAACAATGTAGTACAAAAAGGTTCATAGAAACAATACACAGGAAAGTAAAGCAGTGAGATAATATTACACCTAAGTAACGTAGCACTCAATGAACCAGTTCTCTAAGAGGGTGGCCAGAAATAGTCAAAATCACTGGCTGGGAGCAGGTGGGAGCACAATAGAGACAAAGATAGTGCAGGGTGGAGGGGCCCTGTACATGAGACCTTACAGTCCTCAGGGTGAGGGGTGAAATTGGGAGGTGAACTGTGAAAAAATGGGGAGGAAGGGCTGGTGGGCTTTGGGGAACAGATACTTTTGCAGGACACGCTTGAATCCATGCAGCCTAGTAGACAACCTCATAGGTGGTCAGTGAGTTCCGGAGGATGGGAGCATCATGAGAGATTATCAGATATTTTAGGCAGAAAAGTCCATTGTATAATAATGTAATAGAGTTAAAGACAAAACGTTTGTTGTGGATTGCAACTTTATCTAAAATTCCTTAAGTTTCGAATATCTAAAATCCTAAAAGTTTTGTATATATGTGAATATTAGAAGCTCTTTTATCGGAAAAAAGTTGAATTTTAAATGTAACAGTGCTTTAATAATGTCCTTTTCATGGAAGTAGTTTCCCTAGATATGTTTTTGTGACTCTGTTTACCTGCTGCCCTGTACACACACATCTAAATGTCATCATTGCTGTGCAGATTTTCTCATCCCTGTTGTTATTTAGTAATTACTTTAGAAATGTAATAAATGGGTTCTTCCAGGAAGAAAGTGATACTTGGACATGTTTAGTTGGGAACTGACAGCTATAAACATTTTAAACAAAGTTTGGCAAGGCAATTACCCAGTTCAGGGGGTATTTCCTAATGTGTTGTAGAATTGTTGTGTGACACTAATGCAACTCCCAGTCTCCTAAATGGCTGTTTGATTAATGCATGCCAGCTGCCTATATGAACACAAGTGCGATCAATTGTTCTTCTGCCTTTTGGTTTAGATCAAATGCAGTATCTGCTCTGAGGTTTTGATGGATCTACCGTAATAGAGCAGTTTACCTCAGTCCCATAGAGAGATACCAGTTGGTAATAAGACCCAAGGTGCTACAAGCCCCAGTTTACAGCTGCCTGGGGGTGGGCGGACAAGCGCAGGTGTAGAGGGACCTATTGCACAAGTAGAGAACTTTGTACAACTGAATCCGTTGGTTTGCATTTTTTTTACTCGCCCTGACCTTTGAGCTTGGATGGAATAATTTTTAAATATCTGGACGGAAGATTGGGTTATTACACCACTTATTTATCACTCTAGCACATTCACTTTTTTTTTTTATTTTTGCCTTATTTAATTTTTCCATGTATTGACCAGGAGTGGAGGGGAGGTCATTGTTATATGTTTGTCACTTTCCTAAATCTGTTAGAGGCTCCCAGTTTATTGTTGAGCTGTTGATTTTTGTCCCTGAGGAGAGCTTTGGTCTACCTAAGGGGGCCCACCTTCTCTTTACGGCAAGAATGAGTTTAAAGACTCTTGGCCCCTAAATGGGTTGTGGCAAGAGGGGGCTTAGAGGCCCTTGGCTCATAATGGGGTGTAGCTCCAAGAATCAGAAATTAAAGGCCTCCTCCTTGCAGGGAAGGAGAACCAGATGTCCTTTGCCCCCTACAAGACATTAAAAGTGTGAGGGTCAGGAAGTAAGTCCTTAGCTGAAAAGAGCCCAGTTCATTCACATTCAAATGTACACACAACAGGCTTTCGATTAAAAGAAATCTATGGGAACTAGGGGCCTATTTCAGGGACGCAGTTAATCGATTATCGGTAATTTGTGCATATGTATGAGTCGTACTGTGCATGTGTCAAATTCCATTTTTGTTGTTGATTTGCACAGCTGTCGATGAACATCTCAGGTAACTGCGACATTTGCCTATTTTCGCACAGTCACTACGTACAAATTTGCAGCTGCGGTGGCTTTAGCGTACATCTCTGAACCAGGCCCTAATCTTGTAAAAGCTGATTAAAATGTGCATGCTTCTCCGGATGTTTGTGGCATTGTATATGTATTTATGTAATACACAATAAGAGCGCTATAAAAGTAAGAAATGACATTCTTTGCTTTTTTTATTTTCTGCCTGATTAATGAGCCTGTGTGCTGCAGTGTGTTCTTCTTTCCAGTTAGCAATTTATAGATTTGTTTTTGTTTTTTTACAAGAGAAATGTTTCCAAATGTTTAATTGCTGATATTTATCAGTTCATTTTTAAAGACTATTTACTTTTGCCTGTTGCAGGGAAGTTCTGGGAGGGAGAAAGTGCTGTTTCTAAGACTTAATCTACTGCAAGGGATTGTAAATTACCACAATGGTAAAGCCAAAGAAGCATCAGAAAAGCTGGTAGAGGTAAGATGCTGAAGCTGACATAATGACCCCAGAATCTGCTATGTACGATTTGGTTGCTGTCTTGTATCAGTGTGAAATCCTGCTTAGGCTCTGCAGTACGGACAAGCTTGTAGTTACTACATATGCTGGTCTCAAAATTAAAAACTAGCGTTGGTCAGTATCATTTGTGACAATCTCTTTATGTGATACACAAAGGTGACTAATGATGATGCCAGTAACATACTTGTAAGCTGTATGTAAACCAGTCACAGTGCATACGTAATATAGTACAGTTATGGGATCGCTAGCCTTTAATCCTGCAATTGCTATTCTTAAATCATCTGCAATCTGATCATTATGGCCAGTTATACCATACCTCTAGGTAGGGTTGGGTATGATATACTGACGTGTAGAATGCCGGCTGTCAATACACTGACTACAATCCCGACAGAGGAATGGTAAGTAGTGTTCCCCTATCCTATTTACCCCCTAACCCTCCTTTCTTGCACCCTAACACTAACCCTTCCTACCCTGAACCCTAACCCTCCCCCTTTAGTGCCTTACCCTAACCCTCCCACAACCTAAGTCCCCCCTGGTGGTGCATAACCCTAACTCCCCCTGTCTGGAGTCTAACCCTAACCCTCCCCAACCTCCCGCAGCCTGTCCCCCCGGGGCGCCTAAACCTAACCCTCTCCCCCTGCTGCTAACAGCTACCCGGCCCCGCTGTACTTACTATCGGGATTCCAACATCAGCATCTCCAGCCATGTCGGGATTCCATCGCCAGTCTTTACCCACGCTGATCGGGATTCCGGGACCAGGATTTCGGCAGTCGGCATCCAGGCCGTCGGTCAATTGACAGCATCCCCTCTAGGTATGGTACAACGGGCCACCTTTTTGTGTCTGCAGTGATCCTTTTTTGGGAATGAGCTGCAGGGTCGGCTTATATGGGACAAACTTAAAGTTTATCTCCACCTGGATGTGTTTATTGATTTGTGTTCCTGAAACCAAGTACAGATTGTCAGCTATGATGGTGTAGAGACATACTGTCCATGTATCTTGCTGCTCCCTAAGGATTACACTGTGCATGAACTCCTATCCTACAGTGTTTTCATGTACTGTCAAAGTTGTCCACATGAGTACACAGTCTGAGCCTCAGGACACAGCATGATGCAGTACTTCCTAATGCCAGCGTAGCCAGCCTGCCTTACTTGATTTTCATGAAACTACAAACCCCAGCACGCTCTGCTAAGGAATCGGATATGCTGGTAGTTGTAGTTTCACAACACTTGGAGAGCTAAAGGTTGTCCAGGCCAAATCTAGCAGCCACAACAACAGTACAAATGATACACATTGGTGGTAAAAGGAACCTCCAAATGGTAAGCACATACAGTAGATCAGAGGCCGTACAGATTAGAAAAACAAGTTGATGGAGATGCACTTTAAATACAGTTGGCCATATATAGGTCACCTAGATTTATGGTTTATTACTAGTTGGCCAATTATTGTATTGTATCTGGTCCTACAATCAAATCTTTATTTTTGTTTCAGGCAAACAGATTGTATAATGAACTTTCCATAGATCCCACCAAAGTAGAGACCTTATTACAGCTGGGATGTTCTGCTCAGGAGGCGCGTCTGGCACTGAGAGCATGTGATGGGAACGTGGAACATGCTGCAAATCATATTGCATGTACACGAGAGGTACAACAAAACCTTCAGTCAGATACACTTTGTGTGAGCGCCTCTAATTAGAGCCAGGTGCTGAGTGACTAGGATACTGCTGAGACATTGGAATTGCTGTAATATAGATAAAGTGAGATCAGAAAAAGGAAGCCTATGCTGTATTAAAGGGAGGGCTGCTAATCATATAATATTATGGTATTTTTTTCTGACCTAAGTAATTAACTTAAATTAAAATGTTGTTTGTTCTGTTCATGATAATTTAACCAGCAGGTAGTACTAGAGCTAAATCATTCTTCTACCTCTGCAAAGTAAATAGTATGGCTCCATATTAACATAGAAACAAAGTAAAAAAAATGTTTTGATAAGTTATAGAGAATGTTATGGCGCATACACACGGTCAGATTGTTCCTTCAGATCTGAACGATAACGATTTAAAAATCGTTCAGTCGTTCATATCTGAAAGAAAATCTGACATATCTGACAGATGTGTCAGATGAACGATTTGAACGATGCACGTTCCCGATTGTCAGATAACGATATCTGACATCTGATGTGTTTGCAGTCAGACTTGAACGATTTCCATTCATTTTAATGCAGTCAAAAATCGTTCAATCGTGCAAATCTTTGGTAAAAATCGTTCAAATCGTTCATCTGACAGATATGACAAATCTGACCGTGTGTATGCTCCATTACACTATTTTTCTTAATAAGCAGGACTGCTTTGGTTAATCAAACAATAACAATCAGAAGTTGTTCGCTGCACGCTGCTGAGTGTTGAGTGTTGGAATATTTCTAGACAATCTACCCCATAGCCTCCCAAGATTATAGCAGTAATAATTAACTAACTGTGCTAGCAATAATGAATGACAGAATAGTCATTATTACATAATTCTATAGAATATACAATTTCACTGCTTTAAATTATGCTTTTACCGAAAAAGTCTTCTGTTCTCAGAAGAGGTCACTTATACAGCGTAAAATCATCCTCTACACAGTGCAAAAGTTGCTTTGGATCATCATACACCTACATTTTTTGCTGATGGCGTTTGCGGAGGAGTAGAAGTTTGCACAACCAGAGGAATGCAGTCGGGTGGTGGGGTAATTGTCCCTAGGAAAGTGAAAAGTAGAGTTAAAGTTTCGTGGGGCAGTGCTGAAGAATGGAGTGAGATTATTGTAATGAGATAAAGGAGTGGACACGTTATTATCTGCGTTCCTTGTCAGGTGGAACTTCTCAGAGCCGGCAGTTTTCAGATTTTGTCCAATACTTTTACCGAGCAGTGTAATAAACAGTTGAAGATGCTCATGCAATTGCCTAATGTAATAAAGACAGTCCAGTCGGTTTTGCTGGGGTTTTGAAACCCCTGCACATTGCTGCCAAAATGAGGCCCCAAATTACTGAATTTTTACTATTCAGTGGTTGTGATTGGGTTTTATAAACCTGTATCGATGACCATCTGTTTTACGATTGCTTGGCAGTGGTTTATGGCTGTTTTGGTCAAAATATCATGAAAAAAATCTCACCATAAAACCGCTGCATCTATGTGGCCAATCAGAAGGAGAAGAATACACTTAAAATGAGGGCAGCCATTATGTATTGAATAAAGAGGCAGATACTGTAATTTTGTAAGCTTCTTAAGGTGAAAAGGTTTGGTACGGGATCCTGGCATTCGGGAAGGCGGTCAGAATACCGATAGCAGCAGTCAGATTCCCGACCCAAATAGGTAAGTGTCCTAACCCTCCCTTTAACCTACCTTTCCCACAGCCCAACCCTAACCCTCCCCCCTGCAGCCTACCCCTACCCGAGTACCTAAGCCTAATACTTACCTTCGTGATCCGTCAGTCAGGATTCTGGCGCCCGGATTCTGACTGCTGACGGGATTTTGGCGCCGGTATTCTGAGCGCTGGTCCCTCCTGACCGCCGGGATAGTAACAACATTACAATGGAGATACTATTTCATTGATATATTATGGGGGAATATTATTGTTTCATTTTATTAAGCAATATTATTTATTCATTATGCTAAAGGGGAAATATGAATTGTTAATTGGAGTATAAAAATGTTTTTAGAATGGGGCACCGTTTATACAGCCATACAATAATAAATGTTGACCCGTTCATAAAAACAGTTTTAAAGATCAAATAACAATGACTTAATATTGCCCCTGTATTATAATTAATAAATTATATTGCTGTCTTAATAAAATGAAACAATCATTTTCCATCTAATAAATTAATAAAATTGTATTTCTCCATAAGGGATGTTTTCTGCTTCCTTATTCAGTACATAATGATTGTCCTCATTGGAAGTGTATAGTGATTCTTCTCCTTCTGAATGAGCAGTTAACACAAACAGCTTTCTTTTTGAGTTATCTCGTCTGTTACAACCAACTTTATTTTTTTTTTGGGTGGGTTTGCAGTGGTTTCTAAACTTGCTGCTTAGTAAATCTTGGGTTCTACTTGTAATGGTAAAAACATTGATTGTCATTCAGTGCGCTATTCTCTGGTTTGTCGGCAGTTTTGCGCATGAGGTTGAGCTTAATCTGTGGGATGCAATCTTGCTGGTCAACTGCAGCAGTATGTTAGGTTAAAGCTGAAAAGTTTATTTTTATTGAGTAGTGTTGTCATAAAGTGGTAGGAGGATGTGCACAGTGTGCATCTGGAGATTTAACCGTCCCTCCTTACACCTATGTGCACCTCCAGATTACAGAGGCGTCTCTCAAGAGTAGTAAGAACCATCCAGACACAGTGCTGCAAAACCAAGATGTTTTGCGGATGACTAGTTGCGTCTTATACTATTTGTGACTTCAGCTAGGTTACAAAAAGGTTACTAATGTGAGAGATCACTCCTAGTCTAGCGTCAATATGCTATGAGTCCATTGTCTGGCGATTTTAAGGGCAGCTATGCAGACTGTGGCAGAAATACTGACAGCTGCATAGTATTGTAATATTAAGGGGCTCATTTATTTTTAGTTTTATCATACGCAACAAGTCTTAATAACTTATTGCGTATAATAATGGTGCTCCAGCCAATCAGCTCCTAACTATCATCTGTTGGAAAAATTACAGTTGGAAGCTGATTGGCTGGAGCACCATTTATCAACAAGTTTTAAAACGCATTGCGTATGATAAAACTCGTTGATAAATGGGCCCCTAAGTCCCTAATAATGTGAACGGGTACTTTTCTCTGAGAATAAATTACATTGCTGTAATAATTCTCGAATTATAGTGAGTGCCATAATTACAGGTTCTGCTTTTCATTGTTACTATTTCCCATCGATCAGGAGCCTCCAGACTTATTTATTGGAGTGACATATTATGAAAATTACTTTAGACGGAGGGCCACAACATTGATTCGCAGAGTTAGTCTCCCAACAATTAGGTAAAAACAATTTGCGATTAGGCTAGTTATTGCTTGAGACGTACTTGCTGACTTTTCATTTCTTCTGTAGTCACAAGAGAAATATTCACAAAATTCATATAGCAGCAGAAAAGATCACAATATAAGTCACCAACTTACAGATAAATTCATAAACACATAGAAAATGATCTTACAAATCCGCGCTAATGAGATGTTTCCAGATAACGAATCTTTTTCACAGACTCCAAACGTATTTAAATCAGTCCATATGCAAAGAACATGAAAAAGAAAAAAGAACTCTTATTGTGATAAAGTTCTTGCTGTAAATACAGTACACCTTCAGTGCTGAAAAACGGATGGAGAGGTGAAGACAGTCCCGGTCCACAGTAGAGGTAGATTGTAGGATAATAGTCAAAACGTCCATAAAGAATGTATCCACACTGTGATCACAATAAATGGTGCTTACATGTGAGCTTACATAAGTCAAATATGGTGCACCCACGTAGCAGTTTCTTTAGGGGTCTCCTTTAATAATCACAAATCCGCAGATTCCTCATATGGATAGGATTCACGACACCCCAAAAAATAAAGGGACCAAACAGTCACCACAGATGACTAACAATCCAAAGTTTATTCCAAAAACATAAAAACATAGTAAGCATACCCTATGTGCATCAAACATTCCTACAGCGTAAAGATGGATCCCGGGAATAACGCTAATGTAGGTGGGTAGATCGCACAGTGTAAGAAAATACAGACATTAGTACGCGTTTCGACGCTCTGCGGCGTCTTTATCAACTTGAATGTCAAAACGTGCAGCTTGTGTGATCATACGACCGCCATCTTGTTTGGAATGACTACCTTTACGCTGTAGGAATGTTTGATGCACATAGGGTATGTTTACTATGTTTTTATGTTTTTGGAATAAACTTTGGATTGTTAGTCCTCTGTGGTGACTGTTTGGTCCCTTTATTTTTTGGGGTGTCGTGAATCCTATCCATATGAGGAATCTGCGGATTTGTGATTATTAAAGGAGACCCCTAAAGAAACTGCTACGTGGGTGCACCATATTTGACTTATGTAAGCTCACATGTAAGCACCATTTATTGTGATCACAGTGTGGATACATTCTTTATGGACGTTTTGACTATTATCCTACAATCTACCTCTACTGTGGACCGGGACTGTCTTCACCTCTCCATCCGTTTTTCAGCACTGAAGGTGTACTGTATTTACAGCAAGAACTTTATCACAATAAGAGTTCTTTTTTCTTTTTCATGTTCTTTGCATATGGACTGATTTAAATACGTTTGGAGTCTGTGAAAAAGATTCGTTATCTGGAAACATCTCATTAGCGCGGATTTGTAAGATCATTTTCTATGTGTTTATGAATTTTTCATTTCTTCTCTCCAGGAGAACACTAAAGCTGGCCATACACGCTACAATCATCGGGGCGATCCGCCCGATATCCACGGATCGCCCCGATAATTGTAGCGTGTGTGCGGGCGACCGAGGGTTAAATATTGCTCGGTCAGGTATGCCGGATTGTCCAGCATGCCAGTCCGATGAGATATTTTTGAGGTAAACTGTCGGCCGCATGTATGCCCTGCTGTGGCCGACAGACAGACATTTCCCGTGTTCCTTCCCATGGAAGGAAGGGGGAAATGTCTCCTCCCCCGGGGGGCGGAGCGCAGATGTAATCTCACAGTGTATGTCACGGTCTGACAGGCATTTTATCTGGCCGTGTATGCCCAGTTTACGGGGTATATTTACTAAAGTGAGAGTTTTTAGAAGTGGAGATGTTGCCTATAGCAACCAGTCAGATTCCAGCTATTATCTTCTAGAAGGTGCTAGTTAAATGATAAGTAGAATCTGATTGGTTGCTATGGGCAACATCTCCACTTCTAAAAACTCTCACTGTAGTAAATATACCCTAAGAAATAGAACAGAGGGCACTAATGGAAGCTGTTTGCACTTCTATTGAACCAATAATGTGTAGCTATAAGCTGATATTCCCCTGCTTGCAAACTGCTAGTACCAAAAAGAGGAGCTGTCCCTCCTAATTTCCAACAGGAAAAAAACAACATTTTTTTAATAATCACGCAATAAAGTGACATAAAAATGTGTTAAATTATAAAAAAAAAAAAACACAATTTGGGGATTACCGTATATACACACAGGTTACTAAATTGGATATATATCTAGTCAGCAATCTAGTGACACGTCTATATATTAACTATATAAATGCTTATGAAAGCAGTATGCAGGATCCAACTATATTGTGCACATGTACTAATGTGCCTCAGGATTATTGTACTTAGTCACGCCAATCTCAGTTAATTGATCTCCAAACATATAGCACAGCAGCGTCAGCTGGATCATCTCCGTTCTAAATGTGTATCAAAGTTAGTGAACTTAGGGCCTGATTCAGAGCCGTTCGCTATTTGCGGTCGTTCGTTCAAAAACAAGGGGTGGCTATTCAAATGATCCGTTCGCAAATTGTAGTCTGTTCACGCCTCTAAGTCTGAACGAGCGAGCAAAACATACGCTCGTTTATTTGTTAAAAACGCCCCCTGGCCGCTCGCATCCTACGTCATGTCCGCTATTTATTAGATTAATCGAGTACATCGACCAGCGTATGAACTGCTCGCTATTCTTGTGGTTGGTGTTTGCTACCACAAATTTGCAAGCAGTTCTGGCTATAAAATAACCCAGTGACGTGGTCAATGACGCTGCTGAATTAATTATGCACACCCATAATACGCCCGTTTTGACCTTTAAGCACGCCTGCGTTCGGATCTCCACTCCCCATTTTCAAGCACCTTCCCCTGTTACCACCCACATACGCCTCATTCTGTCACTCAAAATAGCAGGCACTCGCTATATAGCGTACAAACGATTTTTGGCCGCACTGACTGGTTCGCGCATGCGTACTAAAAACCGTACGCATGCGCAGATGTGCAAACATCGCTCTGAACGAGCGTACTGCCGCTAACGAGCGGCTCTGAATGAGGGCCTAAGCCAAGCCGATCTCAGTTAGTTGATATCCCTACATAGCACACCAGCATCAGCTGGACCTGTTTAGCTCCACTTGCTAGTCACATCCACAAATATTAGTACCAAGATGGTAATGTTAGTATTCCAATGCTTACAGATGGCAATTAAAGAAGCTGCAGATAGACACCAGCTAATGTTGCTAATTAGAAAGAGCTTCATGCAGTGAAAAAACTGTTAATTTAAATGGTATGTAATAATAAGCAAACTTAGCTGACCGTTATTTCACCCACTCCTGCTTCAGGAGTTATCTGCCCTTATTATGTTTTGCAAGTGCTCCGGGAATCTCACACTAAGGTCCTGGACTTTTCGCCTGTTGTACTTTCCGCCGCATTCACCTGTTTTGGACGTGAATTTGCAGCATATGTGTCCCCGCGTTTCGCCCTATTCCATCGCAGAACAGGCGAAAAAGCAAATGGGCAAATGCATAACAGGCGGAAAGTACTGAATACATTGAGGGAATCAGTTTCTATCCCAAAATAAGACGCACTGACACTGGAAATCATTACAGATGTGTACTATTAGCCCTAATAAACTTACTTTGTTTGCTTAAGTTGTGTTAAATGCTTTCTAGATGCATTTTTGTAAAAGTGCTGAACAATGATAGAAAACAGTATTATTTGGTTAAAATAAGTAGTCCAGTCAAATTTGGGGTACTTGAAAATAGGTGCTAGCATATTTTTGTGTCGCTAAAGTACATGTATTTTTTGGGGTGTTCTGAGGTTAAAAAAAATTTGGGCTGATATGTCCTTTGGGGGAGGGAAGGGGGGGTCCAAAGGGTTCTGAATCAATTCCCCACATTTGCACCGCAAAGTAGAGATTTTGCACTCTTTTCCGCCTGCCATTCATTGGAGATACTTTTCCGCCTGTTTTTCAATGCATTGAGTTTCCGCTTAGGCGAAAACGTGCTTGAATTGAATTTGGAGATGAGGCAAACAGATGAAAAGCGGCAATAGGCGAAACTGTTTCGCTGATTTGAGCTTTTCGCATCTAATTGACTATGGCCCTAAGATTGTTGAAAGGTGCTGGATCACAGTATAGCAGTGTGAATAATCTGAGCCGGTAGTGTTTGAATCACAGCATGGCAGGGGTGATGAGAGTGCTGTCAGCTGCATTCACCCTGCAGGCAGGTGGAGTACCGGCTGCAGCGTAGTGGGATATGTGAGTGTGCTCCGCTGGTAGCGTACTGTCCCAGCTGAAGAGTGGAGCCTCCAGTGTGGCAGGGGGATTCCCAGTAAAGCGTGTCAGAGACAGTGCTTGTAGCTGTTCTGCAAACGTAACAGTAGGTTTGGCTTGACACTGTAATGTAGCCTTTTGCATGTAGATATAACTGCAGTCACACACACAATATAGGCATGCTGCATATAATTTTAATATGCATAAGCTGTTTATGCATCCTTTTCGCATCACTTTGTGAATAAAACGTATTTTAAAGGAAAAGTCACACGAAAAGATGCTCGGCGCTACTGAGTTGCACGGCACTCACGCATTATGTGTAATGCGACTTGTAGCACATGGAGGATAGATGTATGTGGACACATCTCTACATCAGAGGTACCACATATATTTTTGAATAAGATCAAAACCATACAGTGGAAAGAAAACTTACCTGTGATGTAAAATCATTGTATACAAACATACCACATAAACTAGGCATTACAGCAGTGGAACATTATTTATCAAGACATTACAATGATGGAGGCATCACGTGACTTTATTTTATCTTCCATTAGATTTATTTTACAGCACAATTATTTTTGTTAAATGATTTTCAAGTTAATGGGACTGCTATTCTCTATATAAGAAGTTTCCAAGAGTATTACATTTGGGGTGGCAGATTCAGGGTGAACCTGGTTCCCTATGGCGGATACATTGATGATTTGTTTTTTTTTTTGTTTGGAATGGGGATAATGTTTCTATTTCTCACTTTATAGATCACCTTAATTCCAATGATTTTGGTTTACATTTTACCAGCACTTATAATAATGTTAGTATTAACTATTTGGACATCATACTGTCTGTCAAGGATAATCAGATACAAACAGCCACATACTGTACACTGAAGTGCCAAATTTTATGGGATAGATGCCTAGAATCGTGTTGGACCCAATATAGTCCGGTGAAGTGTAGCAACTTAATGTGACATTGATTCCACAAGTGGACGGAAGACCCCTGGAGAGATGTTGACTGGTTAGTTTCCCACAGCTGCCTAATATCTGTATGCTCATGATCTCAACCATGTCACATAAATGCTCGATTGGGTTCATGTCGGGCGAACATGTTGGCCACACCATTCGTTGGAGCTCTCCAGAATGCTCCTCAAACCAATTCTGGACAACTTGGGGCAGATGACACTGTGCATTATCCTGGAATATTCCATCGTTGTGGGGGTACATGAAATCTGTGAAGGACTGCAAATGGTCATCAAGCAATGCAACATAGCAGTTCACAATGGGCGGTAATGCCTTCCGTGAGGTATTCCCGGTACACACATGTCAGGGACCAGTACCCAGTATCCCTGACGTGGGGGTGTGCACCTCTGCTAGAGACAGAGCGCCGTGATACAAATACCTTACTTGCGAAACTGCCACCACCGATGGAAACAATTTAAAGAGGCCATCAGTCCTTTATTATCCCAATAATTGCACAGGCTCAGCAACAAGATTCCCACGCAGTTAATCTGTTGCTTAACCTCTCCACAATTGCGCAGACTCGGCGTCCCAGACGACCACACAGTTCGCTGAGACCAACCATCTGCTTCCCGTACTTAACAATATGTGTAGCGTCACTAATAATCTCTTCAAAGACTAGGTTTCGGAGCATATATGAAATAAACTAATAAAGAATACTTTATTTACACAAAAGGTAGTACAATGCTTAAAAAAGAATGTTACAGAAAAAAGAATGGTTACAAAGGTACATACAGCAATATAAAATAAAAATGGTAGAGGTAGACTTACAGAAAACACGCAGCGTTAGAAAACACTTAGCGTTCTGCCCAGGAGGAATGGTAAGAATTGCAGAGACTGCCAGTTAAACTTCAATGCGACAAATTGATCCCCCAGTTATAACACAGAACACAGGGCTTCAATCCCTATTATCAGAAGCGCATCACACCTCAGGTGATGTCATCAGTCCGTTCTGATTGGTGGGTTAGAGAATTGGAGGTCAGGAACCTCCCAGCAAAGTTTAAATCCCTTTAAACTTATATCAGAATAAACCTAATAACTTCCCCTGTGGATGGAGTACCTACAATATGGGGTATTCATCATAGTGGTCCATATACACAAGTGTAAATATGATGTGGTTGTCATAGTGCATTCTTGAGATATCTCATATCTTCAAAACTGTATGTCTCAGTGCTCTGGGAATCGCACACAACCTGGATATGGAGTCCAGTTAAATGTATATAATTTTCCAAGCTTCCAGCTATCACTGATACATCAATTCTGTCACATAAACCATCCAAATATGACTGATCATTGATCTGCCATATCTCATCAGCCTGGTTTCTATTTGCTTTACCCCCTATGGTGCTGACTGTCTATAGATGCAGACACAAAGGCTGAGCAATACACATGCCCTGGTGACAACCATAATTGAAAGGAAACACAGATAGGCTCTAAACTAGACAAATCTGTGTTGTATTTCCTAATTTCATTAACAGGGAACTTAGCCTGTCCCTGTTAATTTCATTACCTGGGCAATACTTTAACCAAAAGGTTTCCTGCCTTGTACACTTCCAAGAATAATTATCATGTGACAGTCATGTTACATTTAACAATTCTTAAAATTGAGCTGTGGCTCCGAAATGTGAAATTAGTCCCTTTCAGGAACATACAGAGCTAGGTGCTATTTGCATGTCAAAGGGTTAGCTTTCTATCTTTCCTGCCTGTCATTAACCTGTAACAGGACTCACAGGATATATGACCTAATAAGGACAGTCAGCTCTCCTGCCCTCACATTTATAAAACCAGGTATTCTATGGCTTTTAATTACCAATCTGTTATGACATTAAAACTATTAACTTGCGCTATGTGCCATATCGCTATATTCCTCACAACACGTGACAGTGTAGATCAAGGAATATTGAATGTCCGCACAACTTCGAAAATGTAATGTCCTAACCGTCGGGCACCCACTATGATGATCCTTTCGAACTCTGATAATTCACATCATCTTGCCATGATCAGCCTAGCCAGTGTCCAAACTGACTCATGAGATGTCAGATTACAACTGATTCAGGCCTGGGCATTTCCAAGACATCACAGTGTGATTACTTACCATTACCTTTGCATACTGCTCTTCCATTACTTTTGGCACTTGTGTATGTTAAAGATGTGGATTGTAAAAAATACTTGAATCATAAGAGCTGCCATCATAAATGTTAGAAAAATAACATTACCAAAGGCTAGCTCCTCCACCTTTTTGCGGAACTGTTCCAGTTGGGAAGCATTTAATACTAAAACTATGTATGAGAGCTTTTTAGAGCAAAGTTATCCTAGTGATTACTAGATAAAACACTAATCCAAGTAAGCAAGATGGATATTCACTTTTGACCAATAAAAAGAGAACATCACCTGAAGAGAGAGGTACCAATAGTGTTTATTATACAGTATAATTCATCAGTGCTAGACATATGCAAAATGATAGAAAAAAAACTGAAGGAGAAAGGCAAAGTTGTATTCAGGGAATCTTACAACCTTAAACAGAAACCATCATCAAGTCTATTTAGGATTAAAGAGATTGTACGAGATTCATACAAAGATTCTAGCTTAGCATGGTTGCCACCCAAACCATGCTGCATTTAAAGGTTTCTTTAAATGTGGCAAAAATAAATGCCATACATGTGTACAAGCAGATTAAAAAAGCTACATGATATTATAATTTCATAATAAGGAATAATTTAAGATTGGGACCTTTGTCAATTGTCAATCTACTTATGTCAGATTGCAGGGCTCAATATGTGGGCCATACAACTAAAGCTGCCCATCCACTAGCAGTCTTGTCTTTGAAAGATGAAAGATAAAAGATCTTCACAAATAGATCATCAATTTATTGTTCATGTGCATGAACAATTTGTGAAAGATTGCACAAAACGACCAAAGACCATAGACCAACAATTTTCAAACCAGTTGTTCATAAAAGTGGGCTGAAATTTTTATTTAAATCTATATATGTTTATATGTTAGGTCGTTGGTCGTTCCGGCATTGAAAATGTGAACAATTGAACGAAAACGATGTCCAATAACGACGGATTGACGGGCAAAACAGGTTGACTGAAAAGACCGTCGTGATCGTGCATCGCTGGTCGCATTGTACTACATGATTTGCACACGATTTTCAAGCGATTGAGCGATAACGACGGACGTTATCGCTCAATCGCTAGGTTTAATCGCTTAGTGGATGGGCAGCATAACACTTTAAATGTTCATACTTTGGAGCACTTACTTTGCATTCTAAATAATCTTAAAACGCACAGTTTACCCCAATATTTTTCCTCTTGCTCTAAAGGAACTTAGAGTATCTAAAGGTTAAAGTCATAGAACATAGACTCTATAGATACTTTGTAATAAAGAAGCTTTTTGGATTTTTAGACTAAACTCCTTGGTTCCGAATGGGCTCAACGTTAACATAGAACTAAATATCATTTTATTTTATGGTATCACTATATGTTGGATGTGTCTAACATTGGTCTTTTTCTCTGTTCCTCTTTTCTTTTCCGCATGGGGGCTGAGTGACATTTGTATTGTGTCAATGTGTAATGAGTGACACATTCTAGTTCACTAGGGGTTCTACTATATTATAACACTCCCGTGGTGCAGTGTCTTTCCTTAACCACCATGGATTTGATGTTTTGAAAATAATATTACAGTGTATATATTTGTTGAAATTGATGTTTGTATTGTGTAGAATTGCCTTATCAGGCATTTTAAACCTTTCATTTTTAAGATACTGCATTACAGGGAAACAAAATCTGACAATAAAATAACGCAGGAAACAAACATGAAAGGAACATCCTGGAATCCCGGGCACTTCCAATATGAGAGCAAGGCATTGTTAAGTAATGGGTTTTACATTTTACAACAAGGCAACACAAGTCTAGATAGTAAACAAAAGGACAATATCAACTGTTGGCAAAAATTAGTTAAGCCATAACGTGACCATTAAAAGCAATATAAGGCAATCAGTCGCAGGCTGGGCCGGGGAGCAGGGTGCCAACTGCCCCCCAGGCCGTTACATTTGTGCAGCTCTAGAGCCGGTCCCCTCTCCCTGACGGCTCTTATGGCCACTACCGAGATAGGAGCGGCCACGAGCTGCTCAACCATTAAGTCATGATATGTGAAATAGCTGCGGGAGGGCTGCTGCTCATGCCCAGCAGGTCCTCCCATCGGCCATTGCGGAGCACGTAAGTGACATCGCTCCCTCCAGTAAATGACTTCCCTTCGGCAGCCCCCATCACATGGTCTGACCAGCGGTGACGACGTGTGTCTGTATGACACATGACGCTGTGCCGGCCCTCTTTTGTTCTGTTCCTGCCGCCGCGGCCACCAAGAGAAGCAAGGAACAGGCATCCTGGTGAGTGTGAGCGGAACGAAACTGCAGCCGAGTACTATGTTAACAGCATGGCACCAATCTCTCTACAGATTCCCTTCCAGGCCCACAGTGACACTGACTGACAGCTGGCAGAAAGTAAGAGACAGTGCATTTTTTGCTGCTGTGTTACTATATATATATATATATTTATTTATTTATTTATTTTCCAAATAGGTCCAGCTATATAATTATTACTTGACCAGGTGCCTGCACATATAGTTACCAATGTGCAGTCCAAAATGGTGCTGCACTCCTGGATCACAATAAGTCACGAGGGCAGTGGCTTATTCCATCAACGTTATTGAATCACATCCATTGCACACCATATATATATATATATAATATATATATAGTTTCCAATATGGGCGGCACTTACTGGTCTTGTCAATTCAGTGTAACAAAGGGACGAACGCCTGTATCCTAAGGATCAACATTTCAAGTGTTTATTGAATTTTCATCAGGATCCCCTGGTCATACAGTATATACACAGTCTCATAGACTGGCACTCCCAAATCAACATTCCGAATTGCCAGGGTGCCTTCCCCGTAGTAATCAATACATTTCCTAAAATCTTCTTGCCAGGAGACGGGCACTGATAAGAGCCTGCGCCGGGGAATAGCAGATTCGGGTCCTCGTTGCACACTGTACATGCGCGGCTCTCAGGGGCCAAAAGAGAATGATCCGGAGCACCCTTCTTCATAAGAAATTTTAAAACAGTAGCACATAGGCTACTATAGGGTAACGGCATCTGGAGATGGCGTTACCCTATTGAGGCCAAGCTCCACAATGTGCTGGTAAAAAGCCGGGCCACTTGCTTGTGTTTGCCACCCAGGCTAAAAGTTGCCAGCCAGCCCCTGAAGGCAATCGAGGGAGAGAGGTACAGTTGGAAAAGCAAGAAGAAAGGTAGAACAACAACTGAACACAACAACAGTATCATTAAGATGAATTATGGAAAGAGAACCAGGGACTCCATACCGGTTTATGCTTGGGGATAGTATCATTTAAAAGGGAGTTAATATATTCCATAGATGAAACATGCCACAGCCTATTGACAAGCGCATCACGGTTGTCATTAGTTGTTTTTGAAGGATTATACATGTCGATGATCAATTTGTTCACGGACTTGGATGCTGAACGCAAGGGCCCATGCAGCAAAAGTACTACAGGGTCCCTGGGCATAGTGCAGAAGGGAACAGCTGTCATAAGGTTTATTGCCACAGACCAAAACTGTTGGACCACAGGACAGTCCCTAGATTGGAAAAAATGTGCCGGCCATGCACAGTTATGCCAACATTGGACAGAAGAATGTGGATACAAGTAATGTATCCTATCAGGAGTCATGTACCATCAAGTGTATATTTTAAAAGAGGTTTCCCTGATACTGACATTTATGAAAGCATTGGCAATCCTCCTATCAATACGACACCAACTCTTGTCATCCAACTCAAGCCTGAGCTACAAAAGTTTATTTCAGGGGATGTTCAGGAGCTATGATGGAGTGGTATATCACAGATATAGCACGCTTACACCCCACGGAATATATTATATATATATATATATATATATATATATATATATATGTCCAACAAGGGGAAACCTATGAAGTGTCCTTGAATGACAATGGGTATGTATGAAGTGACTAATCTGTAAATAGGGATGATAATAGATGAGGGGAGACAGTTAACGTTCCTGTAAGTCCGCAAATGTGGCGGGAGCATACTGGCCTGAGACATGCAAAAAATAGGTAATCCTGGTCGAAAGCTATAGTGAGGCCATTCTATTGTACACTTATTTATGCAGGAGATTCACCCAGTCTGCTGGTGGACTACTGAATAATTGGGAGCTTTCCTGACCTTCCAGGAGGGTAGGTAAGTATGGTTTAAGATAGTAATAAATAAAGGCAAAGGTGTTAAAGGTAGAGAAAGAGGCACTACCACAACAGAGAACAATGTAAAATAAAAGAGGACGTTTTTCCGGCTGTAAAGGTAAACCGCACAAAGCAGGCGGTAAGGGAGAAATAAAACAAAAGAGAGTTTAGGGTATAATGGAGTATATAAAAATAGCGCCCATACTAACATTAACCGGCTGTTTATCTGCATTCCCCGCAGTGGCTGCACTAGAGTTAGTATCTCCCCGGACTACTCACATGCGCCTTTGGAGCTAGGGAACGTGGCCTTGTGTCTGCAACGCTATGTCCCCTGGGTGTATAATGTTTTGCGGGCATGATCACGTATCACAATCCCATTCTCGTCACATTGGGAATTCTCAAGCCTCTCCCAGCACGGTGTGGTTGCGCATCATCGATCACTGCTGCTTGGTGACCCCATCCGAAGGAGTAACACCAAAATAGCAAAGCAGCTCTGCTATTTTGGTGTCACCCCCTTGGCTGGTGTCACCCAATTTGGTTCACACCCCCTTAGTGACGCCACTGATTCCCCACATTTACAGCAGGTCTGATCAGCCGCAGAAACTGCAAGTCTCATCGCACACAGAGAGCTCTCATCCTGCGTATGCAATTGCAGCGACTGATTTATGCACGTCCATGAAACGGCGTTCAATTGGACAAATCAACCACTCCCCCCTCCGTCGCCACGCCCAAAAGCTGACAGCCTGTCACTCACTTTCCGATGGATTCCTTTGTTCATCTAATCGCAATGCGATCACTGCGCAATGCGGCTTGTGTACATGCGCAATGGCAAACAATCGATCGACTGCGTGCGTAATCGCTATTGCGTACGCTGCTGTATCAAGCCCACTGTCACTGGGCCTTTTGATCTATAATGGCTAATAAACTGAATTTACAGCTTGCACTAATTTGCATAGAAAATGTAATTATAATGTTAAATATCTCCAAGTTCTGTTAAGCCATGGGAACTTCTAGATATATGATTGTGAAAGTTTATTATTTGAAGCTTTATATAAGCTAGCTCATATTGTGGCTTCAATGGACCTTTAAATTCAAGGACAGCAGTTTGTGGTGAAGATGATTCATCTGTTATTTCTCATTTCTTCCTATAACATTATGAGCAATTACCTCCTTGTGTCTGTGAATGAGAAGTTCAGTAACAATAGAGTGACACATTATTCCAAACTTCTGCACAAAGAGCAGCATAACAGCAACCTACAGTATGTGTACGGTTAGAAGGGAATATATTTAAACACGGTACTTGCTTTTTTGCTTTACTTATTGAATGTATTGTCTTGAAAACATTATTTAAAAGGCCGCTTTATATTTTGTAGGATAAAGCAAAGATTAAAAAGGAGGAGAGAGAGAAGCGGAAGAGGAGACTGGACAAGATCAATACTCTGAGGGGGATGGGGTACTCTGAGACCGCTGCAGCAGAAGCCCTAAGTCAAGCTGGGGGCAACATTGACCGTGCAGTACAGGTACGTTTTTTATTCTCCCAGGTTATGAAGTTTTCAGTCTCCACCTAAGACCTGGACTTTCTTAACTGCCAATAAAAACATCCTGTATTTTGTTCATAAGTTGGTTAAATCAGTTCTTTGAAGCCAAGTACATTAAGTGGTTTGCAAAATGTTTTTTTGGCAGAACTATACAAGCAAAGAGGTCAGAAAAACCAGAAATGCAGATCACTATGGTTCTTTTGTTGGCATTTGTAATAATTATTTTTTCTACTTCAGGGTCCATAGGGTATCCACAGGATACCTTGGGGTATAGGTGTGACGTCAGTCGCAGGGCACCAAAGAGTTAAGCTTTCAGCCTCCCAGGATGCACTAGGTCCCCCTCCTATACCCCGCCCCCAGGCCAAGGCACCTCAGTTTAGTTTGGTGCCCGGCCGGAGTCGGGTGCACCTGTTGGAGTGGGGGCTAGAAGAAGCTTATTCTTCATGCAGCTGTGGCTGCACAACTGGATGTACAGCATGGACAGTCAGTCCTGACGTCCATGCTGTCTTCCCTACACCCCGCCGGTACCAGAACGCCGGTACTGATCCGGGGATGCTGGTGGGCGTCTGGGGTCACAGCTAGCGGTGACCCCAGATGCTCCGGACCATGGCCGGATTCAAGGGGGACAGAGGTAAGCAGCGGGGTCCCGCGGTGGGTCCCCGCTGATCACATGGTCCTAAGTCCCCAGGCAGGGGGCTCCCTGGGGACTGGCTGCAGCGTGGAGCCAGGCGACCAACCTGCGCTTCCACTACCCCCTGGGACAGCGGACCGCAGCAGAGCGGTAGCGCTGCGGCGTCCCAGGGGTTAAATGCATGCCAGGGGAGCGCGCCTTCCCTGTCTCACAGCCGGCGCCTCCCCCGCTGCACACAGCCCTCTCTGCATGCTGCCGACTGGTCCTGTGGCAGCGCTCCTCCCCCAGGCCAGCCTCCTCTCTGCTCCTCGGCGGCCATCTTCTCCAGAACGCATGGTGAACGCTGCTGGAAGCGCTGGACGGAAGCATCGTGGTCTGGGTCCCCCCGCATACCTCTCCTCCGCTGTGGTCAGGTCTGTGTATGCAGCGCTGTGTCCTACCAGGCCCTGTGTCTGTGTAGTTGAGTGATCAGCGCTGTTAGTGCAGGAATTGTTATTTCTCTGCATTGTATGTGACTGTGCTAGCGCTGCTGCCTGTAATCTTTTCTTCATCTAAACTGTCAGCTTTATTACTGTCCCTGTTCCTTCTGCTAAAGCCCTTGCGGTGCGGTGCTGCAGGGTGGTCTCTCGCCTATTTAATACTTAATTGGTGAGAGAGGTCACATACGTGGTGCCATCATGTCTGAAAGTGATTTTCCCCTCCGGCTACAGTGTACCACGTGCAAAGTACCGTTAGCGGAGGGGGAGGGTAGCGCGGAGGGCCTTTGCCGGCAGTGTTTGTCCATGGCGCGGCCTATTACGGTTACAGCACCGGTACAGGAGCCGCCCTGGGCTTGTTTCGCTCAGGCGTTAACAGCTTTAGTGGGCCAGTTAGCTCCGCAGCCCGCGTTTACTCCGATGGGTTTGTCCCAGCAGTCTGTGGTGTCGTCACCCATGCAGGGGTTCCCACGACAATTGGTGGTACCCCACAGTCTCCCTATTTCCCCGCTCCCGGGTTCTCAGGAGCCAGCGTGGGTTAACTCCCTGACGAGTTCTGTACAGCACTTGTCGGATGTGTTGCAAGGGGAGTCTGTGATGCGGTCTCATAAAAGGCCGGTGGCGTCTCTGTCCGCTCCTTATGAGGATGACGAAGGGACGTCTGATGATGGGGAGATTCTAGATCCTTACGATCAGGAACCTCTCCATACTAAGGACGCTGATGCTAAGTCCAAAGTATATATTCCTGGACTTATTCGGGCGGTCCGCACAGCCTTGGTGATTGAGGACGAAGTTCCCCCAGCGGCTAAATCTAAGTATGCCTTTTTCAAAGATGTGAAGGGCGATGCCACAGTCTTTCCTCTTTCGGGTCAGTTGGTGGACCATTTAGAGGAGGCGTGGAAACAACCTGGCAAAAGATACCAGCCGCAGAGACGCCTGGCGGTGGCTTATCCGTTCGCGGATAATTATTTTGCGAAGTGGGAATCCCCTCCACAGGTGGATTCTCACGTGACCCGTCTTGTCCGTAGTGCCACATTGCCGATGCCATCCATGTCCTCCCTTAAGGATGCTACGGACCGCAAGGTAGAAATCTGCCTGAAGTCCGCTTATTCCCTTGCAGGGGGGGCAGCACGGCCGGCTATGGCCATTTGCTGGGTTGCCAGAGCGATGGAGCGCTGGGCGGATTCATTAGAGGCTTCTTTTGAATCCGACTGTCCGGCCGATCAGGCGGAGTTGATTGGCAATCTCCGTGATTCGGCCACCTACATCAACGAGGCGGCTCTAGACATTAGTACTCTGGTGTCTAGAATTTCTTCAGCAGCGGTAGCTGCTCGTCGCACCTTGTGGCTGCGATCCTGGAAGGCGGACGCAGACTCCAAGAAAGGTCTGGAAGCGTTACCGTTTACCGGAGAAGTTCTCTTCGGTCCGGATCTGGATAAGATTGTGGCCACGCTGGCGGCAGCCAAATCTGCCTGTCTCCCGTCGGCCGCTGCTCCTTCTGGTTCGGGACCATCGTCCTTTCGGTCATCTAGGGCCCAGGGCAGGCCCAAACCACAGTCGTTTCCTCGACAGGCTGGCCCTAAGAAATCGGTCAAGCCCCGGAAGCAGGCATGGAGTACCAGACGTCCGGCCCCCAAGCCAGATGACAAGCCTGCGGCCTGACGGTCCGGGCCTCCCTTTGGGGGATCCCAGGGTGGGAGGCCGCCTGCTACAGTTCGCCCAGTGTTGGTCGACCACTACGACAGACACTTGGGTTCTGGAGGTGGTTTCTCACGGATACGCCCTCTCCTTCCGGCACAGACCCCCGGCTCGCTTCTTCACCACGGGTCTCCCATCAGACCGGAACAAGGCTACGGAGCTGCGGAAGGTATTGCACACTATGCTCCAGGCTGGAGTTATAGTGGCGGTTCCATTCTCCCAGAGGGGCCAGGGTTTCTATTCAAATCTATTTTTGGTACAGAAACCCAATGGGTCATATCGTCCGATTCTCAACCTCAAAGCACTCAACAAGTCTTTGCGGGTCCCGAAGTTTCGGATGGAGACCCTACGGTCCATCATTCTGGCGCTGGAACCTGGGGACTACTTGGTGTCATTGGACATACAGGACGCTTACCTGCATGTCCCTATTCTTTGGCGCCATCAACAGTTCCTCAGGTTCGCAATCAGCAGCGACCACTTCCAGTTTCGGGCGTTACCTTTTGGCCTGGCAACAGCACCACGTGTTTTCACCAAGGTGATGGCGGTCATGGCGGCTTCTCTGCGGCTGCAGGGAGTCCGCATGTTGCCGTATTTGGACGACCTGTTATTGGTGGCAGGATCTCCAGAGCTCCTGTTACGCCACTTGGACCTGACCATTGCACTGCTGCAACGGCACGGCTGGCTAATCAACTGGCAGAAGTCCACTCTAATCCCGTCTCGGAGGATTCTGCATCTTGGAGCCTTATTGGACTCGGGACAGCAAAGGATCTTCGTGACGGAGGACAAGATCTCTGCTTTACAGTCAAGGGTGCGCAGTTGTCTGCACAGCCGCCGGGTGTCCTTACACTCGGCGATGAGGTTACTGGGCTCCATGGTGTCGGTGTTCGACATGGTGGAATACGCCCAGTTTCACTCCAGACCTCTGCAGCACCTGATCCTGTCCAAGTGGAACGGGCTGACTCAGTCTCTGAAGTCCCAGACGATTGTGCTCACCCAGGAGGTTCGCCTGTCCCTTACGTGGTGGTTACAGACGACCCACCTCAACAAGGGACGTCCGTTCTGGGTTCCAAATTGGGTCCTGTTGACAACGGACGCCAGTCTTCGGGGCTGGGGAGCAGTTTCGGGTCCACACTTGTTCCAGGGCAGGTGGACGCCGACAGAAGCGGAGCTTCCAATAAATATCTTGGAACTCCGTGCGGTCTTCAATGCTCTCCAGCAGGCACAGCGGTTTCTCCAAGGTCGCCCGGTGCAGGTCCAGTCGGACAACGCTACCACCGTGGCCTACATAAACAGGCAAGGAGGAACTCGCAGTCGGGCGGCTCTCGTAGAGGTCTCTCGGATCCTGGTTTGGGCGGAGCGCAATCTTCCGGCCATATCAGCGGTCTTCATCCCGGGAGTGCTCAATTGGGAGGCGGACTTTCTAAGTCGCCAGGACGTTCATCCGGGGGAATGGTCCCTGCACCCGGACGTTTTTCAACTACTGGTGGACAGGTGGGGTCTTCCAGAAATCGACCTCATGGCGTCCCGGCACAACAACAAGTTGCCGGTGTACGGGTCTCGCACAAGAGACGAAGGGGCGTCTCTGGTGGATGCTCTGTCCGTCCGGTGGACGTTCCGGTTCGCATACCTGTTCCCTCCGGTCTCCCTTCTTCCACGGGTAATCCGGAAATTCAAACAGGAAGGAGGGACGCTCCTGTTGATAGCTCCCGCGTGGCCCAGACGGCACTGGTTCTCAGACCTTCAGGGTCTGTCCGTGGACATTCCTCTGCGGTTGCCGCTACGACCGGACCTTCTGTCTCAGGGTCCTTGCCTTCACCCGGACCTGACTCGGCTGTCTTTGACGGCGTGGCTGTTGAGACGGCCATGCTGAGGTCCCGGGGGTTTTCCAGCTCTGTGGTGCGTACCATGTTGCGAGCTCGGAAACCGTCTTCCGCGAGGATATACCATCGCGTGTGGCATACGTTCTTCCAGTGGTGTCGACCGAGAGGTTATGCACCGCGGGAGTTTCGTCTGTCTCGGATTCTCGCCTTCCTGCAAGCGGGACTAGATCATGGGCTTCGCCTTGCTTCTTTGAAGGTACAGGTTTCGGCCCTATCTGTCTGGTTTCACCGTAGGATTGCTACAATCCCGGATGTGCGCACCTTTATGCAGGGTGTTCTCCGCATTCAGCCGCCCTTTGTTCCACCTGTGGCGCCTTGGGATTTGGCTGTGGTCCTGAGGGCTCTCCAAGGACCGCCGTTTGAACCACTGGGCTCAGTCGATCTTAAATGGCTAACAGCTAAGACTGTTTTCCTTCTGGCCATTGCTTCGGCCAGACGTGTTTCTGAGTTAGGGGCTCTTTCTTGTAGACCCCCTTTCTTGGTTTTTTATGGGAACAGGGCAGTGCTCCGCACTCGGCCCGAGTTTCTTCCCAAAGTTGTTTCCCAGTTTCATATTAACGAGGAAATAGTTGTTCCGGCCTTTAACTCACCGGGTCTTTCCGTGGGTGAGGCCTCTTTGGATGTTGTGCGGGCCTTAAGGACTTATGTTGACCGCACTTCTTCGTTTAGGAAGTCGGACGCTTTGTTTGTCCTCTTTGGCTTCCGTAAAAAGGGTTGGCCTGCTTCAAAGCAAACTTTGGCAGCCTGGATCCGTATGGCTATTTCTGAAGCTTATCTTCATGAAGGCCTACCGGTCCCTCCTTCTCTGAAGGCTCATTCCACTAGGTCTGTGGGTCCTTCGTGGGCAGTTCAGATCTGCAAGGCTGCTACGTGGTCTTCTGTCCATACCTTCGTGAGGTATTACAGGTTTGACACCTTCGCCTCTCAGGATGCTTCCTTCGGGCGGCGGATTCTCCTTTCTGCACAGGAGCGTCCCCACCCTTAAAGGATACTGCTTTGGGACATCCCCAAGGTATCCTGTGGATACCCTATGGACCCTGAAGTAGAAAATATGAGATATGGTAAGAACTTACCCTTGTTATCTCTATTTCTACGAAGTCCATAGGGTTCCACAGGACTCCCGCCCTGTCGCACCTGTGCTGCAGATGGGCTTTGCTCTGGTCACCGGTTTTCCGTCTCCCTCTGGTGAGAATGTGATTCTTGTATGTGTCCAGATCTTTGTTCTCTCTCTTCCTTCTCCTCCTCCGGCCTATGGCTTGGTAACTAACTGAGGTGCCTTGGCCTGGGGGCGGGGTATAGGAGGGGGACCTAGTGCATCCTGGGAGGCTGAAAGCTTAACTCTTTGGTGCCCTGCGACTGACGTCACACCTATACCCCAAGGTATCCTGTGGAACCCTATGGACTTCGTAGAAATAGAGATAACAAGGGTAAGTTCTTACCATATCTCATATTATTGCAATTAAAACAAATACCATAATTGCACACTAAACATTTTCATAACACTAACATGCCTCGCTTACCTTTGTTCGGGATGGCGGCTGTTGGGATTTCGGCGTCGGGCTAAAGATAGGCGTTTGGGATTTCGACGATAATGCTCGGCACTCCTCTTTGGTAATGAACAGCAGACATGTCTTGACTATAAGCTATACTTCAGTTGCATTATTGAACTTTTTATCCTGAGAAAAGTGACCTGCCACAGCTGCGCATGGGAGCAATTTTGAATTTACGGCAATAGTCTTTTTTTTAACCAATGTCTTATAAGATTGCCTTGTAGACAACATTAGTTGTTTTCCCTCCTTATGCCAACACGAAAAGATTTAGTTTAGACGTGACATGCAAAAGGGCCACGTAAATTTGTCCATGAGAAATACAGTCTCTTCTTAGGTCAACTCCAGCCACGTTAAGTGTCTGTCCCTGTGCTTTATTTATTGTCATACCAAAGCAGACTCTTACCAGGAATTGTACTTGTTTAAAATTAAAGAATCGTTTTTCACATAAATGAAAGAAGAATGGTAAAAAGGGGGAAAAATTTTAATTTTGTATCCGTAAACAGGGCTTGCATTAATTTTTCTGGAGAAAACGGATAATACGTATAAGTCTCTACATGGTATAAAATAAAGTCCATCGTTGTGATATATCTTTAATGGTTTAGGCATTGACTTGCTTCACTAAAATCATCACTGCTCAGCTCCCTTTTGTCGTACATTAATGCTCTACAGAAGAGTCAAAACTGCTTCAAGATCCGTTTAGTGGTTCTCGAGATTAGCCCAAACAAATAGACAGACGCTTACCATTGACTTTATTTTATACCTTGCATAGATTCGTACCAAATACCTTTATTCTGCACTAGACAATTTAATAAGAATTACAAACCCATTACTTAGAAAATGTTATTTTTTCCAAATACAAAAAGACAATGTATCAAAAACTTCTTTTAATAATCTCACTCCATGGAATCATCTCTAATGCTGGCCATACACACTACAATTATCGGGGCGATCCGCCTGATACCGGCGGATCGCCCCGACAATTGTAGCGTGTGTGCGGGCGACCGAGGGTTAAATATTGCTCGGTCAGGCATGCAGGATTGTCCAGCATGCCCGTCCGATGCGATATTTACCCGGTAACTGACGGCCGCATCGGGCAGTGTATGCCCAGCGTGGCCGACAGACAGACATTTCCTGTGTTCCTTCCTACGGAAGGAACAGGGAAATGTCTCCTCCCCCGGGGGCGGAGCGCGGATGTCGGGCTATACACTGTGAGATTTCTCTGACAGTGTATGCCGGTGACATCTGCGACTGGCAGCCGGCCAGATAAAATGTCTGTCGGTCTGACAGACATTTTATCTGGCTGTGTATGCCCAGCATTAGGCTACTACATCCTTTACTCTTCCTGCAGCTCACCCTTCTGTACATATTGCTACCTCATTAATCTACTCTCCACTTATGAACACACATGAGCTTTTAACTTATCTATACACACTGACAATAACATTTACAACCTGTCGCCATAAAAATCTTTCAGATAAATCCAACAATTATATTTATATCTCTCTCCTGCTGCTTCTATTAGCTGGTGACATATCACCAAATCCAGGCCCAACCCACATTCCACACCCACAACGAACTATAAATCCAGCTAACATCATAAAAATTGCGTGTCTCCCTAAACCCTCCAAATCACTAAAATGTGCCTTATGGAATGCACGCTCTGTCTGCAATAAGCTAACATCCATCCACGACCTCTTTATTTCAACCAACCTCAACCTTCTGGCAATAACAGAAACATGGCTTACACAATCAGACACTGTCTCCCCTGCTGCACTTTCACATGGTAACCTACACTTCTCACACACCTCCAGGCCTGGCAATTGTAAAGGAGGTGGGGTAGGAATATTACTCTCCCAATCTTTCACATACACAGTTCTCCCACAGGTACCTTCACTCACATTTACATAATTTGAAGTACATTCTATCAGGACTTTCACCCATTTCTCTCTACGAGATGCTGCTATCTATCGCCCATCTAGGCCACCCCAACAATTTCTGGAACATTTTTCTGCCTGGCTCCCTCACTTTCTATCCTCAGACATCTCCACCATTATTATGGGTGATTTCAATATCCCCATTGACAGTCCACAATCTCCTCATGCCTCCAAACTACTCTCTTTAACATCCTCTCTTGGCCTCTCCCAATGGACTGACTCCTCTACTCATCAGGAGGGCCACTGTCTTGATCTTGTATTCACCAGACTATGCTCAGTTTCTGATTTCACTAATGCTCCTTTCCCTCTCTCAAATAACAACCTTATCACCTGCACACTCTCCTCCATTACATCAACATTGAAATCAACCCAACCTAAAACCCATAGAAATATTAATGCCATTAACCTTCAACAACTATCTACCTCTCTCCAACAACAACTTTTAGCAATTTCTACATTCACTTCTCCTGAGACTGCTGCATCACACCTAAACCAGATTCTAGAAAAAGTCCTCGATGAAGTAGCTCCAGCTACCCATCACACACCACGTAGAGTTAGGCGTCAACCGTGGCATTCTAGCTTAACAAGGCATCTACAAAAACTCTCGTGTAAAGTTGAACGTCAGTGGCGAAAGTCTCATACTCCAAGTGACTTCCTCACATATAAGACTATCTACAAGTCTTATCGTACTGCTCTGGACACTGCCAAACAAATATATTTCCAATCTCTTCTCTCTGCTCAAGCTTCAAACTCCAAGCGACTTTTTTTTTAATTTAAACTGCTTCTTACCCCTCCATCACCCAAACCACCTGCTACTATCTGTGCACAAGATCTTGCTTCCTATTTTAGGGACAAGATTGATAAGATCCGAAATGAAATGGTAGGCTCTTCCTCAGCTAGTGACCTGCTCAATTCCCTATCTGAATCCTCTGGCACATTCTCTTCATTTGATCTCACAAACGAAGATGAAGTATCTACACTCTTCTCATCCTCCTACTCTATTACCTCTCCTCAAGATCCTATACCCTCACAAATCAGTAAAGCTCTGTCTCCTGTGCTCATCCCAACCCTAACTAAAATCTGTAATCTCTCTCTCTCTACTGGCAACTTTCCATCACTGTTCAAGCACGCAGTGATTACTCCCATTCTGAAAAAACAAAATTCTGACCCTAATACTCTCTCAAATTACCGTCCTATCTCCCAGCTCCCATGCCCCTCCAAGCTACTTGAGAGACTTGTCTACACCCGCCTCACACACTTTCTTAACTCACGCAACTTATTGGACCCACTTCAGTCCAGCTTTCGTTCCCAACACTCCACAGAAACAGTACTGACTAAGGTAGTAAATGATCTTGTCACTGCCATGGCTAAAGGCCATTACTCACTCCTAATTCTTCTAGATCTCTCTGCTGCTTTTGACACTGTTGACCACTCTCTTCTCACACAAACACTGCAATCCCTATGTCTTAAGGACACAGCTCTTTCTTGGTTTTCTTCCTACCTATCTGATCGCTCTTTTTACTGTTCGTTTTTCTAATTCTGCCTCCTCTTCGCTACCTCTATCAGTTGGAGTACCGCAAGGCTCTGTCTTAGGTCCTCTGCTATTCTCAATCTATACCACCGCTCTTGGCAAACTAATCAGCTCTTTTGGATTTCAGTACCATCTGTATACAGATGATACTCAAATCTACCTATCCTCTCCAGATTTATCTCCATCTGTATTGGTCCGTGTCACTGAATGTCTTTCTGCCATTTCATCTTGGATGTCATCTCGCCACCTGAAACTTAATATTTCTAAAACAGAATTAATTATATTTCCACCGGCCAATAACAGTTACCAACCTGATATCTCTATCCCTGTTGATACCTCGACTATCCACCCCGCCCCACAAGCTCGCTGCCTTAGTGTCATCCTTGACTCTGAACTGTCCATTGTTTGTCTCAAAATCATGCTACATACATTTAAAAAAACATATCCAAAATTTGACCATATCTCACACAAGATACTGCAAAACTCTAATCCATGCACTTATTATTTCCCGCATTGACTATTGCAATAGCCTCCTTACTGGTCTTCCCAAAAACAGGCTATCACCATTACAATCCATTATGAATGCAGCTGCAAGGCTTATCTTCCTTGCGAAACGTTCTTCTTCTGCTGCCCCGGTCTGTCAGTCCCTCCATTGGTTGCCGGTTTTCTACCGTATTCAATACAAAATACTTTTACTTACACATAAGGCTATTAAGCAAACCACACCAACATACATCTCTTCACTCATCTCAAATTATCTCCCAACCCGACCTCTCCGCTCAGCACAAGATCTGCGTCTCTCATCCCCATGCATTACTTGCTCCCATTCACGGTTACAGGACTTTCTTTGCGCTGCACCCACTCTATGGAATTAACTACCTCGCACAATAAGACTTTCCTTTAGTCTCCAATCCTTCAAGCGTTCCCTGAAAACTCACCTCTTCAGACAAGCTTATCAGATTCCAGAACCTCCCACATAACCTTCATAGCTTCCATATCTAATTACATCCCCTTTTACAGTCCACACACAATCTCACACATTGTCTTTCTCTCACATCCTCATGACATTTGGTCGACATTCCTGTGTGACTGGATCATGCAGCCAACCAAGAAACTGTGCATTCTGGCCGGACCAAAACGCAATATATAGCACCTATCCTAGTGTATCAATGCCTATTTCCCTATAGATTGTAAGCTTGCGAGCAGGGCCTTCCTACCTATATATCTGTCTGTTATTACCCAGTTTTGTTCTATTAATGCTTACAATTGTAAAGCACAACTGAATATGCTGCGCTATATAAGAAACTGTTAATAATAATAATAAGAAGAAGTAATATTTGTGATAGAATTAAATCATTAATACATCACATCAGCAGCTCCTCCCAATAGATATCCTATTAGTGAGAACTAGAACCATACATACAAACAATCCTGAGAGTTTGCGCTCAAATTAATTTGAAAAGATCTAACAAACTTTTTTATGAATGATACATTCAATAGTACCAATAATGCTTATCTAAAGGATCACAAATAGAATCCCAATACAAAGATGTCTCCAAAGGGCTGTGGATGAATATAGTCTTAGCAGTAAGTTAGGAAATCTTCAAAGGTAGATTGTAGATTCTTCTCCATTGGACACTTCCTTCTTTATGTGAGGCCCCAAGTAGATTATTGTTAACACAAACTGTTTGAATTCTGGAACTAAACCCTCACACTAATAAAGCATCCAAGAAACGGGCCAATTGGTCACTGATTAGATTTGTTAAAATATTTATTTGAATAAAATATAATTCACAATGATTTGGATATGTGCTTACGTCACACTTTCAAAAAGATGTCATCAGCCTTCTGTCGCACCCCAGAGGGTGTGAGCTCACGACAGTGGAGCCCAAATGGAATGGCCAGTCAAGCACCACAACCCAATGCGTTTCGTCAGCGAGACTTTATCAGGGGTAAAACAGGCAGAAGCAGACTCAACTAGTTGCACATTTTCTGGAGTGCTTTAACAGGCCAGAGTGGTTTTCGCCAGGTTTTTTGTCTTCTAGGTGATAACACTACATGTATCGCCCTTGAAAGTGACATGTGAACCTTTGCTCCCAAACACCTAACAATAACAGTTGTTCAAATTGTTTATATGTTATACCAGAGGTTCCCAAACTTTGTCCTCATGGCACCCTAAAGACCAGGTTGTAAGGCTATCCATGTTTGGACACTGGTGACTTAATTAGTACCTCATTCAATTTGATTTAACCGCCTCTGCTCAACCATGGATATCTCTAAAACATGAACTGCTGGGGTGCCTTGGGGAGCGTGTTTTGGAACCTCTGTGTTATACATTTAAAGTAACTAACAGTAAACCGGCCTTGTGCCTTCACACATTAACTCTGAAATACACCCAGAGTCTCCAACTAACACTGCATTTGGCAGGGACAATGTGAAGGGGCCCCTAGCTTTTATAGCATTACAAATTAGCATCCTATTACAGCTATTACAGAGCTGCCTGCATTCATGTGGATATGTTGTTGAAGTGTGATTCTAGCTATAGTAAGAGCAATGTTATATAACACACATGGCTCCTGACCTATGCACAGCAGACAGTATCCAGCGCTAGTGAGTTGTGGAGTGTGGGAAGATGAGCACAGAAGGGAAGGCTTGCTTCACTCGCTAGGGAGTGCCGTTTAATCACTATGGCATTCTAGCTGCAGAGATCAGCCCATCAACTTACCCCCCCCCCCAAAAAAAAAAATCTGTTTATTGTCACTAACTTTCGTTAGTGCAGAGTGTAAGAAGAACTAATAGCAGAGTGGAAAGCATTGCACACATTAATGCAGGCATCACTACTGATTCATTGTTACTAATAGTAGCTTTGTGTATCTTCCAAACATTTAGTATTGAATTAGTATCTGACCTTTGTCGGAGGACTGATTGAAGAACCCACACCCTTATCCTCCCTGTGTCTCTGTCTCAGAGCAGTAAGCGTCTTCTTTTTAATCTTTTAAAAGTATCTCATAACTCATCTCTCTTCCCCCCCCCCTAGTCTGTATTTGCGAATGCTCTTAAAGTATGTTCCCATCTGTTTTTAATATGATAAATCATTAGCAGTGACTCTATTTCTTGGTAGTCCACTGCAGCGTTCTAGGTCTGGTTATCTTTATTTCTAGGATACTGTAGAGAACTACAGTGCTGTCAGCAGGGCCTGATTGCACATGTACTTAGCTGGATTGTCTTTGAAACTTCCAGCCAAATTTTTACAGGTTGTATTACCAGGGGAGGTGCAGATGATTTCAGTGTAGAGATTAGCAATTGGGTAGTTGAAAGTGTAATTATCTTTAGATGGAGTATAAGAAGATTATAAATGACTGTTACTGAGGTGGTTATATAAAGCTGTCCCTCAGGATCTCTTCTGTGTCTCTGTAATGCATTTATCATCTTTCATAGCATTGGGCAGTGGTGAAAGTCCTTTATAAAGGGCTGTTGGTGATTTTGCCAGATGGGTTTAAAATGGCAACAGGAATTAATGCTAAACAACGATAGTTTAGCATTAATTTCTATTGCCGTTTTAAAACTATTAGTCAAAGCCAATGATGTTCAGCAGCTTTGTCAAACCATCCTTTAGTCTTTAACATGATAAAAAGCATTTATCTAACCTCTCAATCCCAGGGACACCGCAGAAACACAAGTGATGATCACAAATCTCTCTGTGGCTCTGTACTGCTGTCTTGTGTAGTGGTGGATGAGCAGGAGCAGATAGCAGTGAGAAATCTACCTGATTCAGACTTCAAACAACTTCTGAATGTTAATTCCAGTTAAAAACAATTTAATTATCACTGAAAACTTTTAAATAAATAAAATCATGTCCAGGTTTTTCTGCCCTCCATTTATTGAAAAGCTAAAGATTAACATATTAACACGGGCTCTAGTGTCACTGTCATACTTGTAATGCCAAAAATAGAGGTTTAGCTAACTCGTGTAACGTAGACCCCTTCTCCCCAGCTAAATAGAAGAGGGACACTTTATTGCAGCTAGGGAAATAAAACATTCTTATGATCATATGGCATGGTTGCATATTATAAGAATACAGAGTATTGGTCCTGATCCAGCTTTATGCAGAAAGTCCTTCCTTGGTGTACATCCATGCGCATGAATGTGAGAGTCCGAGGCGCCTGGTACGTCTTCATTTGCCTCCATTAGTGGCACCATCAAAAATGATACCAGCAGGTGTAGATTTACCATCTTAGTATGACCTCCAAAGTAAATGATTGAACGTCTGAGTATGCAGACACGCCCCTGACATTCCCATAACACGCCCATCATTTTGAAATATGGACTGCGCTCCTGTGCTGTGCCCATGATACTCCTTTAGGGAAGCATCTGCCCTTATAAAGATGGCCACTCTTTGGTCTTCTGCGCATGTATGAGCGCCATAGTGGGACATGGATGTGTACCACTTAGCTCCTAAGGCACCCAGCGTTATACCCTTAGAGCATACATGTCAAACTCACGGCCCCCGGGCCGCATGTGACCCCTATTGTATATATTTGCAGCCCGCTTTAGCTATACCAGTGAAAGGCTTCTTTTCTTTCTTTATTTGTTTACATGTACTGAAGATGCCTGAAAACCTTTGTCTGGATGAAGTATAGTATTACTCTTTTGTATTATTATTGTTAGTGCTCAGAGGTGCTTCACAACTATATTTCCACTATTTCTCTATATTGGGTTACAGGATACCCTAAGTGGAGCATCTTAGGCTGCTTCAATCTACACACTTGAATTTCTAGCAACCCACAGTCTTTTCATACTTTAAGTGTTGAATAGCTTGTGTATTCCATCACACATGAGAAAAAGTCATCTAAAGACACGTGGACAGCACTGTAGGCAGCGTATGGGGATGCGGGTCTGAGATGATCAGAGATGTGTACAGTATAATAACCAAGTTAAGTGAATGTATGAAAAACTACATTGACAGAATGAAGTCCATATCCCAGCAGTTTACGTCTCTAGGAGTCCAAGTACATTATGAAAAGATTGTCGATGCTACAGAACTTTAACGTCTGAGTTTGACTTTCTGGTAGTGGCATTAGAAGCAAGCACAGCTTAGCTAACTACAAAAAATGTCAATACAAAACTGTTACATTTCCAAGAATATGTGCCAGTTGAATTGAATGTTGAGAAAAGTGCATTATACACCAAGGATGAAAAACCTAGAAAATTCAAGTACAAGTGTTATGTATGTCATAAAATAGGTCACAAAGCATTTGAATGTAACCTGAAAAATGTGAATGCTACACAAATCAAGAAGCACAACAGTAAAGATTAGTCAGCTATGGGTATCACAGACAGCCGTAAAAAAAAATCGTCTATATTGACTCAGGTGCTACTAGAAATTTCAGCTGCAATACGAGTTGCTCACTACATTGCACATGTGTGATCCTATGACAACGGAATAGGAAATTAAATGCTTCTACAAAAGTTGGGACACTACCGACTTGGACTAAAACCAAAGTCACAGAAATCCAAGATGTGCTTTGTGTATCAGATATGGGAACAAATCTCAGTTTCCTAGAGCAAAGAAGTTACAGAGTCCAGTTCGCAAAAGGAAATTGCATTGTATGGATTATAAGAGGCACTGAAATAGCAACAGGTACCTCATACCATCAATTATATGTTCTTGACACACAAAGTGTTATGCAATGATAACTTCTTGCTCACAGTTTGTGGAGCTCAGGCATAGAACATTAGATCACCTTGAATATGACACTATTCAGAAATTTCTAAATGGAATGGTTACATGAATATCCGTGACATAGAAAAGCTCATATGTGAAAGCTGTATAACAGGAAATCAAAGCCACTGTCAATTTTCTAAATCAACAAGCAGAGCTGAGGCACTCCTAGACTTAGTGCATACAGATGCGTGTGGTCTGATGGAAGTTAAATCGATAAGTGGATACAGATACTTCATAACGTTCATCGATTTCACAGCAGCTGGAGATATATCTGATCCGTAGGCTACCAGCGTGGACATTCAACCACAGAAAAGAACATCAGCAAGATCAAACAGTGGAAACCACCAATAAGATATTAGTAGCAGTGTGCAAATGTTACGTTCTGTGATCCCCAAGATATCCAAAAAGTTAAGTCAAGAAATTACTGTTGTGAGTGGAAATCCAAATTAACCAAAGAGACTGTGAGTGAGTTGAGTCTCTTAAGCAAGGAAGACACCATCAACATTATGAGTGACTACATTTGTGAGCTCATAGAGAAAGGAACTGAGCCAAAAGCACTCCCACTGACATCACTAGTGATGTCAGTGGGGCCGGACCCAGACGGTAGGCGTTCCCATGGGAACGCCTCCATCTGGGCAGCAACGCCCCCGTCACGCCCACCATCACTAGTGATGTCAGTGGGGCCGGACCCAGACGGTAGGCGTTCTCATGGGAACGCCTCCGTCTGGGCAGCACGCCCCCTTTGGTGCGAGACTCATAGCGACAGCTTGGCTGTCGCTATGCGGGTCTCGCGCATGCGCACGACGGAGCTCCCTTGCACACTAGGGCACCATTGACCCGCTTGCGAGCGGGTCTGAATTAGGCCCTCTGTCCTTTATTTCTGTATCTGGCTTGCAGTATCTCTGTGCCACCAAAGGTGCTGCTGATTTATTCTGACATTTTCTCCTCACAAGCAGGAGTTATTATTACTCTCCTGTTTAATCACCTGCACCTGCCTTACATATTATGTATTCCTGCCCCTCACCCTGCACCTTGCTGGTCATTGATTGTGTACCCTGGATTGTACTCCACTGCCTGGACCTGCACTCCTGTCTACTAGACTTATGCAAACTGCAGCTCCACTGCTGTCTGTTAGTTTGTCTCATCTACTCTGCAGCTTTTTGTCTTTGCTTGGATCCAGTCTGTATATCTCCAGCATGGAATCTGTGCAGCTCCAGCCAGCTGAGCCTCTGCAAACAGTTCATCCTATTGCTGCATGTGAATCTGACATCCACTCTGCAGCATACGATTATTGATGGTATCCAGTTTTGCATACTTGCAAGTTTCTGTTCACCACCGGTTCCAGTCCAGTTCAAGCCTCTAGTTCCAGTCCGGTTCAAGTATCACTCCTGGTTTTCCCGCATTGCCTGGACTATGTTTTTGTTTAAATAAACAGTTTATATTTCACTATGCTCCTGACTCCATAGCTGTCATTACAAGTATCCAGTTACATAACGTGTACCACTTAGCTCCTAAGAGACCCTACGTTACACCGTCAGAGATACCTGCTACAGAGGCATACCCCTACCTTGTATATGCACCGCTACCCACATACATCACCGCCTGGTGATCGTTATGTTCCGCTCAACGTAACTGTGAGTATGGCTGTACAAACACATTGCTGCACAAATAAACCAGTGTGCTTTGGTAAGTCTTGGGCTGCCTAGTGTATCTGGAAGATTTCACTATTGTATACTCTCTATATCAGATAGTACACACATAAAACGGACTGTCTCCGTCTATTTAGCCACCGCCCTGGAACACCCAGCAATTTTCCAAGATATCCCAATCACAGCAGTGCCTTTGTGCTTACACTCTGTGTAACACATGCGTCATAGGCGTGTTTAGGGTTTGCGCACACACGCGGTAGCAAAAAAAAACACTAATCTCCATGGACATTAGCATTGCTTGTGGCTCTGAATCAGGCCCTTTATGCCTTAATAAAAATTATTAAATCTGTTTTATTTATTTGTCGTTTTTTTTTTTCATAGCTGTTACTCCAGCTACTGAGGACTTATACAATCACAAAGATGGCGCTATTTGAAGCATTCAACTGGCTAATTAAGACCAGGAGGTCCTCATTAGTCAGTTACCATCTGGACACAATTATTGAGTTGACATCTTCTGACCCCCTCATCATGGGAGGTCAGAAGCCTGGGAGAAGTACACTTCCCTCTCAGTACCTCACCAGCTGTATCCTCTCAGTATATACATACGCAAAACTGATCTGTGTGTAGCAGCTCTGTGGTTTTCTATGTCAGTCTAAATATAAATTACTTACATTACTGTGTGCATGAAAAGTATATGTATCAAGTGATTTAAAAAACAATGTTTGTAAAAATCCAAGGTACATTGCTTATGCTAATCATTGATTTAGCTAGCAGATACTGTCTAAGAAAAACATCGACTAGTCATGAAAAAGATAAAAAAGAGCTATACCAAGCTATAATATTTTTTAGCATGCAAGTGCTGGAATGACATGTAATCTTTTCAGTCATTGGATTGCTGTCTGGTACTGTAACTATGGTACTTGATATCCACTAATTCTGACTGGAATTTGTACTCTTTAGCTTTCCATAGATTACGTTCTAGACTTATGTTTGTGATACATTGATAACGTACAAGGGGTTTCCTTTTGGTCATAAAATTGGAATGTTGACACAATCATCCCCAAAGGAGACTTTTCATACTACGTTAAAGGACCACTAAACCTGCATTTCATTATGGACAATATAAAAGTATGGCTAATAACCTTTTTTTATGATACCTGAGGTTCCCAAACTCCTCCATTACAGTCCAGGTTTTAAGGCTATCCATGCTTGAGTCCACATGGCTAAATTCAATTGACTGAGGTACTAATTAAGTCACCTGTGCTCAACCATAGATATCCCAAAACCCTGGACTGTAGTGGCGGAATTTGGGAACCTCTGTATTATACTAAAAATGAATCTTCAAAAAATCAGGTTGTCATGTTTGCGCGATGACCTAATCGAAGATGTGGCACACATGCACATCACACCTAGCCAGTCGGTATATCAGTGCTTACAGGTGCTGACAGTGGGCGTCTCAGCCCTTTAACATTTGGATGCACTAATGTACATCAAGGAAGGACTCTACATAAAGTTGCAGACTCAGTCAGGTGCAGCGTTTCTGCATACAATGCTGAATCAGCCTCATTAACCTTGAATGATTCTGTTTTGTTTAATATAAGTGTTCATGGGTCCATTAGAGGTTAGCAAGTTGGAGACTTCTACTTTATTATATCATCTCCACTTAACATGAGTTCACCATGTGGACGGTGCAGCACTTTTGGCCATGGACCAGTGTTCAGAAGCCCATAATTAACCCAAGACATCCCCAAAATACCTGAGCATTTAAGCAGTTTATATAAAGCCAATGTTCCCATAGTTAAGCGATTACACGGAGCTGTGAAAATGTTTCTGACGTGAAAAGAGTTACGTCTGATTTCAGCATGCGAAGAATTAATGTGACATTTAAAAGTCTCAGTTATCGGTGCCGAGATATATCCCATTTATGATGATGTAGGGGTATTTTGTTAAATACTAGGGAAGTTTGTCTAGAGGACATATAGTTTGGAAAACCTGAATACAGGAATGCCGAGTCATTGTAGGCCATGGAAAAAATGTCCATCACAGTCCTCTGGTTGATCGAAGCAAAATTCCTCTGCCCCTTTACACATCATACTCAGACTTATGGAGAACTTTGTAAAGGGGGTGCACAAAGATGGAGAAGCTTTCATGTAGCCGAGAGGAACATTTCCACTTCTGAGTGATGCTAAAGTTAAGAAAGGAATCTTTGTTAGTCCGCAAATTCGTTAACTTCTTAAGAATGAAAACTTTGACCGAGTCCTCCAGGTTAATGAGAAAGCAGCTTGGAAGGCCTGTAAAGGTGTAGTGGATGGCTTCTTGGGTAACAGAAGAGCGGGAAACTATGTTGAGATTGTGAACAACCTTCTAGAAAAGTATCATCAATTAGGCTGCAAAATGTCACTCAGAATCCACTTTCTGGACTCTCATCTGGACATCTACCCTGATAACTGTGGTGCAGGGAGTGACGAGCACGGTGAGCGATTCCACCAAGACATTTCAGCAATGGAAGGAAGACATCAGGGTAGATGGAACACGCCTATGCCTGCTGACTATGCCCCAGAAGAGGAGTACAAGCGACAACCAAAGAGAAATTGATATCATGAATAGGCCACTATTTGAGAGAGTATTTTCGGTTGCTGTATGTTGTTTCATTTTGTGTTCTTATATGTGATTGATTGATTGAATTGAAACAACTGTTATTTATGTTGTATCAAGAATATATCAAATTCATTTAAAATTGCTTTTCACTATGGCTATATTACTGAAGTACATACAGTATAGCTCTAGTAGTGTAGCTCAAAAACTAGAGCTTATAAAAACATAATGTAGTCATATTCATTTTTCTTGACCTCAAATTAGTAAAATATGACTTTTTAGAAACAAATGAAAAGTATTTCTTTGTTGTACAGTGTTATTTGCAACTCTGCATGCGCAAAAATTCAGAAATCCCCTACGAGGCATTTGTTGCACAAAGATACTGTTGCAATCGGGGCAGACTGTATCTGAGATGGGACGCCAAAGTTATGGGGTGGCTATAAGTGAAGAAAAAGTCCATCTCATGGGCGTGTAATGGGAGTATCTGAGGTGTCTCAGTGAAAGCGGCTGCATTCCAAGAGGCGCAGCCTCAGATGCCATAGACTGAGTAACTGCACCTGCCATAGTGGCAATGGTGCACGCAATGGTGACATCTAAAGAAACATCGGCAGCATGCACAGGTGCTTAAAGTGGGCATCTCACTCTTTGCACATTCAGACGCATGATACTACACATGGGGAGGGCTGATGCTAGCATTTGCATATTATCGCAGCTGCGACTCTGGCAACAGACGCAAGAGCAGACGCAGCAACGTCCACCACTGCTTTAGGTCCTAGGGGTTGCTGTTAAATAACAACAAGAACATGCTGCTACTTAATGTAAAAGTTCATATTTTTCCAGCAATAGGCTGTGAATGCATTCGATAAAAACATAAAGCAGTTTGGTTGTAATTTTGGTTTTTCAGATTCTCTTAATCAGTCATTAGGTCTCCAATTAATATAAGATCATATTGAGGTCACATGCAGTATTCAGATCACTGTAAAGACTATACACATGTTCTCATTGGTGATGCAAGTATGAGAATGCCCAGTGCGACAGCTGTATAAGACATGTCTCCATTTGCTGTGTGTGCCCATCGCGTCAGTGACCTTAGACTGTAATTTATGGCAAATAACAAAAAAAAGAAAAAATGGCGCCAATATATAATTTACACAGAACTGAAGTGTTTGCTGCTTTCAAAAACGGGGATTACTCGGTCCCCATATATATAGACTACAAAATGGAAAATAATTTCTCTCTAAAAAAAGAGAATAATAAATCATTATTTTTCATTACAGAACTGTGTGTTAGCGCTTTTCTATTTTTCCATTTTGTTATTTATGGCGTCAGGTATCACTACTGTATACAATGTATGAAATGTCCTTATGTCATTTGTCTGTTTTGTGGAAATGAATTTGTGTGAAAGCTAAAATAATCAAAATTTCCCTGTTAGATTCTCCTTGATAATCCAGAGTTGCTAATCCCGCATGATAATCCATCTGACAGTGGTTCTTACAGTGTTCCTCAAGAGAGTATTGATCAGGTAAGTAGGTTCCATTTTTGCCTACTATGTCGTCATGTTATTTTTTTCTTTTTAGTTATTAATAATAATTCCCCATTTCCACCGCCACACAATCCACATGTATTTTTTGTGTGACTACTGGGCTTACTCCCTACATCCTTCACCTTCTTTTAAAGTGGACCAATCAACCCTACATAGTCCTCATTTGAGACTTTAATTTATATAATATTTGATTTTGTGTGTTGTAGCAGAAAAACATTTGCAGATACCATTCCATTCTACAGGTAGTGGCCATCTTTCTCTTACAGCTTCTACAAAAATATGTATACTTAGCTAGAATGTATCGTACTCCCTCTCTTCTGTGTGGAATGACTCTAATATTAAGGAGGAGCTGCCAGTGGGAGTTGGGGATAAAAGCATTTAGAACTAAAACAAAAAGTAATCCTTTCCGAGCAGCCCTGCACAAGGTTCTCAAAGGAAATAAAATAAATAAATAAAAGATCTAAGGCAGCTTTATGTAATATCTATAACACATTGTTACTCCAAGAGTCTTTGAGGACCAGAAAAATTGCAGCAGAATCTGGTAATTTGGAATTAGAAATTCACAGAGAAAAAGAAGTTAGTCAATGCCTTAATGATGTAAATAACATGAGTTAGGTGGGGAAAGGCAGAGTGTGGAATCTGGGGGGTAGGGGGTCAAGCTGGAATAGAGGCAGGGCATCAATCCATTTGGGGATGCTTAAATCCAGGGGAGCTTCTTGGAAGGGAATGCACATCAGTAGATAAGTATTGCGTGAGTATGGAAGGACACCCAGGAAGCCATACCTTGTGAATCATACACTTGGTCAGTTATATTTGCCATATAGATTTGAAATCGATGAAAGAGGTGGCGGATTAAGTTTCTTTCATGCTACAGTGATCTCACATGTAATGGAGCTAAGACTGTACCCGATGGTTAGAGACTTCTGGAATTGACAACTGTAGTGAAATGTATTTTATATCCGATAGAATTTAAAAAAATGTAAGCTAGACTGCACTGCAGATCTGGGATTGCTTGTCCATTACTCTTTGCCAGAGCGCGGGTCCTGAAGCTATGCCAAATACAGGCCTTTGTATTTATGGTGAGGTATTTCTTTGAAGCTTCCTCCTCCTCCATCTGCTTGTGCCAGGTCTATTTTCCCAGAAATGGTCTCCTCCGATATGAATATATCCTCAAATTTTGTCAAGGGATATTGCACAGGATTGTCTTGCAATCACCACAGATTTGGATGCTTCCCGGCTTGGCCTTTATTTAAAACTGGTACTGTCAGTGTAGCCCACTCACTCCATTCTACAGACAGCCCCAGAGTCTAATAGATAACAATAACCAATCTTATGGTGCTGCACTCCAGAGCAGCAATGACCAAATCAAGCGAGTCACCAACTCATAAAAAGACAATATGAAACAAAGGATAGACCACAGATGTGCTAAACATTGTCCCAATATATATTACGTGCTCAGGTTGAAGACGCAGTCACAAATTCCATCGCTTCTAATGATGCATATGTAAAAGAAAGGATAGATGGAGACAATAGTGTTAAAATGGGTACACACTGGACGATCTGTGTACCTAGCGATGACGGACGTAGCAGGCCCGGCGGGGTTGCCGGCATCGGCAAGTATATACACACTTGCCGATGCCGGCAACGGCGAACGCCGGCAAGGAGAGGGTGGTGTTCTGGGTCATGCTGCATTCGGCAGCATGGCATCGCTAACAATATCCCCAGATTGTACTGCATGTACGGACGGGAGCGCGCATCATTCATCGGTAAGTGCATACACACTGGACAATATCGTTATCATTCACATAAATCGTCCAGTGTGTACAGGGCTTGATACTGGCATAAATGGTCAACACCTCACGTGTGTCTACATGGTATAGATGATGGATAAATCCCAACAGCTCTCCAGATGACAAAGTACCACCATAAGCTGTATTACACCCAGGCGTGATAAAATCATAGTCACACTATGTAAGATGACTTACATGTACAGATGTGTCCACATACAGTACATCTAGCCTTCTTGCGCGTTAAACAGCCCTTCTAGTCGCGCCGTGCCGTGACTCGTAGCGCTGAGCATCTTTTTCTGCAACTGTTTTCCTTTATATGTGTCTTGTGCGCACAGTGATGTGAATAGGACGCACAAGCATCTTCTGATTAAAATGATATGCGGCATGTCTATGTTCTGTGTGGGTCTGTGGGTGTATCTGCATGCGAAAAGCAGAGTCACAGCCGCTGACCCTGTAACGTAGCATTTTGCATGCAGATATGGGCGAATAAGACGCATCTGAAGGAAAAAAGTCGCACAAAAATACGCTCGGCACTACTAAGTAATACAGTGCTCACACGTTATGTGTAACGCTACTTGTACCGCACAGGAGTTAGATGAATGTGGACACATCTGTATGGTTACAGACTAAATAGCAGATGGCAAACTCATAAAGGTTTCTTTAGATCTTCTAATCTCTGATGTTAGATCTTGTATATACAGTATGATCATTTTTTCAATCCGGCAATAAAAACATACAAAATGCAACCCACTATGTTTAGTAAAATACACTGGGGGAAGTATCCATACCATTAGGATGGTATATGCCACATAGTCCACTCAGGTGGGCATATGGAACCCAGGTATCTCAGCACAGACTGGAAATGGACTAATGGATGAGACACTGCACACCAAAATGAACACTCCTCCAGTGCGTTTCAACACTCTGCGGTCTCTTTTTCAAGTTTTTTGTATACCTAATAACAAGGCTAAAAACCGAATAATGTATAAATATATTGCAGATGGGTTAAAAAAAACAGAATGGTGATAACAGTACTTAACTCACCTCACTCCGACATGTTAGACATATATACACTGGCGTCTTTTTCACGGCTGCCATATTGTAAATAATCAATAAAGTTATAAAAGTGAACAGACGTGATGCACTCATAATGCATTGCGGCCACATGCATACTCCGGTTGCTTAGTAACTGCATGTGGGGACAGACATTCACAGCCACCTCGTTGTTTATGGACAATGTAAAAGTCTATTGCAATAGCTTAAAAAGCCAGAATGATAAAAGCACCTTGCTCACCTCATTCTAGTGTGTCAAACAGCATACACGGCTGCCATATTGTAAACAATCAATAAAGTTATATAAATGAACAGACGTGAGATCACACCCATAATGCATTGCGGCCACATGTGGGGACAAGCATACACAATCGCCATGTTGTTTATGGACAATAAAGTTGGACCAAGAGTAAATTAATACCTCATGCCCAAAATGCATTGTGTCGCTCAGCAAAACTAAGTTGCCTAGCACCACATGTTTTACTATCCAGAATTCTCATGGTTTACTAGCTTACCTAAGTCTTCCTCCAGCCCTGGTCGGGTGGCTTATGGAACCAAGAGTTGTCTTGAAGAATTTTGCGGTGACATTAGGCTCCAGCTTAGTGCAGGCATTGATGCCTTTTAAAGTTCCTCAGCTGTTATCAAAGACAGATTGCATGCTCTCTAGCAACTGCTGTAAAACTATTTGAACAGGATGTGCAGCTGGGAAGACTGTATCTTATGAGTGGATTTCCATTTGAATTTGATTTCCCTAAGCCACTAACAACCCAATAAAGTTTTGCCACCATCATGTATCACATATAAATAAAGTTTACGCAGTCAGTCTTTATATTTAAAGTTCACCTTTATGTTCTCCACTGGCAGGACAACCTCATCCATATCTGTGTGGAGCTTAACTGTGCATATGCACTGTGCAACTGTGATATGCAAGAACAACTGGCCCTAATCCGTTCTATTAGTGACAAACTTTGTAGCTCAATGTCCTGCATCTCAGGGCAGGCCCAGATACCTTGGCAGTCTTTTACTCTGCAATGCTCTGCAGATGCAGCCAAGACAGCTCCTTTATAACTTGGCACGGTCAGTGCAGTTTCATATGCAACTACCTGGTGCACACCAGGCTTTTTAAATCTGTCCTGAGGCAGCACACACGTTCTGCCTGGCCCGCTTGTGGCATCATAAACAAACCTGGTCACAGAAATAGCAGTGATGGGGTCCTGGGTAGGTTTACCACAACAGAAGCATGGGCGTCTCTGACCAGGAATCATTTTATGTGTGGCGCACTCACACACCGGGCCTTCCTGCTGTACTTCAGCTGCATCCCTGGCTTCTGTCTCTATGGAAAGAGCTAGCGACGGACCAGCAGTCTACTCTGGATGCTTTCGCTAATCATGCCACATACTAACTGCATCCCTTGCTGCTGTCTCTATGGAAAGAGCTAGCGACGGACCAGCAGTCTATTCTGGATGCTTTCGCTAATCATGCCACATACTAACTACATCCCTGGCTGCTGTCTCTATGGAAAGAGCTAGCGACGGACCAGCAGTCTATTCTGGATGCTTTCGCTAATCATGCCACATACTAACTGCATCCCTGGCTTCTGTCTCTATGGAAAGAGCTAGCGACGGACCAGCAGTCTATTCTGGATGCTTTCGCTAATCATGGCACATACTAACTGCATGCCTGGCTGCTGTCTCTATGGAAAGAGCTAGCGACAGACCAGCAGTCTATTCTGGATGCTTTCGCTAATCATGCCACATACTAACTGCATCCCTTGCTGCTGTCTCTATGGAAAGAGCTAGCGACAGACCAACAGTCTATTCTGGATGCTTTCGCTAATCATGCCACATACTAACTGTATCCCTGGCTGCTGTCTCTATGGAAAGAGCTAGCGACAGACCAGCAGTCTATTCTGGATGCTTTCGCTAATCATGCCACATACTAACTGCATGCCTGGCTGCTGTCTCTATGGAAAGACCTAGCGACGGACCAGCAGTCTACTCTGGATGCTTTCGCTAATCATGGCACATACTAACTGCATGCCTGGCTGCTGTCTCTATGGAAAGAGCTAGCGACAGACCAGCAGTCTATTCTGGATGCTTTCGCTAATCATGCCACATACTAATTGGTCTCTAAGGGCGTCTGCTTTTTCTGCTCCAAGCTGGCAGTGCGCTGGATAATTTCTTCATTCAGCCACATGTTTTGTTAGAGCTTCTCTCAGCAATCACTGATGGCATTAGTGACCCTGTAAAATGTCCACAATATCCTTTTAAGTATTTATCAGCAACTTCTAAATGAACTGATAAACTATGCAATAATCTATGTCTTAGGGCCCATGACACTCAGTAATACTGCTACTTTCTTATCTTCCTGAGCATTGTTGACCTAGCAGTATAATGCCGACCTTTTCTATATACGTTGCCTAGTCCACATTATCACTCTCGAAACTGATCTAGATCCAAAACAGTATATGCTGCTATCTCCTTTTAAACTGATTCACTTGCAAATCAGAAATTGCAGCACTTGTGATGCCCTCCATATACTTCTGCACAGACTCGGCAAGTACCAATGCCCTGCCGAACGCACCATGAGACTCGCTGACATCCATTAAGTGCAGGGATGAAAGGATGGCGTACTTTACTCCTCTTTGCTAGAGTTTCATATGTGGGAGGATGTTTTAATGTATGACAGCATATTCAGATAGTATGCAGTCAGAATGTTGACAACTAATATTAGGTTTAGGGTTAGGCTGCAGTTAGGGTTAGATTAAGGTTATGCTGCAGTTAGGGTTAGTTTAAGGTTAGGCTGCAGTTAGGGTTAGTTTAAGGTTAGGCTGTTTAGGGTTAGTTTAAGGTTGAGCTGCAGTTAGGGTTAGTTTAGGGTTGAGCTGCAGTTGGGAATAGTATAGGGTTGAGCTGCAGTTAGGGTTAGTTTAGGGTTGAGATGCAGTTATGGTTAGTTTAGGGTTGAGCTGCAGTTAGGGATAGTATAGGGTTGAGCTGCAGTTAGGGTTAGTTTAGGGTTGAGCTGCAGTTATGGTTAGTTTAGGGTTGAGCTGCAGTTAGGGATAGTATAGGGTTGAGCTGCAGTTAGGGATAGTTTAGGGTTGAGCTGCAGTTAGGGTTAGTTTAGGGTTGAGCTGCAGTTAGGGATAGTATAGGGTTGAGCTGCAGTTAGAGTTAGTTTAGGGTTGAGCTGCAGTTAGAGTTAGTTTAGGGTTGAGCTGCAGTTAGGGTTAGGCTCAAAAGTGAATGGGAAATTGCATTGTCGACATGACATTATGTCAGTATTGACATTTTGATATCCATGCCGAATGTCGGCATTCAGACAATGTCAACATTCTGAATGTGGACTAAATATACCACACTCATTCAGATTGGAGCAAACACTATACTTCTTTACTGGATAACAGCATGTAACAACAGTGTGGCTTGGAACAGGAACACATACATTACACTAACCAGGAAGTAACAAGTTCCAGCATATCTTACCACCAGACATCCTAATATATATAGTGCCACAAACACCACAGCCTTCATACCTGTTATTTTATTATTCACTTGGAAATAAATCACATTTTGAAATAAAATGTATCCCATATTGGCTTCAGTTAAGGTTAGGAAACAGGAAACCTGACATCAACAAAGGGTAGTATTATTATTATTATTATTAAACTTTATAGGGCGTCATAATTGGTCTGCAGCGTCATACATAGGGCAAAACAATAAGACAGTACATGGTAAAACAGTTCTGTATAGAGAACAGTACAATACAGTAGACAAGTATCAAATAGCACTACAACTCTCAATAAAGGAAGGGGTGCAATGGAAATAGTCAGCATAAGCTGAAATTTGTACCCATTAGTGTGGGCGCAGATATCAGGTCTATGTCGTCTGAAGAAAAGAAAACAATGAATGAGTGGAATCCAGGGGCAGAGAGCCCATGGAGGGGGTGTAGAGAGTAGCTGGTGTGTAAGAGAAGTAGGTGATGAGAACAGGAGGGAGGAGGGTCCTGCTCATGGAGCTTACAGTCTAAAGGGAAGGGGGAGACTAATGGAAGACATAAAAAGCTAAGGGCAGGAAGCAGGAGTGAGAGAATTAGAGAGTGCAATAGGGTAGACTACCTGGTGACATGGTTAAGTGGTGGACGGATATGCTTTTATGAACAGGTGGGTTTTCATAATTTGCTTAAAGTAAAGCAGGCAGGGGGATAGTCTGATGGAACGAGGGAGTTTGAGGGGGGACAGTACTGGAGAAATCTTGGATTCTGGTAATTGTAATGTCCGAGTCCCATAGCAGAATTGTGATGGGGTCTTTTAAGCTCCATCATAAAGCCATTCCCACCACAATGTCTATTCCATTCCAAGTCATTCTCCAGTAGGGCAGGCTACAAATTACATTAGCAGCAATCAGGAGCATAAGTCTGAATTATATATAGTCCCTTTATCCTCAGTGTTTTCCAAACCACATAACTACCTTGAATCATTTACCATGTGTATACTTTAAGGCACATGCTTTCCTCTGGGACAGGGTTCCCATGTGTTGTAGGGCTTCATATTGGTCATATGGGCTGCTAATAATACTATATATATATATATATATATATACACAAAATGAACCCTTATATCGCGTGTACACTGGTTCAGCTGCACCAATTAGGTGGACCTCTGCTAGTAGAGGACCTAAAAATAGAAATGGAAGAGAAGGGGTAGCTTTGGTGCGCTACAACTTTGAGTATTAATTGAACAGAAGAAATTTCCACCACTTAGGGGGATTTATTGCCATATTAGCTGTTGGTCAAACACAACCCTCTAGTTAGTCTTCAAATCACCATCAATGGTGTAGGAATTACAACAGTTTCAATTTGTGCCTCCCACTTTTTAAGGGGCCAAAAGTAATGGGACTATCAACTCAAAAGCTATTTCATGGACAGGTGTGGGCTATTCCCTCGTTATTTCATTATCAATTAAGCAGGTAAAAGGTCTGGAGTTGATTCTAGGTGTGACATTTGCATTTGGAATCAGTTGCTGTCGACTCTCAATATGAGATCCAAAGAGCTGTCACTATCAGTGAAGCAAACCATCATTAGGCTGAAAAATCAAAGCAAACCCATCAGAGAGATAGCAAAAACATTAGGTGTGGCCAAATCAACTGTTTGGAACATTCTTAAAAAGAAAGAATGCACCGGAGAGCTCAGCAACACCAAAAGACCCAGAAGACCATGGAAAACAACTGTGGTGGATGACAAAAGAATTATTTCTCTGGTGAAGAAAAACCCCTTCACAACAGTTGGCCAAATCAAGAACACTCTCCAGGAGGTAGATGTATATGTGTCAAAGTCAACAATATAGAGGGTTCACCACAAGATGCAAACCATTGGTGAGCCACAAAAACAGGAAGACCAGATTACAGTTTGCCAAACAACATCTAAAAAAGCCATTACAGTTCTGGAACAACATCCTATTGACAGATGAGACAAAGATCAACTTGTACCAGAGTGATGGGAAGAGAAGGAAAGGAACTGCTCATGATCCAAAACATACCACCTCATCAGTGAAGCATGGTGGTGGTAGTGTCATGGCGTGGGCATGTATGGCTGCCAATGGAACTGGTTCCCTTGTATTTATTGATGATGTGACTGCTGACAAAAGCAGCAGAATGAATTCTGAAGTGTTTCGGGCAATATTATATGCTCATATTCAGTCAAATGCTTCAGAACTCATTGGACGGCGCTTCACAGTGCAGGTGAACAATGACCCGAAGCATACTGCAAAAGCAACCAAAGAGTTTTTTAAGGCTAAAAAGTGGAATGTTATGCAATGGCCAAGTCAATCCCCTGACCTGAATCCGATTGAGCATGCATTTCACTTGATGGAGACAAAACTGAAGGGAAAACGCCCTAAGAACAAGCAGGAACTGAAGACATTTGCAGTAGAGGCCTGGCAGAGCATCACCAGGGATGAAACCCAGCGTCTGGTGATGTCTATGCATTCCAGACTTCAGGCTGTAATTGCCTGCAAAGGATTTGCAACAAAGTATTCAAAAGTGAAAGTTAGATTTAGGATTGTTTAGTTTGTCCCATTACTTTTGGCCCCTTAAAAAGTGGGAGGCACATATAGAAACCGTTGTAATTCCTACACCGTTCACCTGATTTGGATGTAATTACCCTCAAATTAAATCTGAAAGTCTGCAGTTAAATCACATCTTGTTTGTTTCATTTCAAAGCCATTGTGGTGGTGAATAGAGGCCAAAATCTGAAAATTCTGTCAATGTCCCAATATTTATGGACCTGACTGTATATCCGGTATAGTGGCCGGCACTCCAAGGTATAGGTATAAAGCCAGGGTGTACCTCCGGAAGCCCTCTGCAGACCCCTTCAATAAGCAAAATATGGCAGCACTCCGTGGACTTGAAAAGAATCACAGTACATCATCTGGTAACACCAACGTTTCAAGGACCTTGAAAAAAGATGTAGTAAACATCTGAAACGTTGGTGTTACCAGACGATGTAGTGTGATTCTTTTCAAATCCACGGAGTGCTGCCATATTTGATGTGGGCTGCAGGCTTAAATGCATTGATCAATCCATGAACCAAAACCCCATTATTTATATATTATTGTGAGTGATTTAACAATGGTGAGTGCTGAGTTTTCTGTTTTTATTTATGTAAGCAATGTGGTCACAAGCCACTTGCACCCCATGCCTGAGAATGGCGAGTGCAGTGTATTTCTGACTTTGTGCACATGTGTGTGTGTGTGTGTGTATATGTATGTATGTGTATATATATATATATTAGGGGTGTGCACCAGCCACTTTTTGTGTTTTGGATCTGGATCTTTCTTCGTGTTTTGGATCTGGATTGGTTTTGCCAAAACCACCCTTCCGTGTTTTGGGTTCTGGGTTTTGTGTTTTGGATCTGTATTTTTTTGAAAAAAAGCATAAAAACAGCTAAAATCACAGAATTTGTAGGTATTTCTGCTCCTATGCTATTATTCACCTCAATAACCTTAATTTCCACTCATTTCCAGTCTATTCTGAACACCTCACACCTCACAATAGTGTTTTTATGTCCAAAAGGTTGCACCGAGGTAGCTGGATGACTATGCTAAGCGACACGAGTGGGCGGCACAAACACGTGACCCATCTAGGCGTGATACTGCAGTGGCAGACAGGATGGCAGTTTGAAAAACTAGGCCCCAAACTGTACATAATGCAAAGAAAAAAAAGAGGTGCAAGATGGAATTGTCCTTGGGCCCTCCCACCCACCCTTATGTTGTATAAACAGGACATGCACACTTTAACAAACCAATCATTTCAGTGCCAGGGTCTGCCACACAACTGTGGCTGAAATGATTGGTTCGTTTGGGCCCCCACTAAACAAGCTGGCAATTAATCTGTCCCTGCACAAACTGGCTCTACGGAGGCAAGATGTCATCCTCATCCTCCTCATCCACCGATTCCTCACCCTCTTCAGCGTGTACATCCTCATCCTCACAAAGTATTAACTCGTCCCCACTTGAATCCACCACCACAGGTCCCTCTGTACGTTCTGGAGGCTGGTCTCCCTGGAAGAGCTGATAATTAATTTTGATGAACATCATCTTCTCCACATTCTGTGGAAGCAACCTCCTACGCCTTTCGCTGACAAGGTTCCCGGCTGCACTAAACACTCTTTCGGAGTACACACTGGAGGGGGGGCAACTCAGGTAAAATAGAGCCAGTTTGTACAGGGGCCTCCAAATTGCCTCTTTTTTCTGCCAGTACAGGTATGGACTGTCTGACATGCCTACTTGGATGCTGTCACCGATGTAATCCTCCACCATTCTGTCATTGGTGACAGTATCATATGCAGTGACAGTAGACATGTCAGAAATTGTTGCCAGGGCCTTCAGTCCGGACCAGATGTCCAAACTTGGTCCTGCCTGCCCTGCATCACCGCCAGCGGGTTGCTTAGGATACCTAAGTTTTTTCCTGGCAGCCCCAGTTGCGGGAGAAAATGAAGACGGAGCTGTTGACGTGTCACGTTCCGCTTCAGCTGACAGTGTGTTCACCAGCAGGTCTTTGCACCTCTGCAGGCTTGTGTCGGCCGGAAAGAGAGACACCACATTTAAACCTAGGATCGAGCACGGTGGCCAAAATGTAGTGGTCTGATTTCAACAGATTGACCACCCTGGAATCCTGGCAAAGCGAATGAAGGGCTTCATCCACAAGTCCCACATGCCGAGCGGAATCGCTCCGTCTTAGCTCCTCCTTCACTTTCTCCAGCTGCTTCTGCAAAAGCCTGATGAGGGGAATGACCTGACTCAAGCTGGCAGTGTCTGAACTGACTTCACGTGTGGCAAGTTCGAAGGGCTGGAGAACCTTGCACAACACGGAAATCATTCTCCACTGCGCTTGAGTCAGGTGCATACCCCCTCCTTTGCCTATGTCATAGGTGGATGTATAGGCTTGTATGGCCTTTTGCTGCTCCTCCATCCTCTGAAGCATATAGAGGGTTGAGTTCCACCGCGTCACAACCTCTTGCTTCAGGTGATGGCGGGGCAGGTTCAAGAGTGTTTGCTGGCGCTCCAGTCTTCGGCACGCAGTCGCCGAATGGCGAAAGTGGCCAGAAATTTTTCGGGCCACCCAAAGCGTCTCCTGCACGCCCCTGTCGCTTTTCAGAAAATTCTGCACCACCAAGTTTATTGTGTGAGCAAAACATGGGACGTGCTGGAATTTGCCCAGATGTAATGCCCGCACAATATTGGTGGCGTTGTCAGATATCACAAATCCCCAGGAGAGTCTAAGTGGGGTAAGCCACTGGGCGATGATTTCCCTCAGTTTCTCTAAGAGGTTGTCGGCGGTGTGCCTCTTACTGAAACCGGTGATACACCGCGTAGCCTGCCTTGGAACGAGCTGGCGTTTCTGAGATGCTGCTACTGGTGACGCTGCTGCTGTTGCTGCGTAAGGTGATACATCTACCCAGTGGGCTGTCACAGTCATATAGTCCTTAGTCTGCCCTGTTCCACTTGTCCGTGGTTAAGTGGACATTAGGTACAACCGCATTTTTCAGGACACTGAGGACACTTTTTCTGACGTTTCTGTACAGTCTCGGTATCGCCTGCCTAGTGAAGTGGAATCTAGACGGGATTTGGAACCGGGGACACACTACCTCCATCAATTGTCTAAATCCCACTGCACTAATGGCGGATACCGGACGCACATCTAACACCAACATAGCAGTCAAGGCCTCAGTTATACGTTTTGCTTCAGGATGACTGCTGTCGTACTTCATCCTCCTCGCTAAGGACTGTTGGAGGGTCAATTGTTTAGTAAAAGTATTGGTGTTCCTACTTCCTCTCTGGGATGATGAACGACTCCCAGCAGCAGCAACAGCAGTAGGCGTAGCAATGCAGGATCCTCCGGAGGAATCCCGGATAGGAGAGTCAGTCATGCTAGTGACATGGCCTGCAGGACTACTTCCGATCCTGACTAAGGAGGAAATTGACGAGGAGGGAGTTGACGGTGTGGTTTGCAGGCGCTTGGATACAACAGGACAACGGGATTTAGGTGTCCCTGGACTGCTTACGGTCTTAGCCAAAGTTTCTGAACTTGACAGTAACTTTTTATGAACGCGCTGCAGGTGCCGTATAAGGGAGGATGTTCCTAGGTGGTTGACGTCCCTACCCCTACTTATTTCACCTTTACATATGGTACATATGGCAAGACAGTTGCCCAGGCATGACCGTGATGGGCTTTTTCATCCCACGGACAACAACTGTCTCCCCCGGAGCCTGATTTAAACAAACCACATCACCATCAGAATCCTCCTCGCCAACTTCCTCCTCAGCGCCAGCTACACCAGTATCCTCATCCTGTTGTACTTCAACAGTGACATCTTCAATTTGCATATCAGCAAGTGGACTGTGGGTGCTCCTTTCAGCACTTGCAGGGGGCGTGCAAATGGTGGAAAGAGCCACCTCTTCCCGTCCAGTGCTGGGAAGGTCAGGCATCGCAACCACCACCACACTTGGACTCTCCTTGGGGATTTGTGATATCTTCTTAGAACGCACAGTTCTTCACTGAGCTTTTGCCAGCTTAACTCTTTTGATTTTTTTAGTGGGAGGAGGGCTTCCATCGTCATGTGAAGCTGAACCACTAGTCATGAACATACTAGGGATCGACCTTAGCCGTTCCTTGCCACTCCGTGTCGTAAATGGCAAATTGGCAAGTTTACGTTTCTCTTCAGCAGATTTAAATGTTTTTTTCAAGGTCATTTTCCTGAACTTTGTCATTTGGGATTGTATGTGCCCTCTATTATGACATTGGGCATCGGCCTTGGCAGACGACGTTGATGGCATGTTATCGTCTATGTCATGACTAGTGGCAGCAGCTTCAGCACTAGGAGGAAGTGGTTCTTGATCTTTCTCTATTTTATTTTTATCGGAGAAAGTTTGGTCCTCCATTTATGTTATATCGATTTGATATATACGTGCGGCTAAACACAGAAAATATTTTTTTATTTTTGCTGGAGAGTAGTGCACTTTGTGGGTTACACCAGCCTTTAAGAAATGAGCCAGCCGGCTCTTTACTTATGGGACACAGGCGCACGCTTGGCGCTGCTCCTTTGTTGATGCACGTGCGGCTACTGCGCACACAATTCACAAACACAGAAAATAATTTTTTTTTTGGTTTGGACTGGAGTGTACTTTGGGGGTTACAGCACCCTTTAACGGTCAAGCCAGCCGGCCCTTTACTTATGACACAGGCGCACGCTTGGCACTACTTTGTTGATGCACGTGCGGCTACTGCGCACACAATTCACAAACACAGAAAATAATTTTTTTTTTGGTTTGGACTGGAGTGTACTTTGGTGGTTACAGCACCCTTTAACGGTCAAGCCAGCCGGCCTTTTACTTATGACACAGGCGCACGCTTGGCACTACTTTGTTGATGCACGTGCGGCTACTGCGCACACAATTCACAAACACAGAAAATATATTTTTTTTTGGTTTGGACTGGAGTGTACTTTGGGGGTTACAGCACCCTTTAACGGTCAAGCCAGCCGGCCCTTTACTTATGACACAGGCGCACGCTTGGCACTACTTTGTTGATGCACGTGCGGCTACTGCGCACACAATTCACAAACAGAAAATCATTTTTTGGGGGGTTTGGACTGGAGTGTACTTTGGGGGTTACAGCACCCTTTAACGGTCAAGCCAGCCGGCCCTTTACTTATGACACAGGCGCACGCTTGGCACTACTTTGTTGATGCACGTGCGGCTACTGCGCACACAATTCACAAACACAGAAAATAATTTTTTTTTTGGTTTGGACTGGAGTGTACTTTGGGGGTTACAGCACCCTTTAACGGTCAAGCCAGCCGGCCCTTTACTTATGACACAGGCGCACGCTTGGCACTACTTTGTTGATGCACGTGCGGCTACTGCGCACACAATTCACAAACACAGAAAATATATATTTTTTTTGGTTTGGACTGGAGTGTACTTTGGGGGTTACAGCACCCTTTAACGGTCAAGCCAGCAGGCCCTTTACTTATGACACAGGCGCACGCTTGGCGCTGCTCCTTTGTTGATGCACGTGCGGCTACTGCGCACACAATTCACAAACACAGAAAATAATTTTTTTTTGGTTTGGACTGGAGTGTACTTTGGGGGTTACAGCACCCTTTAACGGTCAAGCAAGCCGGCCCTTTACTTATGACACAGGCGCACGCTTGGCACTACTTTGTTGATGCACGTGCGGCTACTGTGCACACAATTCACAAACACAGAAAATATATTATTTTTTTAGCACTTGGGGGGAGCACCCCTGATGGACAGAGCACCCCCTGGACAACACTACAGCACCCCTTTAGGACTGGGACACTGCACAGGACTTCGGAGTGGACACAGCCCCTATGGAGAACTGACTGCACAACACAGTCCAGCCAGCCCCTATGGACTTTGAAGTAGTGGACACAGCCCCTATTAACAACAGCAGCACAACACAGCCAGCCCCTATGGACTTTGAAGTAGTGGACAACAGCAGCACTACACTACACTACACAGCCCAGCCAGCCCTAACTCCCACCCTCCCTCTTCACTGTCCACAGCCGAGTGAGAAAATGGCGCCGACGCGGGTACCTTATATAGGATCCAAAACCCGCGAGACTCTGAAGGCGGGATGATGACGTTTTGCCTCGATTTCAGATCCGAGTCAGGCGGGAAAAGTCGAGCCTGACTCGGATCGGACTCGGATCGGGGGGGTTCGGATTTCAGAAATCCGAACCCGCTCACCCCTAATATATATATACACCCAATATCCAACCGTTTGACCTGAGAATTGTTCAGCGTGTATGCCGCACCTGGGGCCAATAGTCTATTGGGTCTGCTCTTCTCATCAAGGCTGCAAGCAGAACATTTTTAAAAATGATGAGCCGATTTCCATAGCAGCAAATCAGGTGTTACCCTATGATCGCTCCAGTCACAACGAGCTTAAGAGCCTGGGGCGGATACGAGGTTACTGAGTTATGCAGTTGTGTCGCTGGTGTTCAGAGCTATGATACTGGTAGGCATAATTGAATACATAGACGTCCAGTATAAATGTAATGCAGGTTGATAAACACACTACTCAGAGAGAGTTAAGGAAAGCCTTGTAACTTCCTGGCAGTGAATGAATGCACTCTCTCCAGATCCAAGCTATCATGTGACATGATTTTAGGTTGCTTGGCAACTACTAAAGTCAGAACATCATTCTTCCCAAAATGCTCATCTCTCTGCACATCTGAAGGTGGTTTAGGCTTAAGAAATGCTGAGGTTGCAGATGGTTACTGCTTGAGAGACCACTGATAAATATGACAGTAAATACACATAAGAATGCAATAAATACCACTAGGCTATTGCAGGATGAAGGGAAAACAGGAGGGGTCAGACAAGACTTTATTCACTTTTTTTCTTCCAATTTCTGCGCAGATATACATTTTTTGTAGTAAGTTATTCACAGTATAACAATTACCAATGGACATGTTTTGGGGAAAGTTTAATTCTGCAAAAATCAGTGGCGGTCAGTTATAGGCTTAATCAGTTAGCATGATACATCAGTACAGTTTAATGCTTCCTGAAAATCTGTCTGGCTGATGGCACATCTTTATCAGCATTATATGAGATGTAACCTAGGTTGTCAATTTGGATCACAGTAAACATAGGGCCTGATTTGTTAAGAGAAATTTAAATTTGCCACTTTTTTACAGCGCCACCTTCTGTCCCTAACATGCACTGTACTACATTTACTCCTATAAATGAGGCCCGTATTGTGTCAAAATCTTTCTAAATGTAAAACCTTTCAGTGAATGTACATCCATTGTCTACGGCTTTATAACTGTTACATTTGATAATCTACGGCTTCTCATTAGGAGTTGGTTGACATATCTAACACAGGTCCTTACTTTTCTGAATACAGTTGTCTCTGCAGCTTTTTCCATTATACTGCTGAATGTGGTCAACTTTAAATCTGAACATTACTCAGAGACCTTCAACAAAAAGGCTTATTTAATGGAAGAAATGTTCAGGTTTCCTGTACCATGTACAAATAGTAACGTGTAAGTTATCATGTCTTTATTTCTTCTGTAGCTGATGTATATTGGTTTTACTCCTGAGGCAGCTAAGGCAGCTCTCCAACTATTCATGGGCAACGTTGAACTGGCTTCTCAGATTCTGTCTCACCACCAAGGAGTCCTCCCTCCTAACCTGCTCCAGGACCTAGGAAACTCACACAAAGCAAACGTGTCCAATCCATCTTCCATAGAGTCTGCAGGTATAGTACTGTGCTCACTATAAACTGCACTTCCTAATTATATGTAATGTCATACCATATTAAACTACATATTGGAATACCAGTGTAAAATATACCCCATGCATGATTTAACCTCTTTACAGTTGAGCCTACATTGGTACTTTTGGACTGATCACATTCCGGCATCAGTAATCATTTATGCAATACCCACAGAAATTACATGATGGGTTCCCCCATGTGTGTAGGTGCCAGGATGGATGAGATTGTGCATGCTCCCTCATTCGCTGGCTCTACTAGTTTTCCTGCAGTGCAGGTTGATATCTGCTGACCAGCAGACAATAATCACTAATGAGCCACATCATTTGAAAGAAGGATTTCAAGTCTTTTAAATAAGGATGAATTTATTGAAGCCATGATGGGGAAATATTCCCCCATTCCTAGACTTCATCATTTCTACAATATAGGGGTGTTCTCTGGTGGTCACACAAGATTTCCAGAGAATAACTTCTCTGGGGTTATATCAAACAAGTATACTTCTGAATCTGTGGGTACCATGATAAAAGAGATAGAGGACATTTAATGCTTTCTCCCTTATTTGCCTGGAACGGTTGGGGCTTAATGGCATCACTGACTTCCCATGACAATGATATTGTCAAGCCCCTCCCCCTCTAGTCTGTACTACAACATCTATAAGAGTGGGACTTTTAGGAAAGTTTTTCCCCTTTCTTGAACTCATGCAGTGCTTAGGACGTCCTTTGCAGCAAAGGGGTTTAAGGGCTGCTGAAATGACAGATTTCAGTACAATAAGAACTGTACTTTCCAGCCTTGGAATCCCTCAACTGCAGTTAGGTAGCTCTTGCTTTCTTTGTACTGTTACAAGTGCTCTTTCCTAGCTTGACAGATGTAGCTCAAATAATACAAACACTAGCTCATTGCATGCACAGTCAATTTGGGATCTTTAATATAAAGCTTGGGCTGTGTTTGTTTTGCTCGATTAGAGCTTACTTTATTTGGCAAATTGCTTTTTTGTATGAGTTTGTATGAAATGTTTTGTGTCTATTTTGCTTTTGCCTTTATTTGAAGCTGCAGATAGCCTATTACCTGACTTGTAAAATTGTTTATACTGATGAATAAGCTTTTTTATTGCTGCTTATACTTTTGTATTGATACTTAGGGGCAGATAAGATCAAGGTTGCGGCGATGCACGTATCAGGGTATTATGAAATGAAAACTATTTCGTTTGCACCTCTATGGGCTGGGAGCAATAACAAGTGAGGTTTTCCTGACCATATAAACTGCATAATATCATCAAACAAGGTTTTGACAGATCCTCATGGCTAATTCCATCTGCCCTTTTGTGTCACCACACCGTTATAAGCACTGTTGCTGTATTTTATAGCTCTACTCAGTCCTTATTTACTACTAGGCAATTGCTCAGATATGCCTGGTGGTTATGGAGCAATTCATCAGGCTTCAACTATTGTTGATTAAGTAGGGGCAAGAAAAAAGGGGGGGATAATTTTTTGAGTGCAACAAACTGCACTTTTTAGCGATGTTATGGACAGTATCCCATTTTTTTCTGCCAATTCAATTTGGCCTATTCAATTAGAGCATGTTTTTTGCGTCCGAAAAATTATGTTTTTGGGAGACAACACACAGAATCTGTCATAAGTTCATGGACCTATGGGCCTGATTCAGAGCCGGACGCTCTGACCAGAGTGCTCGCTCTGAATCAGGGCCCTCCTCCATTAAAATGGAGCGTCCTGCTGGACGCTCGTATAGCTGTGGGTGACCACCCACAGCATATACGAGTGTCCAAAAAGATGGTCGCGATGGTCTTGACCATCGCGACCATCGGACTTGCGACGGAAACCCTGCGGTTTCCCAGCCACAAGCCCTGGAGTGATTTTGGCTCTATCAGAGCCAAAATCACTCCCACTGACATCACTGGTGATGTCAGTGGGGCCGGCTTCAGACGGTAGGCGTTCCCATGGGAACGCCTCCGTCTGGCAGGTGCGCCCACTAAAGGGGGCGTGCTGTCAGTCTCCATCGACAGCACGCCCCCTTTGGAGCGAGACCCGGAGCGACAGCTTGGCTGTCGCAGCCCGGGACTCACGCATGCGCACAACGGGCCTCCCTCCGTCGTGCGCATGCGCAGTGGGGAACATCGACCCACTTGCGAGCGTACTGCCGCTTGGGAGTGGGTCTGAATGACCCCCCATGTGTTTTCAGTGCCGCCATCGCGAAAACAGGCCAGTCATCACTGATTTTATTTTGGAGCCTGCTGAGGTCCCAAAAAAAAATCCCCGATCCCTGCAGCTGCACTGACTTCAGGGCTAATTGGATAGCCAATAGGGATCAGCTAGCACGCAGTAAGTACTGCGGCTATTTGAATTCCCCACTATAGGTGAAAAATGCCAAGACTGGAGAGGTTTATAGTTTTCTCTATCTAACATATGTGCTTGTTTGGTAACTCTGATGCAAAGAAAAGGAAGGGGAACAATTCCAGAGTTTGCAAATCTTTTTACAGGTTACAGATTTTAAGTTCATCTACTGCGGTCTATGTGTGTTTTGTCTTTTTGCCTATAACCTAGTTTATCATAAATCTAATCTAATTCACTAGTGGATATTTGAATAATGAAGTATGTAATATGAGCCAGATTAAATATGAAGTATGCCACGTGACGTCACTGTGAAAAAAGTAAAGGTCTCGCATTACAGCCAGTAATTCATAGCTCTAGTCCGTAACCCCACAAGGGGCCAGTTGTACTCCTTTATTAATGAAGGGATTACATGTCCATCTATATGCTCTTGAGAAATATACCTCCTTTTCTTACCTATTGTTTCAGGGACCAGCTCGTCATACACCGATGAACCAGCCATTGATGCAGTCAAAGAAATTTTGGATGATATCCCTGAACACGAAGAGGATTATCTGGATTTAACATTAGAAGAAGAAGGGCTCATTCTTGTAGAATATCTTTCTTACCTAGAAAAGCTGTAATGTACGATGCTTTCCTGACCTGCAGAGAGGAGAACAGATTCTTGCTTCTGGCAGTTCTCTCATTATACTTTTTTAAGGCACCTTATACCGTTGATGTTTAATTCTGGTTTGGCTAATGGTAGGATAGCGTCAGGAAATGACACACTACAGAATTCTACAGGGCAAAACAAATATTTAGAGGGGGATAATTCAAATTGTTCACATTTATAATTGGTCTAGTACCACAATCACCCGAGGTTAGCATGCACATATAATAATACACCAGCAAATGCCTAGTCAGTTGTGCGTGCTGAGCATAGGAGTTTATATTTTCCCTATTTGTGACTTCCCAGCAAACCTTTGGTAACTGCTGTCTGAGCCACCTTATGTGAAAGGCAATATCTGGCAACATGCTAAGGGTACGATTTTCTCCAAGTGATTAAATAAAATAATTTGCCTATGTTTACTGCTAATAGATTGTATTGCCATAAGATGCAGGATCAAAAACAACAAACAGTTGTATATAAATTATACCATTCGTTGTCTAACAAACTCCAGAGAAACCGTAAGCTTTTGGGACAAGCAGGCTGAATAGTATCATTAACTCATGTGTTGTTGGCAAGAAGTTCTCTATTTCCTGGAGATTGCTAGTCTTTTATTACTTAATTCTGGTGTAAATTAAAACATGGGGTGAAATAAAATCTGAGGGGTCTATTTACTAAGCAGTGTTAGGAGACAGAGTGAAAAGTGATAAGGTGCCAGCCAATCAGCTCCCAATTGTCATCTCACAGGGTGTGTATGAAAAATGACAGTTGGAAGCTGATTGGCTGGTACCTTATCGCTTTCTTATCACTTTTCACTCTGTCTCCTAACACTGCTTAGTAAATAGACCCCTATGAGTTTTAGCATCATATCCATAAAATACCTCATTAAAGCAGAATATTAGATGTAAAAATGGCAGTATAAAATGCATACCTATAAATAGGGCTTGGTGGGTCAGTGAATCACTAACATTTCCTTGAAAGTAAAGAGCATCCATGAAGTACAGACAAACCACAAATCTACACTTTAATTGGATTCATCTGAATAAATTCCTGTGTGATCGAGATTTAAAATTATCTCAACAATAATTTAATCAGCACAGATGGGGCTGTTCCTAGTATTGATTAGAAGAGCTGTGGGGGCTGTGGCATTAATAACAGCTAGTATTATAAATATATAGGGAACATTTATGGAAATTGCTGCATAGATAACTGGTTTTAATGACTAAGGCTAGATGAGCCGATATGTTGGGCACATCGTCTAGAGCCGGGGTCTTCACTCTTTGGCCCTCCAGCTGCTGTGGAACTACACATCCCAGCATGCCCTGCCACCGTTTTGATATAACAGCATGCTAAAACTGTGGCAGGGGATCCTGGGATCTGTAGTTCCACAGCAGCTGGAGGGCCAAAGGTTGAAGACCCACGGTCTATAGCAGGGGTCTTCAACCGTGGCCCTCCAGCTGCTGTGGAACTACACATCCCAGCATGCACTGCCATAGTTTTTGCATGCTGTTATATCAAAAAGGTGGCAGTGCATGCTGGGATGTGTAGTTCCACAGCAGCTGGAGGGCCAAGGTTGAAGACCCCTGGCCTAGAGTGTACCCACTATGCACACTCCTACGTGTCGTTCATCAGGATTGTTCCGTTGGCCCTGCATGCACGGCCGATGGAGCGACCAAGCTACCGACGCCGGCAAGGTCAATGTTGCCAGTGAACGATATATTGGGCGGCCATTCACCGGATTATACAGTGTGTACAGACCTCCCGATATATTGTTCATCGGCACCATCGGGCGTCTCATTGGTGGGTCCCCAGCCTAACTGTACATGTTTCAATCAGACGTGTGCTTTCATCAAGTTTTAACTGAATCTGGTTGCTTTGCGCTATGGCACCACCATTCATTTCACTAGGGTAGACGTAGACAAGTAGGAGATGATATGGGCATTCCTATGACAACTATAGTCTATTGGAGTATTATGCCTCATACCCATTCTTTAAATGTGTTAGTGTTCAGAACACCTCTTGTTCTATTTTGTGTGTTTACTGCATGTAATTAGATCGGCTCAAGTCTACTGTTAACTCTGAATCCTAGTAACATAAAGTCATGCCTCAGTTATCTCACTAGTTCCCGCATTCACAATGTTGTAGGTGATGGATACACTTTAACATAGGCAGACTCTCCAAGCTATGGATGAATTTAAAGACCTTGGTAATGGACTTAAATGCAGTTTTCATGACTGATTTGTGAAGGAGTCCCTCTTCTTCTGTGCTTTCTATCAGTGTGATTACTTGCCACATTCTGCCATGGAAACCCATCAGTAAAGTGTGTACCTACAGACTGTTAGAAGGTACTGAACACTAATGAAACTCCAAACATTTTGCCAAAAGTTTTCTGCAGCTTTTAGCAATAACAAAAGAATGGCCCTAACACATGTAATCTCTCTTCTGTGGATTCAGAAAACTATAAATTTGCTGACTATAGTGTTTTGTTATTATCTTATAATTAAATTAATTTATACAACAGTCTTCCCTGGCCAAGAGTATTATCACATTCAGGTCTTTGTTGGAGCAGCTTAGCTCCCGAATGATTTGTACATTTATTATGTTCTTTATTCATAAAAATAATTGGCAGACTATTGACTTTGTTGGCCAGTTTCTGAATGGCGCACATTGGATTCCAGATCTAGTAACCTGTTTTCAGTGGATGTAGTCTTTTTATATCAATAAGGAAACGCCTGGCAATTGTCCTCTTACATGTCCATAAAAGATCTGGAAAGGAGAAGTAATGACTACATGAGCCTTAGGGGTATATTTACTAAAGTGCGGGTTTATAGAAGTGGAGATGTTGCCCATAGCAACCAATCAGAATCTACTTATTTATCTAGCACCTTCTACAAGATAATAGCTAGAATCTGATTGGTTGCTCTGGGCAACATCTCCACTTCTATAAACCCGCACTTTAGTAAATTAACCCCTTAATGTTCATGTTATACATTATCTAAAATGTACTAGATTAATAAAATACTAAACAAAAAAAAACTTTTTTTTAAAGTACAAACAGAACATAAGTTTATGTGTGTGCCAAGGAATGCCAAGTGCCTTATACAATTAACCTGTTTATTGCTCATGTACTGTCTCTTGTAGACAGATATTTGCACTGTTTTTGTAGTGTTTTAATGTAATTTTTAAAGAGAAATGTTTTGCTTTATTAACGAATAAACCTTTTTGGAAATCTGAACATGTTAAGCAAAATTAATAAAAGGAGTTTGTATGTTTCCAATAATTGGTAATAGTCATATAGCATACTGCTGTCTTTTCGCATGGTTATAACAGTGTATTGATGATAATGTTGATAATATTGCAAACTTCTTACTAAATATAAAATGATACAAGTTGTCATGTTTGTTTCATGATTGATTTATTTTGGATCTTGTTGAAACTGGACAGAACCTGACTCACATGAGCATAGCAGCCCGTTATACCACTGCATGATTGACAGGAAGAGGCATTTTTGGGGCGGTGCGGGCGCATTATCGGAAATGGGGATGTGTCAGGAGTGGTAAGGCCACGATCCTCGTCCACGGACGCAGTTTCCTGGCCTCGCAAGCCAGCCAGCCTGTATAAGCTGAAGCTTACTCAGCTGCCAGTGCCGGTCGCAGTGCTGGGATCACAAATGCAGCAGGGGGTTTCAGACACCCCCTGCTGTATTTGCATATTTATTTATTTATCACCAGTTATTTATATAGTGCACATATATTCTGCAGCGCTGTACAGAGAATATCTTACCATTCACATCTGTCCCTGCCAGGGCCGGATTAAAGGAAGGGCGACGGGCGGTCGTCCAGGGGCCCCCACACACTGTCCCCGTCCCCTGGCCACATGCCTCAGGTCAGGTCCGGCTAAGGTTGGTCGCGATCTACTAGAAGCTCGCGGAGCTCCTGCATGTAGATCGTGACCAACTAACTGGGAACGCTGACCTCTGATCGCTTCAGAGGCCAGCGTTCCCAGTGATTCATTGCGCGGGTGACGTCATGATGGCACCCGCGCGATGAGAGGAGCCTGCGCGCCTTTACTGGATCTAGTTAGATCCAGCAGGCAGCGGCAGCCGCGACGGCGGGACCCGGGAGTCCTGACAGGTACGTTTTTCACAGGTGTGTGGGCGCGGAGGGGGAGACAACTTTTGGGGGCATTGCAGGGGGCACAACTACTGGGGGCATTAGAGAAGGGGCACAACTACTGGGAGCATTGAAGAAGAGGCACAACTACTGGGGGCATTGCAGGGGGCACAATTACTGTGCGTATCTGACAAGGGGCACAACTACAGGGTGCATTGAATAAGAGGCACAACTACTGGGGGCATTAGAGAAGGGGCACAGCTATTGGGGCCATTGGAGAAGGGGCACAACTTCAGGGGGCATTGCAGAAGGGGTACTATATGTGTGTATATATATCTATATATAGATATATATATATAACCTTTATTGATAGGGGCCCCACATGTTTGTTGCCCAGGGGCCCCTATAGAGCTTAATCCGGCCCTGGTCCCTGCCCCAGTGGAGTTTACAATCTATGGGCCTGATTCAGAGCCGCTCGTTCGCTCCGAGCGATGTTCGCACAACTGCGCATGCGTATGGGTTGTAATACGCATGCGCGAACCAGTCATTGCGGTCGGAAATTGTGTGCTCGCAAAATAGCGAATGCCTGCTAATTTGAGTGACAGAATGAGGCGTTTGTGGGTGGTAACAGGTGAAGGTGCTTGAAAACGGGGAGTGGAGATCCGAACGCAGGTGTGCCAAAAGGTCAAAACAGGCGTTTTAAGGTTGTGCATAATTAGCAAAGCAGCGTCATCGACCACGTCACTTGGTTGTCTCTTAGCCTGAACTGTTCGCATGATTGCGGTAGGAAAATCCAACCACAAGCACTGCGAGCAGTTCAGATGCCTTTCGATGTACTCGATTAATCAAATAAATAGCGGAGATGACGTAGGATGCGAGCGACCAGGGGGGCGTCTTTACAAAATAGCGAGCGCATATTTCGTTCGCTCGCTCAGACATAGAGGCGTCAACAGACCGCAAAGAGCGAGCGCTCAATTTAAATAGCCGGACCCTTTTTCTAAACAAGCGAGCGCAAATAGCATCCGGCTCTGAATCAGGCCCAATATTCGCTACCACATTCTCACAAACATACACACTATGGTCAATTGTATGGGGAGCCAATTAACCTTCCAGTATATTTTTGGAGTGTGGGAGGAACCAGAGTACCCGGAGGAAACCTACGCAAGCACAGGGAGAATATACAAACTCCACACAGTTAGGGCTGTGGTGGGAACCGTACCCATGGCCTCAGTGCTGTGAGGCAGTAACGCTAATCATTACACCGTCTGTGCTGCCCATTTGCAAGGACGGAATTACTTGTGTGCGGCTTTGCAATTCCGTCCTCTGCTGAATCAGCCCCCATGTGCGCTACATTAGTTTCTTTATGTAGGGATGTAAATGTACCTGCAGTCCATGATGTGAAACCCACAGGAACCCTGGCCAATTCACAAACTTATACAGCATAATGGTCTTGTGTATAATAAAGGTTCACTACTATTAATATTTTAGCACCAGCACTTTTATTAGGATTCTAAGACAACATAGGGTTAATTTTTCGTTTGTATTTATGTAATAAAATATGAAGGTACAGTAATATAAAAAATATTTATTTTTCATTAACTTTACCCTAGTTTTACAATAATGCTAATAAATCTGTTTGCAGAACTTTACTACTAATGGAGCGTACACACGGTCAGATTTGTCAGACTTGTCAGATGAACGACTGAACGATTTGAACGATTTTACCAAAGTTTTGAACGATTTGAACGATTTTTGACTGCATTAAAATGAATGGAATCGTCCAAGTCTGACTGCAAACACATCAGATGTCAGATATCGTTATCTGACAAACGGGAACGCGCATCGTTGATCGTCCATCGTTCAGGCATGTCAGATATGAACGATTTTCCTTCAGATATGAACGACTGAACGATTTTTAAATCGTTATCGTTCATATCTGAAGGAAAAATCTGATCGTGTGTATGCACCATAAAGCTGCATACACACACAACGATTTTGTTACCAACGATTTTATGAACGATTTTCTGTCAGATTTTTTAAAGTGTAATGAAATATTTTTTTGAACTACAAACGATTTTTGTATATTTCCTTAATGAAAATCGTTGAGTTGACAAGTCTGACTGAACTACAAACGTGAACACGCATGAGCGATTATCGTTCATCGTTTGACTCAGAAAGTGAACAATTTTTTCAAACGATTATCGTTAAACAATATCGTTTAACGATAATCGTTCAAAAAATTATTGTGCGTGTATGCAGCTTTAGTAGGGTCCCATTATTTGATTTTCTTCTATAAGCAATACAGCTGGTTATATTTGGACAGATGGTAATGATTGGAAGGCCAGTAATTTAGGCTTTGTATTATGATTTTTTTAGACATGCTACACTAGTTATCAGCAACATTTGTATCTGTTTACAGGTCAGTATTGCCCATGTGTCTCTTATACACTGCACCTATGAAGTGGTACACTCTTCTGAAATATTAAACTGTATTGATTCAAATGATTTTTCTTTTTTTTTTTGGTATTTTTTCAGTTATATGTCCGCACAGCCCTCGACTTATTTGCAATTTGCTAAAACTCGGTTGAGGCATCGATATTCAGACTTACGTACAAAAAGAATTAGATCCTTAATGTTATTCTTTGGTTAAAAGTTCTATTAAATTACTTGTAAATGTAAAATGTATATTCCTATGATTTCCGCTGGACTTTACAATGATGTAGTGCTCCAAATAACAATATATCTGCAGGAATAGATATTGGTGTATATGCGCCTAATTTTATTTTATCTATATCATAATTGGCAGGCATCTGTCCATTCTCTGAAAAGGGCAGTTAGCCAGGGAGTACCCCGTAATTGTGTCTCCTCAGCGGCTCCCATTGCCGCGACGGAACAGATCACCCGGAGAGGAGGACCACTGTGCCTGGAACAAGGGGTAAGTGTAGAGGGGAGGGGGTGGGACAGGGCGGACTGAGGTGACCCGGTATATGCCAGGTCCATTTACTAGTATACACTGATCAGCCATACCATTAAAACTACCTGCCTAATATTGAGTAGGCCCCCCTTTTGTTGCCAGAACAGCTCTGACCCGTCGAGGTATGGACTCCGCAAGACCTCTAAAGGTGTCCTGTGGTATCTGGCACCAAGATGTTAGCAGCAGATCCTTTAAGAACAGTAAAGCTGGCCATCCACTATACAATTTTCTGTCAGATATCTGTCCAATCTGGCTGGTTGGAATGAAAACCTGGTAATGTATGGGAGCAAATGACAATCGTCCATTTGCTCACAAACACTGGAAACAGACAAAAATGGTTGTTCAGACAAATTGGTTAAAACACACGAATTTAACCAATTTTAACCTTTTTTTTAGTCCTTTTTTCAGTGTTTAATACCATATGATCGACTGTCATTTGCTCCCATACATTACCAAGTTTTCATTCCAACCAGCCAGATTGGACAGATATCCGACAGAAAATTGTTTAGTGGATGCCCAGCTTAAGTTGCGAGGTGGAGCCTCCGTGTCTTGAACTTGTTTTTCCAGCACATCCCACAGAAGCTCAATCAGATTGAAATCTCTGGAATCTGGAGGCCAACTCAACACCTTGAACCAACCATTTCTGAACATTGCTGGACGCATTATCCTGCTGAAAGAGGCTACAGCCATCAGGGAATGCCATTGCCATGAAGGGGGGGTGTACTTGTTCTGCAACGACGTTTAGGTAGGTGGTACATGTCAAAGTAACTTCCACATGAATGCCAGGACCTAAAGTTTCCCAGCAGAAGATGGTCAAGTTCTGAGGCTCACATGCCCATTGTAGATGCTTTTGGCAGGAGACAGCATGGGCACTATGACCTGTCTGCGGCTACACAGCCCCATGCGTACAGTAACAGACACTTTTCAATCATAGCCAGCAATAACTTTTACTGCAATTAGTGTGGAATAGGCCCAGAAGGGCTAGGGTCATTCCACACCAAATCAACAAAGGGTTTCAACCTGACCTTTTCAGATTGTAATGAAATTTGGTATATTGATTCCTTAGGCGTGAAAATAAATTCAAAATCTTAGACTGATATGTAAACTGGTTTTGACGTTATATGCCTTTAAAGCTGCCATTTTTTAATGAAAAATTAGCTTTTAACAGTTTTTTTTAATTGCTTTTGCAGCTCACCTAATTGAGCTAGAGTTGGGCAAGGTCTCATTTTAAACCTTTTTATGGGCTTTCATATGATATATAACAGCAGTATGTTTCAATAAAAATAACATTTTGAATCAAAATTTAGATTTAAAAAGCCATATTTTAAATTTTTTAGAAAATAACTCAAAAATTGGCAACTTTTTATCAAAATTTAGATTTTCTCAAAAGGCAATATTTAAAATTTAAAAAAAGAAAAAATTGTTCATAGTGTTGTTCATAAATACTCAGTTTTATTTTGGGATCACGATGGGATCACTTGCTATAAGGGCTTTAATTTTTGAGTGATTCATGAATATTGAACTACACATCTGAGACAATCAACGAAAATATGAGATATGGTAAGAACTTACCCTTGTTATCTCTATTTCTACAAAGTCCATAGGGTTCCACAGGATACCTTGGGGTATAGGTGTGACGTCAGTCGCAGGGCACCAAAGAGTTAAGCTTTCAGCCTCCCAGGATGCACTAGGTCCCCCTCCTATACCCCGCCCCCGGGCCAAGGCACCTCAGTTAGTTACCAAGCCATAGGCCGGAGGAGGAGAAGGAAGAGAGAGAACAAAGATCTGGACACATACAAGAATCACATTCTCACCAGAGGGAGACGGAAAACCGGTGACCAGAGCAAAGCCCATCTGCAGCACAGGTGCGACAGGGCGGGAGTCCTGTGGAACCCTATGGACTTCGTAGAAATAGAGATAACAAGGGTAAGTTCTTACCATATCTCATATTTTCTACTTCAGGGTCCATAGGGTATCCACAGGATACCTTGGGGATGTCCCAAAGCAGTATCCTTTAAGGGTGGGGACGCTCCTGTGCAGAAAGGAGAATCCGCCGCCCGAAGGAAGCATCCTGAGAGGCGAAGGTGTCAAACCTGTAATACCTCACAAAGGTATGGACAGAAGACCACGTAGCAGCCTTGCAGATCTGAACTGCCGAGGCACCATGTCGAGCTGCCCACGAAGGACCCACAGACCTAGTGGAATGAGCCTTCAGAGAAGGAGGGACCGGTAGGCCTTCATGAAGATAAGCTTCAGAAATAGCCATACGGATCCAGGCTGCCAAAGTTTGCTTTGAAGCAGGCCAACCCTTTTTACGGAAGCCATAGAGGACAAACAAAGCGTCCGACTTCCTAAACGAAGAAGTGCGGTCAACATAAGTCCTTAAGGCCCGCACAACATCCAAAGAGGCCTCACCCACGGAAAGACCCGGTGAGTTAAAGGCCGGAACAACTATTTCCTCGTTAACATGAAACTGGGAAACAACTTTGGGAAGAAACTCGGGCCGAGTGCGGAGCACTGCCCTGTTCCCATAAAAAACCAAGAAAGGGGGTCTACAAGAAAGAGCCCCTAACTCAGAAACACGTCTGGCCGAAGCAATGGCCAGAAGGAAAACAGTCTTAGCTGTTAGCCATTTAATATCCACTGAGCCCAGTGGTTCAAACGGCGGTCCTTGGAGAGCCCTCAGGACCACAGCCAAATCCCAAGGCGCCACAGGTGGAACAAAGGGCGGCTGAATACGGAGAACACCTTGCATAAAGGTGCGCACATCCGGGATTGTAGCAATCCTACGGTGAAACCAGACAGATAGGGCCGAAACCTGTACCTTCAAAGAAGCAAGGCGAAGCCCATGATCTAGTCCCGCTTGCAGGAAGGCGAGAATCCGAGACAGACGAAACTCCCGTGGTGCATAACCTCTTGGTCGACACCACTGGAAGAACGTATGCCACACGCGATGGTATATCCTCGCGGAAGACGGTTTCCGAGCTCGTAACATGGTACGCACCACAGAGCTGGAAAACCCCCGGGACCTCAGCATGGCCGTCTCAACAGCCACGCCGTCAAAGACAGCCGAGTCAGGTCCGGGTGAAGGCAAGGACCCTGAGACAGAAGGTCCGGTTGTAGCGGCAACCGCAGAGGACTGTCCACGGACAGACCCTGAAGGTCTGAGAACCAGTGCCGTCTGGGCCACGCGGGAGCTATCAACAGGAGCGTCCCTCCTTCCTGTTTGAATTTCCGGATTACCCGTGGAAGAAGGGAGACCGGAGGGAACAGGTATGCGAACCGGAACGTCCACCGGACGGACAGAGCATCCACCAGAGACGCCCCTTCGTCTCTTGTGCGAGACCCGTACACCAGCAACTTGTTGTTGTGCCGGGACGCCATGAGGTCGATTTCTGGAAGACCCCACCTGTCCACCAGTAGTTGAAAAACGTCCGGGTGCAGGGACCATTCCCCTGGATGAACGTCCTGGCGACTTAGAAAGTCCGCCTCCCAATTTAGCACTCCCGGGATGAAGACCGCTGATATGGCCGGAAGATTGCGCTCCGCCCAAACCAGGATCCGAGAGACCTCTACGAGAGCCGCCCGACTGTGAGTTCCTCCTTGCCTGTTTATGTAGGCCACGGTGGTAGCGTTGTCCGACTGGACCTGCACCGGGTGACCCTGGAGAAACCGCTGTGCCTGCAGGAGAGCATTGAAGACCGCACAGAGTTCCAAGATATTTATTGGAAGCTCCGCTTCTGTCGGCGTCCACCTGCCCTGGAACAAGTGTGGACCCGAAACTGCTCCCCAGCCCCGAAGACTGGCGTCCGTTGTCAACAGGACCCAATTTGGAACCCAGAACGGACGTCCATTGTTGAGGTGGATCGTCTTTAACCACCACGCAAGGGACAGGCGAACCTCCGGGGTGAGCACAATCGTCTGGAACTTCAGAGACTGAGGCAGCCCGTTCCACTTGGACAGGATCAGGTGCTGCAGAGGTCTGGAGTGAAACTGGGCGTATTCCACCATGTCGAACACCGACACCATGGAGCCCAGTAACCTCATCGCCGAGTGTAAGGACACCCGGCGGCTGTGCAGACAACTGCGCACCCTTGACTGTAAAGCAGAGATCTTGTCCTCCGTCACGAAGATCCTTTGCTGTCCCGAGTCCAATAAGGCTCCAAGATGCAGAATCCTCCGAGACGGGATTAGAGTGGACTTCTGCCAGTTGATTAGCCAGCCGTGCCGTTGCAGCAGTGCAATGGTCAGGTCCAAGTGGTGTAACAGGAGCTCTGGAGATCCTGTCACCAATAACAGGTCGTCCAAGTACGGCAACATGCGGACTCCTTGCAGCCGCAGAGAAGCCGCCATGACCGCCATCACCTTGGTGAAAACACATGGTGCTGTCACCAGGCCAAAAGGTAACGCCCGAAACTGGAAGTGGTCGCTGCGGATTGCAAACCGATGGAACTCTTGATGGCGCAAAAGAATAGGCACATGCAGGTAAGCGTCCTGTATGTCCAATGACACCATGTAGTCCCCAGGTTCCAGCGCCAGAATGATGGACAGTAGGGTCTCCACCCGAAACTTCGGGACCCGCAAAGACTTGTTGAGTGCTCTGAGGTTGAGAATCGGACGATATGACCCATTGGGTTTCTGTACCAAAAATAGATTTGAATAGAAACCCTGGCCCCTCTGGGAGAATGGAACAGGCACTATAACTCCAGCCTGGAGCATAGTGTGCAATACCTTCAGCAGCTCCGTAGCCTTGTTCCGGTCTGATGGTAGACCCGTGGTGAAGAATCGAGCCGGGGGTCTGTGCCGGAAGGAGAGGGCGTACCCGTGGGAGACCACCTCCAGAACCCAAGTGTCTGTCGTAGTGAACGACAAACACCGGGAGAACTGCAGCAGGCGGCCTCCCACCCTGGGATCCTCCAAAGGGAGGCCCGGACCGGCAGGCCGCAGGCTTGTCATCTGGCTTGGGGGCCGGACGTCTGGTACTCCATGCCTGTTTCCGGGGCTTGACCGATTTCTTAGGGCCAGCCTGTCGAGGAAACGACTGTGGTTTGGGCCTGCCCTGGGCCCTAGATGACCGAAAGGACGATGGTCCAGAACCAGAAGGAGCAGCGGCCGACGGGAGACAAGCAGATTTGGCTGCCGCCAGCGTGGCCACAATCTTATCCAGATCCGGACCGAAGAGAACTTCTCCGGTAAACGGCAACGCTTCCAGACCTTTCTTGGAATCTGCGTCCGCCTTCCAGGATCGCAGCCACAAGGTGCGACGAGCAGCTACCGCTGAAGAAATTCTAGACACCAGAGTACTAATGTCTAGAGACGCCTCGTTGATGTAGGTGGCCGAATCACGGAGATTGCCAATCAACTCCGCCTGTTCGGCCGGACAGTCGGATTCAAAAGAAGCGTCTAATGAATCCGCCCAGCGCTCCATCGTTCTGGCAACCCAGCAAATGGCCATAGCCGGCCGTGCTGCCCCCCCTGCAAGGGAATAAGCGGACTTCAGGCAGATTTCTACCTTGCGGTCCGTAGCATCCTTAAGGGAGGACATGGATGGCATCGGCAATGTGGCACTACGGATAAGACGGGTCACGTGAGAATCCACCTGTGGAGGGGATTCCCACTTAGCAAAATAATTATCCGCGAACGGATAAGCCACCGCCAGGCGTCTCTGCGGCTGGTATCTTTTGCCAGGTTGTTTCCACGCCTCCTCTAAATGGTCCACCAACTGACCCGAAAGAGGAAAGACTGTGGCATCGCCCTTCACATCTTTGAAAAAGGCATACTTAGATTTAGCCGCTGGGGGAACTTCGTCCTCAATCACCAAGGCTGTGCGGACCGCCCGAATAAGTCCAGGAATATATACTTTGGACTTAGCATCAGCGTCCTTAGTATGGAGAGGTTCCTGATCGTAAGGATCCAGAATCTCCCCATCATCAGACATCCCTTCGTCATCCTCATAAGGAGCGGACAGAGACGCCACCGGCCTTTTATGAGGCCGCATCACAGACTCCCCTTGCAACACATCCGACAAGTGCTGTACAGAACTCATCAGGGAGTTAACCCACGCTGGCTCCTGAGAACCCGGGAGCGGGGAAATAGGGAGACTGTGGGGTACCACCAATTGTCGTGGGAACCCCTGCATGGGTGACGACACCACAGACTGCTGGGACAAACCCATCGGAGTAAACGCGGGCTGCGGAGCTAACTGGCCCACTAAAGCTGTTAACGCCTGAGCGAAACAAGCCCAGGGCGGCTCCTGTACCGGTGCTGTAACCGTAATAGGCCGCGCCATGGACAAACACTGGCGGCAAAGGCCCTCCGCGCTACCCTCCCCCTCCGCTAACGGTACTTTGCACGTGGTACACTGTAGCCGGAGGGGAAAATCACTTTCAGACATGATGGCACCACGTATGTGACCTCTCTCACCAATTAAGTATTAAATAGGCGAAAGACCACCCTGCAGCACCGCACTGCAAGGGCTTTAGCAGAAAGAACAGGGACAGTAATAAAGCTGACAGTTTTGAGAAGATAAAGTTACAGGCAGCAGCGCTAGCACAGTCACATACAATGCAGAGAAATAACAATTCCTGCAGTAACAGCGCTGATCACTCAACTACACCGACACAGGGCCTGGTAGGACACAGCGCTGCATACACAGACCTGAGCCACAGCGGAGGAGAGGTATGCGGGGGGACCCAGACCACGATGCTTCCTTCCAGGCTTCCAGCAGCGTTCACCATGTGTTGCAGAGAAGATGGCCGCCGAGGAGCAGAGAGAAGCTGGCCTGGGGGAGGAGCGCTGACACAGGACCAGTCAGCACAGTGCAGAGAGGGCTGTGTGCAGCGGGGGAGGCGCCGGCTGTGAGACAGGGAAGGCGCGCTCCCCTGGCATGCATTTAACCCCTGGGACGCCGCAGCGCTACCGCTCTGCTGCGGTCCGCTGTCCCAGGGGGTAGTGGAAAGCGCAGGTTCAGTACCTGGCTCCACGCTGCAGCCAGTCCCCAGGGAGCCCCCTGCCTGGGGACTTAGGGCCATGTGACCAGCGGGGACCCACCGCGGGACCCCGCTGCTTACCTTTGTCCCCCTTGGATCCGGCCATGGTCCGGAACATCTGGGGTCACCGCTAGCTGTGACCCCAGATGCTCACCAGCATCCCCGGATCGGTACCGGCGTTCTGGTACCGGCAGGGGTGTAGGGAAGACAGCATGGACGTCAGGACTGACTGTCCATGCTGTACATCCAGATGTGCAGCCACAGCTGCACTGAAGAAAGCTTCAGGGGCTCTTCTAGCCCCCACTCCGACAGGTGCACCCGACGCCGGCCGGGGCACCAAACTAAACTGAGGTGCCTTGGCCCGGGGGCGGGGTATAGGAGGGGGACCTAGTGCATCCTGGGAGGCTGAAAGCTTAACTCTTTGGTGCCCTGCGACTGACGTCACACCTATACCCCAAGGTATCCTGTGGATACCCTATGGACCCTGAAGTAGAAACAATATTTTTTCCAGTTCACATCATTAGAGGAATGAACGTTCCACTTCTTGTTCGTTTGGGGACGAGATTCTACAGGCAGCGCCTGCTCCCACTTTTTTTTTTTTTTTTTAAAAAGAGGTTTAAAAGGAGACCTTGCCCAACTCTCTAGCTCAATTAGGTGAGCTGCAAAAGCAATTTAAAAACCTGTTTAAAGCAAATTTTTCTTTAAAAAATTACAGTTTTAAAGGCATATAACTTCAAAACTAGTGTACTTATTGGATTAAGATTTGGGGGTTTTCTTTACAACCATGGCAGAATTTAATAAACCAAATTTCATTGAAATTAGAGAATGTAAGGTAGAATTTTTTCAGAAATTGTGTTGATTTGATGCGGAATGACCCGCTAGCCTTCGCTGCCCATACACATCAATGAGCTTTGGGCACCCATGATCCTGTTGCCAGTTTACCAATTATACTTCCTTGGACTTTTGAGAGGTACTAACCACTGCATACCAGGAACACCTGCCATTTTGGAGATGCTCGGATCCAGTCGTCTAGCCATCACAATATGGTCCTTGTCAAAGTCGCTCAGGTCCTTACACTTGCCCATTTTTCCTGCTTCCAACACATCAACTTCAAGAAATGAGTGTCTACTTGCTGCCTAATAATATCCTACCCATTTACAGGTACCATTGTAATGAGATAAGCATTGTTATTCACTTCACCGGTCGGTGGTTTTACGGTTATGGCTGAATGGTATTTTATTAGCTTCCACACTCTAGACAAGTTTTGCAACGCTATTATTACCTATGAGTACCATCAGAAACAGCACTGGTGGGACATTATTAATTCTTTTAAAGAGGACACGTTCCTATAATTGATCTGGTACAATCTATGAATCTGATTGGTCGCTATGGTTAACCCCTCCACTTCTTTAAACCATTTGAGAAATCTCCCCCTGTATTTAATACAAAGACAAATTTTGTCCTGACTTTATTAGGTACATCTATTTGTTAATGCAAGTATCTGATTAATCATATGGTTGCAACTCAGCGCGTAATAACATGCAGGCAATAGGCTAAGTTTATCAGACAAATACCAGAATAGGAAGGAAAACAAGGGGTTGTCATAATAGGCACACAAAAATATATATCAATGTTAAAATGTAACTTTTATTAGTTCTTTATAAAAGACTCATTACATATCCTACTGGTTAAGTCAGTTTAGCAGTGAAATGTATGGGTTAAAAAGATAAAGTAGATAATGGAATCTGTGCTCAAGAAAATATAGAGTTTATTTTTAAAAAGGAGAATCGCGTGTCTGTCTGATTGCTATAATTAGGACCAATTACAATGTAACTGACCTCTGGTTTATATACATTCGTAGAATCAAAATCTAATATTCTTATAGCATTTTTTCATATTGTTCAGGATATAATTCATCTGAGATTCCCACGTACAAATATATATAAAAATAAGTACAGTCAGGTGCATAAATATTGGGACATTGACAGAAATTTCATATTTTGGCTTCTATTCACCACCACAATGGCTTTGAAATGAAACAAACAAGATGTGCTTTAACTGCAGACTTTCAGATTTAATTTGAGGGTAATTACATCCAAATCAGGTGAAAGGTGTAGGAATTACAACGGTTTCTATATGTGCCTCCCACTTTTTAAGGGGCCAAAAGTAATGGGACTATCAACTCAAAAGCTATTTCATGGACAGGTGTGGGCTATTCCCTCGTTATTTCATTATCAATTAAGCAGGCAAAAGGTCTGGAGTTGATTCTAGGTGTGACATTGCATTTGGAATCAGTTGCTGTCGACTCTCAATATGAGATCCAAAGAGCTGTCACTATCAGTGAAGCAAGCCATCATTAGGCTGAAAAATCAAAAAAACCTATCATAGAGATAGCAAAAACATTAGGTGTGGCCAAATCAACTGTTTGGAACATTCTTAAAAAGAAAGAACGCACCGGAGAGCTCAGCAACACCAAAAGACCCGGAAAACAACTGTGGTGGATGACAGAAGAATTATTTCCCTGGTGAAGAAAAACCCCTTCACAACAGTTGGCCAAATCCAGAGGTAGGTGTATATGTGTCAAAGTCAACAATCAAGAGAAGACTTCACAAAAGTGAATATAGAGGGTTCACCATAAGATGTAAACCAGTGGTGAGCCACAAAAACAGGAAGGCCAGATTAGAGTTTGCCAAACGACATCTAAAAAAGCCATTTACAGTTCTGGAACAAAGATCAACTTGTACCAGAGTGATGGGAAGAGAAGAGTATGGAGAAGGAAAGGAACTGCTCATGATCCAAAACATACCACCTCATCAGTGAAGCATGGTTGTGGTAGTGTCATGGCGTGGGCATGTATGGCTGCCAATGGAACTGGTTCCCTTGTATTTATTGATGATGTGACTGCTGACAAAAGCAGCAGAATGAATTCTGAAGTGTTTCGGGCAATATTATATGCTCATATTCAGTCAAGTGCTTCAGAACTCATTGGATGGCGCTTCACAGTGCAGATGGACAATGACCCGAAGCATACTGCAAAAGCAACCGAAGAGTTTTTTAAGGCTAAAAAGTGGAATGTTATGCAATGGCCAAGTCAATCCCCTGACCTGAATCCGATTGAGCATGCATTTCACTTGATGAAGACAAAACTGAAGAGAAAATGCCCCAAGAACAAGCAGGAACTGAAGACATTTGCAGTAGAGGCCTGGCAGAGCATCACCAGGGATGAAACCCAGCGTCTGGTGATGTCTATGCGTTCCAGACTTCAGGCTGTAATTGCCTGCAAAGAATTTGCAACAAAGTATTCAAAAGTGAAAGTTAGATTTAGGATTGTTTAGTTTGTCCCATTACTTTTGGCCCCTTAAAAAGTGGGAGGCACATATAGAAACCGTTGTAATTCCTACACCGTTCACCTGATTTGGATGTAATTACACTCAAATTAAATCTGAAAGTCTGCAGTTAAAGCACATCTTGTTTGTTTCATTTCAAAGCCATTGTAGTGGTGAATAGAGGCCAAAATATGCAAATTCTGTCAATGTCCCAATATTTATGCACCTGACTGTATATAGGATTCCTTTCCCTATACTTCTGAGTTCATAAGGTGCGTATCCACATGCAGATCTTGGAACGACAATACGATTACAACATTGCAATCGTACAGTCGTTCCTTTTCCCCTGTAATGCCTACACTGAACGATAAGTTGCTCAGTGTAGGCACCCTCCCTCATCCCCGAAGATGCCCAGACTGTCGTTGATTGACCTGCATGTTCAAGCGATAATAGATGTCGAAAACGACCAGCAGGAGCGAGCATTGCTGGTCGTTTGACATTTTCATGCCCGATTTGTGCACGATTAATGAGCGATTGAACGATAACGATGTTGTTATCATTCAATCGCTCTGTTTAATCGGCAAGTGGATACGTGGCAAGAGATATGTCGATGTGTACAGAAAACATGTACTTAGATATATTTTATAAATGCACTCAAGATATATTTATACAGGTTGAGTCTCCCATATCCAAATATTCCAAAATACTTAATTTTTTTACCATGACTGAGATAGAAAAACCTTTGTTTTTGATGGTTTAATGTACACAAACTTTGACGCACAAAATTATTGAAAATATTGTATAAAATTAGCTGCAGGATGTGTGTATATGGTGTATATAAAACATAAGCATTCTGTGTTTAGATTTGGGTCCCATTCCAAAAATATCTCATTATGATATGCAATTATTCCAAAATACGGAATATTCAGTTATCCAAAATACTCCTGGTCCCAAGCATTTTGGATATGGGAGACTCAACCTGTAATGGAAAATGATGGTTGTGAATAATATGGAGTATGTATTTTACATCTTTACAAAACATGCTAAAAAAGATAAAATAGGAAATAACAATATTTCACAACAAAGAATTATTTATTTCCTATTTTGCCTATCTTTTTTAACATGTTTTGTAAATATGTAAAATACATACTCCATATTATTCACAACCATAATTTTCCATTATAAATAAATCTTGAGTGCATTTATAAAATATAACTAAATACATGCTTTCTGTACACATCTACATATCTAAGAACTCACAAGTATAGGGAAAGAAATTCTGTATACCTATTTTTATATATATTTGCATGTGAGAATGTCAGATGAATTATATCCTGAATATGATAAAACACTATAAAAATATATAAAAATATTAGATTTTGAGTCTACAAAAGTACATAAATCAGGTCAGTTACATTGCTATAATTAGGAACAATTAGACACAATCACACAGACATGCTATTCTCCGTTTTAGAAACACTATATTTTCTTGAGCACAGATACCATTATCTACTTTAGTAGTGAAATGTATGGGTTAAAAAGATAAACAGATTTAACTAGTAAGATATGGAATGAGTCTTTTATAAAGAACTAATAAAAGTAAAATTTTAACACTGAAATATATTTTTGTGCGTCTATTATAACAACCCCTTGTTTTCCTTCCTTTCTCAATTAGTCGTTTTGGTTGTTTAGGCGGCACCCCCAGCAAAATAAATTTTCTGTTATATTCCAATGGGTTACAAATTAGGCATTTTTTAAGTATTTGAATGTGTGCAGATATATAACTTTCATTTTTTTGGGGGGGGATAAATACCAGAATACGGATAAAGTGTTATATACAGAATTGATGTGGAATAATTGTTGGTACCATGCAGGTTTGAGTAACTCAGAAACTGATGAGCTTTACGGCTCTCCGTGGCCAGACTGGTATAAGCTGAATTGAAGGCATCAGTAACTCAGCCATGCATTATAACAGTGGTGTGCAGAATAGAAACTCAGAACTCACAGCATGTTGAACCTTTTATAGCCACTAAAAACAGAAACAGAAGCTACAGACTCGCCAAAACTGGACAATTCAAGAGTGGAAAAACCATCACCTGGTCTGACAAATCAACATTTATGTAATTAATAATTGCAGATGGTAGGTTAAAAATTTGGTGTAAATATGCATCCATGAATCCATCATGCCTTGCGTCAATGGTTTAAGCTGGTGGTGATGGTGTGGGGAAGGTTTCATTGCAAACAGTAAGCCCCTTAACACCAATTGTGCATTGTTTAAATGTCACAGCCTATGTGAATATTGTTGCTGACCATGTGTATCCCTTTTTCATCCACAGTCTACTTATCTTCTAATGCAGGGGTGGGCAATATGCGGCCTGCAGCTGCTGTTGAACTACAAATACCAGCATGCCTTGCACCAGTTTTAGCATAGCCAAATAGCAAAACTGTGGCAGGGTATGCTGGGATGTGTAGTTCTACAACAGCTGGGGAGGGGGGAAGGGGGGTTATTGCCCACCCCTATTCTAATGGGTACTTCCAGCGGGATTACATGCCAAATTACAAACACGTCATCTTACATGATAATTAGTTCAGTGTTTTCCAATGAGCTCCATGGTGACTGGATCTCAGTGCAATAGAACAATATTAGGAGGTGGTAGAACAGAAGATATTAGCATGATTGTGTAGTTGGCAATGTATCATGTCACCCTCCGGAAGTGCACAGGAATTAGCGATAACTGCTGCCTCGGGGCTGTTTGGAGCTATTCAACTACAGACCTGCAGATACTTTACCAGCGAGTACAGACCACGTGACTCAACCCACTGCTAACTGAATGTGCTCCTAAATGTAAAAAAGAAACGATATGAAAATATAACATGCTTTTAAGCTTGCATTATAGAATGATAAATAGCAGTATAGGTTTTCACACCTCTGAGATAATTGTGTGCATAAAATAATGGTGTTTCCCTGATTGTGACTGATAGGTGTATGTGATAAGTGTACTTGATTCCTGCACTTTCGTTTATTTTCACATTGGATTTATATTCATAAATAATGTAGAATGTAGGCCCTTTATACATGGCGATAAGTTCTGGAAGAATTGTCAGAACAGGTTAATAAAATGATATGTAACATTTGTGGTGTTTAGATATGTCATATTTCCTCCATAGATGTGTGTTCATCAGTTCTTGCTATGTTTGCTTATATAACAAATCTGTTACTATGCGTTTAAGGGGACGCAACTGACCTGACTGCGCTACATAAACAGCTCTTAAGCTGCATACACACTCGATGATTTTTATGGACGATATCGTTCAACGATATATCGTTCAGTGTGTATGCGGTGAACGACCAACGATGCACGCTCCCGGGGGTCGTTAACGATGTCGTTTGATGTCTCTACATGCAGGCCAATCTGACAATATCGTCAAGAATTGCTTGTTCAGAGATGTTAATCTCTGAAGATATCTTTCAGTGTGTACTCCCAATATCTCCCAATATCGTTTGTCCTGCACTACAGGAAGTTCAAGGGAAATCTTTCACCAATATAATTCAAACAGCACATCGTCTAGTGTGTTTGAGCCTTAAAGCTACATAGATGTAGATGTTTTTCTGCTAATTTAATGGCATATTGATTGCTGGGGACGGTATCCGTTCGGCCTCCTGGCGGTCTGGATGCCTACACTCCTGTTACCAGCGTCGTGATTTTGGCGCCGGTCAGAAGCCCGGCGCTGGCATCCCGACCGCCAGGATACCGAAGGTAAGTATCAAGATTTTAGGAGGGTTAAGCACTAAGGGGGGAGGGTTAGGCACCAGGGGGGAGGTTAGGTTCAGGCACTAGGGGGGTGAGGTTAAGGTTAGGCACCAAAGAGGGGGGGTTAGCATACCGACCAACAAGTGTCGGTATGTTAACCCTTTCGAGATGCCGGCGTCGGGATTCTAACAGCCGGGATCCCGGCATTTCATACCGAGTCCGCTGGAGACTATTCCAATATGCCAGCACACACGTTTCCTGTATTCTTCTCATGCTGTGTTTGAGTGTAAAATCTTGTCTGCACGTGGTTAAAGAATCAGAAGCATTGTTTGAATTTCATTTAACAATATAATCCTATGGGTGTATTAGCTTTCCACAAAGAAAATCCTGTAGGAAACACACAAAAGGCAGTAAAAGAATTGTGCTGTAGATTCCTGAGTTTCAAATATATAAATAAATCAGTGCTTAAAGTGGTCCTAGAGAAGTGGTGGAACTCACCCCCCTCCCTCGGCACTTTAAAAAAAAAAAAAAGAGAGTGCGGCCAGAAAAAAAGTGGGCCTGGTCTCAAAAGGGGGCGTGGTCACACAATAGTATTCCCAATTCAGATTACACCACACAGTAACACAATTTTGATTTATCCCTGATTCACATTACACCACATAGTAGTGTCCCTTATTCACGTGACACACAGCAGTGCCCCTTTTACACAATACCCACATTTGTGCTCCTTATACGCAAAGCCCACAGTAGTAGTGCCCCTAATACACAATGCCCACAGTAGTAGTGCTCCTTATGCAATGCCAATTGTAGTGGTGCCCGATAGGGGTAGTGCCCCTTATGCAGAGTCCCCAGTAGCGGTAGTGCCCTTTATGCAGTGCCCACAGTGTAAGTGTCCCTTATTCAGTGACCCCAGTAGTGGTAGTGCCCCTTATGCAGTGCCCACAGTAGTAGTGTCCCTTATTCAGTGACCCCAGTAGTGGTGCCCCTTATGCAATGCCCCCTGTAGTAGTGCCCCCCATAGTGAAGCCACTTACACAAAAAAACAATACTTACCTTAAGCCCCGCTCCTGCATCTGCCTGGCTGCTCCTCTGAACTATGGGAGAGACTTCATGACGTCTCTCCCATAGTTCCAGTGGGGGGAGCCGGAAGCCGGAGCTCAAGAGTGAGCTCCAGCCTCCGGCTGGCGCTGCGGGGAGGGAGCCGGGCACCCGCTGGTAACAAAATCTCAGCAGGCGCCCAGCGGCGCCGGGCTGAGGCGGGTCGGAGGAGGCGGAACTGGATTAGTCTCCAAATAGAAGTGACGGAATGCAGTTCCGCCCCACTTTAACCCCGTATATATATATATATATATCCAAGTATGGTTGCAGCATTCCTGGCTAATAAATAGAGACACAATCACAACGGCATAGCAAATGGCAATGTTTCAGTGCCCTTTATGTGTGGCACTTTCGTCAGGTCCATATACAGTATATATATTATGCAGTGTGACAGTTGATGACTGCCTGCCCCCTCACTGGTACATATCAGCCTGTGCCTTCATAGTCAGTGCAGTTTTAGGCACTGGAGGACATCTTGAGCAAACTTTCTTAACCAAAAAATTTCAAATCAGAGACTCCATGGCCTACTTAGTGGACACCACGTAGACCTCCATGGCTCTGACAAACGTAACATTGCAAAAAACACCCTAATCCTGGTCAAACTATACCACCATGTAAAATTTGGTGGAGCTAGGTACAAAACTATGGCCGTGTATAAAGGACAGACAGTCACACACATTATATAGATAGATGTGTGAATGTTGTAGCTACATCTTCCAAGAGTGTCCCAAGTGGGTGCTCAGTAGAATCCAAAAGATACAGAAATATGCTAATATGTAATACGCCGTACATTTTCCAAAGATGAAACCACAGAGTTTAATCTGAAGTTTCAGTCTCCAGAGACCTCTTTCAAGGATTCCAAATTCTGACCCCACCTCCTGCATGCCGCAGCAGAAATAGAGATTCGTCACATCAAGCAATGTTTTTCCAGTCTTCAACTGTCCAGTTTTCTAGAGAACCTCTGTAAAAACTAAATACCCATTTTTATAAAAATGATCCTGAAAGCAGCTATTTTTTAGGAAAAGCAGCCCAATAAAATATGGAGATGCTTTTCCTAAATGTCCTTCTGTATGGGATAATGATGTGACCAGCAGACCACCGAAAAGCCAGAAGAGACCACCCACATTCTTAGAGGTTGACGGGCATGGTAAGCTACATCCCCAGAAATATTTGCAGATTTTCATTCTGGACCATGGTAAGAAATGGTGGAACTATTCTTAGGACCATAATATCATTACACTTCATAGATAAATTCAGATATTGTTGCAAAACTAAAAACAATATGAGCTTCTTCAACAGATATCTGCTAAGAGGTCCCCCCAAACACTTCATGGAGATGGTGAATAAGGACAGCTAAGCAGGAACTGGATTTTCTTTACTGTAGTTACATTTTTATTAATGTTTTGACAGGGGAGCTAATTTTATTGAGGGTAGATATCTCCTTTCATTTTACCTTTATTGTCCCACTGGTATAAAATATTGGGATTGTCAAACACCAAACCAAACCATTTTCTATTTACAGACATTTATTTCTTCATTAAGAACAATTTATTTATTGTCTAACGCAGTGTATCTTGGCCCTCAAGAACCCTAACAGTTCATGTTTTTCAAACCACCTGTGTGACAGTTTGAGAAACACTGCAAGCTAATGACTGCTCATGGATTATTACACAACTATCAGACTGCTGTGGTGTAACTTGTACAGTAAGTGAAACCAGCTACTGTATTGCACTGGATGCATTTGCGTAACCAGGACAAAGTTCATAGTATAGCTTTAAAAAAAAAAAAAAACTACCGTACTTGACAATATATCGATTTAAAAAGGATCCCAGTAGTAATAGAACTAAAAGTACCATAAAATTAATAATACAATTTAATATTTGGCAGTAAAATTTCAAGTGACATCAAGGGAAAAGCTCCATCTTTCATGGTCACATATAAGGAGTTTATTTGGGTAGGTCACTAAAGTGGACTTTGTAACACCGTAGCCTCAGTGCTTTCCTACCACTTTGTGTAGGTAACGTCACATTGTCTAAAGGTGCCTACACACTTGGCGATATTTTACCCGATCTGGATGATTCCAACACATCGGAATGACAGATCGTGTAAAATATGCCCAAATCGGCAGTCCCCACTCACGATGCGATGCGCGTCCCCACTGGTCGCACATCGCATCGTCAGATCTGCCGTGCTGTAGGGCAGATCTGCCAATCTGGGACACAATGCACTGGAAAAAGTCTGGATGCACGATACATCGTTTGTAAATTGGACACTTTAAACACCAAATCGTGTGCAGAGCTGCTGGGGAGAAGTTTCAAGGGAAATCGTACACATCGTGGAATCGTGTGCAGATCGCCAAGTGTGTAGGCACCTTTAACGTGGACCCATTACCAAAACACATTGAATGCTCTCATGTACTATGATGGTCAACATTCCATTTCATTTCAATGCATTTGTAATGCTTTGTATTTATTAGGCAGGTATAAAGCACATCACCTACAATTCTTTCACCAATACTGGGATTTCTGACCACCAGCATTATAGACACAGAGAAAGTACAATATTTCCAGCTAACTTTTGTGTTGCAAGAAGCCTTCACATCAATTCTGCAGGTTCACAGTCTACGTCGGCCTCCATTGAGCACCCCACTTTATTGTGGAAGAGGTGAGGCAAGCTCCCCTTCTGAGAGTGTTTGCTCCTCACAGATGACCTCTTCTGGTGCTTAGAACACATCCCTTTTACATCCCAGACTCTGAGAGTTCCATCATGGGAAGCGGTGTATAAAACATTGTTATGTATCTGCAAAGCACAAATGAAAGGGACCGTTATAAAGGACTGTATGTCCTGGCACAGAAAGCTGCCTCCAGTCTGCTCCACGTGTCTGTCATTACTGGAAGCACTTTTATGTCTTGACACTGATTGAGCAGAGACCTCCCTGGGCCAGGGAATGCAAAGTATGCAAGCTCTAATTTATATAGCAATGGATATACGTAGGGGTCTTAGCATACCTGCATGCAGTTAATGATAAATGTGTGTCCTTGGAAGACTTGTTGTAGGGTTCCGGACTTTGTATTATATGCCCTGGCACAAGCATCCCCGCTTCCTGTAAACACTGAAAGAGATAATATATAAAATAGACAGTTTTCCAAGTTTATATAAATATACCACTTTATGCACTACCTTCAAGAAACCTAAAATACAATTCCTCTTATTTCTAAAAAAAAAATGACTAATAATATATACAAATGCGCAGGAAATCTTTTGTTTGTTCGTCATTTAAAAGAAATCATTAATTGTTTTTATATGAATATTTCCAAGTTCTAAGAGGATTTGCGAGAATTGATTCTTATGTTGCCATACGGTTAAAAAAAAACAAAAAAACAGCCTCCTGAAGCAGAGCCAACATCCTATTATTGTGGGAGCATCCACAACACTCTACAGATAATATTTAATCATTCATATCAGGCCCTGCCCAGTGGAACTTGCAATCTGTGGGGGAAATTCAATTCAGTGCGATGTAGCATAGCTGTGGGAGAGAGCTCCTGCAGCTATTCAATACACTGCACTGTTTGGGTGGGCAAAGGATTTCTTCTCGTACCTCCCTGGGGATGCAAGGAGAAATTCGACAAAAGTGCCGGGCACGCAGCCGTTTGCCAGCTTAGCACGGTGCTAACAGCCGCACGCCCAGCACTTTAGTTGGAGAATGTCGGTTACCGCGCCTTAACACCCAGGTTAAGTCGCGAGAACCGGCATTCTTTTACTTACTTGTTTCCCGCATTGAATTGAATAGCTGCAGGAGCTCCCTTCCATGGCTATTCATCATCGCGCTGAATTGAATTCCCCCCTGTATTCCCTATCACACAGATATGCATAGACATTAGTAACGGTATCGGAGCATAAATGCAATATACAATGGCAGATCAAAGCCTAAGAATTACCGGAGTTTATTTTACAAAGCTCAATAAAATGCTGTTTTAGTAAGCTGATTATTTATTAAACTCAAACCATAGTAAGCTACATATTAGATATACCTTTATATACCTTCTACATGATTTGGTTAATTTAACTCCTTCGCTGTTGAGCCCATTTTGGCCTTTTTTGGCTAGTCACACTGCAGGATCAATATCAGAGAAAAGCCGCATTATACTTTTCATAATAAGATCCGGGGCGGGGTGCAGCAATGGGAGAAATGCCATCAAACCCCCAAAATGCAGTTCTCATATGCACCAAGTCCTGCAATGCAATGCACTATGGGCTTCTATTCGGCGAGTGCTGTGAGAGCGATCCAATCGGATCCCTCCCAGCATCCCCCTAGGCGCGTACATCCTTCTGCACATGTGCAGAATGACACCAGAGGGACTTCTGGATCACAGACCCGCAAGTGCCTCATTCACAAAGGACAGCTCTCACTGAAAGAGGTTCCTTTGTGATTTTATTCATGCATACCGGCGTAATGAACACCGGCATACATGGGAAGCGTGGCGGAGTGCATCACATCCTGCATACCGCCCCTGCACTTGAAAATTATAACGCCCTTTTATTTTCTTTTACATGTTTGAATGAAATGCACAAACGTGTATGAATAATGAGGTAGCCCAACAAGGCATAGCATTTTCTAAAGTAGACAACCTACCACATCAAATGAGGGGACGACTGTGTTTAATGATGCCATAATGGAGTAAATCTGAGAATTAGGAACCACATCTATGGTAATGATTCCTGTAGAATAAGGTGTTATTGTCTATTATTATTATCATCTAACATATTACACAGCTATGTTACAGCACTGTACTACAAATTAGTAACATACAATGACATAAAACAGGAGGTAAAGATGGTCCTGCGCAAAATAGTTTACAGTACAAAGATGGGTACACAGAATGCCGATCGCTCAGCAGATCAGATAAACCCATTCACAGAGCGATTATTCAATCAGTGTGACTCCCATACATACTGAGCTCAGGGTGTACATTCTTCAATGGATCGGGAGGTCAGGCATTTTAAATATAAAACTGCACATAAGGTGCGACCTCCCGATCCGACCGTTTGCAGAAGCACTTTAAGACGTTTATTGGCTAAGGCTCCTTCATACGCACCTATACAATTATCAGGCCGATCAGCCTATATCGGGTGATTGGCCCAATGACGTGTAGGGGTGTACCCGGCTAAAGAGGTGTGTGAATCCACTGATACAACTGTAATTTCTGGTGATGAAAGTGCATATGGCCAGGCCCACCAACTTGCTGGTGAATTCCCCCCTGTATTCCCTATCACACAGATATGCATAGACATTGGTAATGGTATCGGAGCATAAATGCAATATACAATGGCAGATCAAAGCCTAAGAATTACCGGAGTTTATTTTACAAAGCTCAATAAAATGCTGTTTTAGTGAGCTGATTATTTATTAAACTCAAACCATAGTAAGCTACATATTAGATATACCTGTATATACCTTCTACATGATTTGGTTAATTTAACTCCTTCGCTGTTGAGCCCATTTTGGCCTTTTTTGGCTAGTCACACTGCAGGATCAATATCAGAGAAAAGCCGCATTATACTTTTCATAATAAGATCCGAGGCGGGGTGCAGCAATGGGAGAAATGCCATCAAACACCCAAAATGCGGTTCTCATATGCACCAAGTCCTGCAATGCAATGCACTATGGGCTTCTATTCGGCTAGTCCTGTGAGAGCGATCCAATCGGATCCCTCCCAGCACCCCCCTAGGCGCGTACATCCTTCTGCACATGTGCAGAATGACACCAGAGGGACTTCTGGATCACAGACCCGCAAGTGCCTCATTCGCAAAGGACAGCTCTCACTGAAAGAGGTTCCTTTGTGATTTTATTCATGCATACCGGCGTAATGAACACCGGCATACATGGGAAGCGTGGCGGAGTGCATCACATCCTGCATACCGCCCCTGCACTTCAAAATTATAACGCCCTTTTTTTTCTTTTACATGTTTGAATGAAATGCACAAACGTGTATGAATAATGAGGTAGCCCAACAAGGCATAGCATTTTCTAAAGTAGACAACCTACCACATCAAATGAGGGGACGACTGTGTTTAATGATGCCATAATGGAGTAAATCTGAGAATTAGGAACCACATCTATGGTAATGATTCCTGTAGAATAAGGTGTTATTGTCTATTATTATTATCATCTAACATATTACACAGCTATGTTACAGCACTGTACTACAAATTAGTAACATACAATGACATAAAACAGGAGGTAAAGATGGTCCTGCGCAAAATAGCTTACAGTCCAAAGATGGGTACACAGAATGCCGATCGCTCAGCAGATCAGATAAACCCATTCACAGAGCGATTATTCAATCAGTGTGACTCCCATACATACTGAGCTCAGGGTGTACATTCTTCAATGGATCGGGAGGTCAGGCATCTTAAATATAAAACTGCACATAAGGTGCGACCTCCCGATCCGACCGTTTGCAGAAGCACTTTAAGACGTTTATTGGCTTAGGCTCCTTCATACGCACCTATACAATTATCGGCCCGATCAGCCTATATCGGGTGACTGGCCCAATGACGTGTAGGGGTGTACCCGGCTAAATAGGTGTGGGAATCCACTGATACAACTGTAATTTCTGGTGATGAAAGTGCATATGGCCAGGCCCACCAACTTGCTGGGGGGTAGGGCCTGTTCACGGAAGGGGCCACAACTACGCCCCCTCGTTCAGTAAGTACCTACGGTGCGTACAACCCATGGGGAGTATGGTCACGGCAGATGTGTTTACTCCTCCCCTGTAGTCCTGGGCCCCTACAGAGGCCCAGGTAATCTGTACCCGCAAGTGGCTGATGTAAGGCAAAAGCATTATCTCCCATAATAAAACAGTCATTGGTGACTGGCATTTCTGTGCAGCAATTGGTGTGGAAGCATGGGGAGTACAAAAAGTATCAGCGAAGAGTGACACACAAAACAGTCAGTCACCCATATTCATGTATGTTAACTGACCTTCATTTCTCATCAGGTTCTATTAAGGTACAGATGTATCCACCTACATCTATCCTCCATGCGCTACAAGTCGCGCCACACAACGCGGGAGCTCAGTGTGCCATGGTAGCGCTGGGCGTCTTTCATGCAACTTTTTACCTTCAAATGTGTCTTATTCACACAGTGATGCGAACAGATAGCACAAGCAGCTTCTGCTGATTAAAATGATATGCAGCATGCCTATGTTCTCTTTGCATCTGCGGGTTTATCTGCAGTGCCAGCGGCTGTGACACTAACGTTGCGTATCACATGCAGATAAAAAGTTGCACAAAAGACGCTCGGCACTACCAAGTTACGCCACGGCATGACGCGATTAGAAGGGCTGTTTAGCGCGCAAGGAGGAGAGATATATGAGGACACATCTGTAGGCCTGATTCAGAGTTGTACACTAATTCCGCCGCTGCTGCTATACAAAAATATGCAAGTGTGGCAGCCGCTAGGAGATGTACTGAGACGCCCACCTGCAACTTTCCAAATCTAAGCATCTGCGTAAAATGTTACAGCATCTGCGTACAGGGATGCAGCACCGGTCTCAGATCATTAGATTGTCCCAGTCCTGAGTAAAGCTGGCCACACAGTAGACCAACTTACATCCAACCAGCCAACTAGTTGATTGGTTGGAATGAAAATCTGGTAACGTATGTGAGTAACTGACAATCAGCAATTTGCTCCCAAACGCCGGAAAATGGACAAAAACTGTTGTTTGAACAAATTGTTTAGATCAACAGTTAACAAACTTGTCTTAACGACCATTTTCATCTGTTTTCTGGCATTTAGGAGCAAATTGCTGATCATCATTTACTCCCATTCCTTACCAGACTTTCATTCCAACCAATCAACTAGTTGGATGAAAGTTGGTCTAGTGTGTGGCCAGCTTTGGTCCCACAGGTTAGGAGTGGGAATTGAGACACTGGAGCCATATTTATTGCATACGGGATCTTGGATGCATGATGTGAGACCCCGCAAAACGGTCACGACACACCTATGTTCTTTGCCACCACTCCTGGTTACCTCCTCCAAACGCTCCATGACCGTCGATCACAATGCGAGGAAAGTCACTGCGAGCAACTGCTGTAATGTACCGTGACTTATACACATGCACAGTTTACTGATAATCGCTCAACTCCATAAACATCAGAATAGAGTACAACTCGGAACCCTAATACCAAACAGTGAGGACAATACATTGGGACAATATGATATTGATTGAGGAGCTGCAACAATAAACATTTAGAAAATAATTCATAAGTCTGGCAAATCAATTTAATTCTTGTTAATATGAAGAACTCTTTCACTGGCAATTTCACTTTGTCATTGTATAAATCAGAATTATGCCTTCAGGTCTGTTACCAAAGCAAAGCGAACTGTCGTGCCTGTATCTCAGTTGTCTTATATACATTAACTGCAATGTAGTTTGATTATTCATCCATGTACATTACATAGCAACCTGGTGTCCTAGTATTCTGCAGTGAAGAATAAAATTTGATCGTCAAGTTGAGTCCTATTTAGTCACCATTTCGGAGTTGATATTGAAAAGAGGAATTACATACTTGTTCACATTTATATTCATTATTGTAGAATTGAAAGAGTTTCTCTGCAAATTTTTAGTACTTTACTTTTAAACCTACTTACTATAACATCACCTGAAAAACCAGAGACAAGGCTGAACTGAATATTCCAGATACATAACAAGTATCTGGTTATAGTGACATAGAGTGTGGGCAGGGCAGGGCCGAGATCAATTTTTTTGGTAAGGAAATATATATTTTGGCGCCCTCTGGCGTGCTTTTGCGTGCACCCAAAAAAATTAAGGGGGCATGGTCTCATGGGAAAAGCTCAGTTGTAGTGCCCCTTACACATTATGCCCACAGTAGTAGTGCCCCTTACACATTATGCTACACAATTGTAGTGCCCCTTACACATTTTGCTACATAATTGTAGTGCCCCTTATACATTATGCCAGGTAAACTAAACCATTCATGTCTACTTTTCATATGGATTTGTATTACGTAAATGTAGTTATGTTTATTTGTATTTGCAGGGGAAGTACATTTCTGTCTCATTATTACTACAGCCCTCATCTTGGGAAAAATTAAAAAGTAAAAAATCTTCTAAATAAAAAACAAATTAAATTTACATAATAGGTTATTGACATACTATTTGTAGAAAAATAATATTGCCTTGGCACATTTTAATCTGGGCTCTTATATTGGCGATAGTAATCCGGGTAGTTGCAAATAGTAGTTGCCCTCGTGTGTGCCCCTGGGCAGTGCCTTTCACGGAGACTCGCTCAACAGCAGCAAGGGTTGCGGTGTGGTGCCGGACGCTAGTAGCACTGCCTGTTGTGCGAGACTCTAGGCCAGGCACTGCCCGGGGGGGGCCCACCAAGGTGAGTTTCTTATTTGCAAGTCATGTTGCCGGCACGGCCGAGCCAGGGTGCCCTCCTCTATGTGGCACCATACTCAACTGCGCAACCAGAGTATAGGTAAAGCCAGTCCTGAGTGTAGGATGTACTACGCATGTGTATTTTAATACATATTTAAACAAATGCTTCAGAGTATATAAACTGCTGCCAATTCTTAAGCCGCAACACACTAAAGGATTTTTCTGAACGATATGTACAATAACGATAACTTGCATTGTCAGAAATCCATGTTTCTACTCCATTCATTTTGCAAACTACAGCTGTAGATGTTTATTATGGATAGTGCTTTCCTATGTCATATTACGCCTTCTAACATTTCTGCAGAAGAGATTTATGTATCAGTGTAACTTCCAGGGAAAATCACTATAAGAATACAATTGCAAAGCGCAACGGAATGAGCTGGCACTATGTAAATAAATGCTAATAAAATGTTAAAATAAATACAAGTAGATGAAATATTTCAAAATAGTCAAAATAAAACGTGCATGTAATTGGATAATTCATTGTATTATTACCATATTGCTGATTGTTTAATCCATCAATGTCTGCCTTTCATAAGTAATATTGGAGCTCATGTATCCTATGGGGACTGTAAAGCGTACTTGCCGACTTTACAATTCTCCTTCCCGGGAGCAAGCCCCAGAGAAGAGATGCTGCAGACTAATGATAGCCATCGACCATTGATGATTCATAATCATCGATGGTTTATGGCCGATGTCGAATGCTTTCGCCATCGAAGGGGGAGAACCAGGTAGATTCCCTCCATCGATGTCTAAACATAACCGAATGTTTGTTTGTTTGTTTTTTACATGGTGCCGGGACATTGAGTATAGCTCCACCCCCTGATACTCATGAAGCCCCGCCCCCAGGTACTGACTGGCCCACGGGCCAGTCAGTCAAAAAAACAGGGATGCCAATCAGTTGGTGAAACCATCGATGATCACCCATTGCATAGTTGGTAACCATCGATGGTTACTTGCTATTTTAGAGGAATAAAACAAGCAATTACAGGTGCGCTGGTGTATGGCTCTAAACACTCCAAAATTAAAACCGGCAGCTCTCACAGTGGGTTCTGCTCCCCACAATTTGAATAAGGCAAAAACAATTAAAATATATGTAGCGTCGTGTAGAATTTAGTATTTTTATTTATATAAATATTTTAATTAACTCCATATTAAAGTAACACAATTTATAAATACGATTTATAGACACAAATTATATAGCAGCATTTTAAATCCAGAGTGCACAATTAAAAACATACAGATACAATTATAATTCACATTGCCAAATAGCTCTGCAGAGCAAAATACCAATAGATGAAATAATTGTAGATTAAATGATTGTACATGATCTGTTGCAATAACACAGGGATTGTTACAATGTTCGGTAGTAATGACCAGGGGAATATAGTCAATGTATCTCAGAATGAAACAATTCCCATTAAACTCACCCCTGTATTGCTGACACTGATAAGTACTTCCGAAAGCGGGAGCCGCTCCTATATAGATGAAAGGACTAGAGGATAGAAAACCAGCAGCTGGGCAGGAGATCCGATGGAATATTTATCTGGGCACAATATCTCACCTGCATGCCAGTTACCAGTCCCAGGATGTATACTGTTGTAGCTGTGTGCGCCCGCAGGTGATAGCAGTAAGCCGGGAAGTGAGGATTGCTCTCCGTCCCGATGTTATAGCGGCTGGACTACAACGTGCACACTGGTCCGTCTGCACCACAAGCGTGTCGCATGAGCGTCTCTGTAAATCGTTGCAGTTAACGGGGAGTTAAAGGAGTGCTCCCAGAGTGGGTATTTGGCCGAGAATCAAATAAAGGGTCCGTATAATGTTCTTGACGCATTTCTCCCAGTCAATCGCACTCTGTTTTATCAGAAGGCCTTTAGGGGAGATATTGTGCCCAGATAAATATTTCATCGGATCTTTTCTATCCTCTACTCCTTTTATCTATATAGGAGCTAATAACGAGACTGCGGCTCCCGCTTTCGGAAGCACTTATCCGTGTCAGCAATACAGGGACACACCCTGAAACCATTCGCGGCACGCCTGCTTTTGAGTCACCACCCCCCGTTGCTGCCCAGAAACGTTCCCCGTCTGTCAACCACTTTGCAAATAAATCCTCACTGCGAGCGACAATGAATATCAAACTTGACTCATGTGCACTGCGACTCGGACGCATGCGCAGATTACTGATAATCGCTCAAACTGCATAAAACGTCAGCTGTGCGTTCATCGCTGAATCATGCCCAATGCTGCAGGTGGGACAAAAGTTGTCCCACCAAATCTTGCCAGTTAAGTGGTTATGTCAGCCGAGGCCCAGACTGGTTCTCCCCACAAAGATAGTCCTTGGTGTTCTTCATATGTGCAACTGGCTCACATATCACCCCCTGCTTAAACTATTTTAACAATTTAAATTCCAAAATTGTAATGCCCCCAAATCCTGCTATAATAATACAGGGAGTTGTGGAACAGGATCATTTTAGTTTATTAATGCTGGCATTGAGTAGGGTGTTGTGCAGCAATTTGTGAATGTGACATTTAATCAATGCTGGCAATGATTAAGGTATTAGGTCATATGTATTAATGCATGCAGGGATATATGTCACTTACTATTCTCATTTAGCAGAGCCCGCAGTTAGATATGTATGCAATTATAGTGCAGGAAATTATGTTGTATTCTACTTATATTTAACATGCTATATTCAAACACGGATGGCTATGAGCAACTTATACAATAGGAGTCCAGGGATTTATGTTGGATGCCACCATTATTAATATTAAACAGCTGGTAATTAGTAATAAAGGTAATTTCGGTATGGGGATTTCTGTCATATGCGACAGGCCGCCAGTAATGTATGCCACTGCAGTTGTGGGTTTGGACAGTACTCTTAGCTGATGGTGTGGGCAAATATAGCATGGGAATTTGTATGATATGTAGTTTGAAACGGGTTCTGTATATTTTGTCGACATTCATCACGTCAACATGAGAATGTCAACATGGTCATTACACTAATGAAACGTTGACATTGTGAGAATGCAGACAATGTGGTTTTCAGGCAAGTCTATCCCTAAAGCTAACCCCTAACTTTAATGCTAACCCATAATGCTAACTGTAACTCCTAACCTTAATGATAACCCTTACTCATAATGCTAACTGTAAACCCTAACATTAATGCTAACCCTAACCCATAATACTAACTGTAACCTCTAACCTTAATGCTAACCCATAATGCTAACTGTAATCCCTAACCTTAATGCTAACCCTAACACTAACTGTAACCTTTGCTAACTGTAACCCCTAACCATAATGCTAACCCTAACTCATAATGCTAGCTGTAATCCCTAACCTTAATACTAACCTTAACCCTTACTCATAATGCTAACTGTAAACTCTAACCTTAATGCTAACCCATAATACTAACTGTAACCCCTAACCTTAATGCTAACCCTAACACTAACCATTATTGCTAATTGTAACCCCTAACCTTAATGCTTACCCTAACTCATAATGCTAACTGTAATCCTTAGCATTATGAGTAAGGGTAAGCATTAAGGTTAACTGTACACCCTAAACTTAATGCTAACCCTAACTCATAATACTAACTGTAACCCCGAACCTTAATGTTAATCCTAACCACTATTGCTAACTGTAACCCCTAACCTTAATGCTAACCCTAAAACTAAACTATAATGCTAACTCTAACCCCTAACCTTAATGCTAACACTAACCCTTACTCATAATGCTAACTGTAAACTCTAACCTTAATGCTAACCCTAACCCTAGCCATAATGTTCATGTCGACATTTTGACAATGTCGACATTTCACATGTTTAAGCTGTCAATGCCATAATCTGCAGGGAGAATAAAAGCGTTATGGGCTGGAAACTTTCTACCGGAACAGTCATTGCATGGGCTACAACTAGAGATTGAGCATTCAGACAGATAGCATAGAAGGTGGAGTGTAGCACATAGCGCAGAGCTTTGTTTTACGAGTAACAGGGCATCTGCATTGGCATTAAACCTCTACGAGTAGAAGGTCCCTCTTTTGCTCCAAACTTCGTCACCCACCATTGGTACATAAATGTATTATGAATAGAAAAATTAAATAAGCTGTGGATAATTCTGAATTAGTAGTTTTTCCTACAGCACTCAAGGCATAACTAGGAGATAACGGCAGACAATTCATGCAGGCAAGTATCTATGCTTTGGTTGTGGCTGGCTGTTTTCCTTTGCTTTTAATTTTTCAGACACAGAGGCCTTTGTGAGGCAAAGGCTACACTACTACTGCAACCAAGTGTTAGCTGCTACCATCGCTGCTATCCCCGGACTGGGGCTAGCACAGTTGGGTTGATAGTGGCTGGCCTTCTGCCACTTCAATGTTAACTGATCTAGGTGAATTAGGATCATGACTAATGGCACGAGTTGATGACAATTTTGACATCATAGTGTTTTTTCAGTCACTTCACAAAGGAAAGTACATGGCCAATAGCTTTCCTGTTGTGCCAGGTGTCATTCCACAGGTATTGACACAACTACTCATATAAGAATGAGGCGGCGGACTTGGGACTAGGGCCCTGTTTCAGAGCCGGACGCTCTGACCAGAGCGCTCGCTCTGAATCAGGGCCCACCTCCATAAATATGGAGCGTCCTCCTGGACGCTCGTATAGCTGTGGGTCACCACCCACAGCCTATACGAACGTGCAGGATGATGGTCGCGATGGTCTTGACCATCGCGACCATCGCCAGTGCGAGCAGAAGCCTGCGGTTGAGTTTCTCAACCGCAAGGCCAGGAGTGATTTTGGCTCTATCAGAGCCAAAATCACTCCCACTGACATCACTAGTGATGTCAGTGGGGCCGGCTTCTGACGGTAGGCGTTCCCTTGGGAACACCTCCGTCTGGCAGGCACGCCCCCGGCACGCCCACCAAAGGGGGCGTGCTGTCAATCAACATCGACAGCACGCCCCCTTTGATCAGACACAACGAGCGAAGGAAAGTCCTTCGCTCATCGCGTCTCGCGCATGCGCACGACGGAGCTCCCTCCGTCGTGCGCATGCGCAGTGCACACCATTGACCCACTTGCGAGCGGACAGCCGCTCGCGAGTGGGTCTGAATCAGGCCCTAGGTTTGCTATCTTCTGGGCCCACTAATAAGAACTCCTACATGTGCACTTGATTTACTGAGTATGCTGTGTATGAAGCCCTCAAGGTCTCTGTCAGAGGTGAGAAATGTGGATTCTGCTACTGGGCAGTTACTATTATCCTAGTCACAGCAATCTTTGCAATTTCACGATGGAATAGGCTTAAAGTGTACACATAGATGCTGTACTAGAGGTTGAAGGCTTTCTAATCATCACCACCATGTCCCTCCTTCACTGATGGCTACACTCAGGACATGACTCACACAATATGTCGGATGCAGGAGGCAAGGTGAGGGCACATGTGTTGCACATGGACTATGGGGAAGCTTACCGATGTGACAACTACGTGATTGGACCCTAGGGATCTATGCAGATCAGGCTATAAGCAGGGTTAGGTGCTAGTCCTACCTTACCTCTGCAACTACCAGGATTTATAGATATAACTGGTATCTGCATGTGTTGTTGCGAGGGGAGATGGCAAGCATAGACAAAACTAAGGGGTGGTCCGGGGGTGCCCAGACCACCCATTAGCCAGCTTGCCACAAATTTAAAGCATATAACGCCCGCGGCCGGTCCGGTAATGATCGGAAGGACTAAAACTATTTGTTAGAACCTCCCGAGCTCCGCCTCCCCTGCTGCATATATTAATTAATCGAGCCTCATGCGACTCGTATTTCAAAACAGAATGTAGAGGAATGCGAAATGGGTAGAGTGCATGATGACACTCCCCCATTTTGAGTGACCACACCCCTCGTGATGCGCCTATTTTACACTTGTACCACTTAAGGTAGGGGTCTTCAACCTTTGGCCCTCCAGCTGCTGTGTTACTACACTTCCCAGCATGCCCTGCCACCGTTTTGATATAACAGCATGCTAAAACTGTGGCAGGGCATCCTGGGATCTGTAGTTCCACAGCAGCTGAAAGGCCAAAGGTTGAAGATCCATGACTTAAGGTAACATAAGTTCTGGCAAGGGGTTGGAACTGGGACCACCCATTACTAAATGTCTAGTATCGCCTATGATGGCAAGTTACAGAAGTCAGCTGCCTGGAACTTCCTGGTAATATTATGAAGTGTGGAGCTGTTCAGCCACAATGATACCAGATGTATGTATGTATGTATGTATGTATGTATGTATGTATGTATGGTAGGGAAGGTGCCTACACTCTCCATGTATTTATTCCATGGTGCAGCTGTCTTCTGAAAAAGGTCAACAGAACTATTCAAATATATTTTGTAATCCATAAAAACACAAGCTGCTACTTAAGTAATCTTTAACATGTGAAATTTATATCTTCTCCCTGCTATAAACAACATTTTTACAACTTTACATTTTAAATGTTACAGTACCCTAAGGCTTGTGGAGATAATGCAAAAAGAAAAGACCACGAACAGAAGAAAGTGACTTACATGTTCCAGCATGGTATTTCAAAGTGCTAACACTGTGTTTGTGAGATTTGTAGGTCCGGGCACATTCACCAGTGTCAGACAACCAGCATTTTGCCGTCCGGTCAACACTCCCAGAATATAAATGTCGTCCAACCATCTACAAGTAGAAAGACACTGTCACACCTCAAATAAAATACAGCTATCAGATACCAGTAGGTAGGGGGGACATAAAGCCACAAAATCAAAAATTATCATGTATTTTTAAATATCCAAAATTAAAAACAAGTCGTTACACTACTGCGTCCACCTATTGAGATGAGACGCCCACCGCTGCAGCGCGATCCTGCCGATATGCGTACAAAGACGCACTAACGGCGGATCATTGGCTGCACCATCAGACATTGCACCTGATAATGGCAGGTGCAGAATGTCTGAGAGAACCATGGCTGCCGGTGTTAGTGGAACATACTGTAGTGTTTAGCCACCCACCAGTTACCACCAAAAAAAGCTGATGCAAATGACGTTGGATCTCCATGCAATTGCAATCTGCGTCCCCCGGCGGTAACCACTGAGAGGCATGCGCACTGCGTCACAGACGCATGGGCAGATAGAAAACACTTTCCTTGAGTTTGATTCAAAATTGCCCCAAGACTGTTCAATCATTAATACCCATGAATATTCCATAGACATCCTATATTATGAATAACATGCAGACATGAAAAAAGGTGAATAAATAAGAAACTATTCATCTGTAAACACAGTATATCTTGTTTAGTTATTCTTAAAGTCATATTTTTCCCTTGAGAAACTTGCCTACAGTGACAAATCATGCTGGCATGTTTTCTGGACACACGTAGGCTTCCGCACCCGAAGCCATCTGCGCTCCAGCTTGGGATGTAAACTTCTTGCTTTACACAGTGCGAAAAACGCATTGATAAAAAAAAAACCCGGATTCAGCAGGACATGCCCTGGCCAATCAGATACTACTGTCCTCAGTAACCAATCATGGTCAGCTGATTCATCAATTGTGGCTGCCAATCAGATGATGATCTTGCATCTAATCAAATTAGGAGAGGAGGAGACTCAGGAGAGCCTGTTCTCCCACCCATCAGCTGAAGCGGTAACTGTTAGTGAGGAGGTGATAGGACTTTTGGGGAGTTCTGAGAGCATGTGGGGGGATCTGATGGGTATATTAGGGGCATATGGTTAGGTTTGAGGAGTATGTGGGGAACATGTTATGATTCTTAGATCTGCATTTTGTAGATGTAAAATAAAACAAAATACTTGATTACACTAATTATTTTTATTTTAATCAAAGGGTTTTAGATTTTTCCCAAATCAATAAATTATGATTGAACCCAGAAACCGTGAAGCAGGACCCCAACATTTTTAAATATTGGGTCCAGTGGCCCCATGTAATTATCTCTACACACCTGCAACATCCAATACTTGATGTAAAAGACACATCTGAATCAGGTGTATGTACGCTTACGTCCAATGCTGTTTTGCCACACATCCTCACTAAGGGGCCTATTCATCAACACTAAATTAACGTTTTTAAGGACATTTTCCTTAAATAACGTTATTTTAGTATTCATAAAGCCACTTAGCACAGGAGATATCACTGATATCTCCTTGCTAAGTCTCCCTGCGTTAATTTCCACACTCCCCATACATTAGTATGGGGATGTGGAAATGATGGTATTCATAAAATTCCGAAAATTATGAATTTTCGGAATTTGATGGAGTTACTATTCGCCACTGTGAGGTGGCGAATAGCAGGACAGACTTACCAGCTTCCAGCTGGACAGGTCCCCGGGCGTCTTCCTCCGGTGGTCTGGTGCGTCCTCTGGCTCCGAAGGCTGGTCGGACACTGTGTTCTCCCAGCAGAACACAATAAAGATTAGAGAAAAAAAAAAAACTTTTTTTTTTTTTTTCTAAACTGTACTGTGGTCTGCTGGGAGACCACATGACAGACCAGCAGGACGGAGCCGGAGGCTGTTGCGCGGACAGGTAAGTGCTGAAGGGGGGGGGGAGGTGAGCGGGGGGAAGGGGGGGCAGGTGAGCGGGGGGAAGGGGGGGCAGGTGAGCGGAGGGGGCGGACACAATCTTACCGCATGTGTAGGCAGTGCTGCGCATGCGCTGGGTTAATGAATTTAAAAGCGCATGCGCAGCACTGTTTCCAGCTGCGTAAGTTAGTGTAGATAGAGATAACTATCTATTTCCTGAAAAGCTGTCATCGCAAAAATGACAGCTTTTTCGGAATAGATAGTTATAGGGAGGAGGAATGATGAATTCCTCTGGTAATTAGGTAGAACTCCATGCGAGTTCTAAACCTAATTACCTCCAGGGAAAGTTTAGTAATGATGAATAGGCCCCTAAGAGTGCCCCGTTACACCACTTTAGTTAGAAATGAAGATGCGAATGAAAGTGTACAACTGTACATCACAGCACTTTCATATGATTGGTTTAGGCGCATGCAGAGTGCGAAAACACACAAGATGCACAAATAGGTGTACGTTTTACTCAGTGGCCCTGTTTCATTAAGTACAGACTGATGAAAGGTGCTTACTCGTATATTTGGAAAAGAGGGATCTTCCCACAACAGATAAAGATAAAAGATTGTACACAACACACTTTTTGCTGATTTAAGGACACAGGTGCAATTATAAATGTAAGTTGATGGCCGGCCGGCGGTCTCTGGGAGACTTTCCCACTCTTCTGGGCGTCCAAGAGAGCCACCTGAGTTTCGGGAGCCTCCTGGACATCCTGGCAGAGTAGGCAGGTATCCTTTAAAGGAAAAAAGCAGGTGTGGAAGCGCAAAAAATTTGCTAATGGAAAATGCATAAAAATAAATGAAGATAGAATTAATATAAACTCACATTTAAAAGCATATCTCAGTGTCCATATGTATGCAAATTATATATATAGACTCAAATAAAATGAATATATAGATGAAAACACAATTTATATAGAGAAAAAGGAAATATCAAATAAACGACAGGGATAGTATAAAAATTGATATAAGTATGGGCAGAGAAAAGAGAATATTAACTCCATAAATGTGCACATGCACAGACAGTTAAAATATAAAACAAACCATACATGATTGTAAAGAAAATAAAAATAAAAAATGAAAAATAATAAATCATGAAAACGCAGGATTTATAAATATAATAAAACATAAGAAATCAACAATTCGGAGGGACCTACATTCTGAACCAACCGGTATCAGAATGCACAAATGGCTGTAATGTTCAAACATATACTATAAGTTGAACATGATTATAATACACTAAACGATTGCATGAATGGTAATAACATATATAATGTTTTAAAACATCAAATGATCCTTCCAGAATAAATAATCTCTAAAGGAAAAACATGAGAACATGATACCAAATATAAAAAAATGTAAATTGTATAATAAGAAACAAACGTGTTGCAGCAGTGGATAATCCCAAAAATGAGATGTATTTAAACTCAAGATAAAGGGACTAGGCAGTGGCGCAACATGGATGAATCATAGCCATCAAAAAATAAAAAATATATAAATTTAAATAAAAATGAGAATAAACATAGAAATAAATATAAAAATACATATGTATATATATATGAAAATTCTATATAGAGTTACATTTTTTCTTTACCATCATGTATGGTTTGTTTTATATTTTAACTGTCTGTACATGTGCACATTTATGGAGTTAATATTCTCTTTTCTCTGCCCATACTTAAATAAACAACAAGGATAGTATAAAAATGTATATGATATTTCCTTTTTCTCTATATAAATTGTGTTTTCATCTATATATTCACTTTATTTGGTTCTATATATATAACTTGCATACATATGGACACTGAGATATGCTTTTCTGGTCATATTTAAAGATAATGACTTCTCTAAACCTGCTTGATGCGGGCACTTTGTATAAAATCGGCTGTTACACAGTTACCATTAATTTAATTAGTAACACATGAAGCTTACACCTGCAACAACTTAACTTGTCCATCTGGAGAGATATATACTGACGTACTGCTATGGGAGGCATACCTCTGAGGAAACGGCCAGGTTACCAGGGCCGAGAAACGCGTTATGTGCTCCCAACTACATTTTGTTCACAAGTCACACTGACCATTGCCACAAAGCTGCCATCACTTCAGTCAGAGGCCACTTTCGGCAAGTGCCCCGCTAAAGACCTGCAGACTCCAGCTTCACAATCAGTGTCTACCCACTGAGAGGCCACTCCTGACGGCCAGCAACATTTAGCGAGACGTCGCTTGTTGCAAGGGCAGCATATCATTCAGCCGCTCCACATCAGAGCCGCACCGCTAACAGCACTACGAGACTCTGCTCATTTATTCCTTTCCCGGCCGGGACCCACGAGCGGCTATACTATCCAGACCCGCTGCCACTGAGCACCCGCACTACTATTCTCATCGAGTAGGTAAGCCACTGGAATGATCCAGCTACGTTCATTTGGCAATATTTGACCACTATATCTGGCTACTAGAGCCTGGAATACTAACATTATAATTTATTATTTTATTTTTTACTGCATGCAGCCATTGGTGTCCCACTTTCTTGAGGACCAATTGACTCAGTCAAGTACTAATACTCATTCACCACTACACCCCATATTCCCCAGGGGTATTCTCCTTTTATTAGGGCATTTTATGTACATTGCAATTTTAACTGTTACACACCACATTCTGTTTACAAGTTGTTTTATGTCTATTTTTCATCTGCTGCTTTTGAATAGATCATATTCTGTTTTTCGTGTATATATATATATATATATATATATATGCGCCTTTTGTGACATTAAATGTGAGTTTATATTTATGCTATCCTCATTTATTTTTATGCATGTTCCATTAGCAAATTTTTAGCGCTCCCACACCAGCTTTTTTTCCTTTTTCAATTAGTTCTTTAAGGGGTCTGCCTATCCCCTTAGTGGTGAGCTGCATTTTAATTTGCATTTCTAATTTTTGGAGCGCCTGATTTTTTTTGTGTGTTTTCTAGGTATCCTTTAAACATTACCTGACTTCAGAATAAGAGACTTAGGACTTGATTCAGAGGTGGATGCAAATCTCGTCACAACAGCGATTCCATACGCAGCGGTTCTGCAAAATTATGCAAATGCCAAGAATGTCTGTCAGAAGTCAGACGCAGAAGCCATTGTAACCGTGTACACAGACTGAGACATCCTCCCGAAACGGGCACGACATGCCTGCGTTTGTCTCTTCACCTCCTCGATACCTCCCACAAACGTTCACGGACTGCTGCCGTCGGTAATCCCTCAGGACGCTTTCACAGCGCAAATCAGATGCTTGTGCAGCATGAAAATAATCACCCCACAAACAAAGGCATTGTGTCCACCATCAGGCCCTAAAGTTTCAGTTAAATTAAATAAATACTGATTAAATAAATATTATGGGCCCGATTCAGAGGTGGAAGCAAATGCGGCAGAAGACGTAGCAGCGTCTGCGCCTTTATGCTAATGCCATTCTGTTCATTCTGAGATGCCCACTCGCAGCAGTGCTAATCCATCTCGGTACATCTTTAGACGAACCATTGGTTTGCTCATGGCACACTACGTATGCCTAACCACCCCCGTTACCTCCCAGAAACGTCCACTCAATTTCACGGCTCAAATGCCTATAGTCACACAAATGCCCAAAATAAAAAAAAAATAAAAAAAACAGAGTGGTGAAGAAAAAAAATGGGGTGAAGCAGATGTCCTCCAGGTGCCCTCAAGTAGGGAGATGCTTAGCATAATGATGAGTCCTAGAGAATGGAGCAAGCTGATGATATAACCAAATAGACCAGACCAAGGAAAACTATTTAACAATGTTCTCATCTCTTCTTTGAACCAGCTGTAGCCAGATGAAGCCCAGTTCGGGTCAGCCTGTGTAAATACTCCTGCCGTGTATCTGTCAATATTATCACATGTAGCATGCGGTCATATACATCATTTGTTATCCTTCCGTCTCCAAGACAAAGATCCGTTCCAGCCAATAACAGCTGATTTTAAGTGCAAGTGATTTTTAGAGGACTACACCAAGAACATAACCTGGATTCTCTAACTGGAATAACATCAGGCAGATGAATGTTTTTATTTTCTTTATTTATTGTTGAAAATAATCTAGGAGGATAGAATTACAGAGGCTAATCTGCCAGGACCTACGGGTGACCTGTACATTTAAAATTCAATTTAACATCAAGTGACACTTTTAAACCACTTCATGTCAATCATGACAGTTTAGGGCTACTAAAATATGAAAATCAAATCCCACAACACAGGACACCCATATAACACTATAATGCAACCGTTAAATCAGTTTAGGTTACAAATAAAGTTCACCAGGAGTTTAAAATATGGGAAATAAGTATTGTTACGTCAAGAGTTCTGGTGGAATAAATGGGACTGTCTTGGGAAAACAAGTCACCTGACCCCCTACACTTATGATAAGTATCACTTGAATGGGCATTATGGATTCTAAATTGTGTTTAGTAAAATGGGGGCCGTTGTTTTTCAGAATATGGGAATATATTATAGATGTATTACTTGGTTACTTGGGTAAATAGGGAAAAGGAGAAATAAGAGGATATAATTAATGTACAATCTACAATTGCACACTTTGCCCATTAGGAGCTATAAAAGGAGGACATTTGCTCTGATTGAGGGGTCTATTTACTAAGCAGTGTTAGGAGACAGAGTGAAAAGTGATAAGAAAGTGATAAGGTGCCAGCCAATCAGCTCCCAACGGTCATTTTTCAAACACAGCCTTTGAGATGACAGTTTCGAGCTGATTGGCTGGCACCTTATCACTTTCTTATCACTTTTCACTCTGTCTCCTAACACTGCTTAGTAAATAGACCACTAAATCATGCTACACTGTAAGGGATGTACATGCATTTATTTATTTTACATGTATGGAAAATACTGGCTTTTTTTCTTCAATATACATTTTATTGAGTATTACATTAAACAAATTGGGGGAGGCTTTGCAAAATGAACAGGAAAAGGGGGGGTAATGGAGCCCATATGCAAGGGTACACTTATAATTAGGGATGTGCAGGCTCGGATAGGTTCGAGTTTGCACGTGGAGTTCGGATTTTTCCCTCCAAAAAAACGGAACTCAGAAAGAGGCAAAACGTCATCTTGCACGGACGAACATCATCATTCCTGGACTTTTGTCCAGGAATGATGATGTTCGTCCATGCAAGATGACGTTTTGCCTCTTTCTGAGTTCCGTTTTTTTGGAGGGAAAAATCCGAACTCCACGTGCAAACTCGAACCTATCCGAGCCTGCACATCCCTACTTATAATAATACAGTATGTATATTGTAATTATAAAATACAAGACAATCTAACATAAAACCTTAATGTTCATAATGTAAATAACAAGCCAGGTTCCCCAGAAGAGAACAAAAGTACAGAAAATACCCAGACAATCACATATGATCATCCCTTGGTTCAGAGGTTCCCAAAATCCTCCTTTACGGTCCAGGTTCTAAGGATATCCATGCTTGAATCCAGATGGTTAAATCAAATTGACTTAAGTACTAATTAAGTATCCTTTGCTCAAGCATGGATATCCCTAAAATGTGGACTGTAATAGCGGAGTTTGGGAACCTCTGCCTTAGCTAGTACAACCAGGTCTAGGAGACCGCTTTTCACCAGCGGCCAGCTGGTTCTTTGCCCTGTATTCATTCCACCTAAACCATCGCATCAATGGGTTGTTGGCCGAAGAGGAGTAGGGACACCGTTGGCTTGAGCAGAGGGGTTATCTAATAGGTTCCGATTTCACGGAGCAGTCTGTTTTTCAGCGAGATTGCAGCTAAATTTAAAGAAGCAATCAGTCATAAGGCTGGTTCAGGCTTATAACTGATTGCTTCTTTAAATTTAGCTGCAATCTCGCAGAAAAACAGACGGCTCCGTGAAATGGGAACCTATTACATAACCCCCTTGGACTCAATAGTGTTCAGGCTAGGCACTACAGCGGCAATGGTAGACAATCAGTGCTTTAGTTGCTACTAAAAACAAGAGATATGGTAAGAACTTACCTTTGTTATCTCTGTTTCTACGAAGTCCATAGGGTCCACAGGGTGACCTTGGGGGTATAGCTGGATCCTGGATCCTCGGGCACCACGGAGTTAAAGCTTTCAGCTGCTCCCAGGATGCACTTGGATCCAACCTCCCCTATACCCCGCCCCCGAGCCACAGGCACCTCAGTTGGTAAGCAGCCCAGGCCGGAGGAGGAGACGAAACAGAGAAGAGGAAGACTGGAACACACAAGAACCATACTCACAGAAATGGGAGACGGAAAACCGGTGACCAGTCACAGAGCCCATATGAAGCCAGGTGCGTCAGGGCGGGTGCCCTGTGGACCCTATGGACTTCGTAGAAACAGAGATAACAAAGGTAAGTTCTTACCATATCTCTTGTTTTCTACTTCAGGGTCCATAGGGGTCCACAGGGTGACCTTGGGGATGTCCCAAAGCAGTCCAACTAAGGGCGGGGACGCTCCTGTGCTGATAGGAGAACCCGGCGCCCAAAGGATTCATCCTGAGAGGCAAAGGTGTCAAACGCATAGAACCTCAAAAAGGTCTGAATGGAAGACCAGGTGGCCGCCTTACAGAGCTGAACAGCAGAGGCGCCACGGCTAGCAGCCCAAGAAGGGCCCACAGACCGAGTGGAATGAGCCTTAACAGAGGCTGGAACAGGTAAACCCTCCTGCATATAAGCCTCAATAATAACAGAACGAAGCCAACGGGCTAGAGTCTGTTTGTTGGCAGGCCAACCCCTCTTGTGAAAACCAAAGAGGATAAACAAAGAATCTGACTTCCTCACAGAACTAGTCCGGTCCACATAAACCTGGAGTGCACGGACAACGTCTAAGGAAGCCTCCCCAGCCGAAAGATCAGGCGACTGAAAGGCTGGTACAACAATTTCCTGATTAATGTGGAACCTGGAAACCACCTTAGGCAGGAACTCAGGACGAGTGCGAAGCACCGCTCTGTCCTGATGAAAAATCAGAAAAGGGGGACGACAAGAAAGCGCCCCCAGATCTGAAACCCTCCTGGCAGAAGCAATTGCCAAGAGGAAAACAGTTTTAAAAGTTAGTTAGCCACTTGAGCTCCACTGACTCCAAGGGCTCAAAAGGCGGACCCTGTAAGGCCCAAAGAACCACCGCCAAATCCCACGGGGCCACAGGTGGCACAAAGTGAGGCTGGATTCTGAAAACTCCCTGGAAAAAGGTGTGTACGTCCGGCATAGCAGCGATCCTGCGCTGGAACCACACCGACAGAGCAGACACGTGCACCTTCAGCGAGGAAAGACGTAATCCTAAATCCAAACCCGACTGAAGGAAAGCCAGAATACGCAAAACCCGGAACACCTGGCGATCATAGTTTCTGGCCTCGCACCACTGAAAGAATGTGTGCCACACTCTGTGATAGATCCTCGTGGAAGCAGGCTTGCGCGCCCTCAGCATGGTGGTAATAACGGAGCTAGAAAAGCCCCGAGACCTCAGGACGGCTGTCTCAAGAGCCACGCCGTCAAAGATAGTCGACCCAGATCCGGGTGAAGACAGGGCCCCTGAGACAACAGGTCCCGCCGTTGAGGTAGGAGGTACGGAGCGTCGATGGACAGGCTCCGCAGATCGGAGTACCACGGCCTTCTGGGCCACGCTGGGGCCACCAGGATCAGTGTGCCTCCGTCCTGTTTGAACTTGCGCAGGACCCGAGGCAGCAGAGATATCGGAGGGAACAAGTAAGCCAGTTGAAACAGCCATTTCACCGACAGCGCATCTATCAGACTTGCGCCTGCGTCCCTTGTCCTTGACCCGTATACAGGCAGCTTGTGATTGTGACGGGACGCCATCAGGTCCAGCTCTGGCAGCCCCCACTTGTCCACGAGTAGTTGGAATACCTCTGGATGAAGCGACCATTCCCCGGGATGCACGTCGTAACGGCTGAGGAAGTCTGCCTCCCAATTGAGGACTCCTGGGATGAAAACTGCAGAGAGAGCTGGAAGATAGCGCTCCGCCCAAGCCAGGACGCGGGACACCTCCGACATCGCAGCTCGACTGCGAGTCCCTCCCTGGTGATTGATGTACGCCACCGTGGTGGCGTTGTCTGACTGCACCTGAACGGCCCTTCCGTGAAGAGCGGTGCCGGACAACTGCAGGGCTCTGTATACTGCCCGCAGTTCCAGGATATTGATGGGAAGAAGCGCTTCCTCCGCCGACCAACGACCCTGAAGTGACAAGGAGCCTGTCACCGCCCCCCAACCCCGGAGACTGGCATCTGTCGTGAGCAGAACCCATTCCGGGATCCAAGAGGGGCGCCCCTCTAGGAGATGAGCCGTCTGCAGCCACCAGGCTAGGGACAGACGCACCTCCGAGGACAACACCAGCATCTGAGAGCGGCTCCTGTGTGGCAATCCGTTCCATTCCGAAAGAATCAGCCCCTGCAGGGGCCTGGAATGGAACTGGGCAAACTCCACCATGTCGAATGCCGACACCATGGACCCCAAAACTCTCATCGCTGAGTGCACAGACACTCTGCCACTGCTCAGACAACTGTGAATCCGCAGCTGTAAGGAGCGGCTCCTGTGTGGCAATCCGTTCCATTCCGAAAGAATCAGCCCCTGCAGGGGCCTGGAATGGAACTGGGCAAACTCCACCATGTCGAATGCCGACACCATGGACCCCAAAACTCTCATCGCTGAGTGCACAGACACTCTGCCACTGCTCAGACAACTGTGAATCCGCAGCTGTAAGGAGCAGACCTTCTCTGGAGTCAGAAAAATCCGTTGCTGACGAGAGTCCAGCAGGGCCCCCAAATGAACCATCCGCTGTGATGGGATGAGGGAGGACTTCTTCCAGTTGATCAACCAGCCGTGCGCCTGTAGACAAGCGACCGTCAGGTGGAGATGCTGGATCAGTACCTCCGGGGAGCTTGCCAGCAAGAGGAGGTCGTCTAGATACGGAAGCAACCGTATTCCCTGGCTCCGAAGATGAGCCGCCATGACCGCCATCACCTTGGTAAATACCCTTGGTGCCGTGGAGAGACCAAAGGGTAGAGCCCTGAATTGGTAGTGGAGAATAGCAAACCGCAGAAACCGTTGGTGCGATGTTGCTATAGGCACATGGAGGTAGGCGTCCTGGATATCCAGGGAGACCATATAGTCCCCTGGTTCCATCGCCAGAATGATGGAACGCAAAGTTTCCATCCTGAATTTAGGAACCCTGAGAAACCTGTTCAGGGACTTCAAATTGAGGATGGGGCTATGAGAGCCATTGGGTTTCTGCACCAGAAACAGCGTAGAGTAATACCCCATCCCACGTTGAGACTGTGGCACGGGTATAATGACCCCCGCCGTCAGCAAGGCCTCTATGGCTTCCTGAACCTGCAAGGCCTTTGTTTTGTCCTGAGAAGGACTTGTGCAAAAAAACTGGCCAGGCGGCCTGTGCCGAAAAGACAGGGCGTACCCCTGGGAGACCACTTCTCGCACCCAGGCATCCGTGGTGGTATTGTGCCAGCACTGGGCGAATTGAAGAAGTCGGCCTCCCACTCTGGGGTCCCCCAGAGGGAGGCCCGTCCCATCACGCAGAAGGCTTATCTTCTTGCTTGGAAGAAGGGCGCCTAGCACTCCAGGCTTGCTTCTTTGGCTTTGAAGCGGTCTTGGGTGCGGACTGCCTCGGGAAGGACTGACCCTTTGCCTTGCCCTGAACCCGAAAGGAACGAAAGGCCGAGCTCCGGACCTTAGCAGGTGTAGTAGCTGAAGGGAGGAAGGCTGACTTGGATTTTGCCAGGGTATCTACTATTTTGTCCAGGTCCGGACCAAATAGTAATTCTCCATTAAAAGGTAAGGCCTCCAAGCCTTTCTTTGAATCCGCGTCTGCTCTCCAAGACCGCAACCACAAGGATCTACGAGCAGACACTGCTGCCGCCGAAACCCTAGAGGTCAACAGGCTAGCATCCAACGATGCTTCTCCAATGTAGGAGGCGGCATCTCTCATCTGTCCTAACAACCCCTCTGGACGTCCGGAGCTTCATCCGTAAACATGTCCTCCAAGGCGTTGGCCCACCCCTCAATGACCTTGGCCACCCAGGAGATGGCCATGGACGGCCGGGCTACAGCCCCTGAGAGAGAATAAATAGACTTTAGACAAGTCTCCACCTTCCTGTCCGTAGGATCCTTCAGCGAGGATATAGACGGCAATGGCAAAGTAGCACTCCTGATGAGGCGTGTTACATGGGAATCGACTGCAGGCGGAGTTTCCCATTTCTTACAATGCGCTTCCGGGAATGTATAATTGGACGTTAAGCGTTTCTGTGGCAGGAAACGCTTACTGGGTGTCTGCCAGGCCACCGCCATGTGATCAGTCAACTGATCAGACAAGGGGAACGCTTGTAACCTTAGCTTTTTTAAAACTAGGATACCTCGACTTGGGAGCGGGTGCCTCATCCTCAATCAGAAGAATGGCCCGCACCGCCTTAACCAGAGCCCGCACACTGATGGAAGACTTAGTGTCTACCTCCTGGACTGAGGCATCTGAGGCTGAGTCATCCTGCACCTCACCATCATCCGAGGACCCCTCAGAATCCGAAAGATGCGCAGCCTGCGCCATGACTGAGCGTTTAGACGCCCTGGAGGGCACGTCACTGCGCACCATCGACTGAAAAGCCGAAGATGCTGCCGCCAAATCTTGGACAGTGTGGGAAAGCGCATCCACCCAGGGTGGAGGAGCTGCCACAGGAGCCTGAAACGGCACCACAGCCTGCTGTGCCACAGGGGTGGACTGAATATACATTGGCAACCCCGCATAGGGACCAACAGGCTGAGACCCCGGGGGAGTCTGCAATAATTGTGGGACACCCGGGGAATGGGGGATGGCAGGCAGGGGCAACGCCCTAGTAGGGGCGGCAGTCGGGACCGACAGACGGTCCGCGATGGACACCAGCACCTGGGAAAACATCGCCCATGGTGGCTCCTGCGACATGGGAGGTTTAGACATACCAGGGAGTGCCTGGCACCGTCCGCACAGGCCGTCCTGTGACAAATCCTCCCTATCCACTCCTGCAGAACAGCGCCTGCAGAAGAACAATACCGGAGCCCCGGAGTGCTCAATCTTCTCCTCAGACATGACTTAGGAAGAAAACGTGCGCACTCACCAGTGTGCTGAACAACAGCCCACAATATGGTACTGTGTAGCACACAACTGTATGTGACGGACCTCACAAATACGTGATTTATATAGGTCTGTAGAAACACCCTTCCCCCGCACACCTGTAGGGCTTGTAGGAGAAGGAAAGGGATAGGTATAGGCTGACAGTAAGTAGAAAAAAGACACAGACAGGCAGCACTAGCAAAAGTCACATACCATGCAGGAAGATATACTCACTGCACCTTTCCACTACAATCAACCTCCCAGATTCAGTGTCTGGGAGGGCTATAGTGCTGTGTACACTATCCTTGTCGGGGGAGAGGTACACAGGGGGACCGGTCCGCGTGCTCCCTGAAGATCTGTGCTGCCACTTAAAGAAAATGGCTGCTGGAGACCTCAGAGGAGGAGTGGCCCGAGTAGCTGCAGCTCAGCGACGCCAGACTACGAGCTGAAAGGCGCGCTGAGCTGAGGGGAGGAGCCGCTAGACAGGGAAGGCTTCCTCCCCTGGCTAGCATATTTAACCCCCGGGTTGCCGGCATCCCGCTTGCCGCATAATTTACCCTGGTGGTCTAGTGGTCTGGCGGGGTATGTCTCCGCTGGAGGGGGGGCCCGCCGCCACCGCTAGCGCCCCCGGTCTGTCCCCTAGACCGGGGGCATGGGACTGCATTTACAAGGAACCCGCGCACCGCCGCTAATCAGCGGTGCGCGGCTTACCTTAATCTCCCCGGCGTCTTCCGGCAGCAGTCCCGGGGGAAGCCAGAGTCCGGCTAGTACAGACTCTGGCTTCCCCCGCCGCGATCCCCAGTTCAGTGCTGGCGTCGCGGCGCCAGCAGGGAGAAGGAGCGGCAGCGTGGGCGTCTGTACAGACAGCCCATCGCTGCCGCTCTGGAGAAAAAAACTATAGTAAAAAAATTAAACTAAGTTAAAATAAAAAGCTTTAGGGGGCTGCTCCTGCAGCCCCCCCCCCGCAGGGTGACCCGACTCCGGCCGGGCACCATCTTAAACTGAGGTGCCTGTGGCTCGGGGGCGGGGTATAGGGGAGGTTGGACCCAAGTGCATCCTGGGAGCAGCTGAAAGCTTTAACTCCGTGGTGCCCGAGGATCCAGGATCCAGCTATACCCCCAAGGTCACCCTGTGGACCCCTATGGACCCTGAAGTAGAAATATGGCATATACCATATCTATTTCCAAAGGAGATGGTGCCATGGTAAACATGAAACAAAGATAGCAGTGGATCTGATGTCGCTTTTATCTTTGTAACTCTGGTGATCACACTTTTCCACAGGGGTTCTAAAACTGGACAGGCCCAAAACTCGAATACCATCTCGACTATGCCCACAGTTTTGCCAGCAGTGTTTAGGAAGAGTAGGCCAAAATCTATGGAGCTTATCAGGGGTCACATACATTCTATGTAAAGGCGCATATCCACTACACGATTCGATCCAAGAGCAATATCGTGTAGTGTGTCCCCGGCAGTGGTGTGCTCAATGTTCTTAAAGACATCGAGCACACAACTGAACGATATATCGTTCAGTGCTGGCACCCTCCCTCATCCCCGAACTTGCCCAACCTGACTATATCGTCTGGTTGGACAGCAGGTTGGGGCGATGAGCGGCATCGTCAATGACCAGCGGAAGCGCGCATCGCTGGTCGTTGATGGCATATCAACTGGACGATATAATGAATGATATAGTTATCATTCATTATATCGTCTAGTGTTTACGTGGCTTAAGAGTTTAAATAACATCTCAGAATGAGAGATACACTTAGATAAGTGAAAGCAGAATCGAAAAACAGAGCTCCATTCATTCTCAGAGAGGGACCGGGATAAGTCAACACTTGGGCTAGGAATTTCGATATATTAGCCTGTAGCAATAAACGAACACCAGGATATACGTCTATCCAACAGAAGTGAATCTCTCCAAAATATATTTTGAAGTGACTGAGCGACTGTGAACCCATATTTTATAAAAATCCTGATGGGAAATCAAGAACATGGCTTGAATTTGAGAAAAGAAGGGGATTTTACCGGCAGATGTTACCTCTGCCAATGAGATTTCCCCACAGTCCATCCAATTAGTAATTCTCAAATTAGGAATCATATTGGCCACACCTTCTAATGTAAAGAAGTAGAAGGTAGACCATAGTCATCAGAGCAGTGGACAACTTGTACCATGCAGAAAGGGTGGCCAATCTATAGATGGGAGATGGATCACATAGAAGAACCTATCGATCTACAGAGGAGTAGGGTGGTGTACGTGGAGGTCATCTGCTAAATTATACAACTGAAAGTATTTGCCAGCTCTAGAGTATCTGTCACCTTAATATTGGCTGGTATTGCATGTAGCGCAGGGATACAGGGCACCTTTGTTTTTATAATGAAATTCGGAAATGAGCTAGGACACGCCCCGGCCTACTGTAAATCTGTCTGTGCATATTACATGTGTCAGAATAGGTATGTAATACCGCCGGCCGCATGGCCGGCAGTTCGATTCCCAGCAGCGTCAGGCCGACAGTGGAACAGATCCCGGCAGCGGCAGCCCGACAGCGCTGGAAATCCCGATCGTCCCCAGGAAAGTATGAACTAACCTAACCTACCCCCCTAACCCTAACCTCCCCCCCAAGTGAATAACCCTAATCCCCCCTCTAAGTGCCTAAACCTAACCCCCCATTCCCCACTGCCTAAACCTAAGTCCCCCGGGTGGGGTGCCTAACCCTAACCTCCCCCCGGGGGTGCCTAACCCAAACCTCCCTCCCCCTAGCCTAACCCTAACCTCCCGGGGGGGTGCCTAACCCTAAGTCCCCCCCGGGGGTGCCTAACCATAACCCTCCCTCCCCCTAGCCTAACCCTAACCTCCCAGAGGGGGTGCCTAACCCTAAGTTCCCTCCGGGAGCCCTAAACCTAAAGCGCGGCTGTACGCTCGCGGCGCCCGGCGTCGGTGAAATGAGCAGCGTCTACACCTAGACGCCGGTCATTTCACCCTTGCTGGGATATGACAGTCGAGAAGTCAGCTGTCGGTATAATGTCAGCCGGCTTCCCGATTGCATCCCCATGTGTCTCCCTGCAGTGCATCATGGTTGTGCTTTGTTCCTAACATTGCATCACCCTCTTAATTTTCATGTAGTTGTTGCTACTGCACAAGTATGTCTTTTTTATGCGTGGTTATTGTTTTGGTGTATTTATGTGGGCCACAAATACAGTTGAAAGTTTGAACTTCATAAATGTCTCTTTAAAAACGAAAGCTGTACCAGAACAGAGTTAGGAGTTATTTACACCATAGTGAGACTACGACTACAGTATTTATTAAGAACAAAAAAATGTTTAATCTTTTCAGATAGTTGACCAATTTAAGAATATCGGGGCTTTTTAATAAGCATCACAATAGCTATCAGACATATCTGCTGCGGCCCCTCTCTTTATGTTCGCAAAAGTAGTCCCCGTAGCCTTCTATGGGGACAGCGACTATGCACCATTTACAAAGCTCCAAAAGCTTTGCTACATTTGTTATTTAGGGATCCCTCAGATTCTTCTCTTGTAACTTGCGCTTACAAATGCGCGGCAGAAAGGTACATTAAAGCAGCAACATCTGAACCCAGAGCTAAAGTGATAACATAAGTTTTTTTTCCCCATTTGTTGGTACAGGCTCTTATTGGAGCCATGTCAAAGAGTCATAAATAACCCTAAAAATACATTTCAAATCACAGCGAAAAAGAACGATAAGTTGCAGATGTTCAAAAGCAAAAAAATTATAGATAAAGCCCTTTGTCTATTATCTAGGGCAGTGAAAATTGACAATTCTAAAAAGGAGTGGAGTTTATTCTGTTTGTCATAACCCAACTAAAATCCAAAACATCTTCAGCTACTACCTTTGTAAAAAGAGTTAACATCACATTGCGTCAAACAAAGAATAGTTATTCAACTCTCATGTGATTAAAGCAGCACAGCTCAAAATTCGGAGTTTTCCGAAGTATAAATTGGGAGACGGGCAGGTTACCACAGCACAGTGACTTCACTAAGAAAAATATCTTTTCATGGAAACTTTTCTGTTTTACTTGTCAAAATGACTTTTCTGGTTCAGCAACATCCAAGCAACTTCTCAGTGGCTTTGACTCCTTGGAATATTTCACAAACAGAATTGTTTTCCAATATTTATTATTTCTTTTATTGACTTTTCAATTTTGTTTTGATGAATGATGGGAAGTAAGGTCCCAGTGCTAGAAGCGGGATCAAGGCGAGGGCGCGAGCACGCTGGCATCCATGCTTTTGTGCTCTTCTTACGTAGGTCAGGCTGTGTCCACAGCGCAGTCAACGCGACTTGGATAGTTTTCAATCAACAGAGATCATTAATCTTTTAGTTAGCGAGGTGTCAGCACACAGACACTTTGGAAACGACTTCAATCAGCAGGGACTGTTCCTGGCGTGGTTCACTGTGACCACCGACACACTCAGCCAGTGGGGAGCCACATCACATAGGCCAATGTGAGGTCTAACTCATACACAGGTCTAGACTGGGCCAAAAGTTTGGAGCCAGTATTTATATTTTTTATTAATTCTTTTAAAATTTTAAAGGAAGCCCATGCATTTTTAGGGGTGGAATTAAACCCATTCAGGGGTGGGTCTATACAACATAGTGGGTGTGTCTATTCTTTGCCCAAGTAATTACTATATCTATTAATGTCCTCCATATTATAAAAGCCTGTATACCAAATACCAACCACTCGTCACACATTATTGGGTGGCAAACACACTGTACAGTAACAGTTAGGGTCATATTTCCATAATCAACTGTGAAATGTGGAGAAAAAAACAATATATGAGATTTGAACATTTATGTAGCAATAGGCTAGTGAAAGTAGGTTACTGCATCAACACAGCAGAAAAAACAACAGTATCTGACTATTGAAAATGGAGGCCCTGTAAACATTTATAAAGTATTACGGGTTTAGGATCCTTACTCCCGGACTCAGAGGAACCACGGGGTGAATACGAAATAAAAGCTCTTTATAAATATTGAGTTGTAAGAAAAAAATACCAATAAAAAATGGAATTCAGTGTTCAGCACCATACCACAAACATCTGCTTTGTTCGCAGAAAGTACATTATATTCATTTAGGGTTCTATCTTAAACATATACAAATGGAAATCACAACTAACCATTACCACTGTGCATTTAAAACAGCGACTCCGTTTACATCACAATGTTTATATCCACTGGTTTTGATGACCAGCGAGGACATAAATTCCTCGTAGAGAACGCAGAGCTTGTAAGCACAGCTAGGCTAAATCTGGCTGTAGTTCACCAGTAGAAAACGTCTACAATATGCAACAAAGGGGAATTTAGCTGAGCAGATTTGCAAAAGAGAAAAAAAAAAAGGTAAAAGAAAAGAAGGCAATGCCCATATGAAATAGGATTCTGCTTGTCTCCAGCCTACACCGCCAGCCGCAGCTCTTCCAGCAGCAAGATGGCAAAACGGCTATCACGCTGCTGTTGGAAGAGCGGCAGAGACTGGAGATAAGCCGAATCGACCCCTGCGCTGCCCATGAGTAGGCTCAGGAGTCTGTCCTTGCTACAGGAGTGCAGGAATTACATGTGCTGATGCTGCATGATGGTGGTGTTTGGTAGGGAGGGGGGGAGAAGAGGCTAACACACAGCGGGCACAGCCAGGGGGTGGTGCTGACAAGAGGGGGAGATCTCCACTGTCTTAAGTGCCCCCCCCCCCCCCGAGGGCTTAATCCGGCACTATGTCATTGTACTATCATGAGGTCTGTAGGCAGAATTGCAGGTTATGCCAATTTCGGACGGATCCCTTGCACCAGGTATATGGCTGGTGCAAATGCACACTGATAATGATGATCCTTCCTTAAACACTACTTCTGTTCCATGCAGTGCACGTGCAATTGCACCCACCCTTTCTGCTCAAGTTAGACCCACAACTTGTCAGCTGCGAAGTGAGAATACCAATGTACGCATTTAAAATATTACAATGTAAAGAAAAATCCTTTGAAGCAAAAGTGGCCCAAAAGTCCCCTAACTTTTATGAGTTAGACAGACCAAAGAACGGTACAGGTCAAATATATGAAGAGACACAGGCTTGCGGTAAACGCACTTGCTGTAGTTACATTGGAATCTCTGCAAAACAAATGTGTCCTGATCATGCACAAAGGGACTAAAACCTTTTCATGCACATCCAAACATATAGATGAAGACCTAGGAATAGTGTAGCGAGCGCTTGTGACCAGTTGATAGGAGACCAGTGCTCACTGACTTTGAGGACTACAAATGAGGTTGAAGAAGACTCATGGTAAATAATAAAACTCCTGGGACTACCGTGAATAGGGTGAGAATAGTAGTCATCAATTTCTAAAGCCGTTAGCGTGCAAAAACATTTTCATAAAAGACTCCAACTGTTTATTGCTATAATAGTGCATTAAGGACACGATTCAGAGCCGGATGCTCTGAGAGAGCGCTCGCTCTGAATCAGGGCTGGTCTTTTTTTTTTTTTTTAGAACAGCCTCCTGGCCGCTCGCATAGCTGTGGGTGAACACCCACAGCTATAGCGAGTGGCCAGGAAGATGGTCGCGATGGTCAAGACCATCGCAACCATCGGGCTTGCGACAAGACCCTTGTGGTAGGGTCTCATTGCCGCAAGCCCCAGAGAGCTATCGGCTCAAACAGAGCCGAAAGCTCTCCCACTGACATCACTTGTGATGTCAGTGGGGCCGCCCCCAGACGGTAGGCGTTCTCATGGGAATGCCTCCGTCTGGGCAGCCACCCCCCCGGCCCGCCCATCAAAGGGGGCATGCTGTCACTCAACATCGACAGCACGCCCCCTTGGTGCGAGACCCGGGTCTCGCGCATGCGCACGACGGAGCCGGCTCCGTCGTCAGCATGCGCTCTGGGCCACCATCGACCCGGTTGCGAGTGCTCAGTGCTTGCGACCGGGTCTGAATCAGGCCCTAAGTTCTTCTTGAGTCTTATTAGTAAATACTATACAAATGTACTGTGGCTTATCAAGTTTTGAAAAACTGTACTTATATAAAGCCAGCTGAGGTAGGGCTTCACTTTCCCACTGTGTTCTCAGTAACGGCTGCTGTCCCACAGGAAATCCATAACTTTCTGTACTTTGTATAGTTTCCTCCAAATTTAAGCCTCCTTATACAACTAGATTAACAGAAATGTGTTGCTGCTTTTACCACCCAAATTGACTGTTAGCACTTCGGAGTGCTTTTGTTTTAAACATAGGAGCCTTAACATTGTACTTTAAGCTTGGTGCTTCCAAATAAAATGTCCTGGGACACATGCTTGTTATGCCTGGCTAGGAACAAGGTTACACAAGAGTGTAATGAGAGATAATAAATACAAAATAAAGTAGTGGCTACGATCGAATTAGGAGTACTTACTCAAAAACACAAACCCCAATCACTTCAGACTGAAATACTGTATAAATAAACATTGAGAGCTGCCATTATATACGAGTGCTATTTATTTAATAGACTAGAAGTATGTGAAAATTGCATAGTGTGATATCATACGCCAAAGAAAAGAAAAAGTGTTGTCCTGTTTGGCGCACTAATTAATAAAATGTAACCTTTATTAAATACAATTAAAATATGTAAGCGAAATCAGTGAAATATTTAAAAACAACGGTAAGTGTATAACAAGGTGAATAAAGGGATTCTAAAACAAATTTGACCCACTGTGTGTTTATTTGTTATTGTACATTAGCAGCATCTGTTTTATATTGGGTGTTAATTCAATACTGGTAATCCAGTTCAATAATAATAATATGTTAATATATTACACCCAATAAAGATTTGTTATTCATACGAGGGCTGGCTACATTACACATTACATACTATTGTAGCAGATTCTCCTCCAGCAATTTTCTCAATATAGTGTTATATGTGTAAACATCTTATGCATATTAGGCTGGTTATCTGAGCACAGAAGAACAATCTGAGATAATAATCAGTATACTGTGTTTTAAAAGTATTTGTAATCTACCAAATATCTTCTGTTAAATCAGCAGTTGATTACTGCATTGCAATAATTAAGCTCTTGTGGGCAGGTTAGTAATCATAATTGTTTATGGACATTGTAACACTCTCTATAGGCTCTATTTATTATCGTTATTGTTACTAAAATAAAGTGAAAAAGGGTGTTTTCACACCCTTTTCACATTATTTTAGTATCACCTAAAGTTACTAAAGTAGATTGGAGTAGAATTCGTAAAATTCTACTCCAACCCCTAAATATCATATCTTTAGTAAGCAGATCGCATTTCCCATAATTGTAATGGGAAATGTGATCTGGCCAAAGTTACTAAAAATAAATTGTGAAAAAATACAGGGGAAAGGACTGTGATAATAACGCCACCTGGTGGTGGCGTTATCCAGGGTCTTCCCTGGTTACCGGACTCCTTCTCTGCTCTAACGGGTAGAGCAGAGCCCAGAGCTGGCCCCAGTGATCAGCTGTGTGGACTAAACAGACCGCACGATGATACACTGTAAAAAAAACAAAAAAAACCCAACTTACTTGAGTCTAGGGACCGGTGATCGGGGCTCCGGTGATGTCTCCCCTCCGGTCAGCTGGTCTCCCAGCCTGCACTGGGGCCCGGTCGTCACCTGACCGAGTCCCAGTGCAGGATGGGATGTCAGCTGACCGGAGCCACGGAGGACAACACTGGAGCACTGATCACCGGAGGCAAGTGTGATTAAGGGAGGGGGGGTCGTGATCGTGGAGGGCGGGGCTTAGCCATGGTCGGTCGGCACTTGCCATGGTATTTTTTTCGAAAATACAGTGATAAGTGTGCGGAGGGGAGTCGCAGGGACAGAGCTTTATCGCAAGCTCTGTCCCTGCAAGGGATTTTTAGTAACTCCCTGTGATATTGCCTGAATTCGCAATGCGAATTCATGCGGTAATATCACACTACATTTTGCATTCAAAATGCGGATTGTAGTAAACAGAGCCCTATGTGGTTTATGGACTGCACCTCTTCCTAGATAAAGCTAGTTACAAAGCATTAACACAGTGTATCTGCCTTTACTGATACTTGTAAATGTGATATATCAAGTTCCTTCTGTTAAGTCAGGAATTAATTACTGCCACAAATTGATATTATGTTGCATTGCAATCAATGAGCTTTTATAGGCAGGTTAGAAATCATACTTGTTTATTATACCCCTTTTACACCAGAGCTAAAACACGGGTTATTGCAGGGTTAACCCGGGTAGCTCCTTGGTGTAAAAGGGGACAGGGTTGGATTCCCGGGTCGAGTGACCCGGCAATCCAACCCAGGTAACTTGCAGGGTTTAACATGGGAATGACCCATGAAACCCTGCAATGTAAACGGCGCGATCTGGGTCACGATGACCTGGAGCACACCGCATGCCCGCCGATTCAGTGGCGCTTGGAGATTACGTAATCTCCAAGCATCCACTTCCACACGGAAGAGCCGGGTCACTGCGGACCGGGGTCCGGTGTGAACGGTGCCGACTCGGGAATATCCTGGATCGGCGCCGGCTAAATTCCGGGTCTGATCCAGTTTGGAACCCTGTTCCAACCTCCTGATCAGACCCGGAATTTAGGTATAAAAGCGGAATTAATCTTATTCAGAGATGTTGTATATCTCTCTCTATGTAGTTTGTGGACTGCACCTGGTGTTAAATATAGCTAGTTACAGAGCATTACCAGTGTGTTTGCATTCACTGGTGTTTGTGTGAGCAGTCTATGATCAGTTCTCATGGCATGCACACAAAAAATGCAGTCTATTGGTCCCTGTCACAGTGCAGGGAAGACAGCCTGGCTGGCTGGACATGGGGAGGGGGTGCAGGGAAGACAGGTTGGCTGGACTAGGAGGGTGGGTGCAGGGAAGACTGGCTGGACTGGGGAGGGGCAAGGCAGGGAAGACAGGTTGGCTGGACTAGGAGGGTGGGTGCAGGGAAGACTGGCTGGACTGGGGAGGGGCAAGGCAGGGAAGACAGGTTGGCTGGACTGGGGGGTAGGGAAGGCTGGCTGGACTGGGGAGGGGCAAGGCAAGACAGGCTGGCTGAACTGGGGGGGGGGGGGGGGGGGCGCAGGGAAGACAGGCTGGTTGGCTGGACTACCAGGGGGGAAACAAGGTAAGACTGACTGGACTGGGGTAGGGGCAAGGCAGTCTGGCTGGACTGGGGAGGGGCAAGGCAGGCTGGCTGGACTGCGGAGGGGCAGTCCAGCCAGCTGGCTGAACTGTGGGTGGCGCAAGAAAGGCTGGCTGGACATGGGGAGGGGGCACAGGGTAGACTAGCTGGACTGGAGGAGGGGGCAGGGCGCAGGAAACACTGGATGACTGGACTGTGGGGGAACAGCGCTGGCTGGACAAGAGAAGGACAGAGCAAGGTAAACATACCTGCGTTCTCCTGTCCTGAGAGAGATTGGGCCCGGCTAGCTGCGGTGAGGAATGCATCGGGCGGCAGGCAGGGAGAAAGAAAGAGCATCAGCGCTGCAGAATTCAACTATGGAGTTGGACTGGAGCCAGCATCCGCGCTGCTGCAGCATTTGAACTACGCAGCCAGCCACGAGCCAATCACAGCTCGTGGAACGGCAGCCAATCAGGAGCGGCTACTCCTGATTGGCTGATAAGGAGCTGCTGCTCCTGATAGGCCGCCGTTCCGCGAGCCAATCACAGCTCCCGGCCAGCTCCAGTACGTGCAACATAGTTGAAATTCCATAGCGCTGATGCTTTCGCCCTGCCCTGGCACCTGCCCGATGCATTCTTCGCCGCTGTCAGCCAGGCCCCCTCTGTCTCCGGACCCAGTACTAGAGTCCCGGCAGTCCCCCCCTGATGGCAGCCCTGGTAGAACTACATGCCAACACGTGTCTCACAACATTAGCTTCCTCAGGGCAAACCCTGAGGAAGCTAGTGTGATTTCACAAAATTGCACTAAAAAATAATTCCATGACGCCCTGGTGCCCAGCTAATGGGAATTTTCAGTACAAAAGGAAGAGGAGTAAGACTCTCATAGGTACAAGTTTTCCAGGACAGTCCTGTTTTTAATACTAGATTAATAAAATGGAACTAAGACATTACTCCCAACTAGCCCAACTTAGGCAGAAACGTCCAGATATGGGATCTGTCCGGACATCCTAATGATGAGGGTTTTTGTCCCAACTCTGGGACAGTTGGGAGACATGTCCCCTTCACCAATGCCACTTTAATGCTGCACGTACCAGCAGCAAGTGTACGTGGCATTGTAGGGGTGTAATTAAGGAGGCAATGACCATAATGTGATGTGGCATGCCCTCAGTCGTGTTGCCAAGCCCCTGGCTCTCACATGTTCCAAAATCCTGGAAATTGGAATGCATTTTAATGAAGAATTAATCAGTGGCGTCATGATGGGGGTACGGGCTGGCTCCTCTGCAGTGACAGGAGCTGAGCGCTACAGTGTGACATTCTCCTGCAGCACCCGGCTCCTGTCATAAGACAGTGCTGACAGCCCAACAACGCTGGAGTGAAGTCATCGGTGATCCCCTGCGAGGCCACACCTCTTTATTTTAGGCCACACCCCTTTGTTAGGCCATGTCCCCTTTTCGGACATGGGCACGCTTCCAGCGCGCAAGGAGTCAGTCAGAGTGCGCACCGGGTGTCACCAGACCCGGTGATGCCTCAGGAATTAATATGGATATAGTATAAATCCAAAAGACGACTCCAGACTGGCAAAATAAATGAGAATAACCCAGTCAGATTCAAGTTCTTTATCTAGCGCCTTCTAGAAGATAATATCTAGAATCTGAGTGGTTGCTATAGGCAACAGCTCCACTTCTAAAAACCCGCAGTTTTGTAAATATACCCATAGGGCTGGATTCAATTAGCTGTGCAAAGCCGCGTTTTGTCAAAAAGCGTTCACAGGTGCGAACTTTTCGCACAAAACTGCGTATCATGCAATGCTATTGCCTAAGTTTTCGCATGTTTGAAGACTCCATAGACAAAAAACAACGAAAAGTTTTCACCATCTCAGAGCAGGTGAAAAAAATTAGCAAAATCCCTATTTTTTTGCAGAAAAAAAAAAAAAATATGTGGGGACTTGGTTCAGAACCCCTCGGACACTATCCCTATTGACTAATTTGGCCAAAATTATTTTTTAATTAACTGAATTTGGCCAATAATGAAATTACAATTTTGGGGTGAAAGAAATAAAAGTAGTGGAAAATGGATTTAAACTACTGGGTCAGGTACTATGGGGAGCTGTATGGATGGGACAGGTGTTTTTAGGATTGCAGGTGGCTGCAGCAGGTGTATTTTTTACATTGTTAGAAATTCAGCACAAAATTTGTGGCTTCTACTTCCAGGATTAGAAACATCGAGAAATTGTAATCAGTTGGGATTTGAATATCCCTCTGAAGTATCCCATTCAGCTACTGAAAGTATCTGTAATTGGAATATCAAAATAAAATGTAAATGGCACAATTACAGCTATACATAGTAGGTACAGTATAAGCATATACAGTACCTTGTAAGTGAGTGTATGCTTGATGACTTATTTTGAGGTCTAAATTGCTACATCTTATTGCATTCTTCCTGTGTTTAAATTATATACTTATACCTGTGGTTCCCAACTTTCTTGAATCAGGGCACCCTAGAGTATCAACATCAATTCCACAACACCCCTAAGCCAAAAGTTCCCTTTTACACCAAAGCTAAAACCCGGGTTATTGCAGGGTTAACCAGGGTAGCTACTTGGTGTGAAAGGGGACAGGGTTGGATTTCCGGATCGAGTGACCCGGCAATCCAACCCAGGTAACTTGCAGGGTTTAACACGGGAATGACTCATGAAACCCTGCAGTGTAAACGGCGCGATCTGGGTCACGATGACTTGGAGCGCGCCGCATCCCAGCCGATTGGCCGGCTTCAGTGGCGCTTGGAGATGACGTCATGTCCACTTCCACGCCAGAAGAGCCGGGTCACTGCAGACCCGGCTCTGGTGTGAACGGCGCCAACTCAGGAATTTCCTGGGTGGGCGCCGGGTAAATTCCAGGCCTGATCCAGTTTGGAACCCTGATCCAACCTTCGGGTCAGACCCGGAATTTAGGTATAAAAGCGGTATTATTGAGAAACAAAGCAAAAGTTATTAAATTAAGTAAATGGTGCTTAAATGTCAGTTATGTGGTAGAGAGGATTGTACTTCTCTTTGTCCACATTTGTATGATTGGCAGCCACCAGAAGTGGTTTTGCCTATCACCTTGACCAAAAATAATTTTATTTGGTCCTGGACCACAAACTCATAGCACCCCTGCAAGTGCCACGGCACCCAGGTTGGGAGTAACTGACAGGATTAACTGACATACCCATAGACATTATAGGATGTTTAGGTTTAGCGGGGATCTAATAATAAAATAACATGAGAAGCACCACACTATGAATACTCACAGTGCTACCTTACACAAACATGAAAAAAATAGGACTACACTGGCATGGCAATGGGGTCCAGGGAGTGGGCCCTACAGGATGGCATGACCAAAAAGCAAAGCAACAGGGGAGGAGAGGGCTTATGCCCTGAGACCCCTATACTGAATCATGTCTGTTTAAAATTACAGGGTTGCTTTTCAAAAGAATGCATATCATGGTTTACAAAATTTCCCCTAATCAGCCTGTGTTCCCATTTTGTTTATAGAAGGGAATGACTAGTGTTCCTCATACTTTTCTATATACTATATTGTGTAAGAAAATAAATAAATGGCTGGTTACATGCTAGACAGAGCAGGTTTGGGCAGCCTGTGGCTTGCAGTTCTGGTGAAACTATCATTACAACTGAGCCTATCTGAACAGACATTAGGGAAGACTGATCAGAATAAGGAGTCTATTTACTAAACCTTGGACAGAGATAAAGTACCAGCCAATTAGCCCATAACTGCAATGTCACAGGCTGTGTTTGAAAAATGAGTTAGGAGCTGGTTGGTCGATGCTTTATCTCTTTTCACTTTATCGCCATCCAAGGCTTAGTAAATAGACCCCCTAAGGCCGGGATGTACTAATGTTGCGTTGACCATTCCGCCAGTCACCGCAATCTTACTAATCACATATGTACTAACATATGCGATTAGTATCGAAAAGGACAGCTCTTGCGATAAGAGCTGCCCTTTGCGAAGCAGCCGACGCTGGGTGATGGGGTCTCGGTGGGACCCCGCCCCCTCCGAGCCCTGGGAGCTTCCTGCTGGTCACATGTGCAGGAAGCCCCAGGCTCCTCCTCCTCCTCCCTGCACCCGGAAGATTAGGAGGAGGAGGACAAAGGAGGAGTGCATTCCAGCGACCATGGAGAGCAGGTGAGTGGGGGCCAGCGCTGGGTAACGGTAGTGCGGCAGTGAAGCGTTGGGAGTGGAGTGCGGTAAGAAGCCCATGGGCTCTATAGGGTAACGCCAGGTTTTTCTGGCGTTACCCTCTGCACCGATAATAGTGCGGGCGGGGCTTAGTCCATATGGAAATGCAGTAAACCCCCCGAAAACAGGGTTTTCGGGGTTTATGAGTTATCATATATCCCCTTCCTCATTACCTGAGAAAGAAACCCAACAAATTCTAGCATATTTACTCCTTCATTTAAAATTCTCAGCAGAACCAAAAGATGATGTAACTGTAGCTAAAAGAGCCTTTCCATACAATGGAAGCAGTAGTTCTGCTAATGCAGTAAGGTCTCTGTTATTATGAAAATCGGATACCTGTATAAAGTCGCAATCAATACCAATTTGCAGCACAGAATTGTATCTTTAGTTGGCTTCAGGGAAAAGCGATCACCTTTATTTTCTCATTTTCCCTTGAACATATCATATTGTGTATTGGCTGTAGTACATTCCTATGGTCTGTCAGCATATTCATTTATTTCAATAAGAAGTTAAAACAAACATACCAGGCTGGATTTTCCCCTCACATAAACTCAGCTCTCATATGATATGTGTGTAGCGACTGGAAATTAATCTCCATCCAAATATACATATGTGATCGGGTACAGAAACAAGCAAATCATTTAGTGAAACTTATTTGTTTATATAAAACATATGCCAGTTCCTTTAATTGGAATTTGAAACTATTTGGAAGTACCCTTGCTTAAAACATTGTTTTAGTCCCTAAGAATGCATAGAAAAATATCTGAGTAAAGAATGACTAATCCGCCTTTCTAGGTAGGCTACAAAAACATGGCAGCATTTTTGCATGTTATGGGCAATGACTGGTAATGCAATTTATGCAAGAATAAAAGCTCACTCACCTTATGTGGACATAGACCTATATCAAGCTATGTAAAACTATGAAAAAATTAAAATAATCCTCCTAATACTGGCTCCTGGCTGTGAAATGTAAATTAGGGGTCTTATAAGGAAGGCAGGAGGCATTTCATTTGGATACTGGCCATTTTGAAACACTTTACAGCACATGAACACGATGTGCTGCTAATGTATAAAGTACAGGTTGAGTCTCCCATATCCAAATATTCCGAATTACGGAATAATTTTGGCATGACAGATAAAACCTTTAATTTTTGAAGGTTCAATGTACACAAACTTTGTCTAAGGCACAAATTATTAAAAATATGGTATAAAATTACCTTCAGGCTGTGTGTATAGGGTGTAAATGAAACAAATTTATTTCATGTATGTACACAAACTTTGCTTGAGCCACAAAATTATTGAAAATATTGTATAAAATGAGCTGCAGGCTGTGTGTATAAGGTGTATATAACACATAGATGCCTTACAGCAATAATTAAAAATATGGTTATGCATTACGTACAATAGATAGAGATCATGAGACCACCCAACTGAGGAAGTTGGTCACAACTAAAAGCATTGGGTGGTTTCCTCATCTTTATCTCTGACATCAGTTGGATTTCCTTGGAACTAGAACTAAACCGCTGGAAGAGCTCATGTCCAGGAGTTGATGCAGCAAGTCTGGTGAAACACATTTCTTTGGGAAACACTTCCTCAATGACCTTTAGAAAGATGGTCATGACTATATTTTATATATATTATATATATATATATATATATATATATATATATATACACACACACACACACACACACACATATGCAGATTGGGGCCTATTCATAATCCAAGGCCGTATGGCCCCCAATGATTTAGTATTGATCTCACTGTGAGGGATACTTAAGGGGGATAGATTACACCGGGGCAATTCATCATTGCTCCGGTGCGGGGACAGCTGCTCCGAAAAGCAGCTGTCCCCTCGGTTAGTATCGCAGCTACAGAAGAAGCTGCGTTACTTACCTCCTCCCCGTCGGCCCGGCTACGCAGGCGTGACCCAAAGGTCACGCCTGCATATAGCCGCCAGGGAGTCCGTGAGAAGGTGGCGGGGGGATCCGCTCGATCCCGGAAATCCTTCCCATAGGAAGGAGCGGGGCTACGAGAGCAACGGCCGTCTAAAGATGGCGCTTGTGCTCGGCAGCAAACTCCAAAAACTGAAATATCAGGAGGTCCTTTCGGACCTCTGATGATGAATGGCCCGGGAAGGAAAATATGCGGAAACTAGTGTTTCCGTATGGTTACCGTACCTTTTATCGATGAATAGGCCCCTCAATCGCACACAGATATACATTTGTCAAATATTAAATTAATTGGTGCAATCTCCTAGTGCACAGGTTCTCAAACTTGGTCCTCAGAACCCCAAACAGTGCATATTTTCCAGGTCTCCTAACAGAATCACAAGTGCGATAATTAGCTCCACTGAAATGTGTCAGTGTGTAATGAATACACCTGTGCACCTGCTAGGTGACCTGGAAAACATGTACTGTGTGGGGATCCTGAGGACCGAGTTTGAGAACCACTGTCCTAGTGCATTCCAGTCGAAAATCATTGCGACTAAGGGCTGTATTCAATTGCCGGCGAAAAGCCGTTCTTTCGCCTGTCGGAATCTTTCCGCCATATTCAATTGCAAAGACTTTTCGCCGGTGCGAAAAGTCTGCGCCTTGTAACCAGCGGAAAAGATTCGCCTATAAATAGAGGCGGAAAAAAGTGCAGAATTGGAGGTTTGGGGTGCAAAGTTGCGGCGACACCCCCTGCAGCCTTGAGACAGTCCCCCAAAGGTACACTGCGTCAAAAACAAAAAAAAATACTTTAGAACACCCTAAAAAAGTACTTTCGTTTTAGGGGGGGAAAAAAAAATCAAAATCAAAGTTTGGGGACAAACTTAAAAAGTAGCGAAAACGACTTCAGAGGGTCCCCCAAGTATGCCCATGCTTTTATTTATTTTGCAGGTGCATGCTGAAGGTGCGTTTTTTTAAAACACACTTTAGCGATTTTTAACCATGCTTGCACCCATTTTCATGTACCCAAATTTGCTGGGACTACTTATTTTTGCCCAAAATAACTGCTAAATGCTATTCTTCACCACTTGTGCAAAGGCACTAAATAGCAGCTATTGAGAGCATTTCAGCACACCAAATACCTTCAGCAGGGCTATTCGGGGGTATCCATAGTGATCCCCCATGTCAGTGCATCTTTTGGGGGGTATCAGGCTGATTTCCCCAAATCTGACAGCACTTTTCGCCTGTTTGAGTTTCGCAGGGACGCGTTTTAGTTTCCTTTGGAATTGAATAGGGCGAAAAGCCGTCATGCACACGGAAATTGTTTTCTCCAAAAACACACGATGTAGGCGGAAAGTCCGGCAGGCGAAAAGACCGGGACTTTGCCGGCAATTGAATATGCCCCTAAGTTGCAATTTCGGGCGAAAAAGAGGAAAAAAAGATGCTCGGCGCAAGCAGAGTCACATGGGATCTGGTGCGTTGAGAGGGGTTGTTTGGCATGACTGTAGCAACAGTGTATGACGACACGTCTGTACCTTTACTTGAGCTGAATAGACATCTTGGGATAAATTTAGTAAAGTGAGAGTTTTTAGAAGAGGAGCAGCCAATCAAATTCTAGCTATTATCTTCTAGAAGGTGCTAGTTAAATGTTAAGTAGAATCTGATTGGTTGCTATGGGCAACAATTCCATTTGTAAAAACTCTCACTTTAGTAAATATACCCCAAGATGTCTATTCAGCTCAAGTAAAAGGTACAGACTTGTATCAGAACTTTCTAATCACTCCAGAGCAATCCAGAGCTGTCAAAACAGAATGAGAGGTTTAGAAATGAAGTAAAACCACACTGGGAGAAAACGGCATTGTTCCACTACGCAGATTATACGCCAATGCTAACGGATGCCAGATGTATCAGCTCCAAGTCTTGACTAAGGACTTTCTGAGTTTTATTTTTTCTTAAGATATTTAATCCTTTCCACACAGAGAAGTGCTCAGTTTGAGCAAACACGTTTCAGTTTCAAATATGTATATTCAGAACCTGTAATTGGTGAAATAAAACATCTCTGGAAGAGGTGAATGGGCAACTGCACAATTTCTTACTCCATTACACATCACATCACCACATTTTACTATATGAATCTCAAGTAACACATCTACAATCCCATACTGCTAGAAGGAAGCCCAGACACCTTGTAAAAGGAATTAAATGCCAAAACATGTCAATGCTTTATATGCATTGTTTTCAAATCTTACTACTCCTGAAAGTCAAACTGGTTATACTTCATCTTATGTTGTATAATCTGATTTCCTGCGGAAACAAATGACAGTCCAGGAAAAAAGTGTTATATTGTACAAAGCAAGGATTCACAAAAATATGCTTATATTCTTCATAGCTACTTTGTTATCAAGAGGTCTTTTACCCTGAGTTTTACACATCACGTGATAAAGTATAATAAATACTATACTAAATACTATACTGGAAATAAGTGCAGGGGTTGGGGGAGGTAGGACCCAGCCACCATAGGTACATTATCATATAATATAATATAATAATATATGTAGTAATAATAGTAATATCCAATCCACGCACATATAATTCGAACATCGTTGCAGATCAATATATGCATTAAGGTTCTGATTCTGAGTAGGACACAAATGGCAACACAAGCACAGAAGCGAATCTTGGCCATATCTCTCTTTGCATGAATTGGACACTTCTGGGTGAAATCCTTGCATGAGATCTGTCTCGTGGGCGTGTGGCTAAGAGTTTCGTGCTATTGCGAGTCGTGTGTGCAGAGAAGGGACGATGATTCTGATGGATCTCTTGCACTTGGCATGGGGTTGGTGCAAGTGTTGATACTAATGATGATGGTTGTATCTGTGGCCGGAAAACCAGTGGTGGGGGGTGGGGAAGATTCCCGCTTGAAGCTGTATGAAGTCTCCCATTAACCCTACAGAAACTTGCATCATCTCTTTATATATATTTCTTTATGTTTTATATACTGTGCCCAGTGCTCAGCGCTGGGCTTTGCTGACGCAGCCCTGCAGCCTGGGGCTATGTCCTGACAGCAGCAGCTTCTCATTTACACTCCGTACTGGGGGTTAACTTAACTGCATACCCGCTGCATTAAAGCCGCAGCCGCTGGACTCAACCTGGGCTACGGGCACACTGCACTGTCTCCTTCTCCAAGCCGGGGTACTGGGAGCCAGCTCCCGGTCTCCCAGCCTGCAGCCAGTCATAGTCCTGCAGCTCAGGGCAATTGTCCCAGCTGCAGTGGCTCAGTGTTCCCACAGAGAACTTCAAAGAAATATATATTAAAGGTCAATCACTTGAAGAATGTTCTATACTAACTAGAGTGCCTTGCAAAGTAGCTGAATCCAGAAGATAATGGACCTGATTCTGAGTCACGCAGCAGCCTCTACTGATGATCGCCCGCCTGCGGGTATATGCAAATGCCACTACAAACTCCATTGGTCGCACCATCTAAACTTTTCTCAGTCCGACTATGGCCTCCTATGCCTGCGGCTGTGCGTCTATGCTTTCACTGACATGCCCGTTACATTCCCAAAACACGGACCATTGTAGCAGACATTTCTAGCCACCGCTCAGGAATGCCCATCATTTTTTCCACAACATTAATGATACCGTCTATCCCATTCACAACATTGCCTTTATGCCATTGTTATAGCAGAAGTTTTCTGAACAACAATCAGTCATTGCCTCTATATAGATATACCCATCTATATCCTTGCAGCGGCAAACCGCATCACACATAGCGCAAGACGCTTGCCCATGAGCATATACACACACTGCGTACAAGACCGAGCCTCCATAGGAATGCATGCCATAGTGTACCGTATGAAGGCAATGGGAATCGCATGCATGCACAAGTTTGTGGCGCGATCAGCCACAATGTAACTGGGCAAATCTGTAGTTTATAGTTTAGAGTCTTCTGAAAAACAAGTTACTTTTTTATAATAAAGACATGGGGTCCCTTTTATCAACGAGTTTTAGAATTCAGTTGGGAGCCGATTGGCTGGAGTGCCATGTATCATACGCAACAAGTTTTATCACATGCTGTGAATGATAAAACTCATTGGTAAATGAGGCCCTTAGTGATGCAGAGGATTCTCTAGTCACTTCCCAGAATGCTATACTCTCATTTCCTAAAACTGTGCATGATAAGGTTGATAAATTGGCTGACCTTAAAAACCATAACAGGGGAACCAATTTCTGTTTTCTTGGTATTCCAGAATTGGTGATGGGCCCTGACCTTCTCATCTGCCTCCAGGTTGACCTCATCCCTGCCCTAGGCATTACCCTATGTAGCACTATCATGCTCTTTGGGAAGGCTCATTGTATTGACCTGGAGAAAACAGGCACTAACCAACGGTCTCGTGCAGTGATGACCAGGTTACTTCATTTACGTGACAAAGAAGCCCTTCTGCGGCCATATAGGTGGGTACCTGAGGTCTGTTTGAGGCCATAAAATTCTACATTTTTTCAAGATTTCTCAACACAAGTCTGTCAAAAGAGATGCAAATTTCCTCCCGTGTACACATTTATTCGACAACCATATCCATTTTACCCTTATGTACCCGGCTAAATTGCATATCACCCACAATGGTCAAGCTCACATATTCACTGATGTAGGTTCTGCTAAGGATTTTATTCAACATTTCCCATCTACCTCTCTGTCTGGGCGCTCACCCAGCCCTGGTAGTAAGGTGTAATTGTAGTATATATTATATGTGTTTTCAATACTCATAATGAATACGTGTTACAGACAGTATACTACACTTCCTCATGTGAAATTGTTTATTTTATTTTTTTTATTGATTCCTTGTAATTTTTTTTCTTTTTTTTTTCGAAAAGTTTATATCGTATGTGGTCTGCTCCTGTGCAGGCTGTGTTACACGTTCTCTGGTGGAAAGTTTGAAAATGGTGGTTAATTGGAATGTTATAATTTTGAGCTGTACTTTGTATACTGCATTGTTCTATTGTATGTTTTTTTACTATAGTTTTCTGTTGATTTTACTGATTGTGATGTATTATGGCACTACTTGTTTTCCTTGTTTTGTAATCCTCCTACCCTTCTGTGGTTTTCCCAGGTGCAGTTCCCTATCCCTTCCCATTGTCCTACCTACCCCCCGCCCAGGTCCAGCTTCTTGGTGATTTCCTTCATACCTCTACCAATCCAACACGTTTTGAGATTTCTTGTCCGCCCGTTGGCTTGAATACGTAGATGACAATCATTGGGACAATGCTATTCTTTTCTGGGAAACTGCTAAGGCAGTAATGAGGGGCCATCTGTTTCTCTACCAGGCCAGGTGACGGAGAGAATATAGGGAGAAATATTCTTCCCTCATACTGCCATGTACTCCACATTTTCAGTATATGTTGCTTCTCCTACTGACACAACCTTACACACTTATAATTCTGCTAGACAACTTCTGGAAAAAATTCTTCTTTTAGAGGCCTGATGGAAGGTGGATTACTCTAAAAATGTATTCTATCATTGGGGTATTAAGGTAGGCAAGATTTTGGCCTCAATGTCCAAGATTAGATCTGAGAGGAGACGGATTCTGGCCATTCACCATCCCTCCTCTCATGTGTAACTTACCAAAACACATATACTGTAGCAGCGGAATTCCAGTGGTTTAATGAATATGTGTATGTAGCCCTCCCTGGTTCCCCACATTTACACTACCGATTGATTTCAGAACAACAAAATATGTTGAATGTGGATCTCTCTGAATGTGGATATTTCTTCCCTACATAAAAATAAAACCCCTGGCCCCAATGGCTTCAGTGACGAGTTTTACATAATATTACACCCTTACTACTGTACTTTAAAAACTACATGATAATATTTCTTCCTATCCCACGTTTAACAATGCACATACAATTTTTGTTCCTAAACCCAACATGTACCCCAAACTGGCCTTGTCCTATAGACTTATAACTCTCCTTAACTAAGACTATGAAAATATGGGCTAAATATCTGCTAATAGACTTCAATCAATTCTACCTTCCCTTCTCAACCCTAACCAATTTGGTTTCACCCACGGCAGAGATTCCGCTCATGCTGTAATAATGGTGTGCACTTGGCTATTGCATCGATTGTGGCAGCTTCCCGTCCCCCTTAGGTCACTCTCCCCGCAATGCTTCTCAGTTAAAGAGACTCTTAGAAAGCCATTGATTCCTTCTTGTGGTCCTATCGCCATGCCATCTTGTCGAGAATTTAGCAATTACTTTTCTCACCTTATCCAATTTTTATATACCACTTCCCACTCAACTCTTATTGTTAATGCATCATAAAGGCTGCTCTCTCTTAAATGTATTTATTAATTTATTACTGGATCCCCTTCTTCGCATGCTTTAATTTTATTCTACCTTAGGGTGTATTACCCTGGTCACTGTCACTACCAAAGTCACTGCCTTTGCAGATGATTTTTGGGTTATATATCCTTAATCCTTCCTTCTCTCTACCCCATGTTTTCAATATATGATCTCACTATAGCAGAGTCTCTGGCTTCTCTATCAACCAAGCAAAATCATTAGCCCTGTCTCTAGGCTCTGGTAATAAACCTCAGTCAAGCGATAACTTCCCACTGACCTGGATGACAAAGTCTCTTCCATATCTAGGCAGCCATCTCCCTAAGCTTCCTTTATTCTCTCATCATACGCTCAATTATTAAATTGGTCCTGTCAGAAATACAAAGCTGGTACAAACTCCAACTCTCCCACTGACGCAGTCAACCGTAAAATGAATAGCTTCCCCAAACTCCATTACCCTTTACAAATGTTACCCATACTGTACTTCTGACATAATATGATAAGCTTTCGCACCTTTATTTGGAATCACAAATGCCCCAGAATCAGTCTTCTCAAACTACAGCAAGAACCACCCAATAGGGTTATTAACATCCCCAACCTCACTCTTTATACAGCAGCTTGGCAAGTACTCTACGTATCATAAGATCTAGTTCAGGGGTTCCCAACCATGGTCCTCAAGGCACACTAACAGTCCAGGTTTTAAGGATAGCCATAGTTGAGCAAAGGTGACTTAATTAGTACCTTAGTTATTTTGATTTAACCATCTATGCTTAAGCATGAATATCACTATAACCAGGACTGTTAGTATGCCTTGAGGACCGAGGTTGGGAATCACTGATCTAGTTAAGCTGCCCATCCACTAGGCAATTAAACCTAGCGATGGAGCGATAACGACGGTCGTTATCGCTCCATCGCTTGGTAATTGCCCGCAAATCGGGCAGTAAAACATTAAAAACGACCAGCGATGCGCGCGCGCGCCCGCTGGTCGCTTTTAACATCAATCATCGCCCGAACATGACAGTCAACCTGACGACCACCGTGTTCGGGGATGATTGATCTGCATACACTGAACGTCTGAATGTTCAGTGGATGCAGTTCACCCCGCGGGAGACGACGGCGTCGTAATCGTGCCGTCGTCTCCCGCATTGCCTAGTGGATGGGCAGCTTTAGATGTATGATACTATTGAACCATTAACTTTTCTATTACGGCGCCTCTTGCTTCATTTGGATGTACTTTATCTCTTTGTAATTTACACATCATTTGCTCTTATATATATACAGTATATATATATTATATATACGCACACACATACATACATATACATTATCTATATATCTTTTTTTATTATTATTTTTTTTACATCTCCACTCCAATACAAAATATATAAATATATTACACAAATAACAAACTTTCTCTTTCATCAACATGAACTGCAAACTTTTTTTTTTTTAAAGGAAAATGATTAAATGGTAACATTGATGGCACTCACATTTTCATGGACCAAAAGGACTGGCACGCCTGCGTTTCACCGACCAACCCCCGTCACCACCCACAAATGGCACTTCCTGTCAATCACTTTGCGATGGGTCTGCGTAGTCACTTCGATTGCAGTCCCGATCGCAATGGCTGGTTAGCGCATGTGCACTGCAATGCATATGCAGAACGCAACAATCGGCCGATTGCGTGCGTATTAGTAACTGCGATCCTTGCCGAATCAGGCCTTCTGTACAGAGAATACTGTATGTAGTAATTTGCATCAGTCCCTAAATTATAAAGCCTATACTCTTGGGGCTAGTCCTTTGTCGGCCTTGTTGGGGGGGGGGGGGGGGTTGATTTGGGGAGGAATGGCTGGGGAGTAAAAATGCTCAGGAAGAGACTTTGGGTTATTTGCAGACTATGCATCTGACTCATAGCATGTGACAGGATTAAAGGCAAAATAGCTTTTCGGAATTAAAAATAGTCTGTCCCAGAGTACACTGGCCCCACAAGATACGAGAGGAGGTCAATGTACATTAAGATGACAAACGCCACATGTTCTGCTTAACCCCTCACATAAAAATCAGCTTTATTTCAGTCATGTTTCAATCTAGAGGTTTTCCTCACCCTGGGCTTGAGAGGTGGACAAGGTGGTCAGTCTGCGCATGAGTTGCACTGCGCATGCGTCATGAAGGTCACTGCTGGGGGACGAAGAACCTAATTTGGAAGCAGGCAGGCGCATTTTCAGTTGGCATTCCTGGGTGGTAATGAGGTGGAGGGGGGGGGGGTTGAGATAGACAGGACGTGGGCGTGTCGCAGTCGGCAACTGCGACTTTTTTCCTAACTTGCATGAATTTTGGCGGCCATGTTCAGATGGACATCCTATGTCTCCATAGGTATAGTGTTTATTCAAGTACAGAGTTATCTATGTAGGGGCGCCAAAAGGGGATACTAAACTAAGTACCCAAGCCGGCATTGTCTGCAGGGCCCTAATGTTCCAACTAGACTTTTTTAGCAGAGGGAAGGGGTGGGGGTGTTAGTGCCCTGCCCAATATTAAAATGCACCCTGCTCTTTTAGGCAGTGCCCTGCCGAAACAGCCAGCCAGGTGCCCTCCCCACCCGCAGTGCCACCAGAACCCGGTGTGGCCCCGACAGCTGTGCCTACCAGATTAGACCACGCCCCCTGCAGCTAGCAAGCCCATCGTATGTCTCGACAGTCCTGCTTTTTTTGTATGCTTGGTTTAATACAAGTCATCATCAGTACAGACTGGCACCAGCCATTACTTGGTGCAAAAGTACATGCATATTTATACTTCCATCTGTTCTGTCAACACAACTGAAATACGTACAACTCTTCATCACTCATATTTGTGTACCCTCAGTATGCAAAAAGGCATATGTTTAACTCTGCATCAGGCCCTAGAACATTATCACGTTCAATGCTTTATCACACATAATGAGCCCAATGTATAATAGGGGGGTACAGGGACGGAACTACAGGTGGTGCAGCTGCTACACTGCACCGGGGCCTGAAGTGGCCCACAGCCGGCGGCATTATTAGAGAACAGTACTACTAATGAGTCAAACTGACTTATTACAGTACGCCACAACTCCCTCCCCAACCCTCCTCTCTGACGTTTGAGTGAGTTGCCCTCCCCGGCGTAGTGAGAAAGCACGTATGGTAATGCAGTCAGAAGAGAGTCCCAGCAATGCAGCCAGAAAGGTGGAGATAAATCTCCAGCGTTGCCGTTTTCAAATCATCTCTCTCTCTCTGTGGTCTAGAGAGAAATTAGTCATATCTCATTAGTACAGGGGGTGCTTGGGGGCATTCTGGGGCTAGATGATGGGCATAGCTTCATGATACTAGCCCTGGCACTGCACTCAGAAAAGTACATTGGGGTCTGTGCATGCAGTGCCAAAGGCGGCTGTAAGAGCCAACACATCAGGGAAAGCTAATGGAGGCAAATTCAAAAGTGCAGACATCCAGTACAGATGTGCCCTCATCAGGGGCATTTTAAAGAGAGGAGGGGGTCGTGTGCAGCCTCCGTTTGGGCCCCCTCCTCGCTGTCAGAGCAATAGATTATGGCTTGGTGCCAAAATCTACTGTGCATGCGCAGGGTTCCGGGAAAATGGCGCCTGCGCCTTTTTCCGGAGACGTTTTTCTGCCCACACGCGAGTCAGCTGGAAAATGGGCGCCGCCATTTTCCTAGTGATTTTTGCGCACACCGGAAACTGCGGAAAGGTAAGTATAACTAAATATGGGTGCAGGGTGTGCAGTGTGGGCCCCCTGGACCCAGGGGCCAGTGTGCACCGCACCCATTATTACACTCTTTGCCCTCATATATCTAGCCTCAATACGCCACACAGTGTGACTTGCCTGGCGTGAGTGAGCCGTCAGGTCCTGTGCTACTCTGCTAACGACAAAATAAAACAAAAAAAAAAAGATGCCTAATTGCTGGGCATACACTATATAATTATCTGTCAGATATCTATACAAATCTGTCTGGTTGAAATGAAAATCTGGTAATGTATGGGAGCAAATGAGAATCGAACATTTGTTCACAAACACTTAAAACAGCCAAAAATGGAAGTTCTGCCAAATTGGTTAAATAAAACAAATTGAACCAATTTGAACAATCGTTTTTGACTGTTTTCCAGTATTTGTCATTTGCTCCCATACATTACCAGATTTTAATTCCAACCAGCCAGATTGGACAGATATCTCACAGAAAACTGTATAGTGTATGCCTTGCATAAGTCACAATTCAACTGTGCTGATTAATTTGATACTGTATGCTACGCTTGTATACCTGTGTGCGACTGAGTCTGTATATGAACCACAACAGTCTACTGGCGAGTCCTAGTCGCAATGCATTTTCGGCAAAAAAGACACCCGGCGCTAGCACAGTCTCACTGGACCTGAAGCGCAGAGAAGGGCTTTTTAGCGAGACATCTGTGTGTGATCCTGTGCGCTTGAAAGGTAGTTAGGCAAATGTATATACTCAATGAATAAAGGTAAAGGCCCCCATACATCAGAGATTGATTGCAGCAATCATGCAATTTGCAATCGATTGAAAAAGGGGAAGATTTTTATACACAATCGATTGCAAATTGCTGCAAACAATTGCTGATGTATGGGGGTCTTATAACTGTGTATAGGTAATTAATAAACTTATTTATTAATAGAGTACATAGGCCCTGATTCAGAGCCGGACGCTCTGACCAGAGTGCTCGCTCTGAATCAGGGCCCACCTCCATTAATATGGAGCGTCCTCCTGGACGCTCGTATAGCTGTGGGTCACCACCCACAGCATATACGAGCGTGCAGGATGATGGTCGCGATGGTCTTGACCATCGCGACCATCGAAACTGCGAGCAGAAGCCTGCGGTTGAGTTTTTCAACCGCAAGGCCAGGAGTGATTTTGGCTCTATCAGAGCCAAAATCACTCCCACTGACACCACTAGTGATGTCAGTGGGGCCGGCTTCAGACGGTAGGCGTTCCCTTGGGAACGCCTCCGTCTGGCAGGCACGCCCCTGGCACGCCCACCAAAGGGGACGTGCTGTCAGTCAACATCGACAGCACGCCCCCTTTGATGAGACACTCCGAGCGAAGGAAAGTCCTTCGCTCGTAGGGTCTCGCGCATGCGCACGACGGAGCTCCCTCCGTTGTGCGCATGCGCAGTGCGGACCATCGACCCACTTGCGAGCGGACAGCCGCTCGCGAGTGGGTCTGAATGAGGGCCATAATCTGTTGGGAGTCACAGTGCTCCTTTCTGCTGAATAATGTGGTGCATTAATCCGGAAGGCCCAAATGTCCGATGGTTGGGACTGGTGTCTGATAAAGGGGGGTTTTAACGTGAATAAAGTAATGGAACATGTTGTGGTTAGACCTGTTGGGAGGTCTGGAAACTGTCAGTTATTTGCAAACACATATTAGCGCATCTTGCGGGGACACAGACTGCTGTGTTATTACATTATTCACTTTACCTCGTATTGTTTGCACCAAACATGCCTAGAGGCCAGCCTCGAGGACTTCGAAGTAGAGGAACCCTTACAGGTCGCCCAGAGTGTGCAATTCAAAGATCTTAAACAATGTATAACAAGATCAACTGATACACTTCTTGCATTGGACATAACATATTCGCCACAATACTACTCTCTGGGTCCTATGGACATGCAATGTGTGAACTGTGGTGCCTTACACTTCTTGGTAGAGGAGATTAACGGCCATTTTTCCAACTGCTGTCACAATGGAAAGGTGAAACTACCACATCGGGGCAACAAAACCTATGTAGCAGAACTCTTTATGACAAATACCCTCAAATTACAGACTCATTATCTCCATTATATCCTCAGTAACTAATATTCATAATATCCTCCATAACTAATGCGGTTACCGCCAGGATTCCAGGATCAAACCTTTTTTCATCTCTCATGTATGTGATATATTCCATCCTGTAATCTCCATTCCCTCTGAACTGTATGTAGCCAATCTGATATAAATGTATGCGATATCTAGAATTGATACAATTGTCATTACCTGTTCTTTGTGAGGTTTCAAGTGAAGCATAGTTTATGATAGCATACTGGGATGTTGTTTACATAGTCAAACACAGTGCAATTTAACACCTAAAGCAGCGTACACACTTTTCGATGAGGAAGGACAGTCGTTCACGATCCTCTGAAGTGCCTACAGTGAACAATATGTCGTGTAGGCAAGGAGCCGGACAAGGGCGGAGGGATCCGAAAGGATCCCTCATCGCAACCCAGACCTCCTTCCCATAGGGAAGGAGTGGGTTGCGATGCCGGAGCATTCGATGGCGAATGCTCCCGCAGTCAAGCTCCGAAAATTTAATATTAATATTAAATATTTTCGGAGCTTGATAAACTCTGTCCCCATACTATGGGGACAGCGGGCCATTCCACAAAAGGAAGGTAAGTAGGAGATATCTGCGATATCTCCTGCTTTACCAACTTGAAGACTGGCCGCCCGATAACTTAATTTTTACAATTGCAAGTGAAAATGTGCATTTTCACCTGCTTTTGTGAAAATTAAGTGATGATGAATGGTCCCCAGAGTATCCAACTTGAACAAAAAAAAAAAAAAAAAAGTTGAACAAACATAGGGCCTGATTCAGAGCCGGACGCTATTTGCGGATGGTCGTTCAGGAAAAGGGGGTGGCTATTCAAATGAACCGTTCGCTCTTTGCGGTCTGTTGATGCCTCCATGTCTGAACGAGCGAACAAAACTTGCGGTCGTTTTTTGGATAACTACGCCCCCTGGCCGCTCGCATCCTACATCATGTCCGCTATTTATTAGATTAATCGAGTACATCGACCAGCGTATGAACTGCTCGCTATTCTTGTGGTTTGTTTTTCCTACCACAATCTTGCGAGCAGTTCTGACTATAAAATAACCCAGTGACGTGGTCAATGACGCTGCTGTATTAATTATGCACACCCATAAAACGCCCGTTTTGACCTTTAAGCACGCCTGCGATCGGATCTCCACTCCCCGTTTTCAAGCACCTTCCTCTGTTACCACCCACATACGCCTCCTCCTGTCACTCAAAATAGCAGGCATTCGCTATTTAGCAAACAAACGATTTTCGGCCGCACTGACTGGTTCGTGCATGTGTATTAAAATCCGTACGCATGCGCAGTTGGGCAAACATCGCTCGGAACGAACAAGCGGCCGCTTACGAGCGGCTCTGAATCAGGCCCATTGATCATAATCAACAAATAGGTAATTAAGGAAAAACAAACAAAAAACATTTACAACTTTTTTTAATGAACATTCTAACCATCTAAGCGTCTAAGAATAAGAAATGCACAAACACAACTCTTAAAGCTATGTGTACAATTGCTAGGAGCTTAGGAGAGAACATTGCAGAACTACATGCAATAGTGACAAGGGATGATCTCAACATTGTGGTTATTACAGAGGGCCTGATGCAGCATGGATCGCTATTGTGCTTATACGCACGCAACACAGCTGCTAATAAATGTTTGCATTCGCATTGCAATCACAACCTGACATAAGGACGCCCACATGAAACAATCAGTCGATTCCGTGCGTATTAGCAACTGCGTTCTTTGCTGAATCAGACCCAGAGTCATGAAGCAATGAAAAACATGACTGGGACATAGCTATTCTCTTTATCCAGAAAGGACAGAAAAATTGTAGGATGGACAGTAATGTATGAGAAAAAGTGTAAACGCTACTTCAATACAAAATATTGAGGGAAAAAAACTGAGGCCCTTTGGGTGATCCTAGAAACGGGTTAGAAGGCCATTATTTGCACTGGGGTGATCTATAGACCCCCCCCAGGCCAGGGGTAAGAATTGGACAGGAACTTATTACAGGACATCACCAATTGGCTTTAAAAAGGAGATGTAATATTCATGGGAGACTTTAATCTACCTGATGTAAACCGGGAGGGGTCTTTTGCAAGTTCTGCTAGAAGTTGGAACTTTCTAAATTCTTTGCAGGGAGCATCCCTCAAGAAATTGGTGAGGGAGACAACATAATACTAGACATAATACTCACAAATAGTGGCAGGATATCAGATGTAAATGTTGGGGAGAACCTAGGATCCAGTAACCATCAAACAGTATGGTTTAGTATAAGGTCAGGGACCAACTCATACCACACAAAATAAAAGGTGTTAGATTTTAGAAAGGCTGACTTTGCAGAGATGGGCAGATGTGTAAGGGAGTCTTTGGCAGATTGGAGGTACTTGGAAAGAGTGCAGGAGAGGTGGGAACAATTAAAAAGTGCAGCACTAACAGCAACAGACCTTTGTATCAAAAGGGAACAGGGAAAGTACCAGCAAAAGGAAGCTAGTATGGATCACAAAAGAAGTATCAACTAATGTGAAAGCAAAAAAGATGGCATATAAGTAGACTAATTTTTTTAAATAGGGACATAAGATAGTGCACCTGAAAAAGGGCCATGGCTTCATGGGGAAGGGCCAGGGTAGAGATAGGGGAGGCCAGGAGATGCTGGGGATAAAAGAAGAGGAAGCTGCAAGGGAGAATGATAAACAGGAAAATAGACAGGCCCAAACAGCGTCCTCTGCCCTGTCGCTCCACCCTAGTTACGGCCCTGTCTAGATGTGCAAAGGCTCAGGCTGGAGAGAAAATGGCTCAGTCTGTAGGTAAAGGGGGTCAAAACTTTTTTTTTTTAAGCATATAAGTGAAAGGAGAAAATCAAATGGAAGAATAGTAAGACTGGTGGAGGGAGACAAGGCAATAGCAGATCATCGAAATAAATATTTTGGCTCAGTATCATTACAGAAGGAGATGGGAAAGGGTGACAGTTGAGTTGCAAGGACATTCATACTAATCAGGTAGATGAAAGTATATTTACAGAGGCGAAGGTCCTAAAAGAACTCTCAAAATCAAAAGTGGAGAAATCAATGGGATACATCCCAGAATACTTTAAAGAGCTTAGAGGGGTGCTGGTAACACCATTAACAGAAATATTTAACCAGTCGCTAGTTATAGAAGTAATTCCAGAGGAATGTAGTCCCACTGCACAAAAGTGGAAGCAAGGAAGAGGCAAGTAACTACTGACCAGCGAGCGTTACATCAGTAGTAGGGAAAATAATGGAAACACCGTTAAAGGAAAGAGTTGTGGATACCTTAAATCCAGCAATTTACAAGATCCCAATCAGCATGGATTAACTGGGGGGAGATCATGCCAAACACATTTATTGACTTTTTTGACTGGGTGACTAAAGTAATAGATCAAGGGGGGCTGTAGATGTAGCTTACCTAGACTTTAGTAAGGCTTTGGACACAGTCCCACATCACAGACTGCTAAATAAACTCGAAAGTGTGGAATTGGATTCTAAAATGGGTGAATGGATAAGATCTTAGTTGCAGGGTAGGAAACAGAGTTGCAGTAAATGGAGTGTATTCACGGGAGGGAAAGATTACCAGCAGAGTACCCCAGGGGTCTGCACTTGGACTAGAGGATGTGCCATTTTTGCTGGATTTGGCTCTGTCTCATCATCCGGTTTTGGATTTGCCAAACCGCTGTGACTGGTTTTAGATTTGCATTTTTTTTTCAGAAATTGACAAAAAAAAAAAATAAATAAATCTAAAAATCGCATTATTCTGTTCCTAGAGTATTATTAACCTCAATAACATTGATTTCCAGTTGTTTCCAGTCAATTTTGACTACCTCACAGCTGGGTGGAGACGACAACTTTTACGCACACGGTCTGGGGTAATACAGCGTACTGGGGTACAGTGCACAGTGCAAACAAATACAACAATTTTTATTTTTTATACCTGGCAGGTTGGCTCACACTGCGTGGAATCAGAACGCTTTTACTCACACGCTCTGGGGTACTACAGCATACTGTGGTGCAGGTGTGCAGAACAGTACAAATACAACAATTTTTATTTTATTTTTATTAACTTTGTTTTTTAAACTTTTTTTGGAGAAAAATGTCACATTGTGACCGCAGTGGGTGGGGCCTGTGGAGTCAGAGCAGCACCACTGTGATGGAATTAGTCTAAGGGGACTGGACACAGCTTGTGGGTGGACACAGCACTGCCCCTTAGAGATGGAAGCAGTGACATCACCACAGCCCCTTAGACATGGACACAGCGACAGCACAACAGCCCCTTATAGATGGACACTGCCACAGCAGAATACAGGACCCTAGAGATGGACACAGCCCCACTTTGACACCGCAGAGCGGAGCATGCAGAAGCGTGACTGGACTGGAGTGAAATGGCGCCGAGTCCCGGCCTTCCGCTCCTTATATGGAATCCGATGCCAGGAGGATGACGTTCGACCTCGAACTGACATCTGAGCCTGGGGGGAAACCCTGGGCCAGGACTCGGATGCGGCTCTGATTAACTAGTTTGGAGCAGTCCAGATTCAAGGTAATCCGGACCGCTCATCTCTAACTTGGACCAGTGCTTTTTAATATATCTTTGTTGGTGACATTGCAAACGGTATTAAAAAGGGAAAGTATGCCTTTTTGAAGATGACACAAAGATAGGGAAACAGCGCAGACACACCAGGAGGGGTAAAACAAATGACTGAGGACCTAGGTAGACTAGAGGAATGGTCAAAAACAGGGCAACTACAGTTTAATGCTGAAAAATGCAAAATCATGCACTTGGGTCTCAAAAACCCAAAAGGTTGAATATAGTATCAAGGGTACTCTAATGGACACTATAGAGGAGGAAAGGGATCTAGGAGTCACTATTTCAGGTGACTTAAAGGCAAGTGAGCATTGTAACAAAGCAATGAGGAAGGTAAGTCAGATGCTTGGTAGCATAGGGGGAGGAATCAGTAGCAGAAAGAAAGAAGTAATGAGGTCAATGGTACGTCCTCATCTTCAATACTGTGTTTGGACGCTGTATCTCCAGAAGGATATAAATACATCAGAGACTGTACAAAGAAGGGCAACTAAAATGGTGAATGGCCTACAACACAAAACTTACCAGGGAATACTAAAATATCTTAATAGGTATAGTTTGGAGCAGAGAAGGGAAAGAAGGGACATGATAGAACTTTCAAATATAAAAAGTATAACATTTATCAAATAACCACATAACTCAACAAGTGAAGTGACTGGATAAGAAATGGGGAGGGATGTACTTAGCTTCGCATACGCGATGTGTTACATCCCACCTCTCATCGGTTAGCCTACATATCGTGGTTAACTACCGCGATATGTACTTAAAATATCGCAAAGGACAGCTCTCCCGATAAGAGAGAGGGACTTCCGGCTTTGGCTCCCGGAGAGAGGGACTTCCGGCTTTGGCTCCCGGAGAGAGGGACTTCCGGCTTTAACACCCAAAAGTCCCTCTGATGTCCATCTGCACATGCTCAGAAGGACACGAGTCATCGAGGGTTATGGGAGAGAGCAGATTGGACCCATCTCAGGCAAGATGTCCGAAGCCCATAGGCTTCTATTGGGTAACGCCACCTGAAACAGAAAATGCGGTTAAACCCCCGAAAACTGCATTTTCAGGGGTTATACTGCATTTTACCCTTTAGTACATCCCACCCATTATGAGATAAAGAATATTTGTTCAGCCGACATGCCACTGCAGTTCTGTTATACTCCTTTCACACATACACCAAAAACCCTGTATTTTGCCGGGGCATGCGTCTGTACCCAGGTCTTGGCTATGTGTGAATAGATCCGACCCCAGTCAGATGACCTGGGTACGCGCCCCTGTTCGGTACCAGGGTTTTTCCCAGGAGCAGTCTGGGTCACATGTAGTGTGAATAGATACAACCCGTGTTTTTAGACCCACGTTGTTCAGAAGTGTTTGATTGGCTGTTTGGTGCACCTGCAGATGACAACAACTTAAGGCACTGGACCACATAACAGGGAGCACATGCAGCAGATGGGAAAGACCCGGGTTCAGTGTGAATGCGTTTGACCTGGGAATTTCCCAGGTTTTTGATGTAGTGTGAAAGAGGGTTGCAGCTGAGACCCAGATTGAAGCCGGGGTGATAGACTCGGGACGGAAACATCTATTTCCAGAGTCTTATGTGTTAAAAGGGGTATAAGAGAGTCTCTGTTCCCCATTCCACTAAAGACAACTGAATCTCCTCCCACATCTTTAGGGCAGGATGGGATGTGGTACAAGTCAAAAAGCTTAGAAACGTCCTTTGATATCACCAGCCTTACTTTTGAATCAATAGCCTGTGCAAATCACCAGGTCTACAAGGCTGTCATTCACAATCTGTCTGCTCAGTTACAAAAAGACATCTCTCTTAAAATAGCAACCTGCTGCAGCTCAGGGAAGGAAAATATGTACATATTTAAAGATGAACACTCCAATTATCTCTTATATATTATTCAGCAATACAAATCCTTTGATATACAGTATCTTAACTTGCACTAAAAAGGTGTCCTCATATACTGTACCTATCGTCCTTACACCATACGGCACGAGAACCCTGGTGCAACTCAGATGCTCCGACACAGGTAGCACAGCTAACATTTCACTACATACTTTGTCTTAGTCACATCATATCTACATACAAAGCCGCTCGCAGTGTACTAGAGACGCCATGCTGCGTCTTTTGTCGCAAAGGAATAGGTATAACATGCTCAAAGTTGCAGACTCAGCTTAATGGAACATGGTGGGAGGAATAGCTTTGTATAAGAGCGTATTCAATTAGCTGCAAAAAGTCCTGGACTTTTCGCCTGTTGTACTTTCCGCTGCCTTCGCCTGTTTGGGATGCAAATTCACGGGCACGTCCCCCGAGTTTCACCCCAATTCAATTGCAGAACAGGCAAAAATGGAAATCGGCGAATGCATAACAGGCGGAAAGTACTGAATAGAATGGGGGAATCAGTCTGTACCCCAAAATAAGACGCATTGACTCTGGAAATCATTACAGATGAGTACTATTAGCCCTAATAAATGTACTTTCTGTCCTTAAGTTGGCTTAAAAGCTTTCTAGAAGCTTTTTTTTTATAAAAGTGGTGAAGAATGATAGAAAACAGTAATTTTTGGTGAAAATAGTCCAGTCAAATTTGGGGTACTTGAAAACGGGTGCTAGCATATTTTTGTTTCTCTAAAGTGCACTAAAAAAAGTGAAAAATCCACCTTCTGCATTCACCTGCAATCCTAAAAACACCTGCCCCATCCATACAGTCCCCCAAGAAACCTATTTTGCTAGTTTTTATCCTTGTCCTCCCACTTTTTCATTATCGCCCCAAAAATGGCATGTCTTTTTTTGGGGTGTTCTGAGGTAATTTTTATTTTTTTTTGCTGATTTGTCCTTTGGGTTGTCCAAAGGGTTCTGAATCAATTCCCAACATTTGCACCCCAAAATAGAGATTTTGCACTTTTTTCCGCCTGCCATTCATCGAAGATACTTTTCCGCCTGTTACAGTGCATTGAGTTTCCGCGTAGGCGAAAACGTTCTGGAATTGAATACGGAGATAACACAAACGCGAAAAGCGGCAATAGGCAAAACTTTTTCCCCGCTTTTCGCCCTATTCAATTCCATACCACGCAAAAACGGCATGCGGCGAATGCAGAAACAGGCGGAAAGTACTGTTGGAAGTGGGGAAATCAGTCTGTACCCCCCAAAAAATGCATTAACATAAAGAATCAATGTACATGCGTACTAATAGCCCTAAATAAATCGTTTGAGCTACTTAAGTAGTTTAAATTGCTTCCTATTAGCGTCTTTGCATAAGTGGTGAAGAATGGCATAAAGCAGGATTTTTTGTGGTGAAAATAAGTGGTCCAGTCAAATTTAGGGTACTTGAAAATGGGTGCAAGCATATTTAAGGGTTTCTAAAGTGAAACATTTCAGAAACCACCTGCTACATGCTTCTGCAATCCCAAAAACACCTGACCCATCCTTGCAGACTCCCAAGAAGTCTAGTTTATATGCTTGTCCCCCCATTTTTACTTTTTCGCACCCAAAACAAAAGTACTTTTTTTGGGGTGTTCTTCGTATTAATTTATTTATTTTTTAGAGATTTGGCCTCTGGAGGACTGACAAGGGTTCTGGGTAGTTTCCACATGTTTGCACCCCAACATAAAAATGTTTCACTTCTTTTCACCTGCTATTCATAGGCGAATCTTGTTCACCTATTACACTGCATTGAGTTTCCGCTTAGGCAAATTCGTCCTGGAATTAAATATGAAGATACTTTGAAAACAGGCGGAAACTTTTCACCAAACTGCACTTTTCGCCTCTAATTGAATACAGGTCTAAATCAGAAACAGGATTATTGCATATCTTACCTCTAGGCAGATAACAGATCCTTGATGATCTTTGAATACTTTAAGCTGATCCCCAGTGACCATGTTCCATCTCCGGATAGTGTAGTCCATGCTGCCTGAAAACAGCTCCCTGTTGGGTGCGTCCAGAACAATACATAGTATGGCTCCTAAATGCCCCCTTAATGTTTGGTAACAGCATCCACTGAATGCTTCCCAGATTTTCACTGTGCAGTCAGTACTTCCAGTTACCAGGAATTCCTTCTCTTCTTTCCCTTCTATGTCTGATGCCTGCAGGATATCACTGGATGAAAAATGTGCTAGAACCAGGACACAGTTCCTGTGGCCCTGAAACTCCTGAAGGGGTCTGCTAGAGTCAATGTCCCAGCATCGAGCCGTTCTGTCGTAAGATCCACTAAATAAAAAGTTCCTGGTCACCAGTATCCTGTGGGAGGTTAATGTGGATAGAAAACATAATAAGTATTAACATACAGTTTTTTATATGGAGGTACTTTATCAGATTATAGACTCTAGAACATACTGCCGATTTATTAAATGGATAATTCAGTCTTGTATTTTAACCATAACCATTAAAAATGTATATAGATCTCATTATGGCCGAGATGTACTAAAGGGGGAAATTCTGTAAAATCCCAAAAGGTCTCAACAATTTATACATGTCATATTTGAGTGACAGCTTGTTTACATTACAGGAAATACACTAGGAGACCCATTACCCACCTGTTAACAATTGATGTATGCCCTGTGTACACAGCTAGACACTGTCCCGTCGATACCTCCCATTTTCTCACAGTGTGATCAGCACTGCACGTGAAAGCCGACTCATTCTCCAAGTGACAAAAGGTGATGTAGCTGCCATGTCCTGTGACCAAATGTTTTCAAACAGAACATCGATCATTGTGAGAACTTGAAACAATTCAAACTACAATTTTAAAGAGCAAGCACTTTTTACAATCATCTAATGTGGCTGGATGTATAGTCATTTCTAAACAATGCATCTCCCAGTAATTCAGCATCATGGAATCACTAGTAAGAATATGGTTATAGCAATAATCTGTAAAAGATCCCGTTTAATGCCACATGTGCTATATGGGATTGGGTATGGGATACCGGCGCTCGGGATACCGACAGGGTTCAGATACCAAGACTTTTCGGTCAGTATCCTAGCCCTCCTTATTCCTCCCTCCCTGGTGCCTAAACCCAACCTCCCCCTCTAGTGCCTAAACCTAACCCTCTCCCTAACCCCAGTACTTACTGTCGGGAAGCCGGCACTGGGATTCTGACAGGTGTCAGGAACCTGGCTGTCAGGATTTGACCGGATCCCGCTTTATTAATCTTCTGCATATATACTCAGTGAAAGTGACATACTTGTGCCTTTTCTAGACTGAGATGGAACTAAGCATTTTTATTCCCCGAGAATAAAGTTTTGTAATAACGCCCTTCTAGTAAACCATCAGGCCACGCCTTTTGTGGAGCGATATTACTGAAATTAGGACACACGGGGCGATATTTGGCATGTGAAGGGGCCTACAATAATTTCCACTAAACAAAAAAACTTCTAGTTTGCAACAGCTCCGAGGCAGAGAGGTGAACCTGGGATCCGATTGTTGGAACATCAATACCATATATGCTTTGGAACCTAATGCAGAGGTGGGCGAAAAAATGTAGGTACTGCATCTTATTACGCAGCAGCAGATCTGAGAAGTTATGCAAATGTCGCAGTCAAACTCTTTTGTAAAAAGATGCCCACTGCCAGCTTCTCAGATCTGCCACTAGTGCCACTGCCACCAGTATTGGACGCACATCACAAACAACAGTCGCATCATCGAACCTCTGAGAAACCCTATGGTTCCTCAGAATGTCTGTCACAAGTAAGATGCCGGGGCCAGTGACACTAAGTGCGAAGACGCAGTCGCTGGCTGTGACACGGCCCTGAAACAGTCGCAACACACCTGCATTTATGTCGCCATTCATCCATTACCTCCCCCAAATGGTCACTGCCTGTCAAATACCCTGCGTCCCAATCCACACTAAGACCATTGCGGCATATGCACAATGCGGCTCCAATGCATATTGTGTAAATGCCATAGCTTACCATATGGGGTCCCTTTTACTGGGTCTTGTGGTGTCACCTTACTGCCATCTGTGCAGGGCCGGATTACAGGCAGGGTGACAGGGGCGGTCGTACCCCCATACCCTGTCCCCTGCCACTACTACTAAGACCAGCGGGGTACAGCATTTAGCTGTCTGCTGTGGTCCCCCGCGGGAGTCTATGGTGACTGCAGCCGGGAAGCGCTCGCTGAGCATTTGGGCTCAGAGAGCGTCGCTGCTCCGACCCGCGGGCAGGCTGTACGGCAATGCAGGGGTGAGGTAACGCTGCGCAGCCCCACGCCTCAATAGCCGCACCTGAAGCCCACGGAGGTGAAAAGAAGAGAGGAGCTGCAGCCTCGGGTCACTGCTGCTGTGTGATGGAGGGCGAGTCAATTAATGTTTTCTTTCTTATTTTAAGTGTGGTGCTGCTGGTGGGCTGGTTGTGGGGTACACTTAAATTAAATATATTATACACACACTGTGTGTGTGTGTGTGTGTGTGTGTACACACACTTGTATCACTGACAGGGGCCCCTACAAGTTTGTTGCCCAGGGGCCCCCACAGACCTTAATCCGGCCCTGCATCTGTGTCTCCGCTGGCCACCGGCGATGTCCCTAAGATCTGTGGTCACTAAACCTGCAGTTCTGCATCATGGAACGGGATCACATGATTCACCCTGACAATCTAGTCTGCAGCAAGGGTGTCCTATTTAAACCAGCAACTGCTGACTGTACATTGCCAGTGCAACTTCTCTTCCTAAAAATCAGGACTTTGGCTCCTGCTTCTGTTTTGCATTCCTGCATTCAGTTACAGGTACCTGCTTCAGCAATTGCTACACAGTATTATGCACCTGTCCCAGTTGCCTGCTCTAGTATTGTCTTCTCAGTATGTTTTCATACTCAGCGTGTTCCGGCACACCTGCTTCAGTAATTTGTTCACAACATTTTGCCTCTGTGCAATCCAGAAGTATTGCTTCAAAGCATATAACACTGCAGTCTGCATCAGTTGTGCTTCCAGCAGCCAGTCCCAGTGTATTCTTGCAGCCTGCTTCATTTGTGCTCCAGCACCTAGTTCCAGTGTTTCCTGTAGCCTGATTCAGTTGTGTTTCCGGCACCTAGTTCTAGTCTGCTCCAATATATCCTACATTCTGCAGCAGCCATGGGGTATTCTGCAAGCCCAAACCCAAATCAACAAATCCTTAGTGTCGTGACAATATTGCTACTGACCATGTGCATCCCTTTATGATCAGCTAACCCATCTCCTAATGACTACTCCCATCATCAGGACACCACACCTCATCTCAAGCTGGTTACACAAACATGACAATGAGTTCAGTGCACTCTGAAACCCTCCATCATTACCAGATCTCCCACAATTACCAGATCTCAATACAAATAGAGCACCTTTGGGATGTGGTGGAATGGGAAATCCATAGCAGGAATTTTTATAGGACCTTGTTGAATCCATGCTATGAAGAATTCATCCTGTTCTGGAGCACAGGCAGGCCCTATCCTGTACTAGAAAATAGGTTAGACCATTGGGAAGTCACCATCGAATATTTGCGAGGCATGTGATTATCACCTGTTGACCATTTGAAAAAGTGATGTCAACATGTGATGATGGCAAACTGGAGATGCTTTTGCCATTTGATGACCGTTTTGCATAGGATCAGAAACATTGATGGCAACCAACAATCGGTTTCCGATGGCCATCTCTACCAGAAAGGTGTATATTATAAAATGAGTGTGTGTCTGACTTCTGTTTGAGATTGGCTGCTGAGGACAAATAAAACACACTGGGGGAGATTGAAAGGTAAGACGCAGGTAAGATATAAGTGGCAAGTGGTTTCCTTCTTTGTATGTGTCCCATCTGCATTGCGCAATGGTTACCGCACAGAGGGCCTGATTCAGATATTGATGCAAACACGTATTTTTCGCAGCATCTTGGTTCCTGCGGCCATTCCGAGCCTTAGGATTACTCAGAACTTTGCTAATCGTCTGATATGCATCTGTGTATGCAATCAGCGGCGGGAAGATTTTCGCTCAGCCGATACGTACAAATTAACAGTGGCGTCATTAGCGTCCATCTCAAGCTCAGAGACGTAGATCGACATTGCATGCGGATCCATACAATTTTGACGAGCATTTTTGGGTGGTAGCTGGGGGGAAGAGGGTGGCTGCCAGGTGCAGGTATGTCGGCGTCAGCGACTGGGTCTAAGGACTGAGACCAGTGGCCACGTTCAGCCGGACATTGTGTGCCTGCCATAGAGCTGGTGCAATGTCCGATGTCGTGGCCAATGGTGCGCAAATAGTGCGTCTTTGCATCAGCGGATTCGCGCCACAGCCAGTGGGTGTCTCAATAGGACCTCTGAATCACCCCCACTCAGTGCTCAAAGTGGGAATTTAAAGGTGGGGGTATGGAGATTTGAATCCAGACACCCCCCCCCCCCCCAACTCTCACTCCAGTGGCTGTCCTGCACTGGATGACACCCGGTGCGGTCACCACAGAATAGTGAGCGCGGCTACCCTTTTAGCCCCTGCTTTTATCTCAGCCACTGCACCTTTCACTTACTACACATCTACCTGCCTGCTTCCCCTTCTCTCACCCCCTGTCCCTTTCTCTAACTGGCTCCCCCTCTTTCAACCCCTCTACACCACTAACTGCCTATTCATCTCTCTCACCCCCTGCCCTTCTCATTAACATATTCCCTCCTACACCCTCCCCTCTTACCTCTAGTTACACTGCAGCTGGAACGGAGCTGGGGCCTGGAGCATTGGGTCCCTGCTGAAATGCAGTTTAATGTCCACCGCGGCTGCCAGCCAATCCCGGCTCGCGGACCAGCTCACCGGGCGGCTGGATCTGTGAGCCAATGCGAAGCTGCCACTTGCAGCTTCTCATTGGGTAGCGCTCTGTGAGCCGTGATTGGCTGACTGTCAGTGCCGCTGCTTACTAGTGCAGCGTAGCCGTTACCCGAGGCTCCTGGCTCCATGCCAGATACGTCGCTGATAGAGAGATGTGTCCCCAGCGGGACACATCTCCACACTTTGCTGTTCCAGCACTGGGATCCCATACTAGATCCCAGTGCTGGTTCACCTTCTGCCGCAAAAACGAAGTGGCGGTGGGAAGTGGCGGTATGTCATACTGCCCCACTTCGACCACTGCCCCCACTTTTACAGTAATTTTATCAATAGGCTGTAAATAACTGACCTTCCTTTAAAACATCTGTAACTGGACAATTCCGATTGTTTCTATCAGAACAGTCCAGTCTCTCTCTATGGCTACAGATAGAGGGCCTGATTCAGACCCGCTCGCGAGCGCTAAGCACTCACAAGCGGGTCGATGTTGGCCCAGTGCGCATGACGGAGCCGGCTCCGTCGTGCGCATGCGCGAGACCCGGATAGCGACGGACAAGCCGTCGCTTCGGGTCTCGTACCAAAGGGGGCGTGCTGTCGATGCTGAGTGACAGCATGCCCCATTTGGTGGGCAGGCCGGGGGCGTGGCTGGCCAGACGGAGACGTTCCAATGGGAACGCCTACCGTCTGGGGCCGGCCCCACTGACATCACCAGTGATGTCAGTGGGAGTGCTTTCGGCTCTGGTAGAGCCGAAAGCGCTCTAGGGCTTGCGGCAACGAGACCCTACCACAAGGGTCTCGTCGCAAGCTCGACGGTCGCAATGGTCTTGACCATCGTGACCATCTTCCTGGCCGCTCGTTATAGCTGTGGGTGGTCACCCACAGCTATGCGAGCGGCCAGGAGGCCGCTCTAAAAAAAACAGAGGGACTGTCCTGATTCAGAGCGTGCGCTCTGTCAGAGCGTCCAGCTCTGAATCAGGCCCAGATTGTGAATAACTGTCCTCCTTACTCAGATATATCGATCAATTGGCAGCCAACGTGCAGCAAAGCAAGACTTCAGGCTGATGTCCTATTGCAGATATCAAGGTTCATTCAACAAAAACAAATATTTTAATTATTTTCATGAGTCAAACTCTTGTGAAGTGCAGTTGCTTCTGCGTTAGAAGGTGATGGGAACTGTAAGAGTTGTGTCTGGGTTCCTAGCATTACAGGGAACTCACATTCCTCAAAATGATTTGTCAGCAGGGAAAGGTTCTCAGTGGTGAGCAGAATGGATTATTTTGTGCTTTTGGAGTATAAAATAAACTATATACACACACAAAAGTGTTCCTCAAGTTTGAAACATTATAAAGAGCAACTGGATCTAGGGGCATGCCACATAATAATCATAGCAGAATTATAAACTATAGCTTTCACAAAACAGAGTTCATACCTTAACTCACAGTGACCACTTCACCCCTGGCAGCCTCTGTGACTGTCTTGCCAGTGGTGCTGTATATTTTAAGATTTCTGGAGTACTCCTGCCTGCAATTGACTCACGCAGAGACACTACCATGCAGCCAATATAAACTATTTCAGTTTATAAATATAAATATTAAGGGTCCACTTCCCCATAATGTGTCCATGCATAATTGAAAGGTTTAAAGGTTTACTATTACTTGTACAAACTATTTGGAATGATGCTTTGTTGTATAAGAAATGCTTAAACATAATTTGTGTTAAAAGCTCTTGAATGGCTGTGAAATTTGTTCACAGGACTACAAACATTCCTCACCCCCAATTCCCAAGAATGTTAAGGGCAAACTTGAGGCTTCCTGGTTTTGGGGGGAGGGGGTCTACTTAACTGCGTGTTTGGTCATATCTGGGAAGGGGTAGATGAATCAGTAGGGAGGTAGCCTAAATTGACCCCAAGGGTGTGACATAACGTAAGTGTGACCCAGCCAGCCGATTCCACCAAGATCAGAGCTGGCTCAGAACAGCCACCACCAGGAGACAAGACCTAAGGCTAGGTAAGCAGGTAAGTTTGCTGGAGCTGGAGGCGATGGGAGGGTGTGCTGCGAGATGGGCAGTGACGGTGGAAGTATGTGCTGCGAGGTGGGCATTATGTATTGTGAAGGGCAGTATGAGATGTTGTAAGGGGGGCAGTATGTGGTGGTGCTGTGATTGGGGCATTATGAGATGTTGCGAGGGGGGCATTATGTGGTGGCGCTGCGAGGGAGCAGTATGTGGTGGTGCTGTGAGGGGGGCAGTATGTGGTGGCGTTAGCACAGCAAGTGGCGAATAGATGCCAGACACATGCAAATGTTGTCTATTCACTGAAGAGAGGGATTGGGATCCCATCTTCATCATGCTGCTGGGCATGGAGCTGCTGGGCATGCGGGGGCGTGGCTTGCAAAGTTCCTTAACACCTCTATCAACCCCCTCTTCCTCTTTCGTGGTGCTCTCTCTGTCATTTTCTTCTGGGTCCGTCCCTGGATGCACATGAGAAGCTTTATCTTTGGAAGGAAGGAGAGAACATATTTGGATGCCAGGATCAGGGAGAAACAGAAGGCTATCACAGACATTGGGAATGTATAGGAAGAGAGGATATCAAGGTGGTGGCCATGTAATAGTGGGATGCGGTTTATTGTGCAAGATTAAAAGAGGAAGTTAAAGAAACTAGGACAGAGAAGTTGGAGAATGATGTACTTAGGCTGTAAAGTAAAAGGATTGTGGTGGTCCAGTGGGAAGATAACATTCTGCAAAACGCATACAATGCAGTTTGAGAAACCAATCATGTGAGCATCACAGGGTAGTTATGTTGGGGGTGAGAGAACCATATAGGTATTGGGGCAGAGTCAGACAGATCTCTGTGCATGGCCGCAAACGGCAATGTTGGCACATAGTGCAGATGCTAATTTACACGTCTGTTCTATTTTAAGACGTAACTTGGCCGGATCTGACTTTCCGAAAAATTGGGAGTACCAGGTCGGGATCTGGGCGGCGACAATGCGATTGCACAGAACTGCCCTGACTTATGGGAGTGTCATGGGGATGTAACTAATGCTCCGTGCAAGTCGTGCGCACGGATCTCTTGTACCTAGCATGGGGCTAGTGCATGTACTAAGGGTGACGATTGCGGCAGGTGGCCCATCCTCAATGGGCAGTGCCGTTTTAAAGTTGCGGACTCACGAAACCCCTCGCATTGGCTGAACAGAATCTTACATTAGCATAAGAGAATAAATAAAGTTCTGCGGCTGCCCGCAACTACATCCACTTTGGGTGCGACTCAGTCAGCTCCATAGTATTCTAAAAGCAGCGTACTGTACCAACCGTAGCGTTAGGCTTTGAAATGAGGGGTAAGTTCATACCACAAAAAGAGGGGTCGGCAAGAGCAGCAATATCAAAGACTCAAGGAGAATGCGTGTTTGAAGAGGGAAATCATGGGCATAGGTTAGATCATCAGGCATTCTACTGTGCTCATGTGCAGGAGGCAGGAGCAGATGTGTGACACTATTTGAGGTTTGAAACATTCCTGAAAGTTGTTTGTGAAGTCAGAGACCACAGGGGAGGCTGCGTATCACCTGCTGCTCTAGTATGCAGGGTGGACAGGGGGTGAAGGTGGCTGCAGGACTTGAACAAATACATACTAGTAGCTATAGGAAAAGATGAAAGACTACAGAAATGTTTTCAGCTTGTCAGTATGGTATTCAAGATGTAGGGAGATGTTAATGAAAATGAGAAGTTAATGACATTACGTAGCACATTTGTAAATGGGTAAGACAGACAATGTAAAGAGAAATGTGTTTAAAAACTTGATATTACTGTAAAAATGAAAGTCAAATAATATATCAAGTTAAGAGGTAGTATGTTGATAATTTATGGTTACAGGGGTACGTGTTGGAGGACTTATGTAGACTTTGCTTACTGTTAGTTCAACTTCTTTGTAGACGTACTCTCTCACAAATTACCGCCAATGAGAAAATGATAGATATATAGATAGCATGAAAGCATGTAAGACCCACTGATCAATGTTACTTTACTGCAATTTAGTTCAAAAGTATATGATGGGATGTTGTGCATCCCATCATATCACCCTCTATCACAGTGACCAAAATACACAGCTGACATTTTAGGGGAATGATAGCCATATACCAGCATACAAATGCCGTTGTGTGAGGTCACGTGCCTACTTTGTGGGGCGCTTATTAATCTACAGGTCACAGATCTTCTGATGATAAAGCAATATAGATAGTGTTGTTCCTGCTCTGAGCGCACTCATGCACCCAGTATTACACCCACATGCAAAAGAGATTTAGGGGGAGATGTAACAAGCCTTGTAAAGAGTTGACAAATGGAGAAGTTACCTATAGCAATCAATCAGCTACTTAGTTGCTATGGGTAACTTCTCCATTTGTTAATTTCTCCACTCTTATACTTTTTACAAAGTTTATCCCCCTTAGGTGGCCATACACGCTACAATTATCGGCCCGATCCGCCCGATATCCGCGGATCGCCCCGATAATTGTAGCGTGTGGGGGGGGCAACCGAGGGTTAAATATTGCTCGGTCGGGCATGACGGATTGTCCAGCATGCCCGTCCAATGCGATATTTAGAGGTAATCTGTCGGCTGCATCGGGCAGTGTATGCCCAGTCGCGGCCGACAGACAGACATTTCCTGTGTTCCTTCCCATGGAAGGAACAGGGAAATGTCTCCTCCCCCGCGGGCGGAGCGCAGATGTCGGCTAATACACTGTGAGAGAAATCTCACAGTGTATGCCGGGACATCTGCGGCTGGCAGCCGGCCAGACAAAATGTCTGTCGGTCAGGGGCTACAAGAGGGATAGAGTACTAATTAACGGTCTGCCACCCCCGATTTCCCTTCTTACCTGTCAGCGGCAGCAGCCTCTGGCTGAGAGGTACACAGCGCCCCCTGTGCCACACAAGGCACCACAAAGCATAGTATATTTTTTATTTTTTTTGTAAGGGGGGGGTGGCCAAGTGTCCACAGTTAGGCCACACCCCCTACAGTACCCGGGCTTGGCCACCCTCTCTCTACGGCTCTGCTAGTGTTTTTGTGGAGATGTCTAAACGAGATAGAAAAGTTGGAGATATCTCATTGATGGGCAAGTTCCCTGGTTAGCAGGTGACGTTATTCTCTTTTTATCCAAAGAAGAGACTTTTCTCTTTGTTTTGTATTTTTTGTTACAGTAATGCTGGTAATTGGGAGTCATACTATACTTTTAATGAGACAGCTCCTATACCATCCAGGCAAATTAATGCTGCTGCGCTCATTTAAATGCATGAAACTACCAAAGTAATACAAATATTCAGACACACAAAAATGACACGTAATAGAAACAGTCCAGGGGGTTTACTTACTAAGCTTTGGGTTCTAAAACCCGGTGCTTCCAATTGTATTTATGCCTGGAATTTAAAAGAGCAATGATTTTACTAGCGGATGTCCAAACTTGCCATGACCATGCCCCCGACATTAGATGGCCATACTTCCTTTCGTTCATGACACTGGCATCTACCAGGTCAATGTTGGAGAGATAGACCAATGTATCGGTGATATGTCAATTGCATTACTAAGCAATAACTGAACATAAGCGTTACCCAAACACAGGGACACCCATGTTTAACGCAGGAGATATCCACTTACAACATCAAAGAAATGCGCACTAATTAGAGACCCCCTACATATAGACCACCTTGATTACAAGTCTAGAAACAAAAACACAAAGATCCATGACATTGAGCCAGACTGCAATAGGAGCTCTGCTGACTAGGACAGGACTTGGATTTATACTGCAGCAAAAGCAAGAGTGTGATCTTACCCCTAGGAAAGGGCCCCAGGGGTAGTCTATTGTTACACAGGAGCGGAAGGTTATATTAAGGGGTGTTGTCCAAAAGTGAACATCCTTTTCAACAGTTGTATATTTTCTTTACCAGCAAAGTCTTAACACGTAGCTGGCCTACTTTTCAAATGAATTACTGCCTTAAAATATTTTGAAATGGCCGTTTCCCCATGTATAAAGAACAAATAAGTATTGTGGCTATTTAAGAACACTATAATGCAGGCGAGACTGGCAATATCTCCTACATTCAGTAAACCAAGCTTGCAGCAATAGTGAATGGCGGCTGTAATAGATTTTATTTATTGAGGCAAAAATGCATTAGTTTATGAATATAATACAATGTTCTGGTTTGTCTTGGCATTCCTATACAGCTCTGTAAAAAAGTTGCTAAATAAAGTTTTAACCCTATACTCAATTACAGACAGCTTAAGCCATACATCTAATACCGCATACGATATAGAACATGGTTGGGGAACGTTTTGAAAAATATAACAGTATTCGCGGGCCTGGTACAGGATACGCCCCCTCCGTATGACGTCCCACGGGGCAGGGTCACAATCGCCAGTGATTACAGCAATGTCAGGAGCATCCTGAAGATGCTCCGGGGAGCTGTAAAGGCAACGGTGTGACCGTCTGAAGCGTCGTAAAGACGCTCCATGCAGCACTGATTCATAGATTCTGGCTGCAGAGTGCCATTCTAGGCACCCTGCTAGCCAAATGAGGCTGGCAGAACAAACCTCAGAGGGCCAGACCAAATGATTCCACGGGCCTTATAGGGCCTTATACGGCCCCCGGGCCTGAGGCTCCCCATCCGTGATATAGAGCTATAGATCCATATGAGATGTGACAACGGTAAAAAGCTGACATTTCAGTAAACGTATTACAGCCTTACTAGTCTTGGCACATGTATGAATCCACCAATCCACACAGTACACCTCTGCAGAGCAAGTCTGCAAATCTGTCAGTAACATCTACTTGGTCTGCAGCAAAATGGGTGTATTATTTAACTTTATAATTCACAATATTTAATATATTAAATGTGAAATTGTGTTATTATAACTAAAATTGAAGCCATCTCTCCCCACAGCAGAATCTTTCAAGCCAGATTTGTGCCTTGGACCAGTAGCGGAAGAGAATGTAGCATGAAATACTAAGTCTGTTTATTTCATAGAACATAGTGCAACAGACAGCGTGCCGATTCTCAAAAGCAGCGGATTACTTAAGACATGCTTATTTTGTTAAATAAATTGCTCCCTTTACACCACTGCCAAATGACATGTTGGCGTTTGCCAACCCTTGCCTGCTTCCTTTTCAGCCACTGAGCCCTAGAAGTGCTCAGATGATTTAAATATCCATGTAATTACTTTGGAGCGTGAGCTCATTTGTCAAACCTTGCTTCTCTGTCAGCGCCAGAAAAGAAGGGGACGTGGTGCCAAGATGGTGTCCTGGCAACAAAACTGAGTAAGACTGGATTACCACTTGCTCCAACTCTAAATCCACAATACTTCATAATGATAACTATTTGTTTGATAGGATTTGGACCACCAGCATGTTACCGAGACATACATGAATGTGGTTGGGGTGTGGCATAGGAGTTCGGCATTCGGGATGTTGACATGATAATGTCGACATGGTCTGAATGTCAACATTTAAATGGTGGCAGGATCTCATAGTTTGACATGTCAACGTTCACAGTGTTGGCACTGACATAATGTTAACATGTTAACATTGAGAGTTTTGACAGTAGTCTTATCCTAATCTTAACCACAACCTAAGCCTAACCGCAGCCTAACCCTAACCACAGTCTAAGCCTAACTGTACGCTAACCCACCGTTCATTTGTTCATAATGCAGACCAGCGTTATGTCGACATGTATGTCGGGCATTATGAACATGTCGGTATTCAGTATGTTAACAATCAGAACCATTTGACATTACAGTATCAACATTGTGAATATCAACATAGTAACTACCTTCGGTTGGTATAACAGTGTGGGGCTGATTCTGATTTGGGAGCAAAGCAAAAAAAAAAAAAAGAAGCTAATTTTACTTTGGGAAAACCATGTTGCACTGTAGGTGGGTTAGAGTTACAATGTTGGGAGGAATGTGTCCTAGCTGCACTCTAAATTGCAGTATAAAAAAAGTATTTATCTACACGGGACATTTACCTTTGAATTAGCAGAGCAGTAATGTCCACTCACCTTGCAGCAACCTACAGCACTGGTTATCAGATGTCCTCCACAAACGTGCAGTGCAGTCCTCACTGGCGGTCAATAGGTGGCACCCATCTGGGCTCAAACTAAGCCAATTGATTCCTCCCTTGTGATCTCTGCAGACTTTGATCAGAGAGTTGGTTGTGCCACAAGTGGAGCCACCGCTCCCCATTCTCTGGAGCCCTGCATGGGCAGTGGCAGACGGGGGTGGACTCATGGGGTTCACCACACAGATGCGGAAAGATGCGAATGTCGAATACTGAATATTCTACATTATGAGTAATGTTGCAAAGGCACCTGAAACTGTTCAAAAGTAAAAAGTCAGTAGTGATGACTTCAATTATAATCAAAGAGACTTTTCTAACAATAAGGTTTGCACAAAAGGTTTGTTTTTACCCATATAGTACTTCTACCATTGCCATCATTATTATCATAATGCTTTTCCTTCTGCTGATCAATTCATTTTAAAGAATTGATCGTCAGAAAGTACCTTGGGGCAAATTTACTAAAAGTCGATTTTGGATCTAGTTTAAAATCGACCGATTATGGACTCCTGTGGGTCTATTCAAATTAGACTATTTACTAAGAATCGTTTTTGGTTCTATTATGAAATAGCTGGTGATGTCATTTCTATTTGAAGTTCTAAATCTGATGAAATCACACTCAAATAGATGGGGTTTTTTTTTGCTTGAGTCTGTTTAATCTAAGGTCGTTTTAGGGGGATGCAGCACCCTGCCCGACTTTAAAACGCTAAAATGCACCCTGTCCTTATGGCGGCGCCTCACTGAAACAGTCGGCCATATGCCGTCTTTACCCGCGGGCGGCAGTGTCCTAAAGGGGGGGGGGGTTGTGGTGACCGTCGGGTGAATAGACGCCGTGCACATCCGCACGGCATCTGTTCGCACTGCAGGGGGATCTTTGGGGCTGCCCAGCATCTCCGTGAGTGCTGGGTATGCCCCCCTACAGTGATGAAAAGGGAGCGCATCTTAAGGACATTCCCCTTTTTATGAATGACCACACCAACTTTTCAGGCACACACAATAGTGTCTATATAATGTATATATATGCATTTATATTTATATATACACACATCTTCTATCGATGGAGGCCCCCACACGTTTGTTGCCCAGGGGCCCCCACAGTCCTTAATCCGGCCCTGACCGACCCTGCAAGTAGTGATGCTCTTGCATGACAGGCAGCCTGCGGAGGATCTCTTCACACTACAAGATGAGGCTCTCCTTGTCTTGTGAGACAGAGCTCCCCCCGCACGGCTCCCAGGGTGACAAATGGGGGAAGTGGCTTGCGGGAATGGCAGGCATACACACGAGGCCACTCCCCTTGCCACAAGGCAATGTTCTATCTTCCTCCGGCACGTGCAAAGATCCTGTTCTCGATTACTAAAAAGCCCACCTAGGACCAGAGATTTTTCCAGGGTCACTGTCTATTCCCAGTTCGCCCCTGGCGATCACCACCCCTCTACACAGATCACTCAAAAGCTACATTTATTCGCTTTCTATCCTTAAACAACCCACTGACCCTTACACCAACATTCCATTGTGACTAAATCACATAGCCTCACTAAGCACTTTTTCCCCATTGCAATCTGTTTGGAGCAATATGTGACATTTAACCTCATGCATTATTCTCTTACCTCTGTCTGTTTGGTAATCCCCAGTCTTGTTTTTTTGTATGGTTTTATTCCCAATTGAAAATCGCTGCAGGTTATGCTGGTAGGTAGATAAAGAAGAATAAAAATAATAAATTAAGAGCCATACAGCATCTAGTTTATCTAGCTGCTTATCCTGGCCTGCCACAGAAGGAGAGTGTAACACATTGCAGAACAGAACAATGCTATCTATGCAGGGGGCTGGGAAGGGAAAACTGCAGTGTCAGCACAGTGCAGAAACTCAGCCAATCTACTCCCAGCTCAACTTTCCAAGACACATAAAATGCAGCCTCCCTGTGATTAGTATATATTTAAATAAGTATGGGTTATTTGACTGTTAAAAGACAATACAAGTAAAACATTTTGACTGACGCACAGACAGACAACCTGAGGTTCCCTGATTGTAGTGGAACTACAAATCCAAGTATACTCAATTGTAAAGCTCTACAGAATATGCTGGAACTATATAAACGCATGTTAATAATAGTAGCGCTCTGACAGGGCTCTTGCTTTAAAAAATTACATCATTTTAAAACTGCAATTCATAGAATAGGCAAATGATCTAGAGTAGGGTGAGATCTGTGCCCCGATACATCGCTGTAGATCAGTGGTTCTCAAACTCGTCCTCAGGACCCCACACAGGTCACGTTTTGCAGGTCACCCAGCAGGAGCACAGGTGCAGTAATTACTCACTGACACAGTTTAAAGATCCACAGGTGGAGCTAATTAATTAACTGGTGATTCTGTGAGGAGACCTGGAAAACATGCACTGTTTGGGGTCCTGAGGACAGAGTTTGAGAACCTATGATGTAGATGACTGCCTGTCATATAGCTGATGTGCATTAATTATTTGCAACTCCTTCATTAGAATATCCAGGAAAGAGGCTTGTGATGCAGCTACACCCATAGGAGCCTGCTCTGTGGGTGCTGTAGGTGCATGAGCAACTGCAATATTTGTGCTGCCACTATCCAATTAGGTGCGAGTTTAAGAATGAGAGTTTGTTTCAAGAAGCACGCATACATCGCACACCAGAAATATGCAAGATCCAATTATAAATGGCATTTTGTGGTAGTTGCAGTGAGAATGTGTGACTCTTCTACAAAATACAACCTTGGAAAAGTACATGAAAAACCGGGGAAGCCATCCTGGACCACAGAAAAGTGACAACTGACATAGCAGGAGCATAGAAAGTACTTGAGGTTTTGAAAAGGTATCAATGTGATTTTACACTTTTTATTTATGGTGGCAAAATTATAGCAAGCGTTTTTCAGCAAATTAAAGTCTTTCCAACATTTTGGGGTACAGAAAAATGTCTGTATTTTTCAGTATTTTTATAAAAGTTTGTAAAAAGTTGGAATAAACACTTTGTTTTTATCCACAATTTCAAAAATCCCTTTCCCATGAATACAACACCTCCACATCATTTACTCCTCCACAAATCTGTACCCCATCATTTAACCCTTTATTGAGCTTTTAAAAAAATTCACCTGAAAACTAAAGGCCCCCATACATCAGCAATTGATTGCAGCAATCGTGCAATCTGCAATCGATTGTGTATAAACATCTTTCCCTTTTTCAATCGATTGCAGAATTGCCACAATCGATTGAAAAAGGGAAAGATTTGTATACACAATCGATTGCAAATTGCACGATTGCTGCAATCAATTGCTGATGTATGGGGGCCTTGACATGTCTTTATTGGACAAATTATGCGATTTAATCCCCTCCAGGTGCATAATTATTAATTGGGAGAGGTGTAACAAAGGTTCTGTACTGAGTCTCGTCATGTCTACCTTAAAATAAAGTTTCAACTGTGTTGGAGGTGCGCACAAAAAAAAACATGAATTTCCCCATGAAAAATCAATGTGAGTTTAGAACTGAATTGCGAGAACGGCTCGCAGGACCCAACTCACACTTAGGGCATATTCAATTAGATGTGAAAAGTCACGTACTTTTCGCTGATATCGCTGGTTTTCCGTGCGAAAAAGTATCGCGCGCGTCCCCACTTATACCTGTATTCAATTAGAAATCGGCGAAAACGGCACCCGGCGAAATGCAAACAGGCAAAAAGTGCTGTCAGATTTGGGGAAGTCAGCCTGACACCCCCCAAAAGATGCACTAACATTGGGGATCATGGTAATGCCCCCGAATAGTCCTGCTGAAGGTATTTAGGGTACTTAAATGCTCTCAATAGCGTCTTTGCACAAGTGGTGAAGAATAGCAATTAGCAGGTTTTTTGGTGAAAATAACTAGTCCCAGCAAATTTGTGGTACATGAAAATGGGTGCAAGCATGGTTAGAAATCACAAAAGTGAGGTTTTAAATAACTTGAAAAACGCACCTTCAGCAAGCACCTGCAATCAAAAAATAAACCTCCCCCATACTTACAGACCCTCCCAAAGTCTATTTCGCTCGTTTTTAAGTTTGTACCTCAATTTTGTACTTTTTTGCCCCCTTTTTCAAAAGTAAAGTTCTAATTTTTTTAGGAATTTTTTGACGCAGTTTACCTTTGGGGACCTGTTCTAAGAGTGCAGGGTGGTTTCCCCACCTTTGCACCCCAAAACCGCAATTCTGCACTTTTTTTGGCAGCTATTCATTCATAGGCGAAACTTTTCCGCTGGGTACATTGCTTTGTGTTTTTGCAGCCGCGAAAAGTCTCAACAATAGAATATGGAGATAAGTTTCCACTGGCAAAATGACGTTCCCCGGTGAAACTTTTTCGCAGAAAACGGCTTTTCGCCGCTAACTGAATACGGCCCTTAATAGGATTGGGCCCTTGGACTGTGGGGTACCTGAACACCTCCAGTCATTTTAAATAGTGAGCTCCTATAGCTATCTACCTCTATGAGAAAGCTGAAGAACCCAAACACACCGCTGCTTGGGTTGATATATAATTGACATAAAGCATAACCAGTGATATCTTTAATTCCTATAAAAAGCTCCTGAAACAGGAAGAAATCAGTGAAATAATTTCACAAATATTAATAAAATAAGCATCTGCACATGTATTAACTAAGGTGACTACCAGAACCTTTTATTCTGAGTACCAGTGCTTTTTTCCAAAAGACAAAAAAGCACCGAGAATCCGAGAATAATTGATATATTGCATTAAAAAACATATAGCATGAATGTATCTTATAGCATATATTATTTAACATAACAAACATATAGCATACATAACAGAAAATACACATAACATGAATGTATCGTAGCATAAATAACACCTAGCATAAAAAAGCATATACACATAACAAATAATCTATAGCTGCTATATCACCGTGCATAAAGACATAAAAGGGGTGTAATAATCACAATTGGAAAACAACAAGGCAGCCCCCCAGCACCACTGCTGCTAATGGGACTTCACTATTTACCGTCACTTTGCTCTCCAGCCTCACCGCGATGTGCTATGAAGGAGGCGCCGGTCACATCGCAGGATCTCCCCCGTGTCATGTATGTTGCACAGCGTCTCACACATGCACAGTACCGCCGGGATAACCCAGTGCAGCAACGGGGTCTAGATGGTATCTGAGACGGAGCCTGACCGCACTGTGTTGGGAGAGAGCAGCGCCCCTGTGCTATTATATCTCCCGCTGCTGCACGCCTTCCTGGCCGGAGCCTGGGGGGTGGCTGTGTCCGGGACAGGACAGAGTAGCGTCAGGGAAGCTGCCCGTGTGAGGGGGGGTTTGGAGGAGGAGGCGGAGTGGCCATTGCAGCTCCCAGTAACCCGGACCCCCTCCTAGGGTGATACCACCCCCCATAGAGCTGTCACTGACCGGACAGCCGCTCACCACGGCCGGAGCTGCCATACAAAGTGCTATTTATCCTGTGATTTTATACTTTGTCAAATGTAAAACAGGAGAATTTGAATTCTCTAACAAAAGTGACGAGTTGCAGTTGCTGATATTATTAGGTGAATAATGAATTTATAACATGACATGAAATATGTTAATGGTAGAAAAAAAGCCCTTCTACCATGTGCTTGGCTTGGGTAGAGTATGTAAGTGTTATTTTGTCAGGGACATTTGTAAATGTAAATATGTTACTACATAATGTATTTGTCTATTTATCATAGAGAGAAGTACCTAAGGACCCCATTTATGCAGGGTCAAACGCAGGATTTTTAAGGGGGGGGTTCCATACATATATATACATACACACACACATCACACAGAGGCGGCACTCAGAGACTACACGTCCCTTCCTCAGGATGCACAATACAGAATAAGAATAATTTATTGTGCATCCTGAGGAAGGGATGTGTAGTCCCAAAACGTTGATGCTTCTGCATTAAATCTTCGCCACTTTTTTGCATCTACAAAGTTCTCTGAGTGCCGCCTCTGTGTGATGTAAGTTTTGGGGACGCCGTTCCCCTTAAGGAGGGCACCAGAGCATATATTCGGGATTTTCGTACAGTGAGTGCCGGATCATTTGTGCTTGCTATATATATATATATATATATATAGTACACAGACACACGGCATGCACACATACACATGTAAGCATATTTACCCACAGCACACATACACACACATGAGCACACTTACAGCATGCATACATACATACACAAATAAACACAAGCATGATTACACACAGCATATGTACAGACACACGAAAGCAAGCATACTTACAAAAGCGAGGGCTGAGGAGGGAGGAGGAGGGTCGCTGCCATGGTCCAGCGGAACTGCTGCTGCTACTCAGCAAGCGTAGCTGCTCCCGCCTCGGCCAAATCCTCTGCAGAGAGCTCTGCCAATCAGAGCTCTCTATCTGAGGAGCGATAGCTACGTCGCACCTGGGGCCAATGCATGGCAGCATTCAGAGACGGAGACAAGACTGTCTCCGTCTCTATGAAACAAATTTAGTCCGTCGGGGGTTTCTGATTACTCAGGAAACCCCCCCTGCGTGCGCGCATGTTATGAACACGGTCTCCTGTGCCCAAGCACTGGGAAGGGTAATACAGCGGCCGTGTCCTCCCTGGCACCGAGCACTCACCTCGCTATACTGGGCCTGAACATGTTACAGACTTACCGCTGTTTGTTAAATACTGTAAAGAGGACATAACCCCTTTAGCCAGTGCCAGTGCACTCTAATTAAAAAATTAGTTCTTGTTTTATGGGTCGATATTAATTACATTAGACGCAAGTGGCATTTATAATGGTGTTCCGTGTCTGGAGAGTATACTAAGTTTTTCCATTACATGGATTCCCCCATCCTAGATTTCCAATGAGACCTTAGAGGCACACTTTATACTGGAATTCTAATTCCTGGGAACATTTCATCCAATGTATTACAAACTGTCCAACACAAAGAAGTGGCACTTGTAATAAATGTGGTCTAAGGGCTCAATGTATCAAGTACTTTGAGAATTTCGGGAGAAAATGGGACTGGCTTAAAATCTATACCCGGCAGCATAGGCAAACGCAGGGGGGGGGGTTTCGGCTGCTTGGAAACCCCCCTCCCCAGCACACACCATGACCACAATAGAAATAGTAATATAATAGATTGTTACTAGTGCTGCATGTTCTTCTCAGTATCACAAATGAAATAATTAGCACCAACTGTGGATCTTTTAACATGTATCAGCCAGTAATAAATAACCTGTGCACCAACTAGAAGATCTGGAAAACATGCACTGTTAGAGATGCACTGCTATAGAGCCCAATATGTACATATACAGTATGTCCAGGGCAGTGCTAGGCTCTTCTGCTGCTCCTCCAGGCTCCCTGACTTGCTCCAATAGTCTGGAATGGTGCCCACATCTAAAATAAATACATTCAGCTCAGGCAGAATGGCCCTACTGGCACATCTAATGGCTTACTGTGATCACTGGTCCTGTATATGCTGGAATTATTACACACACTACACTTTGTATGACGCTTATTAAAGCTGGTTAAGTACTAATTCTGCCCTATTCATTGACAGGCCACACTCACTCTAAAATTAAGCATTTGGAAACCCCCCTCTGGAAATCCTGCTTTTGCCACTGGGCAGAGTTGACCAGCGAAGCCTCTCAGGCTTCTGTCTCCTTCCAGGTAAAAATTCATAAATAGCTGCAGTAACTGAGTATGTGTGCTACCCCACAAATGCATGGATATCACTTTGGCTGGTGCCTCCTTGCATTCTACCGGTTGCCATGGAGGATTGTTGTGCTGACAGGGACGACAACCCCATAGTGGCCTGTCTGTGATGATAGGTTGGGTGCATGCACAATGGACTATGTAGAAGGTGAGGAAACATCACATGGACAGAGAGAAGAGGTGACGCTAAGAACCCTGCAAAAATCGGAGGAGGAATTAAAAAGAGAGCCTGGGAAGAAGAAGGATGTGTACCTGTGATGTTTAGATGAACTCAAATTAGTATATAGTGTGTCCTGAAATGTAGGAAGTAGGGGTGAGCGGGTTCGGATTTCTGAAATCCGACCCCCCCGATCCGAGTCAGGCTCGACTTTTCCTGCCTGACTCAGATCTGAAATCGAGGCAAAACGTCATCATCCCGCCTTCAGGGTCTTGCGGGTTTTGGACTCTATATAAGGTACCCGCGTCGGCGCCATTTTCTCACTCGGCTGTGGACAGTGAAGAGGGAGGGTGGGAGTTAGGGCTGGCTGGGCTGTGTAGTGTAGTACAGTGTAGTGTTGCGCTGTGCTGCTGTTGTCCATAGGGGCTGTGTCCACTCCTCCAAAGTCCATAGGGGCTGGCTGGACTGTGTTGTGCAGTCAGTTGTCCATAGGGGCTGTGTCCACTCCAAAGTCCTGTGCAGTGTCCCAGTCCTAAAGGGGTGCTGTAGTGTTGTCCAGGGGGTGCTCTGTCCATCAGGGGTGCTCCCCCCAAGTGCAAAAAAAAAACATTTTTTCTGTGTTTGTGAATTGTGTGCACAGTAGCCGCACGTGCATCAACAAAGTAGTGCCAAGCGTGCGCCTGTGTCATAAGTAAAGGGCTGGCTGGCTTGACTGTTAAAGGGTGCTGTAACCCCCAAAGTACACTCCAAACAAAATAAAAAAATATTTTCTGTGTTTGTGAATTGTGTGCACTGTGGCTGCACGTGCATCAACAAAGGAGCAGCGCAAGCGTGCGCCTGTGTCCCATAAGTAAAGGGCCGGCTGGCTTGTCCGTTAAAGGGTGCTGTAACCCCCAAAGTACACTCCAAACAAAATAAAAAAATATTTCTGTGTTTGTGAAATGTGTGCACTGTGGCTGCACGTGCATCAACAAAGGAGCAGCGCCAAGCGTGCCACTGTGTCCCATTAGTAAAGGGCCGGCTGACTTGTCCGTTAAAGGGTATTGTAACCCCCAAAGTACACGCCAAACAAAATAAAAAAATATTTCTGTGTTTGTGAAATGTGTGCACTGTGGCTGCACGTGCATCAACAAAGGAGCAGCGCCAAGCGTGCGCCTGTGTCCCATAAGTAAAGGGCCATCTGGCTTGTCCGTTAAAGGGTGCTGTAACCCCCAAAGTACACTCCAAACAAAATAAAAGAATATTTTCTGTGTTTGTGAATTGTGTGCACTGTGGCTGCACGTGCATCAACAAAGGAGCAGCGCCAAGCGTGCGCCTGTGTCCCATTAGTAAAGGGCCGGCTGGCTTGTCCGTTAAAGGGTGCTGTAACCCCCAAAGTACACTCCAAACAAAATAAAAAAATATTTTCTGTGTTTGTGAATTGTGTGCACTGTGGCTGCACGTGCATCAACAAAGGAGCAGCGCCAAGCGTGCGCCTGTGTCCCATAAGTAAAGAGCCGGCTGGCTCATTTCTTAAAGGGTGGTGTAACCCACAAAGTGCACTACTCTCCAGCAAAAATAAAAAAATATTTTCTGTGTTTGTGTGCGCCTTAGCCGCACGTATATATCAAATCAATATAACATAAATGGAGGACCAAACTTTCTCCGATAAAAATAGGGAAAGATCAAGAACCACTTCCTCCTAGTGCTGAAGCTGCTGCCACTAGTCATGACATAGACGAAAACATGCCATCAACGTCGTCTGCCAAGGCCGATGCCCAATGTCATAGTAGAGGGCACATACAATCCCAAATGACAAAGTTCAGGAAAATGCGATGCCTGACCTTCCCAGCACTGGATGGGAAGAGGTGGCTCTTTCCACCATTTGCACGCCCCCTGCAAGTGCTGAAAGGAGCACCCACAGTCCACTTGCTGATATGCAAACTGAAGATGTCACTGTAGAAGTACAACAGGATGAGGATACTGGTGTAGCTGGCGCTGAGGAGGAAGTTGGCGAGGATGATTCTGATGGTGATGTGGTTTGTTTAAATCAGGCTCCGGGGGAGACAGTTGTTGCCCGTGGGATGAAAAAGCCCATCACGGTCATGCCTGGGCAGAAGACCAAACATTCCACCTCTTTGGTCTGGCAATATTTCTATCCAAATCTGGACAACAACTGTCTTGCCATATGTACCATATGTAAAGGTGAAATAAGTAGGGGTAGGGACGTTAACCACCTAGGAACATCCTCATACGGCACCTGCAGCGCGTTCATAAAAAGTTACTGTCAAGTTCAGAAACTTTGGCTAAGACCGTAAGCAGTCCAGGGACACCTAAATCCCGTTGTCCTGTTGTATCCAAGCGCCTGCAAACCACACCATCAACTCCCTCCTCGTCAATTTCCTCCTTAGTCAGGATCGGAAGTAGTCCTGCAGGCCATGTCTCTGGCATGACTGACTCTCCTATCCGGGATTCTTCCGGAGGATCCTGCATTGCTACGCCTACTGCTGCCGCTGTTGCTGCTGCTGGAAGTCGTTCATCATCCCAGAGAGGAAGTAGGAACACCACTACTTTTACTAAACAATTGACCCTCCAACAGTCCTTAGCGAGGAGGATGAAGTACGACAGTCATCCTGAAGCAAAACGTATAACTGAGGCCTTGACTGCTATGTTGGTGTTAGACGTGCGTCCGGTATCAGCCATTAGTGCAGTGCTATTTAGACAATTGATGGAGGTAGTGTGTCCCCGGTTCCAAATCCCATCTAGATTCCACTTCATTAGGCAGGCGATACCGAGACTGTACAGAAACGTCAGAAAAAGTGTCCTCAGTGTCCTGAAAAATGCCGTTGTACCCAATGTTCACTTAACCATGGACATGTGGACAAGTGGAACAGGGCAGACTAAGGACTATATGACTGTGACAGCCCACTGGGTAGATGTATCACCATACGCAGCAACAACAGCAGCGTCACCAGTAGCAGCATCTCAGAAACGCCAGCTCGTTTCAAGGCAGGCTACGCTGTGTATCACCGGTTTCAGTAAGAGGCACACCGCCGACAACCTCTTAGAGAAACTGAGGGAAATCATCGCCCAGTGGCTTACCCCACTTAGATTCTCCTGAGGACTTGTGATATCTGACAACGGCACCAATATTGTGCGAGCATTACATCTGGGCAAATTCCAGCACGTCCCATGTTTTGCTCACACAATAATCTTGGTGGTGCAGAATTTTCTGAAAAGCGACAGGGGCGTGCAGGAGACGCTTTGGGTGGGCCAAAAAATTTCTGGCCACTTTCGCCATTCAGCGACTGCGTGCCGAAGACTGGAGCGCCAGCAAACACTCTTGAACCTGCCCTGCCATCACCTGAAGCAAGAGGTTGTGACGCAGTGGAACTCAACCCTCTATATGCTTCAGAGGATGGAGGAGCAGCAAAAGGCCATTCAAGCCTATACATCCACCTATGACATAGGCAAAGGAGGGGGTATGCACCTGACTCAAGCGCAGTGGAGAATGATTTCCGTGTTGTGCAAGGTTCTCCAGCCCTTCGAACTTGCCACACGTGAAGTCAGTTCAGACACTGCCAGCTTGAGTCAGGTCATTCCCCTCATCAGGCTTTTGCAGAAGCAGCTGGAGAAAGTGAAGGAGGAGCTAAGATGGAGCGATTCCGCTCGGCATGTGGGACTTGTGGATGAAGCCCTTCATTCGCTTTGCCAGGATTCCAGGGTGGTCAATCTGTTGAAATCAGACCACCACATTTTGGCTACCGTGCTCGATCCTAGGTTTAAAGCCTATGTGGTGTCTCTCTTTCCGGCCGACACAAGCCTGCAGAGGTGCAAAGACCTGCTGGTAAAAACACTGTCAGCTGAAGCGGAACGTGACACGTCAACAGCTCCTTCTTCATTTTCTCCCGCAACTGGGGCTGCCAGGAAAAAACTTAGGTATTCTAAGCAACCCGCTGGCGGTGATGCAGGGCAGGCAGGACCAAGTTTGGACATCTGGTCCGGACTGAAGGACCTAGCAACAATTTCTGACATGTCCACTGTCACTGCATATGATACTGTCACCATTGACAGAATGGTGGAGGATTACATCGGTGACAGCATCCAAGTAGGCATATCAGACAGTCCGTACCAGTACTGGCAGGAAAAAGAGGCAATTTGGAGGCCCCTGTACAAACTGGCTCTATTTTACCTGAGTTGCCCCCCCTCCAGTGTGTACTCCGAAAGAGTGTTTAGTGCAGCCGGGAACCTTGTCAGCAAAAGGCGTAGGAGGCTACTTCCACAAAATGTGGAGAAGATGATGTTCATAAAAATTAATTACCAACTCTTCCAGGGAGACCAGCCTCCAGAACATACAGAGGGACCTGTTGTGGTGGATTCCAGCGGGGACGAGTTAATAGTCTGTGAGGATGAGGATGTACACAACACTGAAGAGGGTGAGGAATCGGTGGATGAGGAGGATGAGGACGACATCTTGCCTCCGTAGAGCCAGTTTGTGCAGGGACAGATTAATTGCCAGCTTGTTTTGTGGGGGCCCAAACGAACCAATCATTTCAGCCACAGTCGTGTGGCAGACCCTGGTGCTGAAATGATTGGTTTGTTAAAAAAGTGTGCATGTCCTGTTTATACAACATAAGGGTGGGTGGGAGGGCCCAAGGACAATTCCATCTTGCACCTCTTTTTTTTCTTTGCATTATGTACTGTATTGGGGCCTAGTTTTTCAAACTGCCATCCTGTCTGCCACTGCAGTGCCACTCCTAGATGGGCCACGTGTTTCTGCCGCCCACTCGTGTCGCTTAGCATAGCTTTTTGGACATAAAAACACTATTGTGAGGTGTTCAGAATAGACTGGAAATGAGTGGAAATTAAGGTTATTGAGGTTAATAATAGCATAGGAGCAGAAAAACCAACACATTCTGTGATTTTAGCTGTTTTTATTCTTTTTAAAAAAAAAATACAGATCCAGAACCCAAAACACGGAAGGGTGGTTTTGGCAACACCAATCCAGATCCAAAACACAAAGAAAGATCCAAACACAAAACACAAAAAGTGGCCGGTGCACACCCCTAGTAGGAAGTATTTAAGTTAGGGAAAATCAGAGTAACCAATCTGATAAGTAGTTGCATAGTATAGTAGTAGTGAAGTGTGATATTATTCAAGTGTCATTATTGTACTATTTATACAACCTTGTGTTTAACTGTGCTTTATGCCAAAACCACAATACCCTCTCCTAAGTAACCTTTTAAATCACATGCCCCACCTTTGCCTTCATGGTGATGTCTTTTTGTAATAAATACTAATTTATTTTGTCACAAATTCTGGTCCTATTACTGTATGTCTCTGGGGGAGTTATCCTTGCCTTTCTGCTGTGGTGTGAAAGGCAGAAGTAAAGAGATGACTACAAATAAGAATTGGGACAAGAGACACTCCTTCCAGATGCCAACAGATGGAAACATCAGGGCATGTGATCCATTTACCACGACAAAGTTAACAAATATAATTCTTATTTGCTGTACCACTTTTGTATCACTCTTGGGAAGCGGTATTATATATCTGGCATTACGGGATACTGCAGGTCTTTCCAGATCCACTATTGAACCTTAAAAATCTGCAAATGGGCAAAAGCCCAGATATTTAAAATTTATAAAGGTAAATATAAAGGGGTGTATTTAGCAAAGGCTATTTTTGCCTGTTTATCAAAGACCCCTCTGCTTCCACAACTATTAAAGAGTTTAGGTGGTATATGCCAGTTTGTTTTTTTATTGCAATTATGACGATATGATCACTAAGGACAAGTCCTAAACAAATACTAATTTTTAAGGCCATAAATCAATAAGGCTCTTATAAACCCTGAATTTCATCACAGTGGTTCACATATAAAAATATTCAGAACATAAGAAATAGACTACAGCATTTTAATGGACTGCACAGCAACTAGCCCCCACATAATGAAGATTCACATACATTGCATGACTGAATTAATACCAGATGCTGATGAAAAATCTAAAATGAATGTAACCAGCAATACTGTATGTATTTAACAAAAGCCTCCTGCATTAAAGTGATTTAGTCACGTCACATACACATCACATTCACCAGCTGGATATGGACAATAACATTGCAGAAAAGTAAACTCAGCAATAAACTTCGGATGTTTTTTTTTTTTCTAAACTCACAAATGTTACTAGTAAAAACTTGAATATTCTGTGCAAATGAAGCACCAGAGTCAGAATGTTAAAATGAAAGATGAGCAGTTCGGTTTTGCTGAAAACCAAACACAATCAAACTTTGGGGCTCTGATTCAAACTGAGTCCTGGGTTGGATCACTTTGGGGTTCCGAGTAGAACTGAGTGTCGACTTGATACTTCTCTCCAAGTTTGGAACTGGGATATAAAGAAAAGGATATCAGGTTTTCTGGATTGCATTTAAGTGACTCCCTCGTGATTTCAGATGCCGTGAGGTGGTCAAAATTGACTAGAAATTAATGTTATTGATGTTTATAATACTACAAGAACAAAAACAGGTTCAAGCTACATGATTATAGCGGATTTTATAAAAAAAATGTAAAAATCCAAAACCGAACCAAAACACTTGAGGGTGGTATTGCCAAAACCAAAACACGCCGATGATTTTGAACCAAAACACAGGGGGGTCTGTGCACATCTCTAGCTAAAACAAGCACTGACCTCTTCTAAGAGAGAGAGAAGTTAGTGACCTATTCTACATTTACTTGTAACCCCTGCTGCCAGGTGTGTGGTCTTAGTGTGTTACTCATTGGCACCTTCCTTTGTATCACCCTGGAGGAATCTACCCGGTATATCCTCAATTTCTTTATCCTTCCATACTTGTGGATGAGAAGGTAAACAGAAGCCCCACCACATGCAGGTCTAGCAACAATACAGTTCAACTCATATGTGCCTGCTCTACCGGAATATCGGTGAGACCTGTGTAGTGAGTGGTCTGTGGGCTTCATGATATGATTAGCAGTAAATCACATCATCATGGTCCTGTCCTACTATACTCAATGGCACAAGTTTGCAAAATTCAGCAGGGGGCAGGGCCGTAATAGCATGATTTGTAGTAGAACCCTTGCACCTCCCATCTGGACCTCATTGTCGGCAATTGTTTTCAACTACAAGTGTAGCAGTGTTCAAGTGTGCATTGAAATAATGATTTACAATTGATAATCCCTCTAATTTATTTACATCTTCTACATTCCACTCCAACAGAACTCTTAGTTGCAGTAAATTATTAGATACAGTTCTTTCGCTTAAACCTTTGCAGAAGTATTCCTAGTTACAGCAAAGCAGTTAATATTTAACTCTCATCTATAGCCTTTCATAGGATGGGGTGGAAGTAATTCCTCAGGTGCTGAATCATTCCCAGGGGTCTCCTACTGTTGCAGCCTTCTCTCTTGTAAACTCATGCTCATAGTACATCTCTCTCACTGGTCTTAGTGCCTCTCTGAACACAAACGTTCACACTGTGATGTCACTCTGAAGGGTTGGGGTAATGCCATCCAAAGCACATATACCCCCTGAAGCTCAGACTCTGGATATTCCCTCTACAACCTGTCCCCATAGTCTCATGAATAGTGGTGGTTATGTGATAAGTGGGAGCCCCAAGACCCATGCACAGTTTCCCTTGGGATCCTAAACTTTGATACTCCTATTACAAATCTTTATGCATCACCAATTTGGAAAAAAGTAAACGCGTTTCGCCTTGCTTCTCATTCTACGTCATGCCGCCTAGTTGTGGCTCTGTTCTAACCACATGTTGCCATCAACCAAGAAAGCATGTCCACAATTTCAAAGTCCCATCTGTCCAATAGCTACTTCCAGTAGCTATGTCAATAAATGTAATAGGGTGAGAGCTTTCAAAATGCAACACTTTTTAAACTGGGCCAATGTAATAGAGCCTGAGAACAGAGTAAACTTGCAGGCTTTTAGACTGAAAAAACTCACGATTTAAACTCTCATCCAGATGTTTTCTCATTTTGAAGATAAAACTCGACCAATGTGAGAGGTTACTGCTAAACTCTCACATTTTCTAAACTCTCACCCTGTTACATTTGGCCCTATATATCAATAGAATCCTAACAAACTGACTTGCACTGTGTATATTACAAAAGTCTTACTTGTCAGCATTATAGTGGGTAAGTTAAAGTGTACCACTTACCTAGACACAGTGGCGGCAGCCATTTTTTAGGTGAAACAATATTTATAAGCAGTATATACAGTATGAGGTACAGTATCATCAATATCCATGAGGTACTAGTAACTGGCACACAAACAATTTATTCTTAAGGATACTGGCTCAGCTTATAAAATGTCTGGCACTATTAGGTGTAGGTGTCCGCTGAACATGAATCTCATTGTGCACCGTAGGCAAAATTTAGCTGTTCTTTCAAAGCCGCTGTGTCTTTGGCGGTTTCAGCAGCTAGATTTAAAGAGGCAATTATATTCAATACAAAACTAGATGAGTTTAGTATTGAATATAATTGCCCCTTTAAATCCAGCGGCTAAACCCACCAGAGTAGCTGTGGCTTTGAAAAGTGCCACATATTAAATTTAGCCACATGAGTTCTAGAGGGAAGTAAAGCAATCTAGCAGACGAGGGAAATATGAGACAGATTGTAAGAGGCACAGAATAAATAATAAATGACTGATTGCATAGTATTAGGGTCTATTTATTTTTATTCATAATAACAAAGTCCTATTTAGTCAAATACACCACTATATGCATTTTAGATTACTGTAGTGTTTATTAAATATGACCCATGGTGCTACAGGCCCAAGGCCAGCTCATTCCCTGCTATGGTTGGGAAAGTAAGTGGAATAATAAACATATTTGGAGCTGGAAATGGCCATATGGTAGATTCTTTGTTTGTCTGTTTATACATAGCTGAGACATGCTGTAAAAGCTGACACTTTACGATCTGGACAGAAAACATCAGACAATTTGGAAAAACAAGGGCTGTAGGAATAAACCATTTCATAATAAACAAATTATAACATTACGTTCCAGATGTAGATGAACACTATAACTTCACGTCTTTAGTTGTATACTCATATTTCTTTTACAGTGAAGGGTTAGGTGGATTTGGCAGTCTGTGTTACATTGTGTTCAATTTCACTATCGCTGTCATTCGCTTGTTTGTTTTTTTTAAAAGAGCATGTTAGTGCACCTAATAGGCATCCCCAAAGCTTATTGCTCATTTTATTCTCTGAATAATCAACTATTGAAATCAATTATTCACAGTGGTGTCACTACGTTTTGTGCCACTCTGTGCCTACACACCCCAACCCTCCCTAATATCTGGAATCCGAAGGAGCTCGTGAAATGATCGCAAAGGGTTGGGTATGGGATGCCGACAGTAGGGATGCCAGTGGTCAGAATACCGACAGTGTCATCCCGACTGTCATAATCCCGACGCCTGAAGGGAAGTAGCCTAACCCCTAACTCACCTTTCCCACAGCCTAACCCTCCCCCCGCAGACTAACCCTCCCCCCCACCCCCACAGCCTAACCCTAACCCCCCCCCCTAGTGCCTAACCCCTAAACCTTATATTATATACCCCATTTCTGCTGGGACAGTCACATTTTTTTACATTGTTCCATACCTATTGCCATTTTGTCCCATTCTCCAACAATTTTACTGACTTTTAAAATATATTTAACTTAAATGATTTACAGCATTGAGATAGTCAAAAACTATAACAAACCATAATGAAAAGAAAAAAAACATCAAATGTCATAGTTTAGAACAGTGCTTCTAAGCCATTGGTACATGCAGTAGGGTTGTGTGGTATGCTGAGCCTGTGCACAGCTAGCTGCTCCCGAAAAGACTATGGGGTCTATATACTAAGGGGTCTATTTACTAAGCCTTGGAGAGTGATAAAGTGGAGAGAGATAAACCAGGGCTGGCTGGCAACTTTTAGCCTGGGGGGCAAATGCATGCAGGCGGCCCTGGCAGAGAAGTAGCGTGTGTGTCCGAAGAATATGCGTGCTACGGCGCCCCCCCCCTCCAGTGTTCCAGGGAGGAGGCGGGTCCATATGGGATTAATGTAAGGTAAAAATAAAGATTAGGGCAGCCCCCTGTCGTAGTGCCCATATGCAGTGCCCCCGTGTGCCACAGGAGAGAACACCCTTATGCAGGCCTCCAGTAGTGCCCCCAGTAGTAGTCCCCCCCCTTTGTAGTGCCCCCAGTAGTAGTAGTAGTCCCCCCATTTGCAGTGCCCCCAGTAGTAGTAGTCCCCCCCTTTGTAGTGCCCCCATTAGTAGTAGTCCCCCCCTTGTAGTGCCCCCAGTAGTAGTAGTCCCCCCCTTTGTAGTGCCCCAGTAGTAGTAGTAGTCCCCCCATTTGTAGTGCCCCCAGTAGTAGTAGTCCCCCCCCTTTGTAGTGCCATTAGTAGTAGTCCCCCCCTTGTAGTGCCCCCAGTAGTAGTAGTCCCCCCCTGTAGTGCCCCCAGTAGTAGTCCTCCCCTTGTAGTGTCCCCAGTAGTAGTATGCCCCCCTTGTAGTGTCCCCAGTAGTAGTAGTAGTCCCCTACCCCCCTTGTAGTGCCCCCAGTAGTAGTAGTCCCCTTATAGTGCCCCCAGTAGTAGTAGTCCCCCCAGTAGTTGTAGTCCCCCACCCCCCCTTGTAATGCCCCTGGTAGTAGTAGTCCCCCCTTTGTAGTGCCCCCAGTAGTGCCAGACACCCCCCCCAGTAGACACACGTAATATTTAAAAAAAAACGAAAAAAAAAAAACCACTTACCTGAATCCCCGCTCCCGCCGCCGCCATCTGCTCCTCCGTCTGTCCTCCCGGGCCGGGCCGCTCTGCATTATGGGAGAGATGTCATATGACATCATGACGCATCCCCCATTACCCACTGCGGGAGCCAGAAAATGGAGCGGCTCCCGCAGTGCTTCCGGCTCCCGCAGTGGGCGCAGCAGCAGCAGCTAATGAGAGTCTGACAGACTCTCATTGGCTGCTGCTTACAACAAACACACAGCTGTCGGAGCCGACGGCTGTGTGTTTGTCAGTGTAGCGCTGACCGAACTCTGTCCGGTCAGCGCTACACACGCGGTGCAGTCTGTGTCACAGTGACACAGATTGCACCGGCCCGCGGCCCGCATGACGCTGCGGCCCGGGGGGCACATGGCACCCTGCCCCCCGGCCCAGTCCGCCACTGGAGATAAAGCACCAGTAAATCAGCTCCTAACTGTCATTTTTCAAATACAGCCTGTAACATGAGAGTTAGGAGCTGATTGGTTGGCTCTCTCCATTTTATCACTCTCCAAGGCTTAATGCATCACCCCTTAATTCTCTGCTTTACAAAGCAGAGATCAAGAGTGAGTGGGAGCATCAAGATTCTGTGTCATATGACCGCAGCACAACCAATCAGAGGAGGAAAAGGAGGATACAGTGCAGTATGTTCTAGCGATAGACAAAGCGAGACATTGAACTGAGTCGAGCCCCATGACTGAGCTCAGTGCAGTGGCTCGAGACAGTGTCTCGGCACGTGGCTCTTTTGGAATGCAGAGAGAGACTGCCGGCAGTGCTGGGACCCCGCGACTGACTGTGGCCTGGGAGTAGATCGGCCGCGATGATAGTGCGGTGCATCAGGGTTGGGGGTGGCTGCTTATTGCATTGATTGTTTGCACACACAGTGCACACCCCCGGGAGGTGAGAGCAGTGAGCACCACCATGTCCCAGCAGCAGCCCCCCGCCACACTCTCCCCAGTGAGGTGCCAGACTCGGGTGACGGGTCAGAGTGCTGTCTGGGACCGGGAGTCACCAGAACCGTTGCCTGCACTACTCGTTTATGTGATGATCGGGGGAGGCTCTGGCAGGTTGGCCAGTGCCCGGAGGGCAGCGAAACTGGGAGCCTGGGCAACCGTGGTGGACTGGAGAGCAACAAGCTCGGAGCGGAGGGACCAGTATGAGCGCACGCCACACACCACTTACACGTTACTCACTGCTTATACCAGGGGCATTTTAAGAAAGGAGGGGGCCTATGTGCAGACTCTGTGAGGGCCCCCACCTCTCTCTGGCAGTCCTGTAGATTCTGGCTTAGTGCGCACTGGGACAGCAGTACAGCGCATGCATGAGTCACTGGGGAAAAGGCCACTGACATTTCCCCAGTGAGTTTTGCTGCTCTGTGGTGACAGCCCGGCACTGCAGAGCAGCAGTCTGGAGACTACAGACAGATCAGTATAAGCAGGGGTGTATCTATAATGGGTGCAGGGTGTGTGGGGAACATGGGCCCCTGGTTCCAGGGGGGCCCCGCACGGCACATCCTGTACCCATAATATTACTTACCTCTCCGGAGTCCCACGGGGGTCCGGCACTGGAAAACGGCTGCGGCGGCCATTTTCCCGTCGTTTGCGCATGTGCAGTACAGGGAAAATGGCCGCTGCGGCCATTTTCCTGGTGACCCGTGCATTCATTATAGACTCTGGGCACACTCTAGTGCCCAGAGTCTATAACTCCAGCGCTGGCCGAACACAGCTCAGTGCGCTGCCGGGGGAGAGGAGAGGGCCCGTGTCGGAGACTGCACATGGGCCCCCTCCTCTCTAGAAACGCCTCTGAATATATGGTTATATGGGTGCAGGGTGTGCGGTGTGGGCTCCCCTGAACCCATGTGCACAGCACTCCCTGCACCCATTATAGATACGCCCCTAGCTTATACCCCACTCACTGCCTGTCCCTGAGTTAGTGTGTTACAGTTCTGTGTTTGAGCAGCTCAGCAGCACCAGTGTGTTCGTCTGGGACTAGGGGTGACTGAGAGGCTGTTGAGTAACATGTCTTGACAAACCAAACTTTTCATGACTCAAATCATTCGAACATCTGAAAGATTCGAGAGAGAGAATATATTAAGTTATAAGGGAAATTATACTATTACTATTTTCATCTTTTAAATGAATTTTATACTTATTTATGCAATTGTGGTGCTGGAGGCGAATGCTGCGCATACCATGGACAGCAATGAATATGAACAAGGCAATCCTAGAGCGGGTCAAACCAAAAATATCATTAGAAGGCAAGATCACCAAACAATGACTCTCGTATTTTGGACATGTCATGCGGGCTAATTCCCTAGAAACAGTGCTAATGCTTGGACTCGTCAGCGGGTCCAGAAGAAGAGGACGCCATAGAACTCGTTGGCTGGACACAATAAAGGCTGACACAAACATGCCCATAAATGACCTCAAGGAAGCTGTCAGAGAAAGAGAAGCGTGGCGCTCACTGATCCATAATGTGTCCGAAAGTCGATGTCGACTAAACGGATAATCATCATTACATTATATGGTATATATTGATGTTTAAGTAAGCTTATATATATATATATATTCATAGTATTATAATTGTAGTCTGATTTATAATCCATTCCACTCACTAGTCTCAAGTGGCCATAATCAGTTAGCGGTGATGTGTGGCCGCGATATGCGGCTGTGTACATCACTGTTTAATAGGGTAACCCAACATCACAGATTACACAGAGGCGCAGAATGCAACCTGCGATGGTGGTCACAAGGTGCCAGAGAAATGGTTGCGCCTTCGCCACTAGTTGAATACTCTTAAATGAGTTCTCTAGTTGTGCGTGATCCAATTCAGCCACAAGAGGGCTTCCTGAAAGCTCAGATTTTTGTCTTTGACTTGATACATGTGAAGTCTCAAATTCACAAGTAGATAGGTTAGATAAATTGTAATGTATCATGGTATTTCATCAGAAACATCTATAAGAATAAATGTCAAATTACCTTTTAATATATATTAATCTCAACGGTAACCTGTTATGCTGAATCGTATTCTACAGAGGAATTGAGAGATTTATCTATCTGGAAAGGAGATTTTTCACCTACACATTAAAGGTGCATACACACACAACAATTTTTGGAATGATTATCATTAAACGATATCGTTTAACAATAATCGTTTGAAAAAATCGTTCTCTTCCTGAGTCAAATGATGAACGATAATTGTTCATGCGCGTTCACGTTTGTAGTTTGTAGTTCAGTTAGACTTGTCAACTCAACGATTTTCATTAAGGGAATATGCAAAAATTGTAGTTCAAAAAAATCATTCATTATGGTGCATACACACGATCAGATTTTTTCTTCAGATATGGACGATAACGATTTAAAAATCGTTCAGTCGTTCATATCTGAAGGAAAATCGTTCATATCTGACATGCCTGAACGATGGACGATCAACGATGCGCGTTCCCGTTTGTCAGATAACGATATCTGACATCTGATGGGTTTGCAGTCAGACTTGGACGATTCCATTCATTTTAATGCAGTTAAAAATCGTTCAATCGTTCAAATCGTTCAAGTCGTTCAAAACTTTGGTCAAATCGTTCAAATCGTTCAAATCGTTTAGTCGTTCAGTCGTTCATCTGACAAATCTGACAAGTCTGACAAATCTGACCGTGTGTACGCTCCATTACACTTTAAAAAATCTGACAGATAATCTGACAGAAAATCGTTCATAAAATCGTTGTGTGTGTATGCAGCTTTATGGTGCATACACACGGTCAGATTTTTCCTTTAGATATGAACGATAACGATTTAAAAATCGTTCAGTCGTTCATATCTGAAGGAAAATCTGACATATCTGACATGCCTGAACGATGGACGATCTACAATGCGCGTTCCCGTTTGTCAGAAAACGTATCTGACATCTGATGTGTTTGCAGTCAGACTTGGACGATTCCATTCATTTTAATGCAGTCAAAAATCGTTCAATCGTTCAAATCGTTCAAAACTTTGGTAAAATCGTTCAAATCGTTCAATCGTTCATCTGACAAATCTGACAAGTCTGACCGTGTGTATGCTCCATAAGGTAGTGAGTTTCTCCCAGTCAATATCACACAGTTATAGGCTTTCAATAGCAAACAGCTTCTGAAGTAATTGCCTCTACAGGGTTCCACGTGCTGCTGTCGGATCACAAAGTCCGTTTCGTGCAGTGTCTGATGTATAGGTTGGAAATGGATCAGAGCTTCGTAAGTGCAGAGACTTTTACCAGCTGCAGTGTTAGAACTAATGTATCATTCAATGGATTTCTAAAGTACCATACTTCTGAATCAACAAAGCTTGTGGTCAGTGACCAGATGTTGAGTAAGTGGAAATATCAATTTACATTTCATTGGTAGGACGCGAAAACAAACAGGGAAGTGAAGAAAAACATTCTTGGTTTAGCTAGAGAGGCATTTTACCCGAGAAAAAAACAATATACAAAACACATTCACCAAGTCTGACTTCTGATTCCTGCAAGCTAAATGAGCCACATGTGTGCTACACTGAATGATGAGGTTGGGATCACTTTAGACTGTACTGACATGTTTAAATAAATTGTAATCTATGTACATATGCTGGAATACTGTAAAATTGTAGATGATGCCTTTTTTAAACTTATACCCCCTTTCCACTGACCTAAAAATCCCGGGTTATTTCACATGAATGCGCATCAACCTGAGATTTTTGTAATTGGTAACGGCTTCACCTGGGTCCAGTCACCCGAGAAGCCAACCCTTCTAGCGAGCAGGGTTTTTCCCGAGTAAGGCTCAGTGTAAGTGGGTAACCTGGGTCATCAAACTGGGGCCCGTTTACAGCATGGGGAGAGTCGCAGTCCGGCGCAAGGAGATGATGTCATCTCCAAGCGCCAGGCCTGCACCCGTATGCAGTGTGAAGGGTGCCTATCTGGGAATAACCTGGATTGGTATCGCAGTGGAAAAGGAGTATATCCCAGGTCTGGCCCGGTTTGGAATTGTGTTCCAAATCTCGGGTCAGACCCAGTACATAGGTGGAAGGGGTATCAGGCTGCATATCATGCGCTTCTGTGATGTGGCCTTGTAAAAGTTGATTTCACATTTTCTTAATCGTTAATAAATAAATCTCCCCATCCTTATTATTCAAGGGATGTTATCTATGTTTTGCCTTTTTGGTGACATTTCCTGACATTTACATTCTAAGCAAATGAGATGAAGTCAAATTTATCGAGCTTCCTAATGGTATAAATAGAAAGGTGGCTTCTTGCCAATGTGCTGTGAGGTCAGGACAGTCGGCCAATATGACAGGTGACTTTTTTTTGTAAAACTTTATCAACAAACTTGAAAATGACAATAAGCACTTCCTGCTTCTCCGATGAGGAGAAGCAGATACCAGCAGCTACAGGAGTCGAAGCCAGTGCTGGAGAAGACACCCAACAGCAAGGCCGTCTACATACCTGAACGATTTGTAATTGGACCTATTTCATATCCAATTTTCCTTTTCCTTATATCGTCAGATCGTATACGATTTATCGTTGCTACCATACACATTAGAACAACTGTTTGCCATCCGTTTGTTACAGCCTTAACCTAGGAACAGGTCAGAGCTCATCACAAGAGGGATTTCTAACTCTTTTAAGTGCAAATTGGTATAAGAATTATTTTTCATGTCTACTTGTTATTACCAGCATCGGTTATACATATTGGTCCGATTTGCCTAGGGCACCAAATTGGCTAGGGCCGGCTCTGGAGACCTGTATCTCTTCCCTCACTACACTAAGCTTCAGTGTCCTTAGATTCTCCTACCTGCATCACTGTGTCTTCTCTTGCTGCTGAGCTCTGATCTCTAAACACTGCAGTGCACTTCCTGGTTGCATAACACATCCAAGGTGTCCATCAGTACTCAAGGCACGCCCACCCTACTCAGAGGCATGCCTCTTCTTTCTGTGCAGCTTACTGCCTTTTGTGTGGCCCCGCCACCAGCTCTGCAAGCAGAGTCTAACTATACAGAAGCGAGGCTGAGCTGATGCTGCCTCATCTCTAATCTCCCTGCAGTCACAGGGAGATTAGCTGGTGAGTGTTAACTATAAAAATGCTGGTGAGTGTTAACTATAAAAATGATTACAGTAAACAAAGAAGATGTTTATAAGTTATAAATATCTTCTTTGTATTGTTCTAATCATTTTTATATCAAATCTCATGAGTATGACAGGTGAGGCTCTGCCTCTCCTGCCTACCCTGACTGCATGTCCCTGCTTATTGCATTCGGTAATTGTGGTCAAATCTCCGAAAACTACATTTTCGGGAGGTTTGACCGCATTTTTCAGCTAAGTGCATCCCGCCCAATTCCTGAAACAGTACACAAGAAATATTTTTTTTCACAGTTGGGGGTAATCTAAAGCCCATATCTCCACCATGTTGTACAAATAAAAAAAGTATTTTAAGCCGGCTCCGTCGTGCACATGCGCGAGACCCGGCTAGCGACGGGCAATACGTCGCTCCGGGTCTCACACTAAAGGGGGCGAGCTGTCGATGTTGAGTGACAGCTCGCCCCCTTTGGTGGGCAGGCCGGGGTGTGGCTGTCCAAAGGGAGGCGTTTGGGGGCGGCCCCACTGACATCACGAGTGATGTCAGTGGAGAGCTTCTGGCTCTGTTAGAGCCGAAAGCTCTCTGGGGCTTGCGATGAACGAGACCCATCCACGAGGGTCTCGTCGCAAGCCCGATGGTCGCGATGGTCTTGACCATCGCGACCATCATCATGGCCGCTCACTATAGCTGTGGGTGGTCACCCACAGCTATGCGAGCGGCCAAACTCCAAAAAAAAAAACCGGGCCCTGATTGAGAGCGACCGCTCTGTCAGAGCGAGCGTCTCTAAATCAGGCCCAAAGTCTCCTGAAAAAAATGAGGAACAGTATAATTTGTGTGGGTACCGTATTTTGGAATGTGATGAACGCAAGGGTGAGAAACTCATCAGCAGCGAATGGGTTAAACCATCAGTCTGCGTTTTTTAAACCAGCCGCACATTGCCATCAGTTTGTGTTTTCATCATCCAATCTTGCTATATAGAAGGCAAATTCACCATAAAACCACAAATTTGCATGCTATTACATGTCATCACAATTTAGCCCTACAGTGCTTGATATCTTTCATTCAATTAGTTGAACGTTTAATCCCGCAATGCTGATGTAATTTGCTCAAGTATAAGAACATATTTAGGAAAGCACTTTGGTGAGCATGGATTCAGTGTAAGTAGTCAGGGGTCTATCTATCAAACCATGAAAAGTCCTAATTCTAGCCCTTTTTGCTGTTTATCAGCGGCTGTCATCGAGTATTGCCGGCGGCAACCATCTCCTAGATACCTTCCCCACTGATGTGTGCAATGTGTGTATAGGAGATGTAGTCGGCATCCTGCCATGTGGGATGCCGATGGTCCATATACCTGCGCCAAAATCCAGACAGGTCAGGATCCCGCCACCAGTATCCCAACCGTCGGCATCCCGAAGGTAAGTATCAGTGTCTTAGGGGGAGGTTAGCGTTAGCTAGCGGGGTTAGGGTTAGGCAATAGGGGGAGGGTTAGGCACCGGCAAGGGATGGCTGGTGGATTTTAGCCTGGGGGGCAAGCACACAGCACCAGCCCATGAGCAGTGACTCAACCTTCCACCTCTCCCTACCCTAACTCTAACCCTCCCTCCCTGATACCTAAACCTAACCTGCCTCCTGGTGCTAAAACTTCACCTCCCCCTCCCCGCACCCTAAACCGAACCCTCACTTAGTGCCTAACCCTAACCCAACCCTAGTTCCTAACCATAACCCCTAATCCTCCCCCTAAAGGGGCCTATTCATTAGTAGATGTTTTTCTGAACGACGAAAGACAAAAGATATCTATTGAAAATTCCGGTGACTGTGCTGAACGATATCTGTCATGTACATGACAGATTTTTGCAAAAGACGAATGATGAACGATATCGCATGACATCATTCAGGGAGTGGATTTTTTCTCTCCATGCTTTGTAGCTGCTGTTAATATTGTTATTCGTTCGTCATTTACCGCATATAAACTGCCAGATATTTCTGTCGATGTTGAGTGACAGCTCGCCCCCTTTGGTGGGCAGGCCGGGGGGGTGGCTGTCCAAAGGGAGTGTGCATCTGCCATCGTTCAGGGCCTATCCATTAGCAGATAAATTGAACGACTGAACGATATTTACCCTGCTACTTACCTTTGGGATGCCGACGCTGGGATTCTGACCGTATCCCTACATCACACATTACAGACACATATCATACAAACTAGACAAACACAACATCATACATACACCACTTCACACACACACACCATCATACACCACACATACACATCACAGAGGCACACATGCCCATCATATACGCATATACACATACTGTAGAAAAATATGTTTTCCAGTGAACTTAGGGCCTGATTCACTTTGGTTCGAAAGGCTGCGTTCGCACACAGCCAGCCGATGTTTGCATTCTGGTCAGAGAAACGCAGGCGTGCCTGGGCATTTAAATGCCGTTATAGGGGCATGCATAATTAAGCCCCTGCGATAGCATATCCTGGCAGAAGTCTAGATGGCGACAGGAAGTTTAGCAGTTTCTGCGGTTTGGTCACGTCAACCACAACTGTGCAGATGGTTCCGATGTTACTCGATGGTACTGATGTTTTTGCTGACTTGCGGATGCATGTCATGGGAAGTGTGCAGGCTTTATACAGTGATGGGCGTCTTGGTATAGTGCTGCGGTTGACGTGCGATTGCATTCATTAGCATATTTTCGCAGCGAGCGGGATGAGTGCGAACGCAGCTTTGCGAACCAACCTGAATCAGGCCATTAGCTCAAGGACTCATTGATGAGTAGAGAGGATGCAAGCCAGATGGCTCTTGCTATGATATTTACATTTTTATGTAAATTTTTTACAGTGGCTTGGTTTGGACTCTGTAAATAAAGCCAGACTTTTCATTATTTACTGCAACACAGACTTCAAATTTACTGGTTTATTGCGACATTAACTACATGCAAAAGGCTATGGCTATACTAATGATTTGTGGAATGAAAGTTGTGTCACATGTAGATATTTGGAGGCCTCAATTTTTCCAAGATTGGAAGAAATCTGTCTTTAATTTTCTGTCTTTAATTTTAGAGTTCTCCTGAAAAATAAAAAAAATTGGACATATTATTAAAACTAAAAACTTCTAAAATATTTTCATTGGAATGTACCAGTTTTGAGACATGTGGTAGATTTACTAAAGGTGTTTGCCGTTCGCTCGTCCGCCGTACGAGCGGAAAAATTTAAATTTATGCGCTCGCTCGTATGTTCGCTTGTAGCTAACCTTCCGCCCCATATTCTCCCAACCCCTCCTCTAGCTAGCGAGCGTTCAAAATAGCGAGCGTCCGTCTCCTCTTTGGTTGCATTGAGCGCTTGCACAAGTCAATTCCGGAAGTGGCCCTATCAGTTTTAGATTGCCTGCTATCTCATTCTGCAAACATACTTGAATCGATTACTGGCAATCACTATATTAATTACCTTAATTGTTATTCACATGTTTGCAATCCTGTTTTTTTTTTCAATGTCAATAAACTTTATTCTTGTTAGTGTGTGTCATTTATTCCGCAGAATACGTACGGTTTGACCAAGGGGATGGTTTTTCGAATTTAATAGTTTGTTTGAATGCTACTATTGTTTTGCATTTTAAATGCAATATAGGCAGATTTTAATACTTTAATTTTTATATTTAAATTAGCTTACGCATGTCACTGCATCAAGCCTATCATAACTCACATTATATTTGTGAGGGTGTAGGTCACATGACTCATACAATAACCAATAAAAATTGTTCCTGTTAATTTACAAAGTACATTAGCCAATCAAATTTTTTCTAGGACCTTTATTACGAATAACTGACCATCCGCACCCCATCACCAACCTCCGCAAGCGGCTGGTCTACGCGGAGGTGCGCCGCCGCCTGCGTTCCCTCAGCTATCGCTGAAATATCGGCCAGCTGGAACGCAGGTGATCGGATCTGAGGCGCAGATCCCCACGCCTGCTGGCCTGTTTGCGTCTCCAGATAGTGCAAAGTAAGTGTTTCTGTGTATGGTTTTTTTTTTTTATCCTCATACCTGCGTGTGCATGTTTACAGTATAGGCCTGTTTGTTTATTTTGGACATACCTGCGTGTGCATGCTTACAGTATAGGCCTGTTTGTTTATTGTGGACATACCTGCGTGTGCATGTTTACAGTATAGGCCTGTTTGTTTATTTTGGACATACCTGCGTGTGCATGTTTACAGTATAGGCCTGTTTGTTTATTTTGGACATACCTGCGTGTGCATGTTTACAGTATAGGCCTGTTTGTTTATTTTGGACATACCTGCGTGTACATGTTTACAGTGTAGCCCTGTTTTTTTGGGGGGATAAAATCCAAAAAAAAAAGGAAATTTGTAATTAAAAATGTTTTTCTTCATCATTTAGGGGCAGAGCGGAGACTCACACGTCGCAGACGTGTGTCTCGTCCCCTCTCCCCCACTCCCACCCAAACATCCTCTGCCCACTCTTCCCCAAATTCCCCCTCCACCCCAGACCTTGCCGACCGTCAGTTCTCTCCCTCTCCTCACATTAACATCCCTCCAACTTCCCCCTCCCCTCAAACCCCCCTCTCTTTTCCTCACCCTCCACTTCCTCCCACATTACCCCTCCTCCTTCCCTGAGCCACTGGCCCACCTCTGATGAGGTGGAATTCGGGGCTCCAGGCCCAGTCAGCAGTGTGCCCGGTATGTTTACATTGTAAACTATGTTTTTTTGTTATGTTTGTTTGATTTTGGTTGATGTTGTCCTTTTGCCTGTGCAGTTCAAAATAGTAAAGTAGTTCAAATGTTTTTTAAATATATCTTTGTGAAACAATGTCAAGGATATTTTCCCCTTACACATATGACACATGTCCAAACACTCACACTTGTGTCTATCTTGTTTACGCTACCAACAAATGTCGTAGTTTTGCTTAGTGTTTTTTTTTATTTTTTTGAGGGTTTTTTTTCTTCTTTTTGGGCCCTTATTTGTTTTAAATCTTTTCTTTTTGCATTCCTTTTGTTTTGGCGATGTTTTGTTAACTGATGTATTTTTTTGGTATAGTCTGAATTTTTGGTTGGTTTTTAAAATCTAAATGAAGGTGTCATTTTAGTAATCCGCACATTTTTTTAACCCACAGAGGACCAGAGGCGTAACGAGGCAATTGCTGCCGGATTACTGGATCTACGGGGCCATGTAATTGCCATGCTGGTGGCATTGGACCATCTTTTGGCGATCCTGCGCCAATAATTTTTCTACATGACCAAAAATAATTTCCCAAAAAATAAAGTTTATTTTGAATTATTTAAGTCTCATTCTTAGTCTGTAAATCTTAGATTGTTGAACCTCACATAAGTCTACTATTTGTCCCTGAGTTTTTAAGTAATGTAAATTTGTTTGTAGAAAGCTCAAGTAAGTATGTAAGCTTGCACATTAAACACATAACAATACCAATAGGTCTGTAGAATTAACCTCAAAAAGAGAATAATTTTTTTGGGGGGTAATGTAAAAATTAAAGCTACCTGCTTAGGCCTAGAATGGAAAACATACTGATTCACCATAATACCTTTGTTGTTTGTTTTGAGCAACAAAGCAGGGTACTAAAGTTTAGAAATTAAGAAATTACAGTATTAGGCATTAAGCAACTTTGCATTTTTTGGAACAGGTTACACTTGGTTGTAATTTACGAAGTAAATGGTTGGTTAACGTAAAAAATAAATTTAATGCACACAAATAATAAACACCAAGTGAATTGACACAATAAATTCACACATTGAAAACACACACAAAAGTCCAAACAACACCAAAAACCACCCAAAAAATAAATAAATCAGTAACTGTTTGAAGAAGTAGCATGCCAACATGAATCCACAAATGAGGAGAAGAAATCATTGTTCCTGAAGTTATATCCAATGTGTCCACATAAAGTCATTTGTGTTGATCAGGTAGTATGCATGGATTTTTATGGTCATTTGAGGGAATAAAACAAAAACAAAAAAAGTTAAAAGTGTACATTAAAATATTACATGTCTACATTGTGTCAATTAAATTAATTTATGGAAATAATTACCTAAAAAATCTGGCAACAACTTCATCGCATATGGCCCCCCCACATACTGACCTCCGACCAACCTCGGGGGGGCCGTCCTCAGGCAAGGCATCCTCTGGCTGCATTGGGACACCACTCCTTATGGCGATGTTGTGAAATATCCCACACAGGACCACAATTTTCGAAACCATAGCCGGCAAATACATGAGGTCACCACCAGAGCGGTGGAGGCATCTGAATCGGCCTTTTAAAAGGCCAATACAGCACTCCACACCTGCGTGGTGGCTGTAAGTGTGGAATTATACTGACTTTTTGGCCCTGGTGTAGGAACCAAATAAGGAGTGAGCAGCCAGGGAGTGCAAGGGTAACCACTGTCTCCTGTGAAAATATAAAAAACATCAGGACCATTGTGTACCAAGCTTTGCAGTGGTTTCAACAGAAGGTGTCAACTTACCCAGAAGCCACGCATCACCAGCTTGTAGGTTGTTTAATTTGTGCCAAATCCCTGATTGCCGGATGACGAAAGAATCATGTGCACTGCCTGGGAATTTGGCATTCAGGGACAGGATCTGGAGGGAGGCATCACATACCACCATTACATTCATCAAGTGAAAGTGCTTTCGGTTCCTAAATATAGCCTCCAGCCTTGCTGGAGGCTGAAGTGGTATGTGAGTGCCATCCACAACCCCTATGATGTGTGGGAAGCCAGCAATTTGGTAAAAATTAGCCTTCACCACATTAAGGGAACCCATATCCAATGGCATTTTAATAAAATGATGGAGGTGCCTCCATCACTGCCCTCAGGATCCTTGAAAAGGAGGATTGGGATATTCCTGCCACTATTCCCACGGTGGTTTGAAAGGATCCTGAGGCACAAAAATGCAACACCGACATTAATTGCGTAAGTGGTGGGATTGCTGTAGGACTGTCAATTTGTCGTTCAAGATCACTCTCTATTAATGAGAGAGTGTTTATGATGATTTATGGCGGAAGACAGTATCGCCTTAACACCTCATCATCTGGCATTCCAAAAAGGGTGACACGTGTTCTATATATCTGGGGCCTTGCACGCCTACGAGGCCTACGCCTGGAACGAAGTTGAGGTTGGTCGGGTTCTGGAACCATGGCCAATATAATACGACCAACATCAACCTGAAATGTTAAGCCAGGTAGTTATTGTTTTGGCAAATGTGTTAAGAAAAATATACTTATCTTTTCAAAGAAAACCAAAGATTCTTACAGGCCTGAGTCGTGTCATGTGAAAATCAACCTACATTTCAAAAGTAGAAAATATTTTTATGATTAATTTAATAAACTAGGAATTAAGCCAAATATAGTTGTCGAAAATTTAGAGAAGGGAGCACACATTAGTTTGCAAAATAGTACGCTACATTTAGAGTTAAGACATGATTTGACACAGAAAAAAAAACACATTAGTTCGCTAAATAGTACGCTACATTTAGAGTTAAGACATGATTTGACACAGAAAAAAACACACATTAGTTCGCAAAATAGTACGCTACATTTAGAGTTAAGACATGATTTGACACAGAAAAAAACACACATTAGTTCGCAAAATAGTACGCTACATTTAGAGTTAAGACATGGTTTGACACAGAAAAAAACACACATTAGTTCGCAAAATAGTACGCTACATTTAGAGTTAAGACATGATTTGACACAGAAAAAAACACACATTAGTTCGCAAAATAGTACGCTACATTTAGAGTTAAGACATGGTTTGACACAGAAAAAAACACACATTAGTTCGCAAAATAGTACGCTACATTTAGAGTTAAGACATGGTTTGACACAGAAAAAAACACATTAGTTCGCAAAATAGTACGCTACATTTAGAGTTAAGACATGATTTGACACAGAAAAAAACACACATTAGTTCGCAAAATAGTACGCTACATTTAGAGTTAAGACATGATTTGACACAGAAAAAAACACACATTACTTAGCGAAACATATGCTAAGACCAACACATCGAATTTGTTAATTAATTAAACCAAAAACACTTACCAAAAACAGACAAATATCCCAAAGTTAGAAAAGGTCACTGCCAAAATAACTGTAAAAAAAAAATAAAAAAATGTAAACAATTTAATAATAAATTTTTAGGGGAATTTTTGAAATACTTACTCAAAAATATAAATAAAAATAGCAAAAAGAAATGCAAAAATGCTAATGTAAACAAACAAAGTAATAAAAAAACACAAATTCTCAAAAATACAAACTACTCCTTCACGAAACAACAAACCACGAACAAACCACTACACCGAAAAACCTCCAACAATCCAAAAATGCCACCTTGAATGGAGTCACACCAAGCCATAAATAGGCTTTATTTTCCCGCTCAAATTAAGGACGGACAGTAGGAGCGCACAAGGAATGATGCGGACGAATAATGCTGACGCATGTATAAAAACGTCACTGAAGGCCAAAATCGGTCTGCTACATTGAGAAAATACAACGAGTACAGAGCAGCAAAGTACTAGCCAAGAGGCGCCATGTAATTATTTTAAAAATTATGTGAAAATGCTTATGTTTAACATTACATTTTGAAACATTTAACTTTTAAAAATTTTCAACCATTTAAAAAAAAGGTGTGGAGGATGCCATGGAAGAGGCTGCTGGGCCTAGTAGGCAAACTAGGGCCAAAAAAAAAAAGGCAGCCACAATTCACAAGGAAGGAGATGGAGGTTTTGGTGCAAATGTGCAACGACAACCTGGCACAGGCACCAAGGAATATGGGTGCAACCCAGAGATGGAAACTGTGGGACGACATAGCCAGTGCTGTCAATGGGGTGGGTGAGTTTGAACGTTCAACCCGGGAGGTCAAACGCCTGTACGTAAAAACTACATTTGAATAAAAAATGGTTACAGGTCCAAATACTGCAGTAATAATGTCAACTTTTTAACCAACAGATGGAGCGACTTCAAATATCGGCTTAAACAAAAAATGGCTGATAGGGCTAGGCATGCAGGGGGAACAGGTGGGGGTCCAACCCCTGTGTCACTTGAGCTCATGGATTTGGAGGAGCTGGCCCAGGGGTGTGTGCAGGATGAGGAGGTGCTTGGCGTGTCGAACATGGATACCGACATGCCAGACTTTGCGGCTCCTCATGTTGCCCCAGGTAAATGTTGTAATGTTAACAACTCAGAAATGTGTTTGGGAAAATATCTCGTTTTGAATTTTAATCTTTTCTCTTTTTTCTCACAGAGACACAGGCGGATGAGTCTGCTCCAGAGGTGAGCTTTGGCCGCAGAATTTCTTCTGGCTCTGCAGGGGAGGAAGCAGTAGATCCGGCTGGGGACCCTGTGGCAGACAGTCCAGGGCATTCCCCCTCGCAGGCAGTGGCCCTCCTCACTGATCTCAATGTTAAAACAGATCAGCACACCGAGATTCTGCTGAGGATGGACGCCAATCTGCTACGGGTGGCGGACGCCCTGGAGGAAAATACTGCGGCCAACGTGAGAATTGCAAATGCACTGGCGGAAAATACTGGGGCAAACGTAAGAATTGCATATGCCCTGGAGCAGCTCGTTCGCCAGCACATGTTGGAGCCGGCCTCCCTTCCTGCCGGAACATCAGAAACCTCCACCTCTGGCACAACAACACCCATCCCTCCACATGTGCCTAGCCCTATGCCTAGTCCAGAGGCAACAACATCTGCCTCTGGCCAGGCCAGCCGAAGGAGCTCCCGGGCCCATTCCGGCTCCCTCCAAACCCCGGCCAAAAGGCCTAAAAGGCAATGACAGCACTGGCTAATTACCCCACAATCCATCTCTGTGTTTGCCCCATATTCCTTCATGACAACAACCTCCCTCTCCTTTCTTGTGAATAGTTTTTTTTGTTTTTTTAAAAGTTCAAATGCCACTTATTTTGTGTGTGTGTGGCCCAAATCTTTTTCAATTTTTTTTACAATATTAAAAATATGTTTATGGCAAAAAAAAAAAAATTATAAAAAAAATGGACACAATCATTTAATAAAATTATGTAAAAAATCTGCAAAATTCTATTGATGATTTATTCCAAAACGGAATAAAAGGTAATCCCTCAAACAAACTTAGAAACAATACAACGGAAATAGAAACATTTAATTTTGTAAAACAAAACAAGGGTTAAAAACAATTTATGAGTTTGAATTAACACTTAACAAAAAACAAAAGGACAATTGGTTTCTTGTCTTCCAAAAAAATAAGAAAAAAAAAAACATGCGTACAATATTGTTTGCCTAAAAAAGAAACACTTACAAATATTTTAAAAGCCCCAAAATAAAAAATATTTGTTAGCTAATTGATTGTATGACCCAGAAATTAGCAGCTGAGTAGTTCACCTGTGTTCGGATTTTAGCTACTGAAAAAGGTCTATTTGCTAAACACCTTACAAGCAGATTTGCAATTAAAAGATGATCGTTTTTGTGGCCTCAATTGATAAATCGCTACACCATCGATGAGCCAAGGGAGTACGAAGAGACCATCGTCATTGTGGTAGACTATACCAGACCACAAGCTGAGCGAGCAGTCTTAATGGAAATTGGATGAGACAGTGACGTATCACTTGTTCCGTTCACATTTGGCGCTCGTATAAGATAATTTATGTACACCCAAAAAACGCCTCGACGCGCCTGCATTTTCCCATCTCCACCCCTGTCACCACCCCAAAACTTACAATTCTGTCAATCACATTTGACATGTCACTTCCTGTTCGCTGTGTCTACGATCGACTGAAAAATGACCGCAATCAGACGTACGCACATGCGCACTGTTACACCGACGCATGCGTGGTTGTACAACATCGACTGACTACGAACGAGCGGCCACTTACGAGCGGCTCTGAATCAGGCCCCGTGTTCCCTGTTAATTTCAGAGCCACAGATAATGTAACTTTTGTTTTCAAATCTTAAATCCAAATTCATCCTCTGAGTGAAGGAGTGCTCTCTGTAAGACAGACACATTGATGGATTTATGTAAATAATGTCACTACATATTTTGCGGTTGGGTAACAACCTTTATTGTGCTGATAAATTAAAGAGATTTATGTTCAAATATGATATTTTCACTTTCTATAATATAAAATCAAATTTATTGTAATTTAGAAAACTGATCCCACACATTTGGGGACTAGTAGAATCGGTTCCAGCACCTAAAGGTGAATACTCCTTATATATGCAAAAATCGTTTGTAGTTCAAAAAAATCATTCATTACACTTGAAAAAATCTGACAGATAATCTGACAAAAAATCGTTCAGAAAATCGTTGGTAACAAAATCGTTGTGTGTGTATGCAGCTTTAGACATGATATTCCAATAGTCAATAGTCCCTGTAATATACAGACACAGAAAGCTCTCTAAAGTAAATGTGCTGTATGCCTCTTTAAACTGTTAGTAACATCACTGAGCTAATGATAGCGGTCTTTGTGACATCAGTCACCATACAAACGGAAGTATATAAACAGCTATTTAGCTATTGTTTTTCAAATCATTTCATTTCATTATAAGTATAGATGATATTTCAGTGGATATAGGAGATACATATTAATCAGCTTATCGTCTATCTGTTTCTGAAACCCAGTCCTCATTGATCCCTAACAGTGTTTGTTTTCCAGATCATCTAGCTGGAGGCCAGGTGGTACTAATTAGGATACCTTGAAAACAGGATATTTTCAAAAGGTCAACAATGACAATGTCAACCAGAGCAGCATTTAGATCTCATGGGGCCGTAGGCAAGATACCAGTTTGGGGCCCCTTCCCCCAAACAATCAATTTTTTTAATTTAACAAGTCCGCCACAGCAAAAAAAATAAACACACTCTATGCGCCACAGGAAAAATTGATACATAATATATCTGCCATGAAAAAAAAATGTACACACTATGGACCTCATTCAGAGTTGGTCGTAGCAGCCGCACGGTCGTACGGGCTACGGCCGCAAAATCATAAATGGAAGCGATCATACGGCTGGTCGATTGTAAACAAAGTGACGCCCATTTGTTAGCACTGCACCTCCTCTAGCTACCGACTGATCTGATCGAATGAACGAGACAATCGTAGTCAGGCGCTGTCAGTCGCTGTATGCTAATTATGTTGTGATGGTTGCGGCCGTATGTGTTGTATTGATGGTCACATGTCATGTTTACATGGACTATTGAACAGCTTGTTATTAGCTTGTTGTCAATTATCTAATTAAGAGTGTTTAACTCTTGCTGTTCTTTTTATTCAGTTTTTTTTAATGTGTCAATAAACTTTATTGGTTTTTTTGTGGGGGTTTTCCCCGTTCTCGTTTTTTTTTTTAAATTCCAAAACAAAGTAATGTTTATTATCTGTGAATGTACTGTTGCTAATTGTGTTAACTTTAAAAATGCATGTGCATTTTGCGTTAGGATCATTTGCACTCTTATGTTTGCAATTGCACACTGCGTGTTTTATCCAATCAAATCTGACCTTATTTTTCAGGTCACATGATTTTTAGGAAACTGAGTAAATATTTTAGCCAATCATCTTTATTTTACCCCATGTATATTTCATGTTTTCTGTAAAATCGTCCATTGCCATCATGAGAGCCACGGCCTTTACCCGTTGGGAATTGAGCATCCTGGTAAACATTTTGGACAGGCGGCTTACAAACGCCCAGCCTCCCATTTCCAACCGCTTAAAGCGTGCGGCCTATGTGGAGCTGAGGAGAGCCCTTCGCCATGCAGGATTTCGGCGCAATATAGCGCAACTAGAGAGGCAGTGGTCCAATTTGCGCCGCCGGTCGCCAGTCCTTTTGGCTAATTTGCGGGCGCGATTACGCAGACGTAAGTATGCTTTTGTATAAATGTTAAAATTAGTGGACTGTTAAAAATGTCTGTTCCTTTTACAATTCTTTTATTAAATGTAACAAACCCTCCTGTATGTTGTCCCTATTGTCCTGAATTTGTAAAGTGTACTTGTATTGTGTAGCCGAAAGTGAAAACTAAACTTAGATTTTTTTAATATCTTTAAATTTTAGAACCACAGCGGAGACAGAGAAGGGCCTGCAGATTTGGCCGCAATGCAGGTCCCAACCTGCAGCCCTCACCCTCACCTTCCCCATCCGCTCAACCCAGCCCTCCCTCCCCACCACCATACTCCCCCAGTAACCCTCCCTCCCTCTTCCAAAACTCCCCTAGTATTCCTCCCTCCCCTGCCCACTCATCCCAAATCACCACTCCCGTGCCCGAGTCCTCAACCCAAATATCCCCTCCTTTGGATTTTTTCCCCTCCCACCATTCCACCAACTCCAACTTTCTCCCCATCTCCATCTCCATCGGGTGCTTCCTTGCCAGGCTCTGATGGTATTTTTTTTTAATATTATGGGGGTTTTTTGTTTTTTTTGAGTGTTGTTGTTATCTATGTTTTGTTAAAATATTTTGGCTGTGTGTTTGTTTTCATTTTTACAGTATGGGTGTCATAATCATTGCGCAGTAATCCTGTTACTCAATATTTTGTGGTTATGTTTTGTGCCTGGGCCCTTTTTTTTTTGGGGTGCCCAAAAGTGTATGCCTTTTGGGGTTTACAAAATGCTTTTTTTTGGTGTAAAAATTGATTACATTTTGATTTGTATTTTAGATTTAAATAAAACATGTCAAAGAACTTGGGAAGGTGATAGGAACCAGACTAACCTTGTTAATGTTGTGTATACTGTGTTTAAAATGTACTAAGATGTAACTTCATTAGGAAAAGTGATGTTAGCCATAGCAAATAAACACATTGTAGTTTTGGATTATCAAGAACATTCTAGAAGTGAATATGTGCAGTGTGTTTTAAGGATATGGCCATCATGACTTAAGAATACACCTCCCAGTTGTTTATAAATCATCCTAGGGTATTTTTGATTATGCCACATAGTTAGGGTTTCAAAGTGTTTTACATCATAAATGTTTAGACATAATAATGTTGTGTGGAGTAAACTTTAGAACACACCCTAACATCATTGTGTCTACCCACTGTTTGGAACATTGAATAATGTTTAATGTTAAAATGTGGGTCATTTTTTAGATGTTTATAACCTGCAAATACATTTTTCTATCCACAGATCTAACCAACATACTTGTTGGAATACGCGAAGAGCTCACTCGAACAAGTGGCCATCTATTGGAGGCCTACTGCTGCCTACAGCGGATTGTGGGGAGTCTGGAGCGGTTTTTGTTTTTTTTCCCCTTTGTACTTTCAAAATGTTTACAATTCAAGTAAAGTTTTTGTTCTAAAAACATTTGTACTCTTTTTTAATAAAAATGACATGGTGTAATTCTGCATTTCAAATACTTTGTTAACAAAGCTAGGTGCCTTTCCATAGTGTAACTAATACAAAAAAAAAAATTTAACCTTAAGAACATTTGCAGGAATTTTTTTTTTGTTTTCTGTTTGGGGTTGCCCTACATTATCCACCTCAAAATGGGTTTCAAAATACATTTACACCAAACCTTTTTTTTGGTAAAACATTTATTACATAACAAACCTGTTGCCAACATGCTTTTAATTGTAAAAAGCATTTCATCACAGAATCACACAAAAAATGGCCTCAGGTTTTTCTCAAATAAAATATCTTCCTTAGTCAGACATAAACAACAAAAGCTAAACTCAAACATAATATTTCTTTTTTAACAGACAAAATAAAAAAATGTAATCAAAATTAACTAAACATGTGGTGGTATATCCGGAAAAATTATGTTATTTGTCCAAAAATAGTACAGGTTATTGCCAATGAATTCCATTAGTTTTTCAGTTTCGGAAAGTGTTTGGTTTTTTGAGAATAAAAAAAAAATTAGGTTCACCTTAAAATACATTTGCTCTAAGTGTAAAATTAAAAATAAAGTTAAAAATTATTACCTAAAAAATCTTGAAACCACAGAATCGCATCTGCCCCCCCCCAACAGCATCACAACTCCTTGCTCCGGGGGGCCATCCTCTGGCAAGGCATCCTCTGGCTGCCTGGGTACTCGACTCCTTATTGCAATGTTGTGTAAAATCCCACACAGGACCACAATGCAAGAAACCATATCCGGCGAGTACATGAGTGCACCACCAGAGTGATGGAGACACCGGAACCAGCCCTTTAAAAGGCCAATACAGCGCTCCACAACCTGCCTGGTGGCAGTAAATGCGGCATTATATTGAGTTTGTGGCCCTGGTGTGGGATTCAAATAAGGAGTCAGCAGCCAGGGCGTGCAAGGATATACACTGTCACCTGATGGAAATGGGACACCAAAAGATCCATAAATTGTCAATGAAAACATGTTTACACTATTACTATAGCTACATACTGGATTTATACTTACCAAGAAGCCACGCATCACCAGCTTGCAGTGTGCTTAATTTTGGCCAAATCCCTGAATGCTGGATTACGTACTCATCATGGCTACAGCCTGGAAATTTGGCATTCAGGGAGGGGATCTTGAGGGAGGCATCACATAGCATCATTACATTTAGCGAATGGAAATGTTTACGGTTCCTATAGATTTGTTCCCTGCATGCAGGGGGCTGAAGTGCTATGTGAGTGCCATCCACTACCCCTATGACGTGTGGAAAGCCTGCAATCTCAAAAAACTTCTGCTTTACCACATCAAGGGCTTCCGTATCCAAAGGCATACTAATAAAATCTGCTATATGATTGAAGAATGCATCTAGCACACGCCTTAGGATCTGTGAAAATGAGGGCTGGGAGAGGCCACTCACCACCCCCACAGTGGATTGGAAGGACCCTGAGGCGCAAAAATGTAACACAGCCAACAACTGTGTAAGTGGTGTGATTGCTGTAGGAATGTTATTCTGACTTTCTAGATCATTCTTTATTATTGAAAGTGTCTAGGATAATATTTGGAGGCAGGCGATAAGTGGTTACAACCACATCATCAGGCATTCCAAAAAGGGTGACACGTGTTCTATATATCTTGGCCCTTGCACGCCTCCTATGCCTACGCCCAGGAGGAGGCTGAGGAAGGTTGGTGGGAGGCAACATGGCCACTATTAGCTGGCCCACATCGCTCTGTAAAGTTAGAATTTAAAAAAAAAGTGTTGTTGAGAAAGAACTTTCAATATTTTTCTAAAAATACTTAGCTTAGTAATAATGGTGCATATTCTTACAGGGTCGGGCTGTGCCATCTTTGGGAACCCCTACAGGTGTTGTTTGTGTATGGGTTTTTATTTTATGGAAGAAACAGAAAATAATATTTAGAAAAAAAACACGTCTATTACTACTATTATTGTTAAAACAATGCTTAACTTTGAAATTGGACAATATTAAAAATTGAAAACATAATTATTGTTTTATCAATGAAAACCACAAATGCATTATTAAATGTAAAAAATACAGCATAAAACACTTCATTATTAAATTACAACAAACTTTTAGGTTTTTAAAAATAGACACCTGAATCCAGTACAAACTGGACTGTTAAACACCTAAAACAAAACAATAGAACATGACAATAATTGTTTGAATAATGTCATTTTTTTGGTTTTAAATTCCAAAAAATAAAAAAACAGCTTGCAGTAGGCTGGCACACTTACTGGAGTCTGCAAAGAATGTTGTTATTTTGTTCCTCCAAAAACACGTCCACCCAAACACACAAAGTAACCGGGTTTGTTAAATTTATGGACAAACAAAAATTAAAAATTAACCCACCCCCCCAAAAAAACAAAACAAAAAAAAAAATGGAACCCCAAAAAAAAACAATAAAAAACCCACCACCCAAAAAAAAAAAAGGAACCCAAAAAAAACCAAATAAAAAACCCACCACCCAAAAAAAAACCTAACAAAAAGGAACAGCAAAAAAAAACCCACCACCCAAAAAAAAAAAAAGGAAAAAATAAAAAAAACAAGCACCACTCAAACAACACACACAAGCACCACTCAAACAACACACACAAGCACCACTCAAACAACACACACAAGCACCACTCAAAAAACACACACAAGCTCCACTCAAACAACACACACAAGCACCACTAAAACAACATACACAAGCACCACTCAAACAACACACACAAGCACCACTCAAACAACTCCAAACACTGTAAACACTAGCAATCCCTTCCTGCACCACAAATCACTCCAACTACAACCCACAAGTAAGGGAACATTTGGCTTTGCCTTAAATAAGGCCAAAAAAAACACAATGATTGAATAATGCAGGCAAGGTGTGCATTGTACGTAGGCAAATAGGGATGCACGGGTAACCAATCCAGGGATGCGCTCACATCTCGGACAACCCACGCAGTGATTATGGAATGCAGGCAAGGTGTGCATTGTACGTAGGCAAATAGGGATGCATGGGTAACCAATCCAGGGATGCGCTCACATCTATAAAATAGTAATCAAAAGCACTATTCTTCATGCTCTCTCACCAGTTTTGAAAATGGCAAGCGAGGAGCATGGTGGGCAGAGGACAAATGAAGCTGGTAAGTGTTAAACACATTTTTTTAAAAACACAATAACAGTTCATATCTTCCAAAAATGCATTTTTTAAATTATCAAAATTAAAAAATATTGTAGGTGCTGGGAATCCACTACCACCACCAGAGGAGGAGGAGGCAGGGCCAAGCAGGCCGAGGCCCAGAAATCCCCTGTTTTCAAGGTTAGAGCTTGAGACATCGGTGACCATGACAATGGATAACCTTGTCCATGCCCCAAGAAATATGGGGGCTGGAGCCAAAGACAGGATTTGGGAGGAGATATCCAGGGCTGTTCATGCTGTGGGGACAACCCACAGAACCATGAAAGTCATCACAAAAAGGTAAAAAAATTATATTGTGAGTGTACTGAAGTCAAAATCGAGATCTTAATTAAATAAACTAACCCTTAAAAAATGCCAAATCACATTGTCAGATGGACTGATTTCAAATACCAGCTGAAGAGGAAGCTACGGAGTAGGGTGGACCATGCTGCGGGGACAGGTGGTGGGCCCATCCCTGAGGAGCTTACCTTGACGAGGTTGGAGACGTTGGCTCAGGGATGTGTGACGGAAGAGGGGATAGTTGGCGTGTCCACTATGGACACTGACATGGCCGACTTCAACGCTCCACATGTGCAAGAATGTAAATATTTTTTGGACTCAAAAAAGTATAAAGCTAAAACGTGTATGCGTTTTTTTTTAATAAAAAATACAAATGTTTTTTTTTTTTTCCAGACTCAGAGGAGGTAGTGCCTGCTCCTGAGGTCAGGTCTGGGTCCAGCACAGATGGAGACTCTGCAGGGGAGGATCCAAGTACTCCATCTGGGGACCCTGTGGAGTCTACTCCAGGGCAACCATTGGAACGAGCAGTGCCTCTCCTCACCAGGTTGGTCTCCCAAACTCAGGAGAACAGATGTGTTCTTCTGAGGATGGAGACCACTCTGGTGAGGGTGGCTGTGGCCCTGGAGACCATTGCTGGGGCCATAGATCGTTGGGCCAATACCCAGGAGCAGGGAAACCCACCTGCCATGATGGAGCGAGACTCCCTTCCTCCCAGGACCACCACCTCTGGCAGCCAAACACCCACCCCTGCAAGTATGGAGAGCCCTATGCCTAGGCCTGAGGAAATACCATCTACCTCTGGCCAGGCCAGTCGGCGGGTTACACGCCAGTCGGCTGTCCGTAGCTTACCTCTTCCTCCGAGCCGGCCCAAACGACGCAAGTAGCCCTGGATATCTCCTCCCTCACCTCTTGTCCAGTCCCCATATTTCTTGTCACCAATGTCTCAAGCTCTTTTTTTTTTTTTTTTAGTATAATTTTAGAATTGTGTTTTTTATTTTTTTATTTTTATTTATAGGCAAATGTTGCCCTAACAATTGTAACTAAAATTGTGATTAAAGGCTAATTTCCAAAAAAAATAATAATTTTATTTTCAAAATTTCTATATTTAACTATATCAATGTATACATGGTTTAAAAAGTATTGTATCTGAAAAGGCTGCTATGCAAAACACAATGCTATATGTTTTAAAAAATGCCCGAAAAAAATAAGTTAAAAAAGCACAAATAAACAGTTGTGTTACGAATTTCCTAATGCTCACGCAAGTGAAATAATTTGCAAGGTAATTAGCAGTGTTAATAGTTACAATGCACCAATCTTAGCTGCTTGGTTTGTGTGGTTCCAATTAGAAACATCACAAGTAACATCGGATTAACAATTGTACTGTTGTGGCTTACGGACGCTTCTTGCTTACCTTAGCCTGGACGATCATCCTGTACATAGAGTGACGTTGTCATGCATCCGCAAGTCATGGTCGTGCGAAGCAGATAATTTATGCACTCCCCTGAAACGCCTGGAAACGCTGAAGCACGCCTCCGCTTGCAGACCACCACCCCCGTATACACCCACAAACGGACTTTCCTGTCAATCAACTTTCGCAAGCCACTTCCGTTTCGGAAGCCCTACGACCGACAGTATTTTGCATCGGTAGAACTCGTACGCACATGCAAACAGATAGCTGTGCGCAGGCGCAGAAAGAAAAACATCGGATGCGTACGACCGTGCGGCCGCTACAACCGACTCTGAATGAGGTCCTATGGCCCTGATTCAGAGCTGGACGCTCTGACAGAGCGCTTGCTCTGAATCAGGGCCGGCCTTCTTGTTTTTTAGAGTGACCACCCACAGCTATAGCGAGCGGCCAGGAAGATGGTCGCAATGGTCAAGACCATTGCGACCATCGGGCTTGCGACGAGACCCTTGTGGTAGGGTCTCGTGGCCGCAAACACAGAGCACTCGCGAGCGGGTCTGAATCAGGCCCTATGTCCGCCACAGTAAAAAAATATACACACTATGGGCCTGATTCAGACCCGCTCGCAAGCGCTATGTGCTTGCAAGTGGGTCGATGGTGGGGCATTGTGCACGCATGCGCAAGCCCCGAAGCGAGAGAAAAATTCTCTCGCTCCGGGGCTCGCTACAAACAGGGCGGCTGTGGTCACCCACATCTTAGCGAGCGGCCAGGAGGCCAGGTTTGTTAATACAAAACGGACGCCATGAGTCAAACGATGAACGATAATCGTTCATGCGCGTTCACGTTTGTAGTTTGTATTTCAGTCAGACTTGTCAACTCAACGATTTTCATTAAGGGAATATGCAAAAATCGTTTGTAGTTCAAAAAAATCATTCATTACACAAAAATCTGACAGATAATCTGACAGAAAATCGTTCAGAAAATCGTTGGTAACAAAATCGTTGTGTGTGTATGCAGCTTTAGACATGATATTCCAATAGTCAATAGTCCCTGTAATATACAGACACAGAAAGCTCTCTAAAGTAAATGTGCTGTATGCCTCTTTAAACTGTTAGTAACATCACTGAGCTAATGATAGCAGTCTTTGTGACATCAGTCACCATAAAACGGAAGTATATAAACAGCTATTTAGCTATTGTTTTTCAAATGATTTCATTATAAGTATAGATGATATTTCAGTGGATATAGGAGATACATATTAATCAGCTTATCGTCTATCTGTTTCTGAAACCCAGTCCTCATTGATCCCTAACAGTGCATGTTTTCCAGATCATCTAGCTGGAGGCCAGGTGGTACTAATTATTCCTGAGGATACCTTGAAAACAGGATATTTTCAAAAGGTCAACAATGACAATGTCAACCAGAGCAGCATTTAGATCTCATGGGGCCGTAGGCAAGATACCAGTTTGGGGCCCCCTCCCCCAAACAATCAATTTTTTTAATTTAACAAGTTATTCCACAGAAGACAAGTAGAGAAATACCAAGTAGTCAATAAATATTGTCCACCTCAGGAAAAAAAATATATACACAATGGCCCTCATTCAGAGCCGGTCGCTATTTGCGGTCGTTCGTTCAAAAAAAAGGGGTGGCTATTCAAATGAACCGTTCGCTCTTTGCGGTCTGTTCACGCCTCTAGGTCTGAATGAGCAATCAAAACTTGCGGTCGTAATTTTGAAAAAGACGCCCCCTTGCCGCTCGCACCATACGTCATGTCCGCTATTTAATAGATTAATCGAGTACATCGAACAGCGTATGAACTGCTCACTATTCTTGTGGTTGGTTTTTCCTACCACAATCTTGCGAGCAGTTCTGACTATAAATCAACCAAGTGACGTGGTTAATGAAGCTCCTGTATTAATTATGCACACCCTTGTTTTTTAGAGCGGCCAGGAAGATGGTCGCGATGGTCAAGACTATCGCGACCATCGGGCTTGCAACGAGACCCTTGTGTTAGGGTCTCGTGGCCGCAAGCCCCAGAGAGATTTCAGCTCTAATAGAGCCGAAATCTCTCCCACTGACATTACCCATGATGTCAGTGGGGCCGGCCCCAGACGGAGGCGTTCACATGGGAACGCCTCCGTTTGGGCAGCCACTCCACCGGCCCGCCCACCAAAGGGGGCGTGCTGTCACTCAAAATCGACAGCACGTCCCCTTTGGTACGAGACCCAGAGCGACGGTTTGCCCGTCGTTATCCGGGTCTCACGCATGCGCTACCACAATTTTGCGAGCAGTTCTGGCTATAAAATAACCCAGTGACGTGGTCAATGACGCTGCTGTTTTAATTATGCACACCCATAAAACGCCCGTTTTGACCTTTAAGCACGCCTGCGTTCTGATTTCCACTCCCCGTTTTCAAGCACCTTCCCCTGTTACCACCCACATACACATGTCACTCAAATTATCAGGCATTCGCTATTTTGCGAGCACATGAATTTCGACCGCACTGACTGGTTCGCGCATGCATATAACGATCCGTACGCATGCCCAGTTGGCCAAACATCGCTCGGAGCGAACGAGCTGCCGCTTACGAGTGGCTCTGAATCAGGCCCTGTGTCCACCACAGGAAGAAAAAATATCACAAACATTGCCCACCACAGGATAAAAATATAAACACTACGTCTGCCACAGGATAGAAATATACAGACTACGTCCGCCACAGGAAAAAATATACACACTATGCCCGCCACAGGAAAAAGAATATACACACTACGTTCGCCACAGGAAAAACTTATACACACTACGTCTGCCACAGGAAAAAAATATACACACTATGGGGCATATTCAATTGGGTGCGAGAATAGCAAAAATTCTGCACCTGCGAGGTTTTCCCTGCAGGTGCTGTTTTTTTGCTATTCAAGTGTCTGTGTGTCCCCCTGGAATCGGCACTGGGAGAACTACATTTCCCAGCAGCCCTTGCCCCTCCCACCAGCCCCTGGAGCCTCCCAGCAGCCCCCTCTCCAGTGAGAAGATAGAGGGGAGGTACCGGGAGCCGCGGAGTCCACCGGAGACCCCCGGGTAGGTAAGTTGTCGAAACTGGATAATTGGCTGAGACAGAATCTGTTTAAAATTAAATCTGCACAACGCCATTTTGCGAATGGCCGCAAGACGCCATTTTGCGACTGGCCACCCAGCGCCATTTTAGCGAACCTCACCCATTATAAGTACATATGGCAATGCTATTATTTAGCGTTGTGCGATTCCCACACAATAGAACAATGTTAAAAGTCCCCATTATATAAATGCATAATCTGATATAAATATATAATATGATCAACCCTGCAGAACACGTAGCATGGTGTACTCCACAAACACATAGTCGCACAATGCTAACTAGCGTCTTTTCTCAATACCCCAATACTTACACACTGCACACTTACATAAAAAGGTTCCCTAGCAATAAAGTTAATATTTAAGGTTTTATTCAGTATCAGTAATGTTGTGAAAATCATGTTAGTTGATATCTAAGGTTTAGTACATGATAAGCAGACTGTGTTTGGTGTCATTCTAAACCACTGTGTCTTTGCAGACTTCCAGTTTCATCGGTGAGGAGATCGCAATATGTGTCTGCAAGTTATGGATCATAGAGAGTTAGTCATTAAAATGTATCCTGTAATGCAGCCAGTTTAGATTTGCTATGCAGCGGGAAAATGGACACAAAGAGCTGTTGGAGGCTGGACTGTGACCATACAAATTGACCTATGAACTGTACTGTAACAGAAGAACCAGGAAGAAGAACCAATGGAATAATGCCAACCTGTTCTATTGTATTGCCTATCTCTGTAAAAGTATATAGTAGGTTCTCTGAAACTAGATGCCAGTCATCTTGCTTTGCTGTTGACGGAGGTTTCATCTTTGATGCCGGGATCTGGATCCAGAGCGAGTGCGTATGTAACGACTGTACCTTGTGACTGTATAATTTGTTTGCGCTAATTGTAATTTAGAACACAGCATGTAACTATCTGCTTTTATGGTGAATAATAACCTTTTGTGCTTTGGAACCACAATCAAAGTCTGAAAGCAATTATTTCTTGTGCGACTCATAACACGTATAGATAGGTAGGAATCGATAAAGTGCAAATTATTTTATTTTTATTTTTTACGCGGGATGGGGTTTTCAGAGCTGAAAACCCCACATACACTTTTTTTTAATTGGATACCGCAGGTATCGGGAGCGTGCATACCCGTGGTAATCCAAAATTGGGTGCTAGGGAAAAACTCGGCCCAATGGAATATGCCCCTATATCTACCACAGGAAGAGAAAAAAAATATACACACTACATCCACCACAGGAAAAAACTATGCACACTACGCCCGCACCCTTCAGGCTGCTTCCAGCTGCCGGAGTCTTTAGCTAGCCAACGCAGTGCGCTTTGCAGCATCTGACACTTTCAATGGAGAGCGCCTGTTCCCCAGGAAATAGCCTCTGTACAACCCTGGCAACAGGCCACCTGGGAGCCGCCAGACCTTAGTTGGATGCCTCTGTTGCCTATTGGGAAATCCGTCCCTGATGTCAACACTATAATAGCTGAATGTTGACATTAGGGTTAGGCTGTGGAGTGTGGTGAGGGTTATGGTTAGATTATAGAGGGTGGTTTAGTGTTAGGGGTAAGTAGCAGAAAAATGCCGGAGGCTTGGAGGTGCGACCTGGAAGTGACGGTTACATGACCGCCGAAACCCAGTGCCGCACTGGAGCAGCCCAGAGCAGGTAAGTCACCGCTGGGCCGCCAGGGACAAAATGTTGAAATTCTAACATGTTGCCATTTCATCACTGTCTATATGATGAATTTTGACTTGGTTGACATTATCAATATCGACATTATGACTGTCAACATATCATACCACATCCCTTGAAAACACGCACTGTTAGGGTTCCACGAGGAGACTAGGCAGAGACTAAAAGTGCAGCAGAATTTGTCTGTCTTTTGGCATAAATAAGGCATTCAACAAGAGTATAAAGCAAGTGCAATTATTATACATAAACTCCCATCCTGGGATTACATATTTAATCTTTCAGAAAAAGTAGCCAACACATAGACAAAAGGGAAGGAAAAGAAAATACTCTCGGAACTACAAGCATGGAGCAGACTTGCCGACATTCTCGCAAAAGTCGGGAGGCTCCCGGAAAACGTGTGGCATTCCCGGAACCCCAGGGCAAGTGTTCCGGTTTGAAGGCCATCGAAGGAAACTCCCTCCCGGACTCTCGGCAGCCATGAGTGATAGCGGGTGTTCCCGGGGGGGGGGGAGGCTGGTGACCTGATTCATGCTGAATCACGTAATTGTAGTCCTGCCCCCTGCTTTACAATGCTGGAAATCTCTGCATTGTATAGCAGGGGGGGGGGCTGCAATGTTGAGTAATCACACCACCATGCCCCCTCACTGCCTTGCCAACACGCTACCTGCAACACTGTCCAGGCTGCCAGATAAGTCAGCATGTATGGCATGGAGAAAGGCCAGCTTGTTATGACTGTGGGCCTGATTCAGAGCCGCTCGTAAGCGGCCGCTCGTTCGCTCTGAGCGATGTTCGCACAACCACGCATGCGTATGGGTCGTAATGCGCATGCACAAACCAGTCATTGCGGTTGGAAATCGTGCACTCGCAAAACAGCGAGGGGCTGCTAATTTGATTGACAGAATGTACCGTTTGTGGGTGGTAACAAGGGAAGGTGCTTGAAAACGGGAGAGCGGAGAGCCGAACGCAGGCGCGCTTAACGGTCAAAAGGGCGTTTAATGGGAGTGCATAATTAGCAAAGGAGCGTCATCGACCACGTCACTTGGTTGTCTTTTAGCCTGAACTGCTCGCAGTGATAGTGGTAAGAAAAGCCTACCACAAGCACTGCGAGCAATTCAGATGCCTTTCGATGTACCCGATTAATCTAATAAATACCGGAGATTACGTGTGATGCGAACGGCAAAGGGGCGTCTTTACAAAATAGCGAGCGCATTTTTTGTTTGCTCGCTCAGACATAGAGGCATCAACAAACCGCAAAGTAAAAAAATTTGGAATAGGAGGTCTTTCTGCATAAGACCAATGACATTCACTATGGCTTTATTGGAAACTATTAGTGTCAGGGATCAAAGCTCTTCCTCTCATATTTAGGATTCCTTTTTCTTTATGAAATTTAAATAGCCGGCCCCTTTTTTGGAACGACCGTCCGCAAATAGCGTCCGGCTTTGAATCAGGCCCTGTGTCCTTTATTTTGTATCTGTCCTGCAGTACCTCTGTGCCACCAGAGATGCTGCTGATGTATTCTTTTTTTTTCCCATCAATACATTTTTTATTGAAAATTTTCAGAAGAAAAAATGCTGCTGATTTATTCTGACATTTTCGCCTCACATATGGGAGTCTCACTCCCCTGTTTAATCACCTGCACCTGCCTCAAAGACTATTTTTTCCTGCCCCTCACCATGCACCTTGCTGGTCATTGATTATTTTCCCTGTATTGTATTCCACCACCTCAACCTGCGCTCCTATCTATATGATTTCGGTATCCAGTTTTGCATACCTCTAAGTTTCTGTTTACCACCAGTTCCAATCTGGTTCAAGCCTCTGCTTCCAGTCCGATTGAAGTAGCACTCATTGTTTTATTGCATTGCCTGGACTATGTTTTTGTTTCAATAAACAGTTTATATTTCACTATGCTTCTGACTCCACAGCTTTTATTAGAATTATCCAGTTATATAACATGGCTAATGGGCATTAAAAAACAATGGCAACGCAGATGGTTTAGTTGATTGGTACAAAGCCTTTACATTGGAAGACATCACAAGCCACCTTGGAAAATGGGTTTAACAGGGTAAAAAAAGAAGTTGAGTAGGGTTGAAGTATAGCAACAGATTATAGATTAAATATTGTATGAGTGGCTACACTAAAAGGTCAGTAGATGGCACCATATCATACGTATTCTCTTTTTATTGTGAGTTTACTCTCTTCTACATTATTTCTTTTGGATCCTTCATGTTATATTGTGAAGTTTACTGGTCACAGTACATTTTTCCCACAATCTTCCCCTGTATGTTGGATGCCTAAATAAAGAATCATATTCTGCAACAGAAAAGTGGTTAAACATGTCTCTATTACTTTTTGTTAGTATTAACTGTTATTTATAGAGTGCTTATATAATACACAGCAATTTGCAGAGAATATTTAATCATTCACATCTAACTTTCTATATTCTTTACCACATAGACACACATACACGCTAGAGCCATATTAATCATAAGCAAATTAACCTACTAGTAGTTCTTTGGCGTGTAGGAGGAATTCAGGGATTTCAGAGCAAACCCAGGCAGACATAAGGAGAACATATATACTCCATTCAATGCCAATGTCTATGCAATCATTACTTGTAACTTTATAAATTGAGGTATTGTAGCCTGGGCTGGATTAACATATAGACCTAAAATTATATTGACCAAAACATAAATTAAACCATAAGAATAAGATAAAATATTTTTCACTGATAGGTAAAACTGGATATGATTAATTTCTCCTGGCCATATCCTCAAGCTGTAAAAGAGTGAATGACAGTAGTGAGAAAGGATCTGACTTATAAGGGCTAGGACTTAATTAAAAAAATTAGACTAGAGTAAATGATCACAGAATTTAAATGGAAACTATTTTAAAATAGGAAGGAAATAATCTAATAGAGTTGAACCATACAAATAATATAAAATCTAGAGGATGTACAGCAATAAGTGTAGATAAGAGGTAAAAGAGTTAGTATATGTAATCTAGAGTAAACTGGCAGTGGGAAGAAGAAAAGCAGAGGACATTGTTATTGCCATAGTATTGTGGGCGTAAGTATAAAAGGAGGATGTGCAGCACCAGAGGAAGCCAATTGGCTCAAGAAAAATAACCATGGGAATGGGGTGAAGAATACTAGAATGTGCTATACATAGTGAACTAACATCAGCGTGATAATTAAAATGATAGTTATAATCAATGGGATTATAATTTAAAAGTAGGTATTAATTTGTTCCTTAAAGTGCAATCCTTACTGACAGTTTGGGAAAATGTGTTAAAGTACTAAGGAAATATCTGAAAAGATAACCTATAAATGATATCAGATCACATAGAATTCAGAAACTCCTTCATATCTTAGTGCAATTGAATTAGCAATTAAAGGAGAAAAACCAAGTAGGATAATTAAGTATGATAGTATAAAATATAAACCATGATATGCATCATTATATAAAAAATATATCAGCTTATAAAAAATAAAATACATCAACATATATAAAATATAAACTAAGACGTACAACTCATACAATAGTAAGCTATGCAATATATCAACTTTCAGGAACCTGGAATAGATATAAAATAGTGATGATGGTGAAGGTAAGAAAAACCAAATGGAATGGGGTGAAATAATAATAATAATAATAATAATAATAATAATTTATTAAAATATATATACAAAGAAAAATGAAAATAAAAGTAAAGTGGAAAACAAAAATAAATTCTAATAAAAAATAAAGAAAATTAAAAGAAAAAGAAAAAAAAGAGCACCTAGTTTCAAGAGAAGCCTGGTCTTCACTGTCCCTAGGCCGACAATAACTAAACACGAGTCTTGGCTGAACAAAAATTCCAAATGTTTTTTTACTTACTTTTCATGTAAAGCTGCAAACCAGGGATTAAAAGTTAAAACACATTCAACTCCAACATTGACCAAAAGGAATACAAGATACTGCAATAGAAAACAACAGTTGTGTAAATTACTTCATTATTTATCTTTTGTAATTGTGCGTGGTCTTCAGTATGTGGGATAAACTTCAAGACCACTCAAAATCTGCATACATGAACACAGGGATCGGTATGATTTACTGCCGGCCACATGGCCTGCGGTTCAAATCCCGACAGTGGCAGCCCGACAGCAGTGGAAATCCTGATCGTCCATTAGGGTAAGTATGCTAACCTAATTCTCCCCCTAACCCTAACCATCCTTTAGGGGTGCCTAACCCTAACCTCCCTTCCCCGCAGTCTACCCCTAAGTCTCCTGGGGGGTGCCTAAACCTAAATCCCCCCCCAGGAGCCCCTAACCTTCCCTCCAGCGGCTGTGCCTGCCCGACGCCCAGCTTACCTTTGATCGGTAAACCGGTTGTCGGGCTCCCGGCATAGGTCTAATGACAGACATCGGGATTTTGATGCCTGTCATTAAACACTTGCCGGGATAAGACAGTCGGGAAGCAGGCGGTTGGAATTCCATCTGTTGGCTATACGACTGCTTCCCGTGAACACAGACTTAATATTAATAAAAGTCTAACAACATATACAGTAGGGGTCAATCCAATTAGTTGGGAGTTTGCTGGTTGGCATGGCAACTTCATACTGCGAATTGCAGTTGCAATCCAATTCCAAACTCACATTGCTTTTACAGAAGAAATTCAAGTATTTTTGTGTGCACCCCTCTGAGCAGGTGAAAAGGTAGGGAGAATCTTTATTGTAAGGTATAAATGACGGGAATTGCTTCATTAACACCTTGGACACCCCTCCAATGACTTATTAGGCACTTATTCATTTTTAATTAGCTTGGTTTATCCAAATAATGGCCTAAAATTGTCCCAAAAGCAACTTTTTCATTATATAAGGTACCCCAAATTTAATAAAGGTATTTATTTAAATGAGCAATAATTGTTTATAATTTATTTTTTTCATATTTTTTAAAACATTTGAAGTTGCCGCAAATGAAAACTAATTTTTTTTATATTTTTTTACTATGTTGAAAAATGCAAATATCAGCCATTTGATATTTTTAAAAATATCAAGTACTTTCCTTATGACCACTAACCATCCTCTAGAGGGTCCTGCTATCAGTTGCACATTTTTGGGGGTCCAGAATAGTTTCCCCACTTCTTTATGCCCTTCTGTCAGTTCACCTTTTAGACAAAATGTGCACATACCAAATGGCATTTCTAATTGTGTTTCTTGGGAGTGAGCATTTGTGCAATGTGTGCAAATTTTATGAATCAAACTCACATTGGAAAACTCAAACCTAATTGGATTGACCCCATAGTGTATCAGAGCACTTCTACGAAAAGCATCAAAGTAACCCTGCTGGACTGAGAGTATGCAAAGAACCTAGGAGTGATGATAGCCAGATCAAATTGTCCAGGAGAGAGACCTTCTGGATTTACCAATTGATGACACTATCATCGACTGGGCAAAACATTGGCTTTGACACCTCTGCCTTTCTATAGTAATTTTTAATTAATTAATTTTTTTCAGTCCTGCAAGTTATTGTCTTATCTTCCATAAACATTTTTTTTATATTTTATTTGTAGCTATAATTTTTTCTTTTTTTTGCAATTCTATTTTAATTGTGTTAATATTACTATTATTATTATTATTATTATTATTATTATTAATAGTAATAATATTAATATTATTATTTCTATCCAATTCTTTTTAGTTTCTCTCAACTTCACCATTATCACTATTTTATCTTTCATCTAGGTCCCTGAATGTTGATATATTGCATAGCCTACCATTTTTCATTATTATACCTTTAAATTCCCAATGATTTATCCTGTAGATTTTACATTAAATTGAGGGTCCAACTGTATTATGTTTTTAGTTTGCACTTAACAAATTCTGTAATTGTTCACTTTATTCTGTTTTCCTTATTGCCAGTTCACTCTACATTATAGGGAGAATTCAATTAGCTGCGGGATATGCCCAGCAGCTAATTAATCTCACAGTGCAGAGAATAGCTATTCAATTAATTAGCCTTTTCCCTGCACAGTAAACCGGGGTTAACATGTACTTCCCCATATGTTAAAATGCAAATTTGCATTTTAACATGGAGTTTTCCTCACAGCTCCTGGGAGAAAAAAATCCTGCCTCTGGTAATTAGCATGTTGGGTTCCTGCATCTAATTGCACGATCAACTAGCTGCATGGTAAACACCAAGGGCTAATTGAATTTTCCCAGTATGTATCCTTACTTTTTATCTTATTTTCACTTATTGCTGTACATCCTTTAGACTATGGTATGTATTATTCTAAGGGTTCCAGTCTAGTATGTTTTTTAGAGGTCTCACCTTTAAAACAGACAAATCAGTGTTCACAAACTTCACAAATCCCTGAAGATAGTTTAAGGGTTTTCCACAAGTGATATGTGTGAATCTGACATTTCTGACACTGTATTCCTAGAGAAGCTTCCTTCCACTATTTCTGCACTCTCTGCAAATGTGAGGATGAGTAGAGGTAAAATTAAAGATAGTGAAATAGAAAATGAGGGTGCTACTGTGGAAATACAACAGGATGAGGGGGTATTTGTGTATCTGATGATACTGAGGATGTTGAAGATGATGAATAAGCAGTACAGATGGAGGAATGGTTAACATTACTGGCTCACAGCACATTGCTTATCTGGGTTTCCTCTGGGTACTCTGGTTTCCACATACACTCCCAATAATATATTGGTAGGTTAATTGGCTCCCAACAAAAATTAACCCTAGTGTGTCTTTGTATGTGGGCATGTGGTAGGGAACATAGATTGTAAGCTCCATTGGGGTAGGGACTGATGTGAATGGTCAAATATTTTCTGTAAAGGGCTGCGAAATATGTGTGCGCTATATAAATAACATAATAAATTATAAATAAATAATAACTGTGTTGGACAAGAAGAAGTTGATAACATTCGGGAGGAAGATGTTGCTTGTGTCAAAGTAAGTTAGCCACCAGTGTCAGCAGTTCTTGCCTGGGATAAAAAGAAGGCCATTGTCATACCTTGCAATAAGACCACCTCTTTTGTATGGAATTATTTTATCCAAATTCTGACAGTTATCAAGCCATCTGTACTGTTTGTGAGGCCAAACTAAGTAGAGATAGGGATGTTAACCATCTAGGAACATCCTCCCTTTTTACATCATTTGCAGCAAGTTCATAAAAATTATTTGGGAGAATCTCAAAAATCCTGTAAAAAATAATAACAAAAATGTCCAGCATCAACTGCAAGCAGCATAGATAGACTTCATCACGTGTAATTTCCATTGCAAATACCTTCATCATCAATCTACTCATAATTGGAGGTAGTCCTCTTGCATCTAATTTACAAAGGCTAACTGACTGCTACCCTATCTAGGATTCCCTAGAAGAATCCTTGCATGCAATGGCTGCTGCTGCTGGGGGGTGAATCTTCATCACAAGAAGATTAGTAGTTTCAAACAACATTTGACTGTGAAACAATCATGTGCAAAGGAAGCAAGTATGAAAGCTACCATCCAGTTGCACAGTGGATCACTGAAGCCATGATGTGTATGCCAGCACTAGATCTGTGTCCAATATCCACCATCAATGCATCTTGTTTTAGACAGTTAGTAGAGGTCCTGTGTTCCTACTACCAAATTGTCAATTCCCTGTTACCAGAATAACAGTTCCTCATTTGTACCTGGACATTAAAAAATATTTCTTGGCCTTGAAAATGCCATCCTCCTGACTATCCCCTTAACTACAGATATGTGGACAAGCGGTACTAGTCAAATGAAAGATTACATGACTGTGACAGCCCATTGGGGGGTGTATAGCCTTCAGCAGCAGCAGTATCTAACACACAAAGCCAGGTCATTCACAGGTAGGCTACTGTCTGTATCACCGGTTTCACTAAGAGGCATACTGGTGTCAACCTGTTGGAAAAACTCAGGGATGTGATAGCAAAATGGCTTACCCAGCTAAGACCTACCTCAGGGTTTGACATTTCCAATAATACACAATAAACACTGCCAGTCAGGTGACTCTGTTCGTTAAACTACTGGAAATGCAGGTAGAAAAATTGGAGAAGATGAAACTAAGCGATTCCACTAAATATGTTGGACTTGTAGATCCAGTTCTTTATGCACTTCATCAATACCAAAGGGTTGTCAATATCTTGCAATTTTATCACTATATTTTGGCAACTATGCTTGATACTAGGTTTAAGTCTTTCATAATGTCTCTCTTACCAACTTATACAGATCTTAAAAGATGCAAAGAGCTCCTTGTGAGCAAGTTGTTAGCTCAAGTGGCACATAACATTTTGATGTCTCCTGCTTCAGTTTCTTCTGCAAATGCTGCTGTCAGGAAGGACACTGAACTTTTCCAAGAGAACCACTGGTGATGAGAATAAGTCAACTCAGTGCACCAAAATGAAAGAACATTATGACATTTGGTTAGGCTTAAAAGAGTTGCACAAAATTATTGAAACATCTAGAGTGACTCAATCTGATACATGAAGCATTAATAGAATGGGGGAGGATTATTTTAATGATAATGTACAAATTAGCATGTCACACAGTCTGGGAGGAAAAAAAGGGACTTTAGAACCTTTTGTACACTTTAGCTTTACTTAAGCTGCCCACCCTCCAGTGTGTACTCAGAAAGAGGGTTTAGCATAGCTGGGAACCTTGTGAGTAATTGGCAATTGAGACTACTTCTTCAAAATGTGGAAAACAGTTGTGCATAAACATGAACTACAAATTCTATGAGGTAGACCGTTTCCACCAATTACAACAAAGTACAGAGACTTCTGTAACAGTGGATTCAAGTGTGTGATGATGTTAACAATACTGATAAGGGTGAGGATGAGGATGTTAATAACATCTTACAACTGTATAGATGATTATCAATACTGTTTGCTGCCTTAAGCCCACTGGTAACTTGTTTTGTGGAGGCACAAAAAACTAAGCACTTCTGTCACAAAGGTGACAGTGCTTTGTTTGTTAAACTATTCTTGTCCTTTTTAATATACAACATAATTTTCAAGGACAATTGCATTGTGCACCACTTTTCTTTTCATTGTACTTTACTGGGCTATAATTTACTGTACCAGGGCACTGTTGACCGTCTTCTGGTTTGCAAGGGCCATTTATCTGTTTTTCTTTTCTTTAGAGTTATAACTGCTTATCTGTTCATATAATAATTATTCAATCAATACATCAAATCAATCCTTGGCATGCTTTACCTGGCTTCCACAATACATTTTTGCCAGGCCCATGTCTCTGTTTTTTTTCTTTACAGTTATAACTGCTTCTCTGTTTGTATAATCAATTCATCGATCAATTAATCAAATCAATCAATGACATGCTTTACCTAGCTTCCACACTACATGTTTGCTAGGCCCATGTCTCTATTTTTTTCTTTATAGTTATAACTGTTTCTCTGTTTGTATAATCAATCAATCAAGCAATGCTTTACCTGGCTTCCACTACATAAATAGTATTAATACTCTATTTTCATTTCCCTTTACTGGCCTTGGGGCTCTGATCTACTTTTTGATTAATGAAAACATTCTATATCATTGTATAGTTTTATATTAAACTGCCTTCCTGGCTGGCACAGCAGTGCCTAGATGTGCTATATTCTTTTAAACTGCTATGCTTTTGTGCCGCTGCTATGTCGCTTAGTTTAGTCAGTCAGTTTAGTCAGTCAGCTTGCTGTAGCCTTTGTCCAATATTAGTGAATACAATATTGTGAGCTGTGAGTTGGTCAGCATTGATTAGAAATGACTGGTAAATATTTGTTATTAAGGTTAATAATACTGTAGGAAAAAAAAATATGCCCAAATTGCATGATTATAGCTGTTTTAATAATTTTTTACAAAAAATCCAGAATCAAAACCAAAATATGGGGGTCCACACTTATTTCAAGGCCTGCATATGTTGTGGGAAACTGATTGAATCATAGACTACAATAGCACAGAGGAGGGAATAACTCCAAAACTCGAGCAACAGTGGTCACTTTTTTTAAATAATTTTATTTACAATTTCAAATAAAAATTAACAGTAGCAACAAAAAGAAAAATACAACAATACATATAGGGAGCCAGATGTACTGAGCTCTCTCTAAGTGATAAACTGGAGAGTGATAAACCACCAGCCAATCGGCTCCCAACTGTAATTTTCCAAACACAGCCTGTACCATGACAGTTAGGAGCTGAGTGGCTGGTCAGTTATCACTCTCCACTTTATCACTTTTCAGAGCTTAGTACATCTCCCCCTAGGTGAGTAAATCAACACAATAAATTGAACAGTGGAAAGGTGCAAACCAGAGCAATAAGTGTGGAATATTTTACTTTTTTAGAACAGCAAGGAGCATATTATAAAATCAGAGGAAAATTAAAAAAGGAGGGGAGAGGTGGGAGAGTGTGTATATAGGGGGGGATTGCACGAAATGAAAGCACTATGGAACAAACAAAAGAAAAAGGAACAGAGTGAGTGGTCAAAACAAAAGGTCTTATAGGCAATATGAAGAGCCAGGGCCGTAACTAGGGTGGTGTGACATGTGCCATGACAGGCAGCTTCAGTCACATCCTCTTTTATTTGACACACACATTTCAAAATACTATCATACCCGGGATTCAAACCTATCACCTCTCATATGCCAGCCAGACACTGTACACATGGAGCTATGTGCTACACAATTTCTGATGGCAGCCCAGAACACAGCCACCAATTAAAGACCCAGGTGTTGCCAGCACATCTCGAGTACCTTTGCCAGTAAGTTCAGAATAAGACTAGTTTTGGGCAGATCCACCAAATGTGAATAAAGGTACCCTGAGCTCCGTAGCCCCTCCAACAAAGGGGAAAGGTACAGCAAAATATTCTATGAAGTCGAATGGGAACCATGTACCAATTGTAATAGATTTTATAGGAAGATAAGGGAGATCTAGCAATGTGCTCCCAAATCGTGGACCAAGTATCCTCCTCTGAGGGAGACCCAGATACTCCTCCCACTGGAGTTCACAATGGGGTATGGACAGTTCTTCTAGGAGGAGGAGTCAGTTATATAGGAGATAAATCATGCATAAAATAACAGAGGGACTCAAAGGAGTTCAGGGGGTGGGATAAACCAAAATTAGGGAGAGAGGCAACAAATTGGCACAGCTAGAGCAAATTTGGGTTATCCCATAGCAGAGTAAGAGAAGATGGGTTGTGTTTAACATATAGGTCCCAAACCTGACAAGTAAAGCGATTAACTGGGTGAGTAGAACACACTAGAGACAAGAAGCTAGGGGAGATACCTAGAAGTCACGGTAGGGAAGCTACTTAACAAGTTGACATTTCCAATTCAATGGAGGCGACTAGTGGGAGCAAATTAAACTACAGCTTGACTAAGGTGGGAAGCTAAATATCCAGGAAGCCATGACCACCATGACCTACATAAGATGACCAGATTAGTTCTATGAATTTTATCCCTCCAAACAAACTGTCCAAACCATGTATGGATGTAGGCCAGGACAATATCTGGAACCCTTACAGGCAATGTTTGGAGCAAGTAGAGGAGTCTTGGTAAAGGATTTATTTTAAGGACCACATTCCATTCAAACTACAGTATAAAATTATATGACCTCACCATCAATATAGATCAGTTTTAATAGTAGAAAGGATCACAGGATAGGTTGCTTTATAAAGAGAATCTTAAAGAGAGTCGTAATTACGGGTCAGAAAAACATCCAAATAATGAATTTTGTGAGATCGGCTGTAGCTGAATCAAGAGGGGGTGGGGATATGAGGTAACAAGGCTTCAGTCTTAGAAAAATTAATTTTATACCCCAAAATCATCCCATAAGTGGACAGAATTTAGAAGAGAGACACATCGGGGGATGAAAGGCTGAGCAGGACATCGCCCACAAATAGGGACGTTTGAGCTCTGTGGAGTCTAAATGGATGTGCCTAACATCAGGGGAGAGGCGGATCTGAGCGGCATGCGGTTCTATAAATAACGCAAATATTAGCGGTGACAGTGGGTATCTCTGTCGAGTTCCATTGGAAAGAGAGAAATGCTTTGAGACAACACCATTCACAGAAACATGAGCAGAGAATGAGAGTTGAGTGCACAAATCCCAGAGAGGAAGGCACCATAGAACCCAAAGTGGAGAAGAGTTTCAACCATGAAGGACCAGTCAATTTTTTCAAATGCCTTCTCCACATCGAGAGAAAGCAGGAGAGCAGGCACCTTGGCAGCATTAACAGAATGGAAGAAGATCGATCACATGTCTGGTGTTGTCTCATGCCTGTCTCCCCAGGATAAAACCAACTTGGTCTCTATGTATAAGATGGAGGAGGATTGCATTTAAGTGGTTTTGACAAGGGTCACTTGTGGTAGTTGCATGCAATAGTCATGCTGTGGAGGAATCGCCATCACTGCATGATGAGGAACTAAAAAAGCACATGTCTAGAATGATAAATCAAATTTATTGTGCCTATTTCAACTATGCCATTTGCCATACTAGACTTGGTTACTTTGACAGAGACTAGTGGTGTCAACATGGAACAGGAGACCTGTGAAGCTTTATGTCTCAAGTGTGAGGCTGTTACATTTGTGCTTCATTGGGTGGTGAAGAACCTATACGCTGATGTTGACCATAGCACTGTTTTAGAGATGGATAAAAAAAATCTGCCGTCTTTTACTGGGTGTGGTACAAAATGTCTACTTTCAGAATGTTGACATCAGAATGTTGACATGGATATTATGTTGACATTTGACATGTCTACATTCACAATGTTGATACAGACATAACATTGATATTGCCAGAATGTTGACATTGTGAATGCTAACAGTCGGCATGTTGACATTGCGTTTTTAGCGCATTTCAAGCCTAACCCTACCCTAAATGCAGCTGCATTAGGAATTACCAGGCTTTTGAATACATTGTGAATAAAAATAAATGTATCCACACTACAACATTTTATTTTTTAAAAGAAGGCAGAAACCAAGAAAACAAAAGATAGTGAGAATGAAATTAGAGAGTTATTAAATAACCTTCAAACAATAAACTAAAAAAAAAAACATTAAAAAGTATAATTATTCAAAATCAAACATATTTTTTTCTTTTTTTCTTTTTCTTTTTACAAATTGTCAGTGGTCTTAGACTGAAAAGTGACTTTGGCAACCACATAGATGTCATTTGCATGCATGCAGAGGAAATCCATCAACAACTGGCCACCTGTTGTATAACTACTGGTTGTCGCAGCAATGCCATCTCTGGAATGCCAGTTGATCCTCCAGACAGGGACATAACTAGGTATTTGAAGGCCCCATAGCAAAAGTTTGTAAGGGCTCCTATGTACCACCTAATGGTGAAAAATGTATATAAATGTATATAACACATATAACTTTGACATTGAAGATGGCCACCTCTAAGCTATGGTAGCCATGCCAGCTGGACCCTTTTTACATATAGTAGTTACGCTCATAACTCCAGGTATCATTGAGTGCATCAGGTTTTGACAAGGGTCACTTGTGGTAGTTGCATGCAATAGTCATGCTGTGGAGGAATCGCCATCACTGCATGATGAGGAACTAAAAAAGCACATGTCTAGAATGATAAATCAAATTTATTGTGCCTATTTCAACTATGCCATTTGCCATACTAGACTTGGTTACTTTGACAGAGACTAGTGGTGTCAACATGGAACAGGAGACCTGTGAAGCTTTATGTCTCAAGTGTGAGGCTGTTACATTTGTGCTTCATTGGGTGGTGAAGAACCTATACGCTGATGTTGACCATAGCACTGTTTTAGAGATGGATAAAAAAAATCTGCCGTCTTTTACTGGGTGTGGTACAAAATGTCTACTTTCAGAATGTTGACATCAGAATGTTGACATGGATATTATGTTGACATTTGACATGTCTACATTCACAATGTTGATACAGACATAACATTGATATTGCCAGAATGTTGACATTGTGAATGCTAACAGTCGGCATGTTGACATTGCGTTTTTAGCGCATTTCAAGCCTAACCCTACCCTAAATGCAGCCTAACCCTAAACCTTACTCTAACACTAACATGGACTGTTGACATTCTCAATGTAAACATTATGACAATGTACTCTGATAATGTCGACATTCTAGTGGATGTCGACATAATGACTACATACCCTTTTTCCAGCATTTGTGTTCATGCAACCTCTTAGTCCTGAATCTCATTATTTTTCATCTGATTGAGCTTCGCCATGGATGACATCCCCTCCCTGATCCTGCTGTTGCCGGTGGGCTGTCAGGAGTTCATAATGACCGATATAAAGATTCCAAATTGCTACATTCAACTGCAGGTTTCTTTTTCATTGGGGACTGTGGTGTGACGCATAACATTATATGATATGGTTGAGTTCGATGTTATCCTACCTTTTACTTTTTTCAAATTAGTCTATCCCCATAAACGTTTTGTTCTAACTATTTTCAACATCCTGTTTTTTTTATTTTCTTTCTCTGCCTTTGTTATGCATTCTGGCATCAAGTCAATGTTGCTTCTCAGTCTGAACCCTAGTACTGTTTTGCCAATTGTCATGTTCTTTGTTATTTGCTAAAATGTGCAACATAGCAAATAGATGCTACAGTCCATTTCCAACAACTGTGCCTGATCAATTTAGTTGGACACACAAAATGTCACATATAATAAAATGAAACACTGAACAGTCATTTACTATAAGAATTTAAAAAGGAAGTGATACAAAAAATTGCTAGTTAACCACCATATACAAATTTAAAGTGTAGGTGGTTTTATTTGCAAATACAGACACAATAAATATTAAAGATTTTAGGAGAAATCAGACTTGCTCTGGAGGTATGAAAAAAAAGACGTGGTGCTTCCCATTTTCAGACATCTTATTGAATAGCAAAACACTGCGGCTGCAGGAAAAAACCCAGCGCTGCAGTTTGTTTTTAATTTTCACGAACGTAATTGGATTCCCCCGTATATGTACTTCCAACACTTCAATTTATCTAAACGTTAACTGAAGAGAAGCAACTCATTTCTCCTGCTGTGACACGTTTCCCTGCTTTCCACCGTCTCCATATTCCAGTCTAAGTTAATTTACAAGCCCTGGGAGGTGTTAGCTGTACCTGTCAAAGGGGACAAGTGAAGTCAGAGATGCCTTGCTGGATCCCCGCAGAGTCAAATCACTATGCTCATATGTGAGACAGGAACTTAGTGCCATCAATTGCGGCATCATCTTGGCCCCGCCCCCTATGACATTTTGCCAGGACTCCCAGCTTTACGAGGCTGGAGGTTCACTACTGCTGGCTGCTATATAGCAATGTAGCGGCACATCAGGCAGGGAGAGAGCAGAGACTGCTGTTGCTCAGTGGCAGCGGCCTACACTGACCCTCCTCATCCCAGCACACAGATATGTGTGTTGCAGTGGGGTGTGTCAATGTGTGATAGCCCTGATTGCTCCCCCCCCCCTCACAATGACATGATTCAGTGCAGTTGTCGTCATTATCATCAGCATTTGCAAAAGCCATATATTTGGTGCGGAATACCCGACTGAAATCGGTTGGATTTCTACATATGCACAACTCTCAACTCAAGCACATGTCCACAGCAAATTTATTCTATGCGTGAATGTCCCATTACTACTCAATAATGGCTATCCACCTGCAATTGAGAAGCGACTGAGATACGTATACTCTGAATTGCTGGTAAGAACTTTAAGATGTATATGCAACCTGTGGCGTATGTACAGTTTACTAGAAAGAAAAAAACATGCAGGGCAAGTTGTACTGTATTAATGATTGCTTTTATAATGCGTTCATTAAGGACATCTTTACTTACAGTACTTACCTGCTGGAACGTCTGTCGGAATTCTTCAATATCTTCTTGCCAGGACAGCTCCGCAATACCCAGCTGTCCTGGCAATGTCTTCACTTCCAGGTTTATGGCCTATCCGAAGTTATGCACATGTGCCCCCATCAGGCTGCACATGCCCTAGCGGTCAGTATAGTGGAGGGATTAGTTAGATCCCTCTACAGGCTACTTTGTGGAAAAAAAGCCCATAAGCTTCTACAGGCAACACCATCTATCGGTGGCATTGTCTATTAGGCACAAGATTTGGAGAGGTATGCTTTTTGGAGCTTGATGCATATGGAAACATCAAAGCCCCATAGAATTCTATGGGGTTTGCTGGGCCGTGGGTCTACAACAAATATGTCTGATATATGCTGTAGACCTTTTTAATGCATATGGGGATCCATATCTATTGCAGTAAATTGAAAATTGCAGTTTTTGGAGGTTTGACCACATTTTTTACATTAATACATTCTGCCCCCAAAGAGAACATAAATGTTGGGTTACCTAAACAAAGTTTGTGAGGTCCAGAAAGTGCCTTTCTGCTACTACCTACAGAGCTCAGTGCCTGTGCAAATGAGAGGTACTCTCCCACTTTCCTAGGAACATCTCACATGTGACTATTATCTGGTGGTTCAGGAACATCCTGCTCTGTTTCCTTCATTACTCTGCTGTTTTATATATTGGTATAATATATGCATGTGTACACTTCACACTTTATTACCGCTTGTTCTTAAACTCTTAATAAACTCTCTTATTTAGTTTTACAATAACATTACTGTTAACATTAAACAGATTTTTTTTATACAGGAATCTGAAAATTATTGCAGTAAACAGATGTGTGGGTCCCTGAAGGATTACAGTGATTACAAAAGCTTAAAACAAGCAAACATGTTTGACAAAGTATGATAAATAACTTCAGCCTAGAGTAAATAATTTTGAAGTACACTTACCACATTGCAATATTACATAAATCACCAGTTTATCACATCCAAAAACTGTAAACTGTGCATGGTTTATTTCACTAACAGGCCGCAGATGGGTATCCAAGTCAAGACTAGATTAATATATGCCACTTTGAAATGTTAATTACAATTATCTATATGTATGAAAGTCTAAATAAGAATAATTCATGTATTCTTAAAATCAAAACCAAACTTTTTTGTATTTTTTCTGAGGAACACAATGATACATTTGCAAAACTTTTGCAAATGGTAAACTTATCAAATGGCGGTTTTCTGGAGGATTTGTTTTCCAGATCTTTCATCTAGTGGTTTCAAGGGTTAAAACACAAATTGCCGGCTATGGATTGCAGTATGGGTGGTTTTAATCTAATCAAGACACTCCAAACAGCTGGATAGTTAAAAGAAATGCTTACATTTTTTCAAAATGTTTTTTTTTTCACATTGAGTGATTTCAATTTGTAGAAAATGTGGGATTTCTACCTCACCTGCTCTTTATAATAGGGCTCACTGCCTATGATTAATTGATGGGTGTTAGTGGTAGAGTTGTGGGTTAGTGGGTTGGAGGATTATTGTGAGTCAAATTTTGATTCCTGAATGCTGTGTCTGGTGGATGTATATTGTCTAGTTTATTTTTTTAGTCTTGTCTTGGTCTGATCTTTCTGTCACTTGGATACTTACACGAATGGTTCCCTTTACAGAGCTCTCCCATGATCATCAGAATGACCCTGAAATGATACTGAAAAACATATGCCACCTGGGGATAAAGAAAGTCATGTACAGCCTGTTATTCCATCCATGGCATTATGAGGTAAGTACATTGTAATGCTCATGGCCAAATATGCTCATAGCCAAATATAATCGAGAGTCCCCAAATCGATTATAAAATTCTGTTCTTAACAAGTCAGATTTAGAAGAAACTTTTTGGAGTTCAAGGCGCATCCTCTGGAAGTAATAATTTAACAGTTTGTTAAACTTTATAATTCCTTATGAAGTAGTATATATACGAGACATATCACATTTTCTTAAATAGGTATCTTACTTAACTAGTTTCAAGAAAAAAGAAAAAGAAGCATCTTCATGGGTACACTCTGGGAGCCTTGAGAAAGCTTCTGGTGAAACGCCTGTCGGCTTCTAGATGGCTAATGTTTGTTTTATGAACCCAAACTGTGCATTATAATACTGAAACATAGTATCCAATATACCCAGCATTACTTAGATGTGAATATATATGCTGAACGCTATTAGATATATATGAATACTGGCAGACTATAGATCATTCTAAGTCTGACCATATAGCGGCCCCACATAGAGGGGAAAAAATGCGGTAGTCCCCTGGTTACCACGTGAGCTAGCAGACGCAGACGTGGCCTGGGGAGACCTTTCAGGGGTCTATTTACTAAGCAGTGTTAGGAGACAGAGTGAAAAGTGATAAGAAAGTGATAAGGTGCCAGCCAATCAGCTCCCAACTGTCATTTATTCAAACACAACCTGTGAGATGACAGTTGGGAGCTGATTAGCTGGCACCTTATCACTTTCTTATCACTTTTCACTCTGTCTCCTAACACTGCTTAGTATATAGACCCCTCAGTGTGATACTGATTTTCACTGCCCTAACCAGGAAGTGATACTGTAGCGGGGCAGTAACTCCCAATCACCGCATGAGCTGTTAGAGGCAGTCGCGGCTTGGGGAGACTTGTCAGTGTGAGACTGATCTCCATTACCCTTGCCAGGCTGTGATACCATAGCGGGGCAGAAACAGTGGAAGTCTCCAAGTCATCGCGATAGACTATCCGGTGTGATTGAATTATAAAGAAACTGTGCAAAGTAACATGAAAACATATATTTTCTATACATATTGATTGGTACCTATGATCACCATGTGGAGTGGGGCATGCAGAAATTATATGTAGCATATTATGATTCATCATCATTGGAACATTTGTTATAATATGCATGGAGTATCTTGCACTCGTAAATTAGATGCTGGATATACAGTGAAATATTTTAAGAACAATAAAAACTCATGTGTATAGATCATACTCATATCAAAAATTAGAAGTGTCTACACATGACATTAGACTCGACTATACCAGAGAACCATCACTGACACATTGGAATATTGGACTGGAAACATAATAACTACTTGAGGAATCTTACTGTTAGAGGATACAAATGTAATACTTAATAGCACAGTTCTCACAAAATATAAGCAATACAGCTTTTCCACTATATGAGAAACAAAGAGGGTTGACAATAAAAGAACATTAGCTGTAAGAATTGACATTTATATATATATATATATATATATATATATAAATAAATAAAATACAGTATATATATATATATATATATTATTTTTTTTTAAATATTAAATTTTTATTGGATTTCACAAATTTAAACAAAATAAAACACAAAACAAAAGTGAGGGAGGGAAGGAGAAAAAATATATATTAAAGAATATCCATAGATTTAATCATAACAATAAAATTACAATAGACAATCTACCTAATAAACAATGAAAACACATTACAGTGAAATATTCATATCAATATAAATAACCATATTAGAAATTATTACGATAAAAGTTTATAGCAATAGCTACGATTCTGTGGTTAAATAAAACACAAAAGGGCACAGAAAAAAAACAAAAATGTAACTTATATTACCAAATTAATGAGATGGGGAATAATTACTGCTTTGGCCAGAAGCCAGTTGCCTATGAGACCACTATTTACTCCAAATAAACCAGCATATCAGAGGATTGGACACCGAAGATGAATAGGGGCTACCTGCTGTCTCAAATTCGTAATGGGCTTGTATCCTAGTTCCGATAGTATTTATATTTAGAATAACAGCCGATCGCCAATGGTTAGTAATAAGCAACTTGGTCGTTATAAGTATATGACCCATTATATAGCGGTCATTATTACCGTATATACTCGAGTATAAGCCGAGTTTTTCAGCACATTGTTTGTGCTGAAAAAGCACCCCCTCGGCTTATACTCAAGTGAAGTGACAGAGTTCGGTCAGCGCTACACAGCACAAACACACAGCACAAACACACAGCCGCCAGAGCCGGCAGCTGTGTGTTTGTTGTAATCAGCAGCCAATGAGAGTCTGTCAGACTCTCATTGGCAACAATAATAATACTTATAAAAAACAAAATGATCCACTGCACCAGTATTTATTTTATATATAAATCTGGTAAAATAACCAGATAACAAACCCCTGATTTCAACTCATATATCTATGATTTTAATGTGGCTCATAAATGTTATTCTACGGGGGTGCAGCCCTTAAGACAACTAACAACAACGTTCAAAAAATGGAGAGAGGGAAAGGAGTTGTCTTGATTGGGGCGCACAATACATAAATGGTATGAATATTAAAAATTTACTTTTATTATTTGCAAGATAAAAAAATAAGGAAAAAGACAGCAAAATATTAAAACTTCCTATATACGTGTAAACATAAATTGTGAGGACATTGTAATACACTAAATGTGATTAAAACAGTTCTCGTTCTTGTGTTTCTTCCCTAAGGTCTTAAATCAGTGTAAGCTGTTAATCATGAGTCTAATCAAAAAAAGTATCCACCTGTAGATGTAGCTAAAGAGATCAAGATACTATGTTACTTAAATAGTCACAGAATGTAGCTACCTATAATGTGTCAATTCCAATGTGGCTTGTTTTTAAACTCAGGCTAGATTAATTCATAACAGCACAAATGCTCCATATAGTTTCAGTAAGTATACAATATAACGGTAGTGAGCACAATGCTGAAATTAAAGTCTGTAAGCGTGCCACTTGTATAGTTCGTCAGTGTATAACAATTAGATCCTTCTCAATTATAAAAGGAGATATGGGCCAGCTATAATTTGCTGGGTCCGTCACCTGCTTATAATGATTATGGAAACGAATAAATGTACTATTAACAGGTATATCTCATTTTACTACTTAACCCTTTTAGTAACATGCATGCTGTAAATGTTATAATGCATGGTAATCAATTCACTATATACGCCGTCACTCTTGTATATACACGGGGGATCACTACCCCATTAACGCTGATTGTAGATCCGTGTTGCGGATAATATACACTGTACACATATAATTCAGCAGGTGATGCCCGCTATTGCCGCAAACACAGAGACACCAGCATGACAAACTAACATGACACATTAACACATGGATACAGTGGTATAGCACATAGGGAGAAAAACCACAGCGAGAGGAACGCCGTTGTGCGTTTTGCTGGGTGAATGCTTTTTCAAGGCTTAACCCGATTGCCTCCGTCTGTGCCTTTTTATTTCCTTCCTCCACCTATCATGCCGCTCAAAGCCAATCATGTGGTGTGGAGGATAGATTTATTACCTGGGCTATCCGTATATTACCCGGCAATGATTTAAATACTAAGTTAATCTATTCAGCCAGTCTAAAAATCCATTAATCATAACGTATTGGAATAATATCTTTGAACAGCAAGGAAAATATCCATCAGTAATAATTCATATATAAATAGTATAGATAGGTGAAAGGTAATCAACATTAATCAATTATATATTATTAATATTAATTTAATGAATAAAAAATTATATAACAAAGATACTAAATATATGAAAAATAAAAATAAAAAGTGAAGAATAAATGTGAATATAGAAAATAAGTGTTGAAGTAAAAGTTAAAGTGCATATGGTTGAAAGAAACTAAATATTTAAGTATATAATAGTCAGCATATAAAGTGAGTGTGAAGTGAGAGAATTAATATGTGCTAGAATTAAAAAAGTGAAAATCAAATAAGAATCAACAAACTAGAAAAAAGAAAATTAAAAAATATAACTTAAGTGATGTAAATATATATGCAAAGAATTGTGTGAAGATCAGTCATATCAATATATAAATAAACCATATTAAATAAATCATAACGTGCTATACCTTATGTACTCCTAAATTAAATAAATCATAAATTATAGTGACATCAAATATGCATGATTTAATAATCGACTAAAAAATTTTATTTTTAAATAATATTATTCTATAATTATATTATATATAGTTAAATAATTATATTTATTGTGAATAATAACTCTTGTGTAATAAAATTGAATAAATAAAAATATTGAACCACTCACTCATCTTAAACAATTCATAACCTAAGAGTAACTACTAACTTGGCTGTCATCAACATTCATTCATCAGTTATGATACACATAAGACTAACCGACAACTATTGTTCTCAAGAAAAACAATAAATTAACCCATTAATATTCAGGTATTATTCATTGGCAATATTTTGAATCCTATATTATTCAGTCTAGGATAAAGATATTGTCTGAAATGGAAATTAGAGGTGATGTGATCTAATAAAAAGGCTACATAACTATTTTCCTCATTCCTCCCCATTAGGGGAGTAACAGTCCATTAGGAATATCATCTTACAGTCTAAGACAGAGGTTTAGAATATTACCAAAAATAGAAATTCTAAATGGTATAATCTTATAAAAAAGCTGCATAGCTATTTCCCTCATTCATCCCCTTAGGGGAGAGGCAGTCCATAAGAAATATCATCCTAGTTTCCCATTTGAGAAGTTCTTGATCTACATCACCTCCTCTAATACCTAGGTTGATTAGTTTCATACCATATGCTTTCAGCCCTGTTGGATTGTCATTATGATGTTGGAGGAAATGTCTTGCCACTGGAGTTAAGGGTTTGAGTCTAATCCGATCCTGTCTAGCATTACGTATAGTGCCAACATGTTCCAAAATTCGAACCTTAAGGGGCCTGATGGTTTTGCCTACATAACCTTTACCACATGGACATTCGAGATGGTAAATGACTGCTGTAGTCTTGCAGTCAATATAATCTGTAATTTCCCATCTCTTTCCATGTTTGTCCCAAAAATGATCTTTTTTAATTATATACTGACATGATCTACACTGTCCACATTTAAAGACTCCTTTCTTTGTATATAACGATGGTCTAACAGTTGTCAGATGACTGTGTACAAGTTGATCTCTCAGATTCCGTGATCTCCTCCAACTTGTTTGTACCCTAGCTGGTAATATTTTGGCTAGGTCATTGTCCGTATGCAAAATCTGCCAATGTTTTTGGAGGATTTGATTAATCTCCTTCCAATTGTTATTGAAAGTTCCAACGAATCTGATGGATTCTCCTTTTTGTTCATGAATTTTTGGAGTTAAGAGAGAGTCCCTAGGGTATTGTTCAATTTCTTTCACTGCTCTTTTAATCATGGTCTTGCTATAACCCCTTCTTTCTAACCTCTCACGTGTTTCATTTTTCCTTACATTGAACACTTCTGATTGTGAGCAGTTCCTTTTCACCCGTAATAATTCCCCTTTGGGTATCGCCTTGATGGTGGCAGGTAGATGGGCACTCGTACTGTGTAATACACTATTAGTTGCAGTACTTTTCCTATAAATATCAGTAGTTAGTCTGCTATCCTCACCCACTTGTATAGTAAGATCAAGGAAATGTATCTCTCTTTGATTCATCTCCATAGATAGTTTCAAATTCATGTTGTTGGTATTCAGGATGTCTATAAATTTCTCACATAACTGTCGTTCTCCATCCCACACTATTAGAATGTCATCTATGTACCGTAAGTACAAGAGGATGTGGTCAGTGTAATTTCATATACTTCGCTGAAGACCGTCTCCCGCTCCCACCACCCCAGGTAGAGGTTGGCATATGTAGGGGCACAAGCTGTGCCCATAGCCATTCCTCTTACCTGGAGATAGTGGTGCTCATTGCAGATGAAGTAGTTTTTCTTCAAAACGAAGTCTAATAATGTCAATAGGAATTCATTAAATTCACAATGTACTTCCATATCAAGGAAGTATTTGGATGCTCCTATTCCTTTATCGTGGTCTATACTGGTATATAGACTTTCAACATCGCAAGTCACTAACCATACTCCAGGTTGAACTACCAGGTCTTGCAATTTTCGAAGGACATCCATAGTGTCCCTAGTGTAGGATGGTAACGTGAGGACATGTCTTCTAAGGTGCTGATCAACGAAAATACTAGCTCTTTCTGTCAAGCTTTGAACCCCTGAGACAATTGGTCTGCCTGGGGGAACCTTGTCATTTTTATGTATTTTGGGTAGTAAGTAAAGGGTTGGTATTTTGGGGTTGTTAACTTCCAAAAAGTTTCCATCTTTTTTGCTAATAACGCCATTGTTTAAGGCTTCTGAAATCATCAGGTTGTATTGATTAAGAAAATGTTTAGTAGGGTTGAATATTAATCGTTTGTAACATCCATCATCATTAAGATGTTTATTCAACTCTTCTGTGTACATGTTTCTAGGCCACAACACTAAATTCCCCCCTTTGTCCGATGGCTTAATGATTGTATCTTGCCATTCCATCATTTCTTTTATAGCTTCTCTTTCTCCTCTAGTAGTATTATTATTGGATATGAAATGATGTTTAGATCTATGAAATAGTTGATCTAAATCTCTAGATACAAGATCTTGATACACCTTAACCACAGGGCATATTTTGAAATCAGGGTAAAAGGTTGATTTTTTCTTTATTCTATTCTTGTCATATGGCTCCACTCTATTAGTTCGTGAGGGATCAGTTTCTTGTTCCAATTCTTCCAATATTGCTACATATGGATAATCCTCTGATGTTAGGTGATTAGATGATGGTATATTATCTTCATTCTGATGTTTGTGATTGGCAAAGAATTTTTTTAAAAGGATTTTTCTAGTAAATAGATTCAAATATTTTTCACAATCAAACCTATCCATCCTTTGTGTCGGTGAGTAAGAGAGACCTTTTTGTAGTATATTGATTTGATCTTCTGTGAGGATCTTATCCAAGAGATTGATAATTTTAAGTGAATCATCTCCTTTACACTCCAATGATGATGGATTCACAATCATTTCCTCTGTTTTCTCTGTTCTCTTGGATCTTCCCTCCAATCTCTCATGTCTCTTTTTCTTACTCCTCCTCTTGCCCCTCCGAATTTTGTATTTTCCATTTCTGAACCATCTCTTCTTCCCCCCGGGGTTTTGCCTAAAAAATCCCGTCTATGTTGAGCATGGGAATTGTCCTTACTTGTGCCCTCCCCTTCTGAGGAATCAATATCCGATGTGGTATAGTTTAGAGTATTGGATGTTCTTTTATTTCTATAATTAGTGTTCCACCTATAAACTCTATTCTGTAGATAGTAATTTTTATCTCTATAGAATTTCCTCTGTTTTATTTCTATAACCTCTTGTTCAGATTCATCAACCTCTTTTTTATATTTCTCATATACTTGTTGAAATTTGTCCAGAGATTCAAAGTTCTTAAGTTTCTCTCCAAGGACAGTGATTTCTTGTGCAGTTTGACTCAGAGTTAACTCATCGTGTTTAATTAATACTTTAATTAATTCTTTTGAGCAATTCGATAAAATATTTTCCCACTCCATTTTTAGTTCATCATTAATCAAATCAAAGGATGGGAATAATTTTATCCGTAGCCCTCTAGGGATCATGTAATTTCTGAGGTAGTTGTCAAATGTTGTTTTATTCCAAAGTGTTTTATTTTGTTTCATCATCAATTGTTTTAATACAAATAAATTCTCTGACCAATTTTTATTATTTTGGTTGTCTCTCTGGAATAGTCCCAAAGATCATTTCCATATTATTCCTAAGTTTCTCTTGTCTGTCCTCTAGATCTTTTCTTAGGCTAAATAGAGACATTGTAATAGATCTGGACAATCGGGAAAATAGACAAATACCTAATATTTATGATAATGTCTCATATATTCTGAAATCACCAATATTCTATAATCATATACTGTGCTAGTGAATGTTAGAAAGGTTGGGACCAACCGTATAAATACTTAAAAAAAACAAAATTATCCACTGCACCAGTATTTATTTTATATATAAATCTGGTAAAATAACCAGATAACAAACCCCTGATTTCAACTCATATATCTATGATTTTAATGTGGCTCATAAATGTTATTCTACGGGGGTGCAGCCCTTAAGACAACTAACAACAACGTTCAAAAAATGGAGAGAGGGAAAGGAGTTGTCTTGTTTGGGGCGCACAATACATAAATGGTATGAATATTAAAAATTAACTTTTATTATTTGCAAGATAAAAAAATAAGGAAAAAGACAGCAAAATATTAAAACTTCCTATATACGTGTAAACATAAATTGTGAGGACATTGTAATACACTAAATGTGATTAAAACAGTTCTCGTTCTTGTGTTTCTTCCCTAAGGTCTTAAATCAGTGTAAGCTGTTAATCATGAGTCTAATCAAAAAAAGTATCCACCTGTAGATGTAGCTAAAGAGATCAAGATACTATGTTACTTAAATAGTCACAGAATGTAGCTACCTATAATGTGTCAATTCCAATGTGGCTTGTTTTTAAACTCAGGCTAGATTAATTCATAACAGCACAAATGCTCCATATAGTTTCAGTAAGTATACAATATAACGGTAGTGAGCACAATGCTGAAATTAAAGTCTGTAAGCGTGCCACTTGTATAGTTCGTCAGTGTATAACAATTAGATCCTTCTCAATTATAAAAGGAGATATGGGCCAGCTACAATTTGCTGGGTCCGTCACCTGCTTATAATGATTATGGAAACGAATAAATGTACTATTAACAGGTATATCTCGTTTTACTACTTATCCCTTTTAGTAACATTCATGCTGTAAATGTTATAATGCATGGTAATCAATTCACTATATACGCCGTCACTCTTGTATATACACGGGGGATCACTACCCCATTAACGCTGATTGTAGATTCGTGTTGCGGATAATATACACTGTACACATATAATTCAGCAGGTGATGCCTGCTATTGCCGCAAACACAGAGACACCAGCATGACAAACTAACATGACACATTAACACATGGATAAAGTGGTATAGCACATAGGGAGAGAAACCACAGCGAGAGGAACGCCGTTGTGCGTTTTGCTGGGTGAATGCTTTTTCAAGGCTTAACCCGATTGCCTCCGTCTGTGCCTTTTTATTTCCTTCCTCCACCTATCATGCCGCTCAAAGCCAATCATGTGGTGTGGAGGATAGATTTATTACCTGGGCTATCCGTATATTACCCGGCAATGATTTAAATACTAAGTTAATCTATTCAGCCAGTCTAAAAATCCATTAATCATAACGTATTGGAATAATATCTTTGAACAGCAAGGAAAATATCCATCAGTAATAATTCATATATAAATAGTATAGATAGGTGAATGGTAATCAACATTAATCAATTATATATTATTAATATTAATTTAATGAATAAAAAATTATATAAAAAAGATACTAAATATATGAAAAATAAAAATAAAAAGTGAAGAATAAATGTGAATATAGAAAATAAGTGTTGAAGTAAAAGTTAAAGTGCATATGGTTGAAAGAAACTAAATATTTAAGTATATAATAGTCAGCATATAAAGTGAGTGTGAAGTGAGAGAATTAATATGTGCTAGAATTAAAAAAGTGAAAATCAAATAAGAATCAACAAACAAACTAGAAAAAAGAAAATTAAAAAATATAACTTAAGTGATGTAAATATATATGCAAAGAATTGTGTGAAGATCAGTCATATGAATATATAAATAAACCATATTAAATAAATCATAACGTGCTATACCTTATGTACTCCTATATTAAATAAATTATAAATTATAGTGACATCAAATATGCATGATTTAATAATCGACTAAAAAAATTATTTTCAAATAATATTATTCTATAATTATATATAGTTAAATAATTATATTTATTGTGAATAATAACTCTTGTGTAATAAAATTGAATAAATAAAAATATTGAACCACTCACTCATCTTAAACAAATCATAACCTAAGAGTAACTACTAACTTGGCTGTCATCAACATTCATTCATCAGTTATGATACACATAAGACTAACCGACAACTATTGTTCTCAAGAAAAACAATAAATTAACCCATTAATATTCAGGTATTATTCATTGGCAATATTTTGAATCCTATATTATACAGTCTAGGATAAAGATATTGTCTGAAATGGAAATTAGAGGTGATGTGATCTAATAAAAAGGCTACATACCTATTTTCCTCATTCCTCCCCATTAGGGGAGTAACAGTCCATTAGGAATATCATCTTACAGTCTAAGACAGAGGTTTAGAATATTACCAAAAATAGAAATTCTAAATGGTATAATCTTATAAAAAAGCTGCATAGCTATTTCCCTCATTCATCCCCTTAGGGGAGAGGCAGTCCATAAGAAATATCATCCTAGTTTCCCATTTGAGAAGTTCTTGATCTACATCACCTCCTCTAATACCTAGGTTGATTAGTTTCATACCATATGCTTTCAGCCCTGTTGGATTGCCATTATGATGTTGGAGGAAATGTCTTGCCACTGGAGTTAAGGGTTTGAGTCTAATCCGATCCTGTCTAGCATTACGTATAGTGCCAACATGTTCCAAAATTCGAACCTTAAGGGGCCTGATGGTTTTGCCTACATAACCTTTACCACATGGACATTCGAGATGGTAAATGACTGCTGTAGTCTTGCAGTCAATATAATCTGTAATTTCCCATCTCTTTCCATGTTTGTCCCAAAAATGATCTTTTTTAATTATATACTGACATGATCTACACTGTCCACATTTAAAGACTCCTTTCTTTGTATATAACGATGGTCTAACAGTTGTCAGATGACTGTGTACAAGTTGATCTCTCAGATTCCGTGATCTCCTCCAACTTGTTTGTACCCTAGCTGGTAATATTTTGGCTAGGTCATTGTCCGTATGCAAAATCTGCCAATGTTTTTGGAGGATTTGATTAATCTCCTTCCAATTGTTATTGAAAGTTCCAACGAATCTGATGGATTCTCCTTTTTGTTCATGAATTTTTGGAGTTAAGAGAGAGTCCCTAGGGTATTGTTCAATTTCTTTCACTGCTCTTTTAATCATGGTCTTGCTATAACCCCTTCTTTCTAACCTCTCACGTGTTTCATTTTTCCTTACATTGAACACTTCTGATTGTGAGCAGTTCCTTTTCACCCGTAATAATTCCCCTTTGGGTATCGCCTTGATGGTGGCAGGTAGATGGGCACTTGTACTGTGTAATACACTATTAGTTGCAGTACTTTTCCTATAAATATCAGTAGTTAGTCTGCTATCCTCACCCACTTGTATAGTAAGATCAAGGAAATGTATCTCTCTTTGATTCATCTCCATAGATAGTTTCAAATTCATGTTGTTGGTATTCAGGATGTCTATAAATTTCTCACATAACTGTCGTTCTCCATCCCACACTATTAGAATGTCATCTATGTACCGTAAGTACAAGAGGATGTGGTCAGTGTAATTTTCATACACTTCGCTGAAGACCGTCTCCTGCTCCCACCACCCCAGGTAGAGGTTGGCATATGTAGGGGCACAAGCTGTGCCCATAGCCGTTCCTCTCACCTGGAGATAGTGGTGCTCATTGCAGATGAAGTAGTTTTTCTTCAAAACGAAGTCTAATAATGTCAATAGGAGTTAATTAAATTCACAATGTACTTCCATATCAAGGAAGTATTGGGATGCTCCTATTCCTTTATCATGGTCTATACTGGTATATAGACTTTCAACATCGCAAGTCACTAACCATACTCCAGGTTGAACTACCAGGTCTTGCAATTTTCGAAGGACATCCATAGTGTCCCTAGTGTAGGATGGTAACGTGAGGACATGTCTTCTAAGGTGCTGATCAATGAAAATACTAGCTCTTTCTGTCAAGCTTTGAACCCCTGAGACAATTGGTCTGCCTGGGGGAACCTTGTCATTTTTATGTATTTTGGGTAGTAAGTAAAGGGTTGGTATTTTGGGGTTGTTAACTTGCAAAAAGTTTCCATCTTTTTTGCTAATAACACCATTGTTTAAGGCTTCTGAAATCATCAGGTTGTATTGATTAAGAAAATGTTTAGTAGGGTTGAATATTAATCGTTTGTAACGTCCATCATCATTAAGATGTTTATTCAACTCTTCTATGTACATGTTTCTAGGCCACAACACTAAATTCCCCCCTGAGTGAGTGAGTGAGTGGTTCAATATTTTTATTTATTCAATTTTATTACACAAGAGTTATTATTCACAATAAATATAATTATTTAACTATATATAATATAATTATAGAATAATATTATTTGAAAATAAAAAAATTTTTAGTCGATTATTAAATCATGCATATTTGATGTCACTATAATTTATGATTTATTTAATTTAGGAGTACATAAGGTATAGCACGTTATGATTTATTTAATATGGTTTATTTATATATTGATATGACTGATCTTCACACAATTCTTTGCATATATATTTACATCACTTAAGTTATATTTTTTAATTTTCTTTTTTCTAGTTTGTTTGTTGATTCTTATTTGATTTTCACTTTTTTAATTCTAGCACATATTAATTCTCTCACTTCACACTCACTTTATATGCTGACTATTATATACTTAAATATTTAGTTTCTTTCAACCATATGCACTTTAACTTTTACTTCAACACTTATTTTCTATATTCACATTTATTCTTCACTTTTTATTTTTATTTTTCATATATTTAGTATCTTTTTTATATAATTTTTTATTCATTAAATTAATATTAATAATATATAATTGATTAATGTTGATTACCATTCACCTATCTATACTATTTATATATGAATTATTACTGATGGATATTTTCCTTGCTGTTCAAAGATATTATTCCAATACGTTATGATTAATGGATTTCTAGACTGGCTGAATAGATTAACTTAGTATTTAAATCATTGCCGGGTAATATACGGATAGCCCAGGTAATAAATCTATCCTCCACACCACATGATTGGCTTTGAGCGGCATGATAGGTGGAGGAAGGAAATAAAAAGGCACAGACGGAGGCAATTGGGTTAAGCCTTGAAAAAGCATTCACCCAGCGAAACGCACGACGGCGTTCCTCTCGCTGTGGTTTCTCTCCCTATGTGCTATACCACTGTATCCATGTGTTAATGTGTCATGTTAGTTTGTCATGCTGGTGTCTCTGTGTTTGCGGCAATAGCGGGCATCACCTGCTGAATTATATGTGTACAGTGTATATTATCCGCAACACGGATCTACAATCAGCGTTAATGGGGTAGTGATCCCCCGTGTATATACAAGAGTGACGGCGTATATAGTGAATTGATTACCATGCATTATAACATTTACAGCATGCATGTTACTAAAAGGGATAAGTAGTAAAATGAGATATACCTGTTAATAGTACATTTATTCGTTTCCATAATCATTATAAGCAGGTGACGGACCCAGCAAATTATAGCTGGCCCATATCTCCTTTTATAATTGAGAAGGATCTAATTGTTATACACTGACGAACTATACAAGTGGCACGCTTACAGACTTTAATTTCAGCATTGTGCTCACTACCGTTATATTGTATACTTACTGAAACTATATGGAGCATTTGTGCTGTTATGAATTAATCTAGCCTGAGTTTAAAAACAAGCCACATTGGAATTGACACATTATAGGTAGCTACATTCTGTGACTATTTAAGTAACATAGTATCTTGATCTCTTTAGCTACATCTACAGGTGGATACTTTTTTTGATTAGACTCATGATTAACAGCTTACACTGATTTAAGACCTTAGGGAAGAAACACAAGAATGAGAACTGTTTTAATCACATTTAGTGTATTACAATGTCCTCACAATTTATGTTTACACGTATATAGGAAGTTTTAATATTTTGCTGTCTTTTTCCTTATTTTTTTATCTTGCAAATAATAAAAGTTAATTTTTAATATTCATACCATTTATGTATTGTGCGCCCCAAACAAGACAACTCCTTTCCCTCTCTCCATTTTTTCAACAATAATAATAAGAGGCGCTGCTCAAATATAAATAATTGGTCTCAGCACTCTGTCCTATTCGTAACGCATTTCCCCGCCTCCTAATCGGCGGCTTCCTCAGACGAAAAAAACGTAATAATCCATACTCACACAGGAGCCTGTTTTTATATCACTCCCATCATGGCTCTATTACGTGCATCTGTCATCACAGTTGATGCATATTTCACATTCCTCCTGCTTTCATTAGCCGGATGCAGACCATATTTGGCTCTCCTATTCTCTAAGTCTTGTGTTCCAGCAGCCATGACTATCTTGCTTCTATATGCGTTCCAGCAGCCATTATGTTTAGACTTTTAATACATTCCGGTTATGAATGATTAGGAGGCGGGGAAACGCGTTATGAATAGGACAGAGTGCTGAGACCACACACAGCCAGCCTGCAATCCATGCTGTGAAGGAGTGAGAGATCTGCTACCATAAAGGTGGAGACCATACACAGCCAGCCTGTAATCCACGCTTAGGAGGAGTAAGATATCTGCTCCCAAAGGTGGAGAATATTCCACTAAGTGGAAACAATATAATAGGCTATTGTAGCCAATCTGCGGGCTACAGAGAAAGGTGGGAGAATACTCTCTAAAGGAGGTGTGGATCATTTAAAATCATTTCCCTCTCCAGACTGCACTGTGGAGACTCTGGCAGCAGATTGAGAGGAGGATGAATAAGTATTGGTTGGATATACTCCATGAACCTGGACAGCGAACAATTAGTATCATTTTGTATATAGTAAGGAAGACCGCAGAAACAACGCGGGATAAGCTTTATGTGGTAACTATCAAAAATGATAAGTAATAAGCATGCTTAGTTACTAACATTGGATCCTACTAACCTTATTGGATTGGACTGAGACTACTAATTACTACTAATTGGATTGGCCATTATTGGCAACAGATACTAATTATTAATAATAAAAGATTGCGGTTAATGTGGCTAAGTGGTATATATTGAATATATTGAATGTATTGGTTTTAATAAGACTAATATTCATTATGTGATCTATGTATGTGCATGTCAATTATATGGCCTTTTGGATTTAAACAATAGAAAGGACTATTAACTTAATAAAAACATTTTCTAACAACTTTGAAAATTTCTAATAAATTATTTATATTTGAGCAGCGCCTCTTATTATTATTATTGTTTCTGTATGGATCTTTATTTGGATGTAATATTAGCAAACATCCATTAATAGAGGCAGCAGCTCAAATATTGTTGACCTTTTCAGGTGGACCGAGCGCCAAGTAAAATAATTATTTTTAGACTCTCATCGGCGGCTGCTGCTCCCACTGCGGGAGCCATCTTCCGGCTCCCGCAGTGGGTAATGGGAGAGACGTCATGAGTAATGACGTCTCTCCCATGCAAAGTGGCCGGAGGAGCTGTTAGTGGCGGGACCAGGAGCGGGGGTTTCAAGTAAGTGATTTTTTTTTAATTTTTATTACGTCTCTCTACTGGGGGGGGGGAATTACTGGGGGCACTACCAGGGGGGTATTACTACAGGGGGCACTACCAGGGCGGGATTACTACAGGGGGCACTAAAAGGGGGGATTACCACTGGGTGTGCTACCAGGAGGGGATTACTACTGGGGCACTAAAAGGGGGGATTACCACTGGGGGAACTACCAGGGGGGGTTACTACAGGGGGCACTACCAGGGGGGGATTACTACAGGGGGCACTAAAAGGGGGGATTACCACTGGGTGTACTACCAGAAGGGGATTACTACTGGGGCACTAAAAGGGGGGATTACCACTGGGGGAACTACCAGGGGGGATTACTACTGGGGGCACTAAAAGGGGGGGATTACCACTGGGGGCACTACCAGGGGGGATTACTACTGGGGGCACTAAAAGGGGGGATTACCACTGGGGGCACTACCAGGGGAGGTTACTACAGGGGGCACAACCAGGGAGAATTACTACTGGGGGCACTACCAGCTGCTGCATTTCCCACCCTAGGCTTATACTCGAGTCAATAAGTTTTCCCATTTTTTTGTGGTGAAAGTAGGTACCTCAGCTTATATTTGGGTCGACTTATACTCGAGTATATACGGTAGTAAGATCCCCATGGTATATATGAAAAATAGCTAATAAAGGATTTGGGGATTTCCGTAGTGGAGATAAAACAGGACAAGACCAGAACATATGTAATAGGGAACCTATTTGGCCACAATGACAGCAACATTGATTCGTAACCGATGGCCATATAACATGTAATTTCTCTGGCGTTAGATACAGTCTATGAAGAACTAATCAAATAACTCTGGCGCTTATCAATGTTAACTTAAACTAAATCTTTTTTTTTTACCAATAACCAATAACTATTTTCATCTGCATAGACCTTAATGAGCTTGCGAATACTCATTGAATGATCAAGACTATAGGAACTAACAGCAGGACTCTGCGCTAATAGAAAAAAATTTATTGTTGTGAAATGGCAGAAAATGAATATGGTCAGGACTCGACTGACAGCTGGCTCTAATCTGTATACCTAAGGCAGCTTCAAGCTGAGCCGCGGCACAACCCCTCCAGGACTGAGATCATTTTTGACGGGGTGAGCATTACTCTAGATTCTGGCATATCCAGAGTCATTTACAACTTCTTACCCTCTCGGGACAGAGACTTCATTGTGGAGTGGGTAATCATTTGGTTGCCTATACGATAAAACGTTGTTATTATACAGTGCCTGTCACTTGTGGATTTTACACAGCATATATTAGTGTACGGAATCAGGTTATTAAGTCTGGACATTCCATCAGCAAAAGGATTCAAGAGTCTAATTGTTTCAATATATAATTTTTATTATGCATTCCAGTTGATTGATGAATAACAATTGGAGATGTAATGATATTTTAAGTTCATAATGTGCAACATTCTTAGATAATTGTTGTAACAGTGATATTAAACTAAAAGTTAATATTTATGTATTTATAATCGAATCCTGACCATAATAATTTTCTGCCATTTCACAAAAATATATATTTTTTCTATTAGTGCAGAGTCCTGCTGTTAGTTCCTACAGTCTATGAAGAAGTTTATAAAATTGTTCAACATGAGAAACACATTTAGATAAACGAAAACATGTACTAAATACTGAATTCCAATCTTCTTCAGTAAGTGAACAAGACAGATTTCACTAAAGAGGAGAATTTAGGAGGTTTCTGCGCAATAATAGCATACCACCAAGTTATACCCCCTTTATATGAAACTTTAACAACCTTACTATATAAGTATCTAGGGACAGCAGAGCCGTAACTAGACTTTTTGGTGCCATGTGCCAGAAAGAGCGTTGGCGCCCCCTCATTTTTCAAGGGGACATAATGCACCCAAAAAAGGGCCATGGCTTCATGGGGATGGGCCAGCGAAGAGATAGGAGATGCCAGGAGATGCTGGGGATGAAATAAGAGGAAGCTACAAGCAAGAATGATAATAAACACAAATTTGACAGCCACAAACAGCGCCCCCTGCCCTGTGGTGCCCTGTGCAATGGTACCAGCCGCACTACCCTAGCTATGGCCCTGAGGGACAGTAAATACTGTGTGAGGAGCATGTGTAGAACTAAATAGCCAGTGGTGCAATTTAGATATTTCTAAAAATCTTTGGCTGATATAGAAAACTTCTCCCCGATCTGAGTAAAGGAGAACATAGTGCCATCTAATATTACATCATGTAAATAGATTACTCCCTGGGCTTTCCAATTATCAAATTGTAAATTAGGAATGAGGGATGCACTTCTTCTAAGGAAAGGTTAGTAGAAGGTAAAATAACATCCTCCATTTTGGAAACCACCTCATCCCACGCTTTATGGGTGGATGAAACTGACACCAGACCGGAGAACCGCTGTGGATTGATAGACTGGGGTAATCATAGTAGATCTGTTAAGGGGAATGGGGAAATCAAGTTCTTTTCCAAACAGACCCACATTTTAGGGTTTTCCTGAACAAACCAATCTCCTATCTGACTCAGTAGACATGTTAATTGATAAGACCTTAAATCTGGACATGCTAACCTACCTTCCAATTTAGGAACTGACAATGTTCTTCTGGCCAGTCTAGGTTTCTTTGTTTTCCAAACATAATGCTGCATCAAATTTATTTTGTAAATATTTTGGGACCAGAACAGGAATTGTCCTAAATAAATAAAGCAGCTTATACGCCCCATCCATGAGACCTCTTGCATCATCCAGTCCTTTAACAGCAAGGTTGAGCACAATAGGGGAAGATAGTTGCAGGAGAATAAATCGGCATCTCTCGGTGTAATTTGAATCCCGAAATATTTAAGACTTCTATCCTGCCAAACATAGGAATATGTAGCTCTGAGCATTGTCAATAGACTTGGGGCTTGGGGGGAGATTAATCGGAAGAGCCTCCATTTTAGAGGTATTTGATTTATAGTAAGAAACTAGATAGTATTCTTCTAATACTGTAAGCAAATGTGGCAAACTAGATGTGGGGTCAGTTAGAGTTAGCAGTATGTCGTTTGCAAATAAGCACATTTTGTAACTCATACCGGAGAACACTGGACCTTGAATAGTTGTTTTGGATCAGATAGTCTCAGCAAGAGGTTCTATGGCAAGTGTAAAAATTAAGGGTGATAACAGACAACCTTGACGGGTGCCATTAGATATAGAAAACCTGGAGGAGATTACGCCATTGACAAATACACTATATGACGGATTGGAATACAAAGCCATTATAGAGGTTAAGGCTCTATTACAAATTACAAATCGTCTCAGTACTGCAGTCAGGTATCCCTAGTGAAGCCTGTCAAATGCCTTCTCTGCATCTAAAGAAAGTAACAACAATGGTTCACCAGTATTTGAGAAGGCCTCCACCAAGTCTATAACATGCCTAGTACTGTCTAGGGATTGCCGGCTAAGAACAAAACCCACCTGGTCCTAATGAATTAGATAAGGGAGCAACAGATTCAATCTATTAGCTATAAGTTTGGCATAGAGTTTAACATCAGAATTTAATAATGCTATTGGGCGATAATTAGGGATCAAAGTAGGGTTCTTCCCTGGTATAGGGAACGCTACTATCCACTCTTCCAGCATCTCTTTGAGGAAAAAACCCCTCTCAGAGACCTTGTTGAAAAGTCGAACCAAAATAGGGGTTAATGTATCCTTAAACTCACTATAAAATTTGTTTATATATCCATCAGGACCAGGGGCTTTATCTAATGGTAAAGAGTCAATAACCATACCCACCTCTTCTACTGACCATGGTTCATCTAAAGACTGAACAGATGTTTCATCCAACAAAGGTAACTGTATAGTATTTTGAAATTTAGCAATACCCATCGGAGTTGGTTGTGGTACTTGGGGATCCTCTGCCAAGTTATAGAGTTTGGAATAGTAATCTGCTAATGCATTCGCTATTTCCAGAGGATCAGTTCTTTTAGTCCCTACAGTATTAAAAACAGCTCGGGTTCTCTCTCTTGCCAATTTCCCCCTCAACTTCCGCGCTAATAATCTCCCGGCCCTATCGCCATAAACATAAAATTTCTGTGTCAATTTAAAAATAGTTTTGTGCACCTCCTTTAGGGCTAATACATTCTGTTCATTGCCTTAAGAAGTTCACGATATAATTTAGCATTGAGAGGACAGTTTTTATGTCTAGATTCCAGATCTGCCAACTTAAGTTCCAGATCCACTTGATGTTTAATAGCGGCCTTCTTAAGTCATGCGCAGATTGAATTGCGGAACCTCGCACAACGATGTGTCCTCTGGTTTATTAGTCTCTAAATACATTGTGTCAGAAAAATATTTTGTTTAGCTTCTAAGTCATTTAATATATGGTCACCAAGACGACAAGGTCTGGGAGGGAATTTAATTAAACCTACATCCCAAAACAATACTAGAGCTGAATAATCAGACCATGTAATAGGCAGGATAGAAGCCCTTTTTATCTGCTGCAACGTCCATTTATCATCAAGAGCTAAATCGATCTGCAAATAGCAGTGGTGTACATGTGAGTAAAATGTATAGTCTCTGGATGAGGGATTCTTTGCCCTCCAAATATCATATAGGTCATACTCAAGTAAAATCGGCTAAACAGATGAGAATGATCTCTGGCAGTTTAAGGACGTACTTTACATGTAGGGGTAGATTTGTCCATAGCCAAATCTAGGACCATATTAAAGTCCCTTAAAATGATAACTGATCCTTTACAATATTTTTGGATGGTAGTGCAAAATTTCCTACAGAATAAGACTTGTTTGGTATTCGGGGCGTAAATAGTAGCAATTGTAATGACCCGATCCTCCAGTTTCCCAATCAGAATAAGAAAGCGGCCATTAGGATCTGTAATTTGTTCATCCAACCAGAGGCGGATTTAGACATCATGGGGCCCTAAGCAAGACACCGAATTAGGGCCCCCCTTACCCAGCCAGAAACTTACTCTGGGTCCAGCACTGGTGGAGCCGCGGCCTCGTCCCAGATCCATTATGGGCAGTGCTGTGTGTCTCCTCTTTACCATGGTATGGCTGTGCAGCTGTACAGGGATACATGCAGAGGATGTCACAGTCCCTGACTATCTCTTCACTCAGACAGGCTCCTCAGCTTGATTACACAGAATGTGTGGGGCCAGACGCACTGAGCCTGTGCAAAAAATATTATGGAGACAGCCACACTACAGTGTCGCTGAACTAAAGGGTGATGATTGATCATCATCCTTCATATTATCCAGGGACAGAACTTCAACCGTGGCTCTTGGAGGCAAGATCCCCCACAAACCCATCCCCCTATCACCATTGGTAGCATGATTTTCAAACCTGGCAACAAGATCCCTCACACTCAAAAATATGTGTTATTCTTGTTTAAAAAATAATGTTCTTACCTTAATGCTTCTATATCAGTACACAGACTAGTTTAACTGTCAAACCACTTACAGTTTACAAATAACAGTTAAAATAATTTTTGGATGGTTACACTTCAGTAAATATAATGACAGCTTACTGTACCTCATTTTAAAACCCTATGTATGTGGTACCCCCAAGTTTGTTCCCAAATAGGGGTCCCCCAATATTTTTTTTATGTATGTACACATAGATATACTGCAGTCCCATTCCACATAATAGGCAGGTATAGTGAACTTCGACTGACCTTGCTCTCCCTGAACCCCACTGAGCATGTGCAGACAGGGAGGTAGAAACTGCCCCTTGGTCAGCGACCCATTTTGGAGGGGAAATCCTGCCCCATTGATTGGTAGCCTGGGTGTCCAGGCAGAGATCCCTGTAGGCGGCCTGTTGCTGGGTCCCCTCTGTCCACTCATAGATGCCGGACCGACAGGGAGGAGATTGAGGGACAGTTTATATAATACCTTTCTCAGGCTCTCAGTGCTGAGTCTGGGGAGAATTTCTGAAGAATGATTGTCTGTGAGGAGTCTGGGAGAAATTTCTGTAGAAAGAGTCTGGGAAGAATTTCTGGAAAAAAGGATTGTCTGTGAGGATTTGTCTGGGGAGTGCCCCTGGATCTGTGAAAAGAGGGGTGCTGTAACCCTTTTATTTGCCCTGGATTACAAATACTGCACTTGGTGCTGGCTGTAAAGAGTGTCTGTGGAGTGTCCCTGGATCTGTACAAATAGGGGAGCAGTAACCCCTCTCATTTACCCTGGATTACAAATACTGCACCTGGTATGCTGTCTGTAATGAGTTGCTGTGGAGTGCCCTTGGAGCTGTAAAAACAAGGATGCTATAACTTTAATGTTGCCCTGGATTACAATTACCAGACTTCATATTAGCCCGAAAGGCTACCTATCCAATCTGCCAGGGGAGGTGCTCTGATGCTGGATGTGAGTCCCTGGAGGAAGCTTGCCTGGGGATTTGCATAGAGCACCCTGCTTTGGAAGAAGCCCCCTCTGAATAAAGGACTGCCTTCCTAAGTGCCTGTTATCAGGAGTCACTGCATATGGTAGCCTGCGCATGCTGGGAGAGAAAAGGATCTGTCTGGGAAGGAGGTCTCATCGCTCCATCGTCGCGGATGAAGCCCCAGCTGAGGAAAGGTCCCGCCTGTGACGAAAACCCTGCTGGCACCCGCATGGGCAGAAGAAAAGACAGCCCCAGAGGAAGAGTGCTTCAGGACCCCTCCTGCTGCTGTGTTTGTTTGCTGGACAGAGCCCCTGTGGAAAGGGATTTTGCACCTGTTGCTCCTTGTAAAATACCTGCCGGAGGTCTGCAGCTGGGAGCTCTGGTGCGGTGCCTAGCAACCCAGAGTTGCCCCGGACATCAGAGGAGGCTGAATAGCCACTGCCAGGGGTGAGATCATACCAAAACTTCCCTATACTCTGTCTCTCCACAGCTCCTATCTTCCCTCCATTAAGGCCCTGCCCCTCTGTACACCTATCCTATCTGGGTCCCCTGGGTTTATTGCATTATCCTTTACCTTGTGGCTAAACATGATTAGGCTGGGAGACTAGGTTTGTGTAAAAGCTGGGACCGGTTAGTCTCCCACACAACTGGGTGTAGAAAGGGGTAATAGTGTTTTAAATTAGGTAAAGTGTGTGTGTAGTGATGAAATAGGGGGGAAGTAACAGATAGGTCACCCCCCTCTTTTCCCCAAGAGTTGCATTGGTGGTCATTTACTTTCCTGTGAACCTCTGGCTCATGTCCAGGAGGGGACCTGCCTTATGGGTGTCAGCTCATGTCCGATGCCACTGTGGGTGATGTACAAAGTATTTTATGTCTAGCTTTAAAGTAAATGTAATGCCATGTGATATGTATTTGGCTCTGTTTACTGTTTGACTCGTGTGTTAGCTAAAGTGGTTGGTAGTGGCCCTCCGTGGCCCTTTATCTGTTATAGCACTCTGTAAAGCTGTTCACTGCGTTATTATTGTCAATGCTGATTAATATTTTGCTTGCATGAAATGTTTGAACCTTTACTGATATTGGGGTTAATATAAATTGTCTCTTATACACTGCTTGGCCCGGTATCCATTTCAAAGTCCATTCATGCTGCTGTAATTTATATTACTTGTGCTGTCATCTCCTTAGCAAAAGATGTATGCTTACTGTGAATCTGTTGCTTTGTCAATTCCCGTGATGTAATGTACATTACTTGTTTATTTAGCCCTGTGTAACCCCGGCTGGCAATTCTGGTAGTAAAAGTTGCATTATTGTGCTTGGGCCATTTACTCTGCGTGAACTGTTAGCCGTTACAGCTGGAGAACTACAAGTACCAGCCTAACTTGCGTGTGCTTTATTGAGCTCAGGCCATATACTCTACATGAACTGTTAGCCGTTACAGCCAGAGAACTACAAGTACCAGCCTAACTTGCATGTGCTTTATTGGGCTTGGGCCATTTACTCTGCGTGAACTGTTAGCCGTTACAGCTGGAGAACTACAAGTACCAGCCTAATTTGCATGTGCTTTATTGTGCTTGGGCCATTTACTCTGCATGAACTGTTAGCCGTTACAGCTGAAGAACTACAAATACCAGCCTAACTTGCATGTGCTTTATTGTGCTTGGGCCATTTACTCTGTGTGAACTGTTAGCCGTTACAGCCGGAGAACTACAAGTACAAGCTTGGCCTGCATGTTTTGTTTTCCCACGTTATTCCTCAGCAAAAAGGGAGCGTTAACACAGACTGTATTTTTAAACTATAGGCTGCTGGTGCACTACTGATATAAGCCTAACCTGCATGTGTTTTTCCCACGTTTTTCTCAGCAAAAAGGGAGCATTAATACAGACTGTATTTCACAGCTATAGACTGCAGGAGCACCATTGATTCAAGCTAGACCAACAGGTTTCACATTTAGGTCTCTAATTTTTTTTGGTAAAGTTCTGCAGGAATTGTGGTTCTTGTAGTTTACACATGCTTGCCAGCTGGGGTCACCGGTAGATGAAGGGGAGGTAATAAATAAACACCTTGTCATCGAATAGTGTAATTTATTTCATTCCATATGTATATGGTAAATATCTTCTGTCATTTGTTGTTAAATATTAACAAATAATAAAATTGCGTTGCACCTTCCCTCCTAACTGGTCATTGTGTCTGCAAAAGGGGAATTCAGGCTTGCCTCTCTGTCACGGTGTGTCCTATCTGAACACGGGGAAATCGGCCACCGAAGCAATCCGAACACACCTGAACCTGGTGCTAGTGGTGCAGCACTGTACAAACCAGTCAGTACATCACATGTATACCTCCCAACTTTGCTGTGAGTGTGTATGGATGACCTCGATAAGGGGGCGGAGCCTCAGGAAAGAGGGCGGAGGGAATGGGTTATGCTTAGGGAGCCGTGTGAGCACTGAAGGGGGCAGGGACACATGCTGGGCATAGCACACGGTCACAGTGCTGCCTGCCCTGTATATACTGTATTACTGTATAGCCGCAGCTGATTAATTGAACTGTGTCCCTGCACTGACAGACAGGCAGTAAGCACTCTCTTGTTTACAGCCCTGCCGTCAGGAATGTGTGGGTAGTCATTGCAGCCAGAGCCATGACTAGACATTTTGGTGCCCTGTGCCAGAGAGAGCATCGGTGCCCCCCTACACACACAATTTTTTATAGAGGGCCATTAAGAGGGCATGGCACTCCCATTTTCCTTTATGTAAGGAAACCTTACAACCAGGTGCACAGCATATCAATACACAGCATCAATAATCAGTTTAGCAGAAATCATACTATGCAGGAGATGCCCCCCAGTACACATATATCTAAATATACAATGAAAAACAGAAGAGCACATTAAAAAAAACAAAAAAAAAAAACACATTTATACCGTGGGTAGTATACAACCCCCCCATACATTACTACATCTTCCCCCTACACACAAACATTACTGCACCCCCCCAAAACTCCAGGTGTGATTAGCATACGAGAAGACCAACCCCCCATTCATTACTACATCCACAACACCCTAGTAGGAAATATTAGTTTACACCCCCTTCCCCCAACACACACAAATTACTGGAATCTAATTTTTTTGGTAAGCGGTTATAGATTTTGGCGCCCCCTGGTGAAGTAATCCCACATACTTCAGTGTGTGAAACATCGGGCGTACATGTAATAATGTAACAATTACAAAAGAGAATATGTACATAAAAAGACCAGCTTTATGTACTTATGGTTAAGTTAAAATATAAAACTATACTCAGTGGCGTCACTAGCATTGGTGTAACAGAGTGCAGTAACTCATGGTGTCACCCCACATGGACCTGCTTCTGCATAAGACCATACAAATGCCATACACACATTAACCCCCACTATGGGGGCCTCACATGATAAATAAAAAACACACACACATACAGTAGGCCACAACATGAAAAAAAAAACATATAGGACAACACATTAAAATAATAAAACACATAGGATCTCATTCAGAGCCGCTCACAAGCGGCCCGATGGTTTGTGAACGCGCATGTGCAGGCTTCATTCTGCGCATGCGTGAACTACTCTGTGTGATCCCAGACCGCTCGCTCGCCCAACAAAGACAGCCCAGTGGATTGAGTGACAGGAGAGGCCATTTGTGGGTGGTAACAGGGGCAGTGCAGTGAAAACGGGGGAGTGGAGGTATGAACGCAGGCGTCCCTGAGTGTTTTAATGCCGTTTCAGAGGCATGCATAATTAACAGCCAGCGTCATTGCACACGTCACCAGCCTTTTTTTTACACTGGAGTCCTCTCAGTGCTTGCGGTAGGGTAAGGCAACCACAAGCGCTGCGATCGCTTCCGATGGTCCTCGACGTACCAATGTTTTAATACACTTCCTGGAGATGACGTGCGCTAGTGGGCGTCTCTCCATACGCTAATGGGTGTCTGCATACACAGAGCGGTCGCTCGCACAGCCAAAGTGGGCGTGCTTATGCCTTGGCGAACGATCACTTCCCATGCCGTCACTTTGTTATATTTGCATATGCTGGATGCGAGCGATCGCATCTAGCGAGCGTCTCTGAATGAGCTCCCTAGGCTCCGCATGAAAAAAAAAACACATTAGCCCCCACGTGAAAATAAAGCACATAGGATTGCAGAAAAAAACACATAGGCACCCACATGAAAATGTATGAAGTTCTTATACAGCAGGACCACCCTGGGTGCTAAGCTACAATTATACCCAAAGATACATATTCAGTGAGAATAATATAGCTAATAATATAATATAGCTCTTTCCAATGTGTACACATGTGCTTGTATACCACCTGATCCCGTGTATGTCGTTGTGCATGCTGAGCAGCCACATCACCCGGAGGTGAGCGCACTGCACGGGAGCCCCGACGGGGGTAGAAGGCAGACGTCTGCAACACTGGTCCCTGTGAGCACACTGCTGCAGGATACCCTCAATTTAAGCACACTTTTGAGCATCTGCTTCCATATGGTAACTATACCACACTGTGCCGTTATACAGCCAATTACTCTGGAGTCCTGAATATCATTTAGAGACTGAGTGACACGCTATTGAGAGCCTCTATTTTATTTATTTATTTTTACTGGCAATGATGAACTGTCTCAGCCTTGAATATTAACTCTTTATTTCCTGTTCATGTGAAGCTCTTTATTTTGCTTCCAGTTGTTTGATGCCGCAGGTGTCATTTTTTGGCAGCCTTTGCTACTATATTAGAACATATCACTGTTTATTAAATTCATATATGTATTTGTTTTATTTTAGTCATTGTTGATATACTCCCGGGAGTATTTCTATTATATACACTTTATATATTTTATTAAATACATTCAATTGTCTATCAAGCAGCGCCATCTGTGTGTTTATATGTGTTTATTGAGGAGTGGCATTCCTCTTTCCAGGTTGGCTGCAGCTTGTTACATGATTGCATAATTTGGTGTGTATATTTTATATTTATATATTCTTCTGGTTATCACTGCCCTAGCGCCTGGACTATACATTTTTTCTGAGCCTTTTTCTGAGGGCTGTTAGACATATAACAGTGAGGATAATGAGAGTCAAAAAATTTAGGAGGGGACGAATTAATAAAATGTGTTTCCTGAACCGCAACTATGTACACCTTATTCTTGAATAAATATTTCAGAGCAAGTCGCCTCTTATTAGGTGATTTTAAACCTTTGACATTAAAGACAATAGTTTAACCATTGCACCAAGCAAAACCAGTGATCTAAACACATATGGACTTGGAGAAGTTTAACAAAGCTACATACTTTGTACCTGATCTGGAAAAAAATAAATAGGGAGGCACAAACACTACTATATAAATAAAGTATAAACAACAAAAAAGGAAGAAGAAAAAAACAATATAGTACCCGAAAGGGGCTAGAGAAGACCACTTCTGGAGGTGGCACATAGAGAGAAAATGGGGGGTAGCGGCCTCTCTGCACCACTCTGTATAGAACAGTTATTAAATATTGTGGAACAGTATAATGTATAATTATCATTAATAAGAAAATTCTAGCTAACCAAAAGAAATATCTATAAGAATTAGCCAATTGTGAAGTAAAGTTCCTATGAATCAGGTATTATTGTAACCCTATGCTTAGTTTATATAACTCCAGCGAAACATATATATTAGGGGTGTGCACCGGCCACTTTTCGTGTTTTGGTTTTGGATCTGGATCTTTCTTCGTGTTTTGGATCTGGATTGGTTTTGCCAAAACCACCCTTCTGTGTTTTGGGTTCTGGGTTTTGTGTTTTGGATCTGTATTTTTTTTAAATAAAGCATAAACACAGCTAAAATCACAGAATGTGTTGGTTTTTCTGCCCCTATGCTATTATTAACCTCAATAACCTTAATTTCCACTAATTTCCAGTCTATTCTGAACACCTCACACCTCACAATAGTGTTTTTATGTCCAAAAGGTTGCACCGAGGTAGCTGGATGACTATGCTAAGCGACACGAGTGGGCGGCACAAACACATGACCCATCTAAGAGTGACACTGCAGTGGCAGACAGGATGGCAGTTTGAAAAACTAGGCCCCAAACTGTACATAATGCAAAGAAAAAAAAGAGGTGCAAGAAGGAATTGTCCTTGGGCCCTCCCACCCACCCTTATGTTGTATAAACATGACATGCACACTTTAACAAACCAATCATTTCAGCGCCAGGGTCTGCCACACAACTGTGGCTGAAATGATTGGTTCGTTTGGGACCCCACAAAACAAGCTGGCAATTAATCTGTCCCTGCACAAACTGGCTCTATGGAGGCAAGATGTCGTCCTCATCCTCCTCATCCACCGATTCCTCACCCTCTTCAGTGTTGTGTACATCCTCATCCTCACAGAGTATTAACTCGTCCCCACTGGAATCCACCACCACAGGTCCCTCTGTACGTTCTGAAGGCTGGTCTCCCTGGAAGAGTTGATTCATTTTTATGAACATCATCTTCTCCACATTTTGTGGAAGCAACCTCCTACGCCTTTCGCTGAGAAGGTTCCCGGCTGCACTAAACACTCTTTCGGAGTACACACTGGAGGGGGGGCAACTCAGGTAAAATAGAGACAGTTTGTACAGGGGCCTCCAAATTGCCTCTTTTTCCTGCCAGTACAGGTATGGACTGTCTGACATGCCTACTTGGATGCTGTCACCGATGTAATCCTCCACCATTCTGTCAATGGTGACAGTATCATATGTAGTGACAGTAGACATGTCAGAAATTGTTGCCAGGTCCTTCAGTCCAGACCAGATGTCCAAACTTGGTCCTGCATGCCCTGCATCACCGCCAGCGGGTTGCTTAGGATACCTAAGTTTTTTCCTGGCAGCCCCAGTTGCGGGAGAAAATGAAGAAGGAGCTGTTGACGTGTCACGTTCTGCTTCAGCTGACAGTGTTTTCACTAGCAGGTCTTTGCACCGCTGCAGGCTTGTGTCGGCCGGAAAGAGAGACACCACATAGGCTTTAAACCTAGGATCGAGCACGGTGGCCAAAATGTAGTGGTTTGATTTCAACAGATTGACCACCCTGGAATCCTGGCAAAGCGAATGAAGGGCTTCATCCACAAGTCCCACATGCCGAGCGGAATCGCTCCGTCTTAGCTCCTCCTTCACTTTCTCCAGCTGTTTCTGCAAAAACCTGATGAGGGGAATGACCTGACTCAAGCTGGCAGTGTCTGAACTGACTTCACGTGTGGCAAGTTCGAAGGGCTGGAGAACCTTGCACAACACGGAAATCATTCTCCACTGCGCTTGAGTCAGGTGCATACCCCCTCCTTTGCCTATGTCATAGGTGGATGTATAGGCTTGAATGGCCTTTTGCTGCTCCTCCATCCTCTGAAGCATATAGAGGATTGAGTTCCACCGCGTCACAACCTCTTGCTTCAGGTGATGGTGGGGCAGGTGAATGGCGCAGTTGCTGAATGGCGAAAGTGGGCAGAAATTTTTTGGGCCACCCAAAGCATCTCCTGCACGCCCCTATCGCTTTTCAGAAAATTCTGCACCACCAAATTTATTGTGTGAGCAAACCATGGGACGTGCTGGAATTTGCCCAGATGTAATGCCCGCACAATATTGGTGGCGTTGTCAGATATCACAAATCCACAGGAGAGTCTAAGTGGGGTAAGCCACTGGGCGATGATTTCCCTCAGTTTCTCTAAGAGGTTGTCGGCGGTGTGCCTCTTACTGAAACCGGTGATACACAGCATAGCCTGCCTTGGAACGAGCTGGCCTTTCTGAGATGCTGCTACTGGTGATGCTGCTGCTGTTGCTGCGTAAGGTGATACATCTACCCAGTGGGCTGTCACAGTCATATAGTCCTTAGTCTTCCCTGTTCCACTTGTCCACATGTCCGTGCTTAAGTGGACATTGGGTACAACGGCATTTTTCAGGACACTGAGGACACTTTTTCTGACGTTTCTGTACAGTCTCGGTATCGCCTGCCTAGTGAAGAGGAATCTAGACCGGATTTGGAACCGGGGACACACTACCTCCATCAATTATCTAAATCCCACTGCACTAATGGCGGATACCGGACACACGTCTAACACCAACATAGCAGTCATGGCCTCAGTTATACGTTTTGCTTCAGGATGACTGCTGTCGTACTTCATCCTCCTCGCTAAGGACTGTTGGAGGGTCAATTGTTTAGTAAAAGTAGTGGTGTTCCTACTTCCTCTCTGGGATGATGAACGACTCCCAGCAGCAGCAACAGCAGCAGCGGCAGCAGGAGGCGTAGCAATGCAGGATCCTCCGGAGGAATCCCGGATAGGAGAGTCAGTCATGCCAGTGACATTGCCTGCAGGACTACTTCCAATCCTGACTAAGGAGGAAATTGACGAGGAGGGAGTTGATGGTGTGGTTTGCAGGCGCTTGGATACAACAGGACAACGGGATTTAGGTGTCCCTGGACTGCTTACGGTCTTAGCCAGAGTTTCTGAACTTGACAGTAACTTTTTATGAACGCACTGCAGGTGCCATATAAGGGAGGATGTTCCTAGGTGGTTAACGTCCCTACCCCTACTTATTTCACCTTTACATATGGTACATGTGGCAAGACAGTTGTTGTCCGGATTTGGATAGAAATATTGCCAGACCAAAGAGGTGGAATGTTTGGTCTTCTGCCCAGGCATGACCGTGATGGGCTTTTTCATCCCACGGACAACAACTGTCTCCCCCAGAGCCTGTTTAAACAAACCACATCACCATCAGAATCCTCCTCGCCAACTTCCTCCTCAGCGCCAGCTACACCAGTATCCTCATCCTGTTGTACTTCAACAGTGACATCTTCAATTTGCATATCAGCAAGTGGACTGTGGGTGCTCCTTTCAGCACTTGCAGGGGGCATGCAAATGGTGGAAAGAGCCACCTCTTCCCGTCCAGTGCTGGGAAGGTCAGACATCGCAACCACCACCACACTTGGACTCTCCTTGGGGATTTGTGATATCTTCTTAGAACGCACAGTTCTTTGCTGTGCTTTTGCCAGCTTAACTCTTTTGATTTTTTTAGTGGGAAGAGGGCTTCCATCGTCATGTGAAGCTGAACCACTAGTCATGAACATAGGGAAAGACCTTAGCCATTCCTTGCCACTCCGTGTCGTAAATGGCATATTGGCAAGTTTATGTTTCTCTTCAGATGATTTAAATGTTATTTTCAAGGTCATTTTCCTGAACTTTGCCATTTGGGATTGTATGTGCCCTCTACTATGACATTGGGCATCGGCCTTGGCAGACGACGTTAATGGCATGTTATCGTCTATGTCATGACTAGTGGCAGCAGCTTCAGCACTAGGAGGAAGTGGTTCTTGATCTTTCCCTATTTTATTTTTATCGGAGAAAGTTTGGTCCTCCATTTATGTTATATTGATATATATGTGCGGCTAAGGTGCACACAAACACAGAAAATATTTTTTTATTTTTGTTGGAGACTAGTGCACTTTGTGGGTTACACCACCCTTTAAGAAATGAGCCAGCCGGCCCTTTACTTATTGGACACAGGCGCACGATTGGCGCTGCTCCTTTGTTGATGCATGTGCAGCCACAGTGCACACAATTCACAAACACAGAAAAAAAAATTTCATTTTGTTTGGAGTGTACTTTGGGTGTTACAGCACCCTTTAATGGTCAAGCCAGCTGGCCCTTTACTTATGACACAGCCGCACGCTTGGCACTACTTTGTTGATGCATGTGCGGCTACTGCGCACACAATTCACAAACACAGAAAATATTTTTTTATTTTGTTTGGAGTGTACTTTGGGGGTTACAGCACCCTTTAACGGTCAAGCCAGCCGGCCCTTTACTTATGACACAGGCGCACGTTTGGCACTACTTTGTTGATGCACGTGCAGCCACAGTGCACACAATTCACAAACACAGAAAAAATATATTTTTTTAGCACTTGGGGGAAGCACCCCTGATGGACAGAGCACCCCCTGGACAACACTACAGCACCCCTTTAGGACTGGGACACTGCACAGGACTTTGCAGTGGACACAGCCCCTATGGACAACTGACTGCACAACACAGTCCAGCCAGCACCTATGGACTTTGAAGTAGTGGACACAGCCCCTATGGACAACAGCAGCACAGCACAACACAGCCAGCCCCTATGGACTTTGAAGTAGTGGACACAGCCCCTATGGACAACAGCAGCGCAGCACAGCACAACACTACTCTGCACTACACTACACTACACTACACAGCCCAGCCAGCCCTAACTCCCACCCTCCCTCTTCACTGTCCACAGCCGAGTGAGAAAATGGCACCGACGCGGGTACCTTATATAGGATCCAAAACCCACGAGACCCGGAAGGCGGGATGATGACGTTTTGCCTCGATTTCAGATCCGACTCAGGCGGGAAAAGTCGAGCCTGATTCGGATCGGCCTCGGATCGGGGGGCTCGGGGGGGTTCGGATTTCAGAAATCCGAACCCGCTCACCCCTAATATATATATATACGGTCAGGTCCATTAATATTGGGACATTGACAGAATTTTCAGATTTTGGCCTCTATTCACCACCACAATGGTTTTGAAATGAAACAAACAAGATGTGCTTTAACTGCAGACTTTCAGATTTAATTTGAGGGTAATTACATCCAAATCGGGTGAACGGTGTAGGAATTACAACAGTTTCAATATGTGCCTCCCACTTTTTAAAAGACCAAAAATAATGGGACTATCAACTCAAAAGCTATTTCATGGACAGGTGTGAGCTATTCCCTCATTATTTCATTATCAATTAAGCAGGTAAAAGGTCTGGAGTTGATTCTAGGTGTGACATTTGCATTTGGAATCATTTGCTATCAACTCTCAATATGAGATCCAAGGAGCTGTCGCTATCAGTGAAGCAAGCCATCATTAGGCTGAAAAATCTAAACAAACCCATCAGAGAGATAGCAAAAACATTAGGTGTGGCCAAATCAACTGTTTGGAACATTCTTAAAAAGAAAGAACGCACCGGAGAGCTCAGCAACACCAAAAGACCCGGAAGACCACGAACAACTGTGGTGGATGAGAAAAGAATTATTTCCCTGGTGAAGAAAAACCCCTTCACAACAGTTGAACAAATCAAGAACACTCTCCAGGAGGTAGATGTATATGTGTCAAAGTCAACAATCAAGAGAAGACTTCACAAGAGTGAATATAGAGGGTTCACCACAAGATGCAAACCATTGGTGAGCCACAAAAACAGGAAGACCAGATTAGAGTTTGCCAAACAACATCTAAAAAAGCCATTACAGTTCTGGAACAACATCCTATGGACAGATGAGACAAAGATCAACTTGTACCAGAGTGATGGGAAGAGAAGAGAAGGAAAGGAACTGCTCATGATCCAAAACATACCACCTCATCAGTGAAGCATGGTGGTGGTAGTGTCATGGCGTGGGCATGTATGGCTGCCAATGGAACTGGTTCCCTTGTATTTATTGATGATGTGACTGCTGACAAAAGCAGCAGAATGAATTTTGAAGTGTTTCGGGCAATATTATATGCTCATATTCAGTCAAATACTTCAGAACTCATTGGACGGCGCTTCACAGTGCAGATGGACAACGACCCGAAGCATACTGCAAAAGCAAACAAAGTTTTTTAAGGCTAAAAAGTGGAATGTTATGCAATGGCCAAGTCAATCCCCTGACCTGAATCCGATTGAGCATGCATTTCACTTGATGAAGACAAAACTGAAGGGAAAATGCCCCAAGAACAAGCAGGAACTGAAGACATTTGCAGTAGAGGCCTGGCAGAGCATCACCAGGGATGAAACCCAGCGTCTGGTGATGTCTATGCCTTCCAGACTTCAGGCTGTAATTGCCTGCAAAGGATTTGCAACAAAGTATTAAAAAGTGAAAGTTAGATTTAGGACTGTTTAGTTTGTCCCATTACTTTTGGCCCCTTAAAAAGTGGAAGGCACATATAGAAACCGTTGTAATTTCTACACAGTTCACCTGATTCGGATGTAATTACCCTCAAATTAAATCTGAAAGTCTGCAGTTAAAGCACATCTTGTTTGTTTCATTTCAAAGCCATTGTGGTGGTGAATAGAGGCCAAAATATGAAAAGTCTGTCAATGTCCCAATATTTACGGACCTGACTGTACATATATATATATATATATATATATATATATATATATATATATATATATATATATATAGAAAAGGCAATTAAACAAAGGATATGTCAGGCAAAAAGTCCTTGATTAAGACCATTCTCTTTCAATCCGCGGACTGTTGGAAACGTTTAAGGAAATGTCCTCCAGGTTCCAAGAGGCAAGGAGTTGGAGTTTAAACAGCTGTGGTAAATCCATATCACATGATCAGTAATTTTGTGGGTAAACCCCAGCGATAGGGAATATCAGCCTTTTGAAGAGCTCTGGTGACTGGGTAAAAGGATCTGTGTTTGGCCAAAGTAGTTGCAGAGAAGTCTCCAAACACTTGTTGGTCCCCCAGGATTGGAGTAGAGATCTCAGAGAGCCTGGCTGCATGAAGAATAGCATCCTTAATGTGGAAATAATGCATACGCATAAGAGTGTCTCTGGGGGACCCTGCCGGTCATTTTTCGCTTTAGGAAAGTGGATGCAGTCTAAGACAAAGTCTGTATTGGGAACTGTAGGAAGTAGTTTCATGAAGACGTCTGTGACAATTTCTTAAGTTCAGCATATGTAACAGATTCAGGGATGCCGCGTATTTTAATGTTATTGCATTGAGACCTATCTTCCAGATCCCCAACTGTATCTCTCAGGGTGGTGAATTCAGTCTGGACCTGCTTGTGTAGCGTTATTAGATCATTGTGTGACTAAACCACTTCTTCTAAATTATTCTCTAGGTGGTCTGTACGATCTCCAAGGGCAAATATTAGAGTTGGAAGCTAATAGATGGACTGCCTATACCAGAAAATGGCATATAAAATGTACTGATAGTACCCACAATATAGGGCCAATACTGAGTTGGAAAATGAGAAACAAAAAAATAGTGGTGATAATGAATAAAATGTAAAAAAAAAAAAAAATTCACCACTACCAAATTATATCAGGTATAGTGGACACTTCACTCTGGTGTGCCATTAGCTGTCCTGTAAGTATCCACAAAGAAGGCAAGCATGCTGTAAAGAGAGTGTATGCTGCAGGGGGGAAGAGGGAAGATGGCGCCCGCTCAACTCCCAAGTTTCTCCCTCCTTAGCCAGTATCAACAGGGAAGCCAAAACTATGGACGGATTTGCTCCGGGTCACTCACCAACACAGGAGGAAGCGCTGCCTCCAGTCACGACTTGAGTACCCAGTCCCAGTCAGGTGAGCAGGCCTCAACCCACAAGGTCACAGAAGCACCCCCGGCTCTGCGAACCTTGCTCACCAATGTGGGCCACCTGTATAACAAATGTGGGGTTGGTCTGGGGTCTCAAGGTAGCGGTGGTGGGCACTTTAAATCGATGCCGGCCTGGAGCTCTTATGCTGCACACTTGTTCCCGTTGCCAGTAAGGCCACGTCCCCTGTTATATATATTTTAATACACTGTTCTCTCTTTTGCACACTATACATTTTAAGATATCACCAATTTTCTAAATGAAACGCTACTTTTGATGTATATAAATAAAATGTAATTTTTAATATATTATTTGGTTCAGAGTGCACCCATGAAGATGCTGCTTTTTCTTCTTTCTTGAAATTATTGGTCTTAGACTTATATCATCATGGTAGCACCATACTGAGGTCTTGTAGAATAAATGATGGACTATGAATCTCAGAAATAAAATAACAAGGTGTAGATATGGAACCATTGGTTATTAGATAACTAACAATATAGGTTCTCTAGATAATGGTGTGGGATTAAACCATTATAAGTATCTTACATAACTAGGTTTACAACCAATAGGATTGTCTCTGATTTCCTCTTATAACTGGATAAACATTGAAGCACTTCACTTTAATGCAACGTAGAGGATGCTAACGGACTCCCAATCCGTTCACTGGCAGCAAATCACCTGAGTGACCGCATATAGATCAGGTCAAATTACCCTCCAGCTCCATACATCAAAGTAGATACTTTTTCTAAGCTAGAGTGCACAGACTTTATACTAGTGGAAAATTTCCACCTACAGTATCACTAGTTTATCATAAACAGACGCCCATACCTACATCTTGGACATATTTTGTGGATGAGCATATTTTAAATGTGTTTCCGCTTTTGAACGTGGGTTTAATCAAATCATCATTGTTTCTGCTACTTGTACATTTTGATTCTATAATTCAACATCTTTATTGCCTAGCGATTGAATCGCTTCTTGTGGAGTCTACAGATAATACCAGATTTTTTATTTCCTTTTATACATTTTTTAAAAGGATTGGAATATAGGTGTAAAAATACACCCCTTTTTTTAGTCTGTTTTCATACATCCTAACGTGGTTCACTATTGAATGATAAATTGCATGTACATGTTTTTTATTATTATTTCATCTATCTAATGTTACTACAACAATACTGAATATAAAATGGTACTATTATTGAAAATAAAATTGATGCATTTTATTTTTATATTTACAAGTGTGTCCTCTGTTTTCATTCAGCCAGGGCAATTTTATATTGTATTTATTACATTTAAAATTTATAAGCGCAGCACCGTTTCTTATTACATTTTCTGGCTAACAGGGAGCCTGGAATGGCACCCTTGCGCCAGGATCTCTGCTGCAGTGCAGGCTGGGGTATCCTTTGCCAGACAGGCACCCTGCAGTCTGAACAGCCGATCAGAGCGTCCTCAGGATGCCTCGGTCAGTGCTGCCTTTAACGGTGCGGGTGGCTCCGCCCACTCTATGCAACTTAATGACGTCATGCACAGCACAGTGCGCAGTTCAGTCCTGTTACGGCACTGGGCTCCTGATTTGGAGGGGCTTATAATACAAATTAATTTTTTTCATGTAGATTAATTGTTTTTATTATTTACATTATGTTTTATTTGTAGAACAGTAGTATAGTCCAAGACAGCTTAGTGCAATAATGGTTATTTGATGTCACGAAGTCGACAGTGACAAGCAGCGCAGTGACAGGGTTATATGGTATTCATATGACAACTTAATAAATATTTATAGTTGTCATTAAATAAATTCACTATGTAACTTAATCTCTAATGTCTCTATCCATGTATCATTCAAACACAATTTATACAATATGCGTTACATTTAACAAACACAAGGGCAATAAGTAAAGTATTTTATCCAATATATGACCTAGGGTCACATATTGTTAATCAATTATAAAACACGAAGTAGGTCAGCGAGCATGTCCTCTCTTAGGGCTAGAGTGAAAAATAAAATTGCTTAGCTTTAACTGCTTTCCCTAGAGTCAGACTAACCCGGGAATTTCTGAATCACGTAGAGGCTAAATGTACTCAACACACTGAAGGGGCAATCCAGCTGGTATTGGTCTCACAGAAGAAACTTGGTTCTAGTCAGTGGTGCAAGTACAATTATTTTTATAGGTACGCTGTGTGCACGCTGAAGGCGCACGCACAGAAAAATGAGCATGGCCACGTCACAGGGGCATGTCTGTGTGCAGGGGCATAACTAGGTATTTAAAGGTCCCATAGCAAAAGTTTGTAAGGGCCCCTATGTACCACCAATGGTGAAAAATGTATATAACTTTGACAAGGAAGATGGGCTACCCTCAACTCTGGGCCCCATAGCAGCTGCACCCCCTGCACCTATGGTAGTTACGTCCATGTCGACCTTCTGGAATCAGTCTATTGTTTTGTGAGTTTGTTTCTGCGAATTCTGAGCCTGATTCAGGGCGGGCGCTTGGTTTTTAAGTTGCAGCCTCTTGGCCGGTCACATAGCTGTGGGTTAAAACCTGCAGCTTATGCGAGCGGCCATGATGATGGTCGCGATGGTCAAGACCATCGCGACCATCAGGCTTGCGACGAGACCCTTGTGGTAGGGTCTCGCGGCCGCAAGCCCCAGAGAGCTTTCGGCTCTAACAGAGCCGGGTATCTCTGTCACTGACATCACTGGTGATGTCAGTGAGGCCGCCCACAAACGGCAGGCGTTCGCTTGGGAACGCCTCCGTTTGTGAAGCCACCCCCCAGCTACGCCTACAAAAGGGGTCGAGCTGTCGATCTACATCGACAGCCGCCCCTTTTGTAGTGAGTCCTGGAGCGAGCATTTTTTGCGCTCGCTCCGGGGCCCGCCCACGTGCAGTGCGCACGCCGCGCATGCGCATTGGCCCTCCATCGACCCGGTTGCGAGCGCACAGCGCTTGCGACCGGGTCTGAATTAGGCCCTCTGTGCGACTTAACAACTCGCAACCTGTTACATCCGGAGAGTTGTATTTTTAACATAGAAAACATCTGGATGGTGTGTTTGTCCGGTACGAGAAGGGTTTATGTGAGTGTAGTGCGAATTTGCATGTTCTCATTGTCTATTACATGGGTGGAATGCAAACACACACATATATCGCAAAAAACATGCATTAAAAACTCCAACCCTATTACACTTACCCCTTAGACTTTGTTAAGGGTGGGAGGAGGTCAGATTACAAATACATACATCCTCAAAGTCCCCATATTGGCAGAACAGCCCTGATTTTGGACTACTGTCAATGTTCATCCGGAAGTGCGTTTTTTATTAGTTCAGGGCATCCCTCCCACCTGTAATGCCCCCATACACCCCAGGGTATCACCGTAATTGTCACCTGTCACTAATTCCTAATTCCCAGAGACAGTCTAAGGTTTCTGATCATTTGTCCATGGAGATTTTTGTGCATGAATCTGTGCCAGGTCATTATTCACACACTACACAGTAATGTACCTATTATTCTAGATACTGGCTGCAATTCTTACTACTGTACCTATTTTTATTTCAAGATTTCCTTAAGTGAATGTTATTATATTTAAATATTGTAAAGCAGCAGTGCCATGGAAATACAGTATAATTGGGGGGGGGGGGGGGGTTTGCTTGTTTTTTGTTTTAACCATAACACACTGTTGCCGGCTATTAGAAGAAAGCTGGTATTTACCATTTTCCCTTGATTTTTTTCTTTAGCAGGCTTTAATGATTTATTATTAAATCATTGGCGACCATGGGCGACCATGGCAACCACAGTCACATAGCACATGATGCAGTGATGAAGCTGTGTCTGCATTATAACATCACAGGACACTGGCCCTCATTCAGAGGCGGTCGCAAGAAGCGAGCGCTCGCTCTCAATGAGGGCGGCGCTTGACTTTTCAAGTGCAGCCTCCTGGTCGCTAGCTAAGCTGTGGGTTACCACCCACAGCTTTAGCGGCCGACCAGGTTGATGGTCATGATGGTCTAGACCATCGCGACCATCGGGGCTTGCGACGAGACCCTAAGGTTAGGTCTCGGCAACCGCAAGCACCAGGGAGCTTTCTGCTCTGATCGAGCAGGAAGATCCCCACTGACATCACTGCTTATGTCAGTGCGGCCGCCCACAAAACGGCAGGCGTTCCTTAAGGAACGCCTCCGTTTGTGAAACCACCCCCTTGCCATGCCTACAAAACGGGCCGAGCTGTCGATCAACATCGACAGCCGCCCCTTTTGTAATGAGCTCCGGAGCGAGAGAATTTCTCTCTCGCTCCAGGGCTTGCGCACGCGCAGTGCGGCCGCTGCGTGTGCGCAGGGCCTAAACATCGACCCACTTGCGAGCGCTCAGTGCTTGCGACCGGGTCTGAATGAGGTCCTCTGTGTGTAGAGAAGCTTAGAAGCAATACATATTTTCTTTATCAGAAGGTACAACAGGTGTACGCTTAATCAGAAGGTACGTAAGTTGCTATTTATAGGCAAAACAAAGCTATCTCAGATTACTGCTTTACATGATAAAACACTACACCAGGAATAAAATGGTCAAGTATATTAATATCCACTCAGCTCGCACAATACTGTCTTTAAGTAATATATAATATATCCACCAATAATCATATACATCACATATGATTTATTTCCATATTGGGCTGAATCACTGTGTGTAGTGATCTGTGCGCTTCCCTCACACTGTTATGTGACGTGTGACACTGTGTAGTAAGACCCCATCCCATTGTATATTGCGGTTCTGTCACACAGATGTTTGGTGACTTGTGCAGTGTGCTGTTGATCTGGGGAACTCACAAGGTGAATGCGATGGGTGGAAGTGCAGGATAATTGGTCAGTGGAGCTTTAACGTAAACTGCTTTCCTGTCCCACAGAACTGATTGAGGTTCTTCAGCTCTGATCCAGCAATGGATACAGGGCAGGTGGAGGAGGAGAATAACCCTATCTCAGTGGGAGGAGAAAGCAGCAGCAGAGTGGCCATGTTGGAGGTAAGTGCATGTTTCCACATTCATGCTTAACACTTTGTCTAACTGATAGTTACATGCCAGTTATGGGAAACACTGGGTACTGTAACTGCTGTATGGATGGGCAGGGCTGCCATCAAGGGGGGACTTTCGGGCCAGAGTCCCAGGCCCCAACACTCGGGGGGCCCATCAGTTCCTACCCTCCGTTGCCAACTGCCCACTACTATGGCCATGGCCAAAAGTTTTGAGAATGACACAAGTATTGGTTTTCACAAAGTTTGCTGCTTCAGTGTTTTTAGACCTTTTTGTCAGATGTTACTATGGTACTGAAGTAAAATTACAAGAATTTCATTAGTGTCAAATGATTTTATTGACAATTACATTAAGTTTATGCAAAGCGTCAATATTTGCAGTGTTGACCCTTCTTTTTCAAGACCTCTGCAATTCGCCCTGGCATGCTGTCAATCAACTTCTGGGCCACATACTGCCTGATGGCCGCCCATTCTTGCCTAATCAATGCTTGGAGTTTGGCAGAATTTGTGGTTTTTGTTTGTCCACCCGCCTCTTGAGGATTGACCACAAGTTCTCAATGGGATTAAGGTCTGGGGAGTTTCCTGGCCATGGACCCAAAATTTTGATGTTTTGTTCCCCGAGCCACTTAGTTATCACTTTTGCCTTATGGCAAGGTGCTTCATCATGCTGGAAAAGGCAATGTTCATCACCAAATTGTTCTTGGATGTTTGAGAGAAGTTGCTCTCGAGGATGTTTTGGTACAATACTTTATTCATGGCTGTGTTCTTAGGCAAAATTGTGAGTGATCCACTCCCTTGGCTGAGAAGCAACCCCACACATGAATGGTCTCAGGATGCTTTACTGTTGGGAGTAACCCAGATAGAAGGTGCAGTGTAAATGGGGTCTGACCTAGGTAGGACCTGGGTTTTTGGTGGAAAAAAGGTATCAGTTTGTCTTGATTGGGGCTCTAACTGAGGACCTCATTCAGAGTTGGTCGTAAGCGGCCACTCGGTCGTATGCCTAACGACCGCAAAACTGAAAAAGGAAGCAATCGCACGGCCGGTCAGTCGTAACCAAAGTGACGCCCATACGTGAACAATGCACCTCCTCTAGCTATCGAGTGATAGCAGCTAGCGTTCGAGTCAATCGTTGTCAGTCATTGTCAGTCGCTGTATGTTAATTTCCTTCTGATGGTTGCGACCTCTTATGTTGTGTGCAAATTACTCCAAAAATTACGAAAAAAACGCATAGAATAAGCCATCCCCCTGAAATATATTTATTCTTATTATACGCTAATACAAACGCAGCTGAATCAATTACATGTCAATTAGCAGTGTTATTAGCTACAACAAACGATTATTAGCTGCTTGCATTGTGTGGCTCAAAATAGAAACATCACTCTGAACATCAGTAACATTCGATAGTATCGATTGTACTCTGGGGCTTGAGAGAGCACGTACCCAACCTTAAGCTGTACGATCAGCCAGGCCTCGAACCTGCTCGCAGAGTGACGTTTTACTGCTTCCGGCCTTCTATGTCGGTCGTAGCAGGTAATTTATGTACGCCCCTAAAACACCCTGAAAGCGGTGAGGAACACCTGCGTTTTCAGACCACCACCCCGGTCACCACCCACAAACAGCCTTTCATGTCAATCAACTCTCGGAAGCCACTTCCTGCTCGTAAGCCGTACGATCGACAGCATTTTGGATCGCAAGGTCTCGTATGCACATGCGCACAACTAACCGTACGCATGTGTGGTTTGGAAACATCGGATACGTATGACCGACCTGCCGCTTACGACCGACTCTGAATGAGGTCCTGAGTTTCTACTGCCTCTGTTTTACCCCGTTGATGGATTTACTCATTAGATGAGAGAACATCATTATCTTGGGTCACTCCCATAAGTGTTTGATGTTGCAATCCCACAGGTGAGACACTTCCTTAAGGCTAGATGGGTGTAGACTTAGGTTGAAGATTATGGGCCATTGGGAAGTTTATACTAAGAATTTCAGTCTCTCTTTTCTTGCATACTGACAATAAGGAGCTGCAGACACAACTGGCCCAGCTCCGGCAGCAGCAGAGCAAGGAGGCTGAGTTGCTTTACAGCATCATTTCCATCCGAAGTGACCAACTCAAAGGGTATTTATGTTCCATCATGTAACAATGTATAAACTCTGGTAGTAGGTCATTTGTCTAGGTGTAACTATGTAACAATGTATAGACTATGCCAGTAAGTCATTTGTCTGGGTGTAACTATGTAACAATGTATAGACTATGCCAGTAAGTCATTTGTCTGGGTGTAACAATGTATAGACTCTGCCAGTACGTCATTTGTCTGGGTGTAACAATGTATAGACTCTGCCAGTAAGTCATTTGTCTAGGTGTAACTATGTAACAATGTATAGACTCTGCCAGCAAGTCATTTGTCTGGGTGTAACTATGTAACAATGTATAGACTCTGCCAATAAGTCATTTGTCTGGGTGTAACAATGTATAGACTCTGCCAGTAAGTCATTTATCTGGGTGTAACAATGTATAGACTCTGTCAGTAAGTCATTTGTCTTGGTATAACTATGTAACAATGTATAGACTATGTCAGTAAGTCATTTGTCTAGGTGTAACAATGTATAGACTCTGCCAGCAAGTCATTTGTCTGGGTGTAACTATGTAACAATGTATAGACTCTGCCAATAAGTCATTTGTCTGGGTGTAACAATGTATAGACTCTGCCAGTAAGTCATTTATCTGGGTGTAACAATGTATAGACTCTGCCAGTAAGTCATTTGTCTTGGTATAACTATGTAACAATGTATAGACTATGTCAGTAAGTCATTTGTCTGGGTGTAACAATGTATAGACTCTGCCAGTAAGTCATTTGTCTGGGTTTAACTATGTAACAATGTATAGACTCTGCCAATAAGTCATTTGTCTGGGTGTAACAATGTATAGACTCTGGAAATAAGTTATTTGTCTAGGTATAACTATGTAACAATGTATAGACTATGCCAGTAAGTCATTTGTCTGGGTGTAACAATGTATAGACTCTGCCAGTAAGTCATTTGTCTGGGTTTAACTATGTAACAATGTATAGACTCTGCCAATAAGTCATTTGTCTGGGTGTAACAATGTATAGACTCTGAAAATAAGTTATTTGTCTAAGTATAACTATGTAACAATGTATAGACTATGCCAGTAAGTCATGTGTCTGGGTGTAACAATGTATAGACTCTGCCAGTAAGTCATTTGTCTAGGTGTAACTATGTAACCATGTATAGACTCTGCCAGCAAGTCATTTGTCTGGGTGTAACTATGTAACAATGTATAGACTCTGCCAGCAAGTCATTTGTCTGTGTGTAACTATGTATAGACTCTGCCAGTAAGTCATTTGTCTGGGTGTAACAATGTATAGACTCTGCCAGTAAGTCATTTGTCTAGGTGTAACTATGTAACAATGTATAGACTCTGCCAGCAAGTCATTTGTCTGGGTGTAACTATGTAACAATGTATAGACTCTGCCAATAAGTCATTTATCTGGGTGTAACAATGTATAGACTCTGCCAATAAGTCATTTGTCTGGGTGTAACAATGTATAGACTCTGGAAATAAGTTATTTGTCTAGGTATAACTATGTAACAATGTATAGTCTATGCCAGTAAGTCATGTGTCTGGGTGTAACAATGTATAGACTCTGCCAGTACGTCATTTGTCTGGGTGTAACAATGTATAGACTCTGCCAGTAAGTCATTTGTCTAGGTGTAACTATGTAACCATGTATAGACTCTGCCAGCAAGTCATTTGTCTGGGTGTAACTATGTAACAATGTATAGATTCTGACAGTAAGTCATTTGTCTGTGTGTAACTATGTAACAATGTATAGACTCTGGCAGTAAGTAATTTGTCTAGATCAGTGGTTCTCAAACTCGGTCTTCAGGACCCCACACAAGTCACCTTTTCCAGGTCACCCAGCAGGTGCACAGGTGTAGTCATTACTCACTGACACATTTTAAAAGATCCACAAGTGAAGCAAATTATTTCTCTGTTAAGAGACATGGAAAACGTGCACTATTTGGGGTACCTGACTACCGAGTTTGAGAACCTGCGGTCTAGGTGTAACAATGTATATACTCTGGTAGTAAGTCATTTGTCTAGGTGTAACTATGTAACAATGTATTGACTCTGGTAGTAAGTCATTTGTCTAGGTGTAACTATTTAACAATATATATACTCTGGCAGTAAGTCATTTGTCTAGTTCAGTGGTTCTCAAACTCGGTCCTCAGGACCCCACACAGGTCATCTTTTCCAGGTCACCCAGCACCCAGGTGTAGTCATTACTCACTGACAAATTTAAAAGATCCACAGGTAGAACTAATTATTTCACTTGTGATTAGGAGACCTGGAAAACATGCACTGTTTGGGGTCCTGAGGACTGAGTTTGAGAACGTGTGGTCTAGGTGTAAAAATGTATAGACTCTGGTAGTAAGTCATTTGTCTAGGTGTAACTATGTAACAATGTATAGACTTCGGCAGTAAAGTAATTTGTCTGCGTGTAACTATGTAACAATGTATAGTCTCTGGCAGTAAGTCATTTGTTTGGGTGTCACTATGTAAACACTTTACATTTTCTTCACCAAATGTAATTTTGCTCCCTATGGGCCTGTCTCAGAGGGTAACGTGATGCTGAGGTCCCTGTTGTTGAGCGATTATTTGCAATTGAGCATGTGCAAACATTCTGACTAGCCGTACAGTGCATGCGTCACACAGAGAGTATGTACAAAGGTGCTGCTGCCAACGGGACAGATGGTATCAGAAATGGGGCGGCAAAGTGATGGGCGTTCCTGTGCTACTGGGAGGTGGCTGGAAGTGAACTTCAAAAAGTCTGTTACATGGGCGTTGTCACGCTGGGAGGCGGGTTTTTGAAAGCCGAGGTCTGAGGCTGCGGGAGGAGGCGAAGGCGAGGGGCCTGGACATATGATCTCCGCATCCACAAGTCTTGGTCGTTGGCTAGACCTAGTCAATGGTGCGGAGTCTAACTCACAAGGAGGTGTTCGCCAGTGACCCCTCCAAGCGGGATATGGGCTTGTGCGGCTCCCTGTAAGCAGGTCGCGGTCCTTTGACTTGGTGACCAAGGCCTGCAGGGAAAAGAGAATCAAAAACACCCGTGGTCCAAGGGTAATGCCTGGAATAGGCACGTGGGGAGAGGGATAGAACTCCTGGCTGGAGAAAGGCACTTGAGGTGCTGGCTAGGGAGGTGTGGAGATTTATTGGTAGGCCGAGGTAACAGCTGGATATCCCACGAAGTATATACCGGATTGCCAGCCGGAGATCATGCACTAGGGTGCAATGAGACGAAGGGTTAACCTGCACACAGGCTGTGATGGTGAAAGCACTGTGATGAGATGAAGGGTTAACTTGCAAACAGGCTGTGATGGTAAAAGCTCTGCGATGAGACGAAGGGTAAACCTGCACTCAGGCTGTGATGGTGAAAGCACTGCGATTAGATGAAGGGTTAACTTGCAACAGGCTGTGAAGGTAAAGGCTCTGCGATGAGATGAAGGGTTAACTTGCACACAGGCTGTGATGGTAAAAGCACTGCGGTGAGATGAAGGGTTAACTTGCACACAAGCTGTGATGGTAAAGCACTGTGGTGAGATGGAGGGTTAACTTGCACACAGGCTGTTTATTAGTAAAGGCACTGTGGTGAGATGGAGGTTAAACTGGCACACAGGCTGTTGATTAGTAAAGGCACTGTGGAGAGATGAAGGTTAGCTTTCACACAGGCTGCTGATAGTAAAGGCACTGTGATAGTTCAGAAGCTCTGGAAGAAACACACTGGAAGCACGGGAACCTGGAACGAGACTCCTCTAGTTACACTAGCAGCGACAATGATTGTTCAGGCAACTACCTGGAGCACAGGAGCCGCATATATACCCCTGGAAGCCTGCTGATAGGCCCACAGCATCAGCTGACCAGCCGGGCCACTCACGGAAGGAAGTACTGACATAGGGAAAGTGTCATGGCGGCGCCCATGATGGAAACTGCGATCCCCGCTCACCGGGTCGCCTGACACTACAGCTACAGGGTGAATGCTCAGCTCCTCCCACGTCGCTGCGCCACCCGACCGACTGCCCGGGAAGTCAGAGGAAGCCGGCGGGACGGTAAGGGACGGCCGATCCCCGGCTGAACTCTGACAGGTTTGTTATGGGAGTGTCGTAGGCATGTAAGTAAAAGCGGCTGTGTTCCTATATGCACAGACATAGCCACAGAGGCATTGGCATATCTATAACTGACCAGTGTGTGTTGTGCTATAGATTGCTCATCAATCTGGATATTAACCAAGTGGGAGATATAATAGTCTTGCACTATTATACACAGAAAGGTGCTTCCTATAGGACTACACCTGACTTTACCATACAAGCATTGAGACTCCAATAAAGTTTGGTTATCCCACTGCATACAGTTTCCTCATCATTTATACTTCTCAGTATTTCATTCACATCTGTGTTTCAGCATATACTAAAATGAACCTATTATCTGTTTTTGGTAACACACTATCATTCACCACATATACTATTTCACTTAATTGTGAGCACTACTAACACCTATTGCCTAATTCTACATTACTGGCTTCCTGCACTGTGTGCTCTGCTGCTGCTTACATAAGCCTCATTAGTTGAAAAAATGTAGTGTAGGGTATAGAGAGGTCAGTAATGTAGTGTAGGTTATAGAGAGGTCAGTGATGTAGTGTAGGGTATAGAGTGGTCAGTGATGTAGTGTAGGGTGTAGAGAGGTCAGTGATGTAGTGTAGGGTATAGAGGGGTCATTGATGTAATGTAGGGTATAGAGGGGTCAGTAATGTAGTGTAAGGTATAGAGGGGTCAGTGATGTGAATGTGGGTACAACGGCATTTTGTAGGCCACTAATTTTGTTTTGTTTAACTTCCATGTACAGATGGGGAATTCCTTTTCTAGTGAAATGGAATCTAGATAGGATTTAGTAGTGGGGGCACAGGACCTCATTTAACTGTCTAAAATCCACTGCATTAATAGCGGATATTGGACACAGATCTAATACTAGCATAGCTGTTATGGCGTGACAGCTGGTGACTTTTTGCTGCTTATCCCCACATTTTGGAAGAGGGTGCAGACATTGTGGAAGGATGCTTCTCTATGAGTAAAGTATTAGAAAAGTCAGGCTCACACATAGCATTTGCGGACACACTTAGATTCTCCTCAGAGATTTGTGGTGTTTCTGAACAACACACAGTTTATTCTACTGCCTTAGTGTTTTTTTTCACCACTGATATTCTGGTTTTAATTTCTTTGACACCTCTTCTAGTTGGGGACGATTTTGCATCATCATGTGAGGCAGAAGAAGATGCCTGACTGACAGAACCACCACTTAGAAATAAAGGACAGGGCCTGAGCCTTTCCTTGCCACTGCGTGTGGTGTATGGCATGTTGGCATGTTTATTTTTTAGCAATACAGTAAAATATGTTTTTTTAATTATTTTAGATGCCCTGACTGAAAGACTGTATGCCCTTGAACATTGCATTGACTTTAGTAGATGATGTTAAAGTGGTATTTTCATGATGATTGGTGGTGGCAGCAGCTGCAGCCCTAGTGCCTGAAGATTTTTAACCAAACCCGTTCTTCTCTAACAATTATATATGTAGTGTGGCTACACTACATTGGGTGACTACTTCCATTATTAACAATATCAAAGTATAATGCGAGAAATTGTGTTTTCACAAACAGGAAGCCATGCTAAAGTAGGGATAAAAAACTGCACAAATGAACATGGATTTATGTTTTTTTTGTCTTAGCTTTTGCCATAAAATATACATATGTGAAATCCAAACCCCACACCAGGATTGTTGGGGAAATAAGACCAGAAGAAATGCATGGAGTGTTATGCTCATAGACAGAAAGTATACCTTGTTCCAACAAAGACAGTCCATTTATTGAAATAAAGGAGTGCATAACTTGCATAACATATCAGGATTCAAGTCATACTCTTCCATGTGGATGATGATGCACAGTGACAGGATAGTAGTGAAATGTGTCTAGGACAAGACGATGATGCAGAGGAGGTGTGATTGCTATGGGGAGTCTTCAGCCAACAGTGACACATACTATACTGGCTGGCACCACTATATTTTAGTACAGTGATGAACATACAGTACTTTACATTCTTCATATCTTCTGCAATTTCCTAAAGTTCTGATGGTAGTATCCGAGTCATAATTTAAGGATAAAATATATTAACCCTATAGTTCTCAGTTGACTTGTCCCTTCACAAGTCTTATTTTAACCATTTATTTTCTGTTTACATGTATGTTAGCCCAAGTATATAAAGCCATATACATGCTATTCAAATATATTTCTGTTCATAGTATATATGGCACATGCTGTTGACTTCTTTCAAACAGTAAAATAGAAAAGTTAATAACACCGTTTGCTTTATTGTCTCAGGAAATTTAATTAAATCCAATTGTTAATATCACATAACAAAGGACAAATTTATTAAAGTGTACTTTATATAAAACAAAATAGCAAAATAAATACTGCTATAAATTTGTAGCCATAAAACATTGTCATTGCATTGTATTGTATCATCAACATAAATATGGGATATTTAAGAATACATTTGTACCTCAAACCCCAGGGGCCAACCTGCTACCGACAGGTGGCCTACATTGAAATCTGTTTTTGTTTTTATCTTAAACTTCCATTAACACTGCCGGGCTTGCAGACTTGTATGTGGGTATTGTTGTGCACTAACTTAGCAAGGGTTGATCTGTAGAGAGCGGCAGGAGAGGTCCCTTGAGATGAATCTATCCAATTACACACACAGAGGTCAGTGGAGCATGTACTGAGCTCTGCTTGGTTGAGCTCAGCACACGCTGTTCTCTGACACCTGGACTGGTGAGGAGGACTCCACTCTATAGATGGACTTCGAAGGTTCCACCATTGATGGCCACCATCAAAAGTGCCATCAGTGTTTTACATCAATGGCAGGAAACCATCGGCAGTGAACTATTGATGGTTTGCACCCTGCCTTCTTCAATGTACCACTGTCTTCATTCTGTCCCCCATCAGTGTGTTTGTCTCCATCTATCGCTCCCTTATCTGTGTTTCCCACTCTCTGTTTACCTCCTTTTCTCCATTTTTATACATATGTGAGTCTGTCCTTTTTCCCCTTTATGTGTCTGTCTCCGTTTACCCCTCTTATCAATTCTATTCCCTAACCTCCTTTTACCATTTACCACTTACACATACTTTTCCCTTGTGCCCCACACAGATCAGTTTTCATCCTGTCCTGAACCTTCTCCTCGTACTTATTCATCTTCTGCTCTCTTCACCTCTTACCTTCTTCCTCTGAGGTTGAGGGTGTCCTGGTGGCGCTGACCAGCAGCGGTGTGGACAAATATCCAATGCCACATAGCTGAATCTGAATATGGCAGGAAAGCACAATCTTTTGATTTTAATATATTTTGTTGAGGTTTATTATGGGAACCATTCACCAAGCTAAAAATTATAATTTCAAATGTGCCAAAGGCAATTTGAGACACTGTCGGTCAGGGTATTCTCACTGAAGAGACCAGTGGCGTAACTGGGGCAGGGCGAGCGGGGCATGTGTCCTGGGTGCCGTGGGACCGGCGTCGCGTGGGGGGGGGGCTGCCCTAGTTAGGGGCCCGCCCTAGTTAGCCAGTATAGCGCCGACCGCAGTGAGTGCAGTCAGCGCTACACATTTACACAGGACTGGCGCTAGGCTTCCAGCGCTGGTCCTGTGCTCAACAGCCGAGCCCCTTTCCTCCCCCTGAGCACTTGCCCAATAGGAGGAGGGTGGCAGGCGGGCTCATGCTGTGCATAACACACACATCGCTGCGCGCTTGCGATGACGTGTGTGTTAACCAGCAGCCAATGAGAGTCAGATGACTCTCATTGGCTGCTGCTGCTGCACACACATCTCCGTCAGCACTGGTGGCGATGTGTGTGTTAAACAGCAACCAATGAGTCAGACAGACTCTCATTGACTGCTGCTGACCCACTGCAAGAGCCGGCTCCCTTCCGGCTCCTGCAGTGGGTAATGGGAGAGATGTCATGACATAATGCAAAGCGCGCCAGCCCGGGAGAACTGACGTGTGGCGGGAGCAGTGGCCGGAGCTGGAGCGTGGATGCAGGTAAGTGTATTTTTTTTTTTTGTGTGTAACTGGTGTCTGCACTATGGGGAATGGGGGGAGATACTACTACTACTACTGGGGGCACCATTATTGGGGGGAGATACTACTACTACTGGGGGCACCATTACTGGGGGGGAGATACTACTACTACTGGGGGCACCATTATTGGGGGGGGAGATACTACTACTACTACTACTGGGGGCACCATTATTGGGGGGGGAGATACTACTACTACTACTGGGGGCATCATTATTGGGGGGGATACTACTACTACTGGGGGCACCATTATTGGGGGGGAGATACTACTACTACTACTGGGGGCACCATTATTGGGGGGGGAAATACTACTACTACTGGGGGCATCATTATTGGGGGGACCTCTACTGGAGGTGGGGCACTACTGGGGACTACTACTGGGAGGACTGCATCGGGAGGGGGAACCTCTACTGGGGACTACTACTGGGGGGAAAACTACTACTGGGAGCACTATATAAGGGGCTTTCTACTAGGGGACCCACTACTGGGGGGCACTAAATAGGGAGGACCACTACAGGGGGCACTGGATAGAGGGGATCACTACTGGGGGCCTGCATAAGGGGGAGCACTACTGGCACTGCATGGAGCGGGGACTAATGCTGGGGGCACTATATAAGGGACTAGGGGCACTGCACTGGGGGGACCACTACTGGAGGCACTAAATAGGGAGGACCACTACAGGGGGCACTGTATAAGGGGCACTGGATAGGGGGGAGCACTACTGTGGTCACTGCATGGGGGGGGACTACTGCTGAGGGCACTATATAAAGGGCACTGCATAAGGGTGTACCGCTACTGGGGGCACTGCATTAGGGGGTCTGCTACTGGGGGCATTAAATAAGGGGGACCACTACTGGGGGAACTTCATAGGGGAGATCATTACATGGGGCACTGCATAAGGGGGACCACTACATGGGGCACTGCATAAGGGGGACCACTACTGGGGGCACTGAATAAGGGAAACTAATGAGGGGCTGCAAAAGGGGGACCACTACTGGGGGCATTGAATAAGGGGAAGTAATGGGGGCTGCATAAGGGGGACCACTACTGGGGGTATTGTATAAGGGGCACTACTATGGGCCTGCATAAGGGGGACCACTACTGGGGGTACTGTATAAGGAGCACTACTGGGGTTAAGGTGCATATGGAAAGGAATGTTCAGAGTGACGATAAAGGGGTGTGTGTCATGTTGACATGCCCCATTTTTAAGTGACCATGCCCATTGTTTTGCTGCGTGCGCGCACATGGGGGGGGGCTCCGTTTTTAAATTTGCCCTGGGCTCCAAATACCCTAGTTACGCCACTGGAAGAGACGTATACTAAAGGAAAATTTATCTAAGGGCAAAAAGTTCTGATACTAATGAAACTGGATCAAAAGCGAGGCCCCGAATCAGTATCTTGCCCAGGGCCCCATGAGATTTTAATCATACTTGCCTACTTTTAAAGTCTCCTCTCTGGGAGAAGCTCAGAGTGGAGATACAGCACATCATATTAGGGGTCTCTCACGACATAGGTGATTCATGTAATTTTAGCCCTGTGCCTTCCCTATGGATTGTCCATTCCAGGTATTATCTCCTCATCCTGCCCACTTCACTAGACAGTAAGCGGAAGATCCGATCACACTACCAGGGGGTGTGGGGGACTACCTGCAAAAACGTAAGTCTCCCGCACCTACCGGGAAAGTAGGCAAGTATTAGTTTTAATCAGGCTCTGATTGTTATACTATAGACCCAATGTTATTAACTGAGCAGTAAGATAAATTAAAAAGTTTACATTTATTAAGGGGGGGGTTGTTAAGTGACTGATGCTGATAGGCATATTTTTATTATAGTATGCAACGATGGCATTACCAACTTGGGCGAGTACATTTGAGAAACGTGGTAGACCCCTGAAAACATCATTTTCGGGGGTTTTACCACATTTCTGCCCTTAGTACATACTGTATATGGTTTATCATTTTCACACTGCAAACAATCTTACTAACCTAAAATATTGCTGACTAATATTTTCCCTTTAATTTCCCTCCATCAACCTCCTCATCCTTCCTAGCCACAATTTCTGTATCCCAGGGCACATGACTCAGTATAGCTAGGAAAATGCAACACAGTGCAATAATCTGAGTAACTATTTCCAGTGCATACATAAGTGCACCACCAGATCTATACAAACACCTAAACCGTGTTTTGAGTAGCCCAAAACAACGTTCTACAACCTGCCTGTTGACAGTATGTACAGTATTATAATTGGTTTGTGCTCCAGGTTTGGGGGAAGCAAATGGAGTGAGGAGCCATGGCCGACAAGGGTAGGCACTATCACCTGCAAACAGGGGCGCCGAGAGGGGGGGGAGCGGGTACAGATTACCCGGGCCCGGGCTTTCTGAGGGGCCCGGGTCCGGCGCCGCCCCCCTTTCCTCACAGCAGCCCAGCACACAGCATGAGCTGAGCTGCAGTTGGAGACTGCTCGTGGCTGCTGAGCAGCAGCCGCAGCAGTCTCCTATGCCTGTGCGGGGGAGCGATCACACTGATTGCGCCCCCCCTGGCTTTGCGCCGGGCTGAGGGGGCTCAGAGCGCCCCCTCCCCAGCGCGCAGGGCAAGGGGGCGTGGCCACGTCTCCCGCTATTAGGCCACGCCCCCTATTACCGGGAAACATAAATATACAGCATGTCAGTTATTTGACAACACAATCAATACATATAGGGGGAATTCAGTTAGCTGCGATATGCGTTTTTTTGTGAAAACCGGCATATTCTGCGACTAAATACTTATTACGCAATCCTATTAGGTGCAGTTTTTACAGGTGCGAATTCTCCATAGCATTTATTGCAAATTAGTTATCACCACTTCCTGAGCAGGTGATAAGTCAGGGAAAGTCGATGTTTTAAGGTAAAAATATTGAGACTTGGTTCTGAACCTATGGGACACCCTCCTTATTGACTAATTAGGCAAAAATAATATTTAATTAGCTAAATTTGGCCAATAAAGATATGTCATTTTTGCTGTAAAAAATGTATAAAATGCAGGAAAATGGGTTAATTGATGTGTGACGGGTATATATGGGTGCTGTAGAAATCGGACAGGTGTTCTTAAGATTGCAGGTGGGTGTTAGAAGTGTATTTTGAAAGTTTTAAAAGTGTTTTTAAATTACACAATATATATATATATATACTTATAGACATATTGATGCACCCCCAATTTAAGGAGAACATTTATTTTGCCAAAAAAACACAGAAAAACACATCAGAAACCGCCTCCCATTTGAACGGAAAAACGCGTCAGTTGACTGATCTTACGTTGGACAGCAGGTGGAACGCACATACTGGAAGCTGGAAGTTCTGTTACGAGGAACTGCCAGCACAGGCCTAGCAGCATGGTGTAGTACAGCCAGCCCGTTGTCATCGTGACCTAGGTGCCACTACTCAGGAGCAAAGGTCCCTTTGCACTGGGACTTGGCCACCACCACCATCAGGTGAGAACCATATAACACCATGGACCAGACCATTGTGTAGCAGGGACTAAGATTGTATCAGCTACTGTTAACCTCCCCTGTGGACAGGGTAGAGGTAAAAAATGCCAAACACTAATTCTGCATGATTGCGGACTGTGAATTTCAACATTGGGAGTTGAAAAGACTTATTAACAACACTAACAAGTACCATCTACATATGTTGGATAGTCTGGCTTCTTATGATACACTACATGAACAACTAATACCCTACTGACGATTAACATTTGTCTTGCTGCATAACAATTGCTGTCTTGCTAATTAACTCTGTTTACTTGCACTGACTCATATATAATTGTGCAATATTGTTGATTGATTGTATTTCATGGATAAATTATATTTTTATGTGATTTTAAAATATTCTTTTTGATGTAAGTAAAGATGCATTTTAATTAAGCAAACTGTGTCACTACACTTACACTTCAACCCGCAACCCACTGCCCAGGGGTGGCGGAGATAGCCCCGGGCTATCAGACTAGGCTACGGGTCCCAAACTCCCCGAGGATCTCTGGCCTAGGCTGACTAGCGGTCAGGGCTGATGCTGCGGCTGGGGGGCCCGGTGAAAGGGCTCCCCTAGCTGTGGCATCAGCTCCCCACTAGAAAGGGTCCAGTGTTGATTCTGGAGATTACAGGGGGACCCTACGCAATTTTTTCTCCTGTAATTCAAGAACCAGGACAGGATCAGAGCCCAGTGCTGGTTGTGCTAAGTACAGGGGAAACCCTATGCAATTTTCCCCCTGTACTTAGACAACCAGGACTTGCTATGAAAAGTCCGGGCTGGTTCTGGATTAGGGGGGACCCCACGTCATTTTTTAAAAAAATTTAACTCTTTCTAAGTTTGTTACAGTAAGATATATGCATGCATTTCACTGATGTTTGCATGTATCTGTGTGAAAACAAACTGCTCATGCTGAAAGTGAAAGCATGAAGCAGTTCTTTTCTGTCAGAGATTTGCAGTTCATTTTGAAGTGGGATTTGCGGTTCGATTTGTACATGAACATGCTGAATCAAATAGCAAATCACTGTTCAAAACCGAACCAAATCGAATTTGATTTAGAAAATGCTTCTAAAATCTAATTTTAGTAAATGAGGGATTTGAAGAGGGATTTGTACTTTCAATTTGATTCGGTTTGAGGTGAGCTAAATCAAACTTCAAAACGAAAGTAAAATTGAACTTTGATAAATATACCCCACAGTCTCTGAAGTGCGCCGACAGTCATTTTTTTAAAAATTTTTTGGTCCTTTCATTTTCTATGGCTGACCTAGTAAGGATGTGGAGGTGGAAGGCATGGCCAATGTTGATTCGGACATGATTACCCTTGATACCTTGCATACCATCTCTGGTATGAAGGCTAACATTACATATAGTTGTGTTTGTGTATTGCGGTCATTTTAACAAAATAGCATGTAATTCATTTTTTTTTACATTACAGATGTAGAAGAAACTACTGAGGCACATCTGGAAGAGGAAATTGCTCTCCAGCACTCACGCCATTCTCTAGACCTACTCTAGTAAAGTTTCTCGCTTGCTAGGGAATGGGTGCAAATTAGCAATGTGTGACTGCACCTTTTGCAAAAGTTACGCCCATGACACTCCCCTGTCACACCTTTCATTGCAAGATGTGCCTACTGTCATAGGCGAAACTAAGGGGTGGCCTGGGGGTGCACCGGACCACCCATTAGCCTCTGTTGCCTGCTCCCCGGCCATTTTGTGCTGCTGTAACCCCGTGGCTACCAGCCAGGAGAGATCTTTCTGAGTAGCAGTGGTGTCACAAGGTGAGTAAGGGGTTATACTGTGGCTAGCATAATGTGAAGGGCATTACCAGGGTTTCTTTTCCCAGGAACCCAAGGAGCTGGAGAGTGGAAAAAGGGGGTGGGGCTTATCATAGGTAAGAAGATGAATAGAGTAAGGTGCTATGCTGTGGCTAGCATAATGTGAATAAGTGGCATTACTGTGTCATAATGTGGATGAGGCACTACTGTGTAACAAAGTGAATAAAGGGTACTGCTGTGTGGCATAATGTGAATAAGAGGAACTACTGTGTGGCATAATGTGCAATAAGGGTACTGCTGTGTGGCATAATATGAATAAGGGCAACTGCTGTGTGGCATAATGTGTAATAAGGGGCTATACTGTATGGTGTAATGAGAATAAGGGGCATTACTGTGTGGCATTGTGGGCACTACTGTGTGGAGTTATGTGACATAATGTGAATAAGGGGTACTACTGTGTGACTTAATGTGTAGGCTTACCATACTACTCCTTTAAACCAGGACACTCATGAATTACACAGGTTCTGTGACTGGCTGACTTGAAGTTTGCATTTCACCTGGTTTTAATCAGCCACAGAACCTTTGTAATTCATGAGTGTCCTGGTTTAAAGGGTTAGTATGGTAAGCCTAATAATGTGCAATAAGGGTACTACTATGTGGCGTAATGTGAATAAGGGGCATTACTGTGTGGCATAATGTGTATAAGGAGCTGTACTGTGTGGTGTAATGTGAATAAGGTGCATTACTGTGTGGCATTGTGGGCACTACTGTGTGGAGTTATGTAACATAATATGAATAAGATGGTACTACTGTGTGACTTAATGTGAGTTAGGGTCACTACTGCGTAGAGGGTGAAGTGTCATGATGACATGCCCCCATTTCAAGTGACTACGCCCCTCATGACGCATAGCCATGCCTATTTTCTGGGCACGTGACTATGACGCGCACATACACTGCCTCCAAAAAAAAAATTCTATTTGCATCACTGAAGGTGACATAAGTTCTGGTGTGGGGTTGGAACTGGGACCACACTTTACCACATGTCTAGTTTCGCCTATGCCTACTGTTACCGTGGTTATGCCTTCAGTCTGCCCATTTTACTTTTCTCAATGCTCTGGATCATGCAAACTCTTCAGTGTATGCAATTAGTTTAGTGTGATGTACTTAATTTGATTTGGTGCATGCACAGTGCTACTTTTGGCTGGGCTGCGCATGCATATTTTAGCTCATTGATAGCACTTTTGTATTATCGTCCATCGCTGAGTTAGGTCTTTAGCCCGCACTTAGCAAGGAGCTAAGTAATCAACCCATTTCCTTTATTAGAAGGTGCTACTTCCATATAGGTGCATTTGGTCCTACACTTCTTCCACGATGTTCTACTTATGGCACATCACCCAGATGGAAAAAATAACTTACCACCTACATGATAGAGAACACAAATTCATTCAGGTCTGAACACCCTGGCATGACCTACAGGCCTAAACCATTGGCTCCTTTGACTTAACCTAAACACTCCTGACACTGACACTGAACTCCCCAGCTCCAGGTGACTCATGCCTTCCTCCCTGTGGTTCAAAATTTTTTGCCCTCTTCACCAGAGATATCTATCCTGCAAAACACCTTAGCCCATTGTTAGTTCTCAATCTCCTAGGTGGCAACCTACCCCCTCCCTTCCCTGCCTCCCAAACCTAGTTTATCAAACCCCCTTTCACTTTTGATCCTTTTTTGCTTCCTCTTTGCTGTTACTCCTATTGTTGAAGTTTGGATGCTGTATTTTGATCCCTACTGTTTCTGTCTTTACACACCTCTGCGTTTTTTTGCAAAATCAATGAAAGGGTTTTAAAAAACAAAAACAACAAAAACAATTTCTGCAAAAATAGGTATATGACCTAACACAGGGCCACAACTAGGGGAGGTGCACGTGCACCCGCCGCCAGTGTCCTCCAGCCCGGCACCGCAGGGGGGCTCCAAGGCGGACGCCCACTTAGATTTTATTACCAGCAGGTGCCCGGCTCCTTCCCACCCAGCTTCTGGCTCTCCCCACGGGCACTATGGGAGAAACGTCATGACGTCTCTCCCATAGTTTTGAGGAGCAGCCGGGCGGACCGGACGGCGGCAGACGTAGTAGTGGGGTTTAAGGTGTGTAATGGGGTTTTTTTTGTGTGTAAGTGGTACTACAGGGGGATTACTAATGGGGCATTACCATGTGGGCACTACTACAGGTGCATTTCTATGGGGCATTACCATATGGGCACTACTACAGGGGCATTACCATATGGGCACTACTACAGGGGCATTACTATGGGGTATTACCATATGGACACTACTACAGGGGCATTACTATATGGGCATTACTATGGGAGCATTACCATATGGGCACTACTACAGGGGCATTACTATATGGGCACTACTAAAGGGGCATTACCTCAGGGGGCATTATTATAGGTGCACTGCTGAAGGGGGGATTACAATAGGGGCACTACTATGGGGGAATCACCAGGGGGGGGCGCCAAATTACTTTCTTGCCCGGGGTGACAAAAAAATCAAGTTTCGGCCCTGCCTAACAAAATGGTATTTGCACTCTTGGATGGCAGTTTGTAAATGATCCTTAATTTTCACAGTCTGCTGTGATACTGAACAAAGTTGGGAACAATAAAACAGCACAATCTTTTTTGGGGGTATATTCTAAAGTCCCTTCTTAATTATGTATCTGACACGGTGCTGGTTGCGACGACAGACACCAAACTACAAAAGTAGGTGAAAATTAATATTATCATTTATCACCTACAGATGTGTATCTTTGCCGCTTGTGCAGCAAATTGCACCACGTATGGCGCGAGTCGTATGCATGCAGCCGGGTACGTGCACTGCGTTTGCACCCATGATACATAGGATTGCATGGTGCGAATGCAGCCACGGCATGGCGTACCGGGTGCACACGTGCACGGCAAGTTGCATGGCATGATGCGTGTGCACATTTGCCGCACAAGCGGAAAAGATACAAGTGGACACATCTGTACAATAAGGGATAACGAACAGGCCCCTTGGACTCTTATCAAGACACATACAGAATAAAATTACTTTTAATTGCATTAAGATGTTTCCATTCCATAATACCTCAACATCTTTGTAATATCACTGTCACCAATTTTAACCTGTGGTTAAGCTAGTATTATAAAGAGGGAGCACTGTCATTTGTGATGTTGTAATCAGGGGAGTCTCAAGGGGCGTGCTGGCAGGGCTATTGCCCAAGGCTCTGCAGCCTGAGGGCACGGCCACAGTCATTCCGCCGGTGCTGTACTCAGTAGGTCTCTCACGCCCACCCACCGCTGGGCACTGAACTCCTCCTTTCTATGTAGTGTGGGGTATTGAGGGGTCAGTAGTGTAGGGTATAGACGGGGTCAATAATGTAGTGTAGATTGTAGAAGGGTCAGTAGTGTAGGGTTTGGATGGGTCAGGGATGTAGTGTAGGGTGTAGAGGGATAGTGGCGGGTGTAAAAGGGTCAATAATGTAGTGTAGGATGTAGGGGGGTCAGTGATGTAGTGTAGGGAATAGAGGGGTCAGTAAGGTAATGTAGGATATAAAGGGGTCTGTAATGTAGTGTAGGGAATAGAGGTGTCAGTAATGTAATGTAGGATATAGAGGGTTCAGTGATGTAGTGTAGGATATAAAGGGGTCAGTAATGTAGTGTAGAGTATAGAGGGGTCAGTAATGTAGTGTAGGGTATAGAGGGGTCAGTAATGTAGTGTAGGGTATAGAGGGGTCAGTAATGTAGTGTAGGGTATAGAGGGGTCAGTGATGTAGGGTATAGAGGGGTCAGTAATGTAGTGTAGGGAATAGAGGGGTCAGTAATGTAGTGTAGGGTATAAAGGGGTCAGAAATGTAGTGTAGGGTATAGAGGGGTCAGTGATGTAGTGTAGGGAATAGAGGGGTCAGTAATGTAGTGTAGGCTATAGAAAGGTCAGTAATGTAGGGTATAGAGGGGTCAGTGATGTAGTGTAGGGAATAGAGGGGTCAGTAATGTAGTGTAGGGTATAGAGGGGTCAGTAATGTAATGTAGGGTATAGAGGGGTCAGGTTTGTAGTATAGGATATAGAGGGGTCTGTAATGTAGTATAGGGTATAGAGGGGTCAGTAATGTAGTGTAGGATATAGAGGGGTCAGTAATGTAATGGAGGGTATAGAGGTGTCAGTAATGTAGTGTAGGGTATAGAGGGGTCAGTAATGTAATGCAGGGTATAGAGGGGTCAGTAATGTAGTGTAGGGTATAGAGGGGTCAGTAATGTAGTGTAGGGTATAGAGGGATCAGTGATGTAGTGTAGGGAATAGAGGGGTCAGTAATGTAGCGTAGGGTATAGAGGGGTCAGTAATGTAGTGTAGGGTATAGAGGGGTCAGTAATGTAGTGTAGGATATAGAGGGGTCAGTGATCTAGTATAGGGTATAGAGGTGTCAGTAATGTAGTGTAGGCTATAGAAAGGTCAGTAATGTAATGTAGGGTATAGAGGGGTCAGTGATGTAGTGTAGGGTATAGAGGGGTCAGTAATGTAATGTAGGGTATAGAGGGGTCAGGTTTGTAGTGTAGGATATAGAGGGGTCTGTAATGTAGTATAGGGTATAGAGGGGTCAGTAATGTAGTGTAGGATATAGAGGGGTCAGTAATGTAATGGAGGGTATAGAGGTGTCAGTAATGTAGTGTAGGGTATAGAGGGGTCAGTAATGTAATGCAGGGTATAGAGGGGTCAGTAATGTAGTGTAGGGTATAGAGGGGTCAGTAATGTAGTGTAGGGTATAGAGGGATGAGTGATGTAGTGTAGGGAATAGAGGGGTCAGTAATGTAGTGTAGGGTATAGAGGGGTCAGTAATGTAGTGTAGGGTATAGAGGGGTCAGTAATGTAGTGTAGGATATAGAGGGGTCAGCGATGTAGTATAGGGTATAGAGGGGTCAGTGATGTAGTGTAGGGTATAAAGGGGTCAGTGATGTAGTGTAGGGTATAGAGGGGTCAGGGATGTAGTGTAGGGTATAGAGGGGTCAGTAATGTAATGTAGGGTATAGAGGGGTCAGTAGTGTAGTGTAGGGTATAGAGGGGTCAGTAATGTAGTGTAGGATATAGAGGGGTCAGGAATGTAATGTAGGGTATAGAGGGGTCAGTAATGTAGTGTAGGGTATAGAGGGGTCAGTAATGTAGTGTAGGGTATAGGGGGGTCAGTAATGTAGTGTAGGGTATAGATCCCTCTATACCCTACAATGGGGGTCAGTAATGTAGTGTAGGGTATAGATCCCTCTATACCCTACAATGTAGTGTAGGGTATAGAGGGATCAGTAATGTAGTGTAGGGTATAGAGGGATCAGTAATGTAGTGTAGGGAATAGAGGGGTCAGTAATGTAGAGTAGGGTATAGAGGGATCAGTAATGTAGTGTAGGGAATAGAGGGGTCAGTAATGTAGTGTAGGGTATAGAGGGATCAGTAATGTAGTGTAGGGAATAGAGGGATCAGTAATGTAGTGTAGGGAATCGAGGGGTCAGTAATGTAGTGTAGGGAATAGAGGGGTAAGTAATTTGGAGGGGTATTCAATATGAAAGGTTAACTTCCCTGGCAAAGTTAACGTTTCATATCGGAGTTTTTTTCTCCGTAAAGGTATGGTGCGCGCTCCCGCTTATCCCCGTATTCAAAATAAAATTAACGAACACG